>JAZHEH010000453.1:0-1200000 GCA_036589455.1 Ateles fusciceps
AAAAAATTGCAATTGCTCAGCTTTTATTTTCTATCATGAAATCATGCTATTTTTAACACTTAAATGTTAATGTTTTGGCAATAAACCATTTCTGCTTCATTAGCAGTTCTTCTGCAATATATTTTTGCTTCCCCTTTCAAAGTATTTGAGCCCTAATTGCTCAGAGCAAGCCCTCCAGGACATCTTTTTCACTTGCTTCCTGAAAACCCACCCACTAATGCATTTGTGGCTTTACCCTCTTCCTTTACCCCTTCCTCTGAATACTGACTATGAACGTCTTGGGAGGAGCTCTCTTAAGTGCATATAGAACTGTTCTTTGTGTAGAGATGGAGTTGAATTAAGAGAACTATATCCCTTCTGGGTTCATTGGAAGAGAAATTAAAATTGATGCAACTCAGATCAGGTATCCAGAGTTGAGAGAAAGATTGGTTCTGAAAACATATCTCAAAGGATGTGAAGCCAAGAGGAAGTAAGTTACTGAAACTTTACCAATCTTTTCATGTTAATTGAAAAAAAGAAAAAGAAAAAGAAAAAATAAACTCTGCAGTACACCACTGAAATCCAAAGAAACTGTAGATAAGGTAATGGTTACAGTGACATTTTATAGTCTGTCGTTTTCTGTTTATGTCAAATATTTAATTGCACTGATTTTTAAAAATACATTCTGAGAGTTACTAAACAAAATATAAGTAATAATATAGGCATTTTGGAAATTACACCAAAATATATAGTGAAAACATTATTGCTGCTTTGACCTTGTGTGAATACCTTTAAACAGTTCATGAGTAAATACATTATCTGTAGTACGGTTACATTATTTATAGCTACCAGAAATTCTATATAATGTACAGTGCCAAATATTGGTAGATATTTGATAACTTCAACAGCCTTAGAAGAAGGCATTTGTTTACCAGAATGCCTTAAGAAAAATTACTTCCTTCTCCTCCATTTCTCTGATCTACTGCCAGAGCATATTGTGACTAAAATAAATGAGAGCCAGAAAGCATTGCAAAACTGTCAGTCCATGCTTCTTAGAACCCTGGATCAGAGTACAGATTGGAATTGGTGCAGAATTTATCTGGGGAGATAATAGCCAGATATTCAGTACAGTATTACGTAAATTTTCAGGGTCCTCTTGGATATATTTTCTAGATTAAAAGTTTGTGTTCCAGACTGAAATGATGACCAAAACCATGTTAATGTATGCTGATGTTTGCTTAGCTATATCCTCACCTGAAAATTAAATGTTAGCCACACATACTGGTTTTTATATGAGATCGTGGAGTAAAATGGAGGTGAATATAGTAAGTGAGTAACAAAGAATAAGAGTATATAGTTCCCATATTGTTTCTACCCCTGATGCTGGTGTAAAATTATTTGTGCCCTTTACTTTTACAAATTCCATTTTTGCCTTGGCATCTTCTAACACTTTGACTGTAATATCTACTTTACTTGATCATGTGACCTAAATCCTTATTTCCACAGCATCATATTTCTTAAAATCTTGTCTCCATTGGATTTCTGAAGTTTTCCTTTGACTCATATTAATGAGCAAGAGTATAATAGGAGAAACCCTAGTTAATATGTGGTCACACCATTGTTATCTATATCAAAGTACAAAAATGTTGAAAATTATTCACTTCTTCCCACATGCAGATAACTTTGCATTGTAATGTTGTTGCTCCTTCCATAAACAATTTGAGTCTTTTTCTTTATCCCTTAACTATGGGGTAGCCTCTGGATTTGCTTTGGCAATAAAACACATTGGAATTGATATTGTGTGAGGTTTGAATCCAGACCTCAGTATTTATAAGTTTTTGCCCTTATTTAAGAAATTTTGCTGAGTTGCCATTTGCATGGCACTGAATGAGTATTTAAGTTGCAGATAATATACCTTAACTAGTAGACTGTGCATTGGCCAAATAGATGACTTAAAGGGAGATATGGTGGAAATTAGCAACTGTGTATCTCTAAAGACTCTAATTGGTTGAGATTGGGCACAGGGATTGGGTTCAGTGTATACTGCTCAGGTGATGGGTGCACCAAAATCTCACAAATCACCTCTAAAGAACTTACTCATATAATCAAATACCACTTGTTCCCCAGAAATCCCTGGATAAAAACATTTAAATTTAAAAAATAAAATAAAAATAAAGACTTTAATTGGCATTGATTTCTGCAATTCCTGCACAAATGTGGCATTACTTTCAATTTACTATTTCAGCTGAAAGAAAGAGAGACTCAAACATAGGACTTCCATTTGGGCACATTTGCGCATAATGTCCCTCACTCCATGGGTCAAGAAATCAAAGTGAGGATTCTGTTGTACATCAAGTATGTAGGTTCCAGGTATTCATTTCAGAATTGGAGAAATAATTTAAGGAAGCAATTGCCTCACTAAAACTATTTTAGACTCAGAACAAAAATTCCTTTACCGGATAACTGCTTCAAATCTTTACTCTGGGTGAAAAACTACAGTAGTAACCAAAAATCAGCTTCTATTTGGAGTCTATATCAAACAACCCCTACCTATTAGACTAGCTGTTACTGTAGTCAAGTTAGTTTTCTGCTGAGTAGATTTCAGTAGACATAAAACAATTTTTACTACACTAAGTCAAGCAGTACTTTTGGAAGCTGAAATTCTGTTTAATATTTAGGAACCCTGAGATCATTTAGTTATTGTCGCAAATCATTGAACTTAAAAAACACCTAATTAAATTTATGCGAATGTAGCTTAATTGTGGTAATTGTAACCATGCTGGCCCTGATGGTTAATTATTGCCAACTTGCCTCTACATCTTTAGATCCTATTATGCCAATGACATCAGGCTACGTGTGTCCAGTGTATTATCACTCTCAGTCATCTCCGATATGCAGAGCTCTTCAAGGTCAAGATGCTCTTCTTAATATTTGGTAATGGGAAGTCCTGTTGAGAGATATTCTTAGGAGCAGCTGAGCAACATGCACATAATAGACCAACTTTAACATTTCAATATTAACTCTTCAGACTCCACTCTCTTTAACATACAAGGACATTCCAGCATTTTGATGTTATTAATGTTATTTTTTAGTATAGCTTTCAAGAGCACAACCAATAGATTATTATTACTCTCTGTCAATCTGGTCAATATTTTAATGCTCAAATGATATACTCTATTTTCAATATATTTGATCAAAACAGGTTTTTATGATGTCTTTTTTGTTGTGTCATGCTAGAATCACTTCCATAAATGCTTCCCAGGCTTATAGGTCTTTCAATGTCAAGGCGATTTTCTCATGGCTCAAGACTTGCGCTTCTCTATCAGAGCTTTGTTGTGTTTGACTCTCATTAGGAACCTGAAGGAATGAAAGGCAATATGGACACATCTAAGAATATTTGACTTCAGTTTCTGAGAAAAGTTACGGACTGTAGCCATTAAAATATTTGTATTCAGAGATCATATCCCTGGATACGGGTAGGAGCAAAGGAAATCCAGGAAAATGTAGAGTTTCAGGGTTCTTAAACTTATCAATATATTTCCCCAAAATCTCATCCCTTCTCTTATTGGGGGATTCTGCTTTTGCCCCCATGAGAGTAAAGTAAGTACTTTAGCACAAAATGTCTAAAATGATAGTGCATTCAATTTTGTGCTGCCGCTCTGCAAGATGTATATGGATTCTCATATTAAAAGTCCTTCCCTGTTATTACAGAAGCTGATAATTTTTTTTTTTTAAGGAGCTTTGCTCTGTCACCCAGCTGGAGTGCAGTGGTGACATCTCGGATCTCGGCTCACTGAGACCTCCGCCTTCGGTTCAAGAGATTCTCCTGCCTCAGCCTCCTGTGTAGCTGAGGCTACAGATGCCTGCCACCATGCCTGGCTAATTTTTTTTTTTTATTAGTGACAGAGTTTCCTCATGTTGGTCAGATTGGTCTCGAACTCCTGACCTTGTGATCCACCCTCCTTGGCCTCCCAAAGTGCTCGGATTACAGGCATGAGCCACCGCGCTGGGTCAATGAGAGAACTTTATAAAGCTTCTTTCTAGGTGCATGCTTAACTGGATATTGATAACCCCTTTCTTTTCTCTGTGTCTGTTCTCTAGAACTGTATAAAGAAAGATGATTCTTTGTAATCACTCTAGTTGCTATAGTAACTAAATATCACAACCACTTTCTCTCTGAATATTATACCTTCTACCTATAATTCATCCTATGTTACTACTGGTGACAATATGAGAAATTGTTATACCCGTTATGCTATGGATTAATCCTAGGTGTCAAGAATTTGGCTTGAACATGCATTTGTGTTTAATGTTTGAGCCAACCAACCCTAGAAGCCTATTGTGAGTTCATCTTTTCTGGGATAATTCTAATATAAGTTATTATCAAAGCTACAACTATATAAATACAATATAATCAAATTAGGATAATTAGAACAATTACGAAGGACTATTTTATGAAGGTATAGGTTAGATAAGACTAACCATAGTGATTAGCACAGGAACCGTAAGCTGGAAGAAGATAGATTATCAGTGCCTGCAAGTCTGAAGGAACAAGGGGAAGGTGAGGTTCCTAGAATTCATAACAAGTCTGTAAAATGAAGTAAGCTACCTTGAGAGAAGCAATGACCTTCTGTCCAAGTGACACAATAAATCCAAGTTAACCTCACAAGAGAGAAATTAAGGAAATAAAAATTGGTGCAAAAAAGAAAGAGGGCGTTCTGATATTACTAATTGTAATGGTCTCCTGTGCAAGAAGGGTAAAGGAGGATGGTGGATCCAGAAGACAGAAAGGATTCAGGAGGCCTTTATAATACTCTTATTCAAAATAAAATAAATATAAACAGATCAGTCTGTAGAATGATTAAGATCCTATGGGAAAATTTAGGGAGCTAGAGTTAATTGTCCTTTAAATAAGATGGAATGATCATATTTTCCATAGGCCCTATGGGATATCTTTACACACAAACACACACACACACACACACACACACACACACACACACACACAGATACACACACACAGATGTACACACCAATACACATATGTGTGCATGTGTACTTTATATTATTTATTTATTTATTTATAAAGTTAACAAAAGATATATTTTCAGCACCCACTGCCCAGGATTTGGTTCCAGAGAAGTAATACTATTTGTTCTACCCAAAAGGCTAACCTTGTTACAACATTAAAGGTAAGATCACAGTGTTTCTCTAAACCTATTTCCACAGCTAATCAATTGGTCTTAATGAGCAACAATGATCAGAGGCAGACAGTTGGCTAAAAACATGTTCTTTGTGAGACAAATACCAGAAATTTAAGGAATGTGGGAAATGTTTAAGTAAACATGCATTCTACTTTTAGAGCTTCTATACCACTTCCCTATGGAGTAACATTCTCTTATTCTCTCTCAGGACTCCACTTTTTTAAAGCATTTTTAGTTATCAGAGCCTGTGAAATACTACTGGTTTGCATGTTGATACACAAATATTTAAAAGGCTGGCAATCATTTAAAATCATTGTATTCTTTAGGCTTAGTCCTATAAGTCCAGGATTACATTTTCAAGCTGATAGACCCTTATCCATTCAAAATATTTAATGAATAGCTGTGAGCTATTCATTTATAACTCTTGTTTAGAGTTTAAAAATATTTAGGTCTGTCTCAAATAGTAACAAAGCATGCAATTATTTATTCTGGTGATTGTCTTATTAGTTAACTTAAAATATTAGCTGAATATAAACTTAAAATCAGTTACTCTTCTTGGGAATGATGAGATAATAGTGACAAAAACAATAAAAATCACTGCCTTTGTGAAGCATACATTTTCGTGGGTACCTATATTCTATTGAAATGGAAGAGAATCTGATATTAAAACAGCTACACATACATTGTCAGCTGGGGCATGCCACAGGAAGAAAGTATACAAACAAACTACTGGGCAATGGAGAGTAATGGAGAGGAGGCATCAATGGTGTAATGTGAAATTAAGCTTCTACCAAAAAGCACATGGAAATTAGAGAAGCAACATTTAATAATGGAAAATAATTAGAAACTTACAGTAAAATATTGTATTAAAATATTCTACTTATCCACACTCAAATATTGACCTATTATTTACATTTTTAATGTCTATATATCTATATTACATATTTTTATAAATATATATTTATTTTCTTAATTTATCTCTTGTGAGTAACATTGTGATATGTTTTGTCACTTGGACAGAAAATTACTCTTGCTCTAAGGTAGCTTCCTTCACATGCACATATACATGTATAAGAATATATTATATAGATAGATAGCAATTCATTCAATTATATGTGCAATAGAGATACATACTTTGTCAACGAATGGCAAATAGACATCAGAATATGAACAAAAGATACAGAAATAGCAATATCAAAATTTCTTCCTCAGGCCTTTGCTTTCAAATCAAACTGGAAGAATTACCTTTTAATTAATTCTCACTCTTACAGTGAATAATTTATAGCTTTTTTAGCTGCTTCCATTTGTAGCACTGACTTTTCTGAGGGTCACTGAGTGTCCTCAGAACATTATATTTATTTAAATGATAAGAAAATGCTGAATAAGCACTTAAATTTGTCCTTTAATTGAGATGATAATTTAAAGGTAGCAAACACTACTTACTTGTGAGAAGCATTCTAAGTTATATTTTTAAAGCATTAGTTATTTCCTTGCTAAAATAATTCATCATGATGATAAAGAAAATGAGACTCAGAAAGTTAAGTAATTTACTCATCTGATTTTCATCAAAGAGAAGTGGAAGACGGACTTAATTTTGATTTTAGTGTCTGTGCTCTGTCCTCTTAATTCCATCCATATTTAATACTATGGTTTTTAAGGAAGCAAAAACAAAACTGTATACGTTACTACTACTAATTATTATTTTACATCTCACAAGACTGTACACTAAATGAGAGGAGAAATGACTATTGAACTCACAAAACTTTGAACAGTACTTGGTATATACTACTAAGCAACTTGAACCAAAACTATTTATTGAAATGACCTTCCAATACACATTGCAGCGTTAACCAATGCAAAAATACAAAGTTTTCTTTAGAATGAAATTGAATTTGTGTCTATGTGTATGTGTAAATGATATACAATTGCACTCAGAAGACCTGAGTTAAAGCTACAGCCCTTCTAAGCTTCAAATTACATGAACCTGGTTGAACAATAATGCTTTTCACCTTAGCAATAAAATAATAGCAATAAATCATTTAAGAGTAGTTGAAAATAGCAAAGTGGGTTAATGGGAACCAAAGTGGTTGATAAAATGTGAATTAATCTATATTTTTGGTGTAATTATTGCTATGTCTGTGTTTTAAAAATAAAAAAAAAAAATTGTAGCCAGCGAATCATCCCAAAGGTGACAAGAGTTGTATTTGTCAGGAACAAAGGGACGTTGAAAGGGAGTGGGAAGGGTCTGTCTGTAGGGAATTTTCAGCAGCGTTAGAAGATAACATCTGTCTAATATTCAGAAGAGTCATACAGCCTGGCAGAGAGTAGCAAAATGAATGAGTTTGCTAATTAGCACTAATTAACCTGTTTGGGTGGAAAATTTGGTTTAATTCAGCGGATCTACCACATGCTGGTATCAGGCTGAATTTTAACACCAAGTATGACTCTTGCTAATTTAACTGATCAAAATTTGAATCTCTAAGCATTTTTTTGATCATATTTATACAGATTCAATAACTAGCTACAGCTCTAAAAAATCAGGAAAAATAATTTTATTGTTGCTGTAGTTATTGTCAATACACATGGTAAAAACATTTATTTTTACAATTTCTAAGGACTACTAAAATGCAATTTAAATAATTCCTGGAAAAATGAAAGTTGTTGTTAATTCTATCCTCACAGATATAAACTGTACTAGCAATTAAATACTTGTATTCAGGCGTATTAATTTTATACGTTTAATGTGATGCAACTGTGTTACAAAGTAAATCATCTACTTAGCTTTGTGAGTTTTTAAAAATTATAAAATATACACTGAATGGCAGTTTTAAAGTACCCATAATTCAATATCTTAATACAAAATGTACATTAAGAACTTGTCTCAGTTCATGTGGGCAGCTATAATAAAGCAATAATATCTTAGACTAGGTATTATATAAATAATAGAGATTTCTTTATCACAGTCCTGGATGCTGGGGGAGTCCACGTCAAGGCACCAGTAGATCTGGTGAAGCCTCACTCTGCTTCGTAGGTAGTGCTTTGCTGCTGTGTCCTCATGTGGTGGAAGGACAAAAAGGAGCAAAACACATTCCCCTCAACCCCTTTTATAACGACAGAGATTCATGACTATCATCTCCTCTAAGTGCCTCTTTGTAATACTATTGCATTGGGGATTAAATTTCTACATGAATTTTGGAGGAACACAAATATTCAAACCATTGCACTACTCCTACAGGTAAGTCCCAGCAGAAATTATTACAATAATATATCCTTACTCAATTTTCTCTAAATTTATAACAAAAGGCACCAATAAGTTTAAAACAAGAAAGCAACCATAGTTCAAAAGTTTTAATTCGATCTTGTGCAAACAGACATGAGAATATTACTGTACATCTCATAGAAAAATATACTTTTTGTTTTCAAAATCTTTTAAATTCAGGAATACATGTACAGGGTTTTTATGTAGGTAAATCTGTGTCATGGGGGTTTGTCGTACAGATTATTTCACTACCTAGGTATTAAGCCTAGTATGCATTAGTTATTTTTCCTGATCCTCTCCCCTCCTCCGGCCTCTACCCTCCAAAAGGCCCCAGTGTGTGTTGTTCCCCTTTATGTGTTCGTGTGTTCTCATTTATCTCCCACTTGTAAGTGAAAACATGCAGTATTTGGTTTTCTGTTCCCATGTTTGTTTGTTGAGGATAATGGCCTCCAGTTCCATCCATGTTCCCACAAGAGACATGATCTCATTTTTTATGGCTGCATAGTATTCCATGGTGTATATGTACCACATTTTTCTTATCCTCTACCTCTGATGGGCATTTAGGTTGCTTGCATCTCCTTACTATTGCAAATAGTGCTTCAATGAACATTTGTATGTATGTATCTTTATGGTAGAATGATTTATATTCCTCTGGGTATATACCCAGTAATGGGGTTGCTGGGATAAATGGTAGTTCTGTTTTTAAGTCTTTGAGGAATTGCCACGCTGCTTCCCACAATGATTCAACTAATTTACAATCCCACCAACAGTGTGTAAGTGTTCCCTTTTCTAGACAACCTCACCAGCATCTGTTATTTTTTGAATTTTTAATAATAGCCATTCTGGCTGGTGTAGATGGTATGCCATTGTAGTTTTGATTTGCATTTCTTTAAGGATCTGTGATGTTGAGCTTTTTTTCAGCTGCTTGTTGGCTTCAATCCTTATTCAGCAAGGGAGATATAATTCAAATTCATTGTTCAGAGCTTTTATCTTTTGTTTTTCCTCAGGATTATAAACTTGTTGGGGATGTAAGCAGTCTTTGTTTATAAAGACACCAAGTATCCTTCCTTTCATCCTTTGGGTTTAGAATTTTTTTTTCTATTTTAATGGAAATTGGGTACATAGAAAACATTCTGTAGCTGACATGTCAATCTGACAATGGAAACTTAAATTGCTGAGGGTCTTCGGGTATAGTAAATATATATATATATTCCTTCCGCCCGCCCTCCCTTCCTTCCTTCCTTCCTTCCTTCCTTCCTTCCTTCCTTCCTTCTCTCCTTCCTTTCTTGTTTCAAAACATTTCCTCTGACATAATAGGAAATTAAGCTAATATGATTGAGAAGGATAGTCACCCTTACTTCAAAACTTTTACTCCAAGTTGCAAAAAATTCTTTCTGTCTTTGAGAAGATAATATTTACAAATTCTGAGAAATTCAAGAGAGTATGGATATCTACTGATCCCAGCTATGAATTGTCTATATTTTGCTCTCTGATTTATATTCCCAAGAGATTAATAGTGAAAAAAGCTCTCTAATACTTTAGATCAACATCACAGGTTTCCAAAGAGAAGGCATAAATGAGAATGCCAGTCACTAACTAGTTTCCTATACCTGTCTCTCTTACGACACAAGGCTACATCAATTTTTGTCTTCACAGTTGATGATACAGAATACTCCAAAATGCAGCTATCAGTAATTACTATGTTCTAGAATTCCACAACATTTTCACAATATTATATCTAAATGCTCTTCATTTTCATAACTAAATATAGTAGTGTCCCTACTTTAGTTTTTTATTTTATGATGACCACTAACTGCAGCATTTTGAGTCCATTCTTCTCTTTATTGAGTTTTTTTCTTTTCACTGCACAAACCCCCACTTAGTTTCAAATTTACACGTCTTTGGGTAGAAGGTATAGTTGACTAAGAAATAAAATTCAGCAGAAATGATTTAGTGAATTCTTAAACTATAATTACCTTTGAGGTATATACTTATTTAAAATAGAATCTGATAGTTATTAATCTTTATTGTGTCAAACTGCCAAATAATAAATAATAGTGCTCCTATATTTTCTTGGGGATACAAGGAGCCATTTAATTTCCTGTGTGAACTTTCTAGATGTCCAGGAGCAAATTAAGAATTTTTAATCTAGAAGCTGGAGTCAATTAAATAAATTAGAATTTCTCAGGGGCTGACTCAAACTCCATCATCTGATATGAATCACATCCAGCCAAATTTCATCTTACTCACTGCCTAAGCGATGACATTATTCCAGTCCCAGAGATTTGTTTTCCTGTCACACATAATTTGAAAACTCGAAATAGGTATTGCAATTTGTATTTGTTTTTAAGTGTGTTTGTTTTTAACCGTACTCATCATCTTGGTAGATGCTTCCCATTGCTTTGCCTATGATATTTGATGATATTGCTGTTCTTGCTCTTGGTTTTGCCATTAACTGGGAGGAGTTGTGACTAAGACACATCAGAATTTGTTTTTCCAGTATTCTCATAAACTTCAGCATGAACAGATATAGTGCTTTCTTTTGTCTTTTATGTATCACAACATTTTAAAAATAATTTTATGATTTATTCACATATTACTGCACAGAGTGCTCATGTGTATATTTTGACATAAGGAGGTCTGAAAATTATTGTATTGATAAATAAAGCACTTTAAGTCTCTTTATGCAATTTAAAGAATAAAGTATACATTTCAATTCAAAAATATAATTCAGAAAAAAGTTTCTATACTGTAATTGTAGAACTATTTACATTTTAATAACACTTTGTATAGATCTACTTCATATATTCAGATGGCAAAATATGTCCATTTTATGACTTAAATTTCAATATCTGGTAAGACTAGTTACATAAAGAAAATTATTTTTAAATAAGCATATATACAATTTTACATTTATGTTTTAAGAATTGTTTTTGTTTAGAAATGTCAGTTTTTGTTTTCCTTAATACTGTATTATTTGTTGCCATTAGACAACTAAAGAAAACAATAATTCTGTCTCATTTGAACATTTCAGGAGTAATTAACATTTTTAAAATATAATTGTTTTAGATGTCTAGAAAAAACTTTACAAGGTGTTTTTCTTTCATAATTGCTGCCATGTTTCAATTTTACAAGAAATATAAATTGTTTCTTACAATATTTTTCATAATTTCTAAATAAAGTAAATACACTATATCCTTTGTTTTAAAAAATGGAGTTCTCTAAAGCAAGCAGAATTTGTTATCACCTTTTCTTGGGTCTCTATGATAATAGCTTTTTATTTGTTAAGTAGTAATATATGCAGTTTTGGAATTTACAAGAAAATTTGGTTGCTCCTGGGCTGAGAAACTTTGTAACTGCCCACCTTAGTTACATTTTAAATATTCTGTAATTGAAATGTCTGACTTAACCTCTTTTTTGTCTTTTTGTGTAAATGGCATTTTGATTATTTTAATACATTCTTATGTTATTCTGTAACAAACACTCTTATTTCCACTTGTATCCACTGCTTAGATCAGTAAGGGGCATGTACCATCCACTTTAGATCTAATCTATTTTGATTTTTTTCATATCCTTCCCTCCCCTCATAAACAAATTTTTTATTTGCATTTGTATAGTTTCAAATTTCTCAGATATTACAATTAGACACTATAGTGTTGCCTATTTTTTTAAAGTAGATATTTTACGTTCCTTTTAATCTGCGGCGCTCCAGTCTCCTTCTTTTCTTTAAATCAATCTACTAATGATTTTAAGACATTTGTATTATAGTATTCTCTGCACTCTGCATTTTGCTGATTGTATTTATTGCTGCAGCTCAACATATTTCTTTTTTTTCTGTATTTCCCAGCAAACTGGCACCTGCTTTCAGAGAGTAGATCCATCTTAGGTTTAATGTTCGAAGCAAGACTCAAAACTTTGACTACACGTAGCCATGTGATACATAGTATATGCATATGTATATGTATCACATACATATATGTATCCATACATATGCATATGTGTATCATGCATATGTGTGCATCACATACATCATATATATGTATCACCTATTATGTGATATATATGTGTCACATATATAGGTGATTCATAGTAGGACATACATATGTGATACATAGGACAACAAAAGGCAAATAATGCCTAACTTCCTCTAATCTGTGGTGTTAGGAGCCACTGATGCTTAATACTTATTTCAATTTATTAATATGTAGCTTGTATCTATTTAATGTATTCACTATGATGGTGTTATGATTTTATAATTTCTTTTTTTGTTCATTTATTAGTTGAGATTTTGCTATAAAGGGATGCTTCTTTCATGTAAAATTTGGTTTCAGGTATTATTTGGTACAGTTTATGCAGGAAAGTCAAGACAAATGCTTGCTCTTTATTCTCTTTGTTAGTTTGCAAGATATTGATTTGCTATCATTTCCTGAAGGTGACCACATTATTTTAATTCTTTTTTTTTTTTTTTTTTTTCTGGAGACAGAGTCTTGCTCTGTCACCAGGCGCCAGGCGCCAGGCTGGAGTGCAGTGGCACGATCTCGGCTCACTGCAACCTCTGCCTCCCAGGTTCAAGCAATTCTCCTGCCTCAGCCTCATGAGTAGCTGGGACTGCAGGTGCACGCCACCACACCCAGCCAATTTTTGTATTTTTAGTAGAGACGGGGTTTCACCATGTTGGCCAGAATGATCTCGATCTCTTCACCTCGTGATCCACTCGCCTCGGCCTCCCAAAGTGCTGGGATTACAGGCGTGAGCCACCGCGCCGGGCCTATTTTAAGTATTTTTATAAATACTCATTAATTTAAATGTATTATGTTAGTTCCGATCCATTATAACTGTTGTCATAATTAAAGCTCAAAACTTCACATCTCTACCTAGTGGAAACTTTCTAGGTACCTTCAACATATCCCTAGATGTCTGCAAAATATCTCTTGAGATATAATATGACATCATCTTGTATATTTTCTTCTTAATGCCTGAAATAAGCTACTTCCCCAAGATGCCTGAAATCTTCTAGTGAAGAAAGTCATCACAACACCACAGTCTTGAGCGTGGATGCTCATTGCTGGTGAGCAATCATTTCTAGGACTTTTTGAAACAACTCATTGATTCAAACGATGTTTAATTCAGGTTGAAGACAACAAGACGTTCATTAAAATATATATTTAATATAATGCTGTCTCTTTTCCTTCATACCAACATTCCTGATCCTCAGGGATACAAGGGATAATAAAAGTATATCATTCTATGATTGTATACTATTTTTTTTTCTACCTTCAATGCTCATTTCCACAGCAGGCAAAAAGGACCTTTGTGAAAATTTCTCTAATTCATATTGATTGTTTAAATTATATTCATTAGTAGATTCCTCAGGAAGAGCACATGCAGAAAATCAAAGTTTTTGGTTTTTGGTTGAATTAGTTGAGAGTCAGTTTGGCTGGATATATAATCATTGCCTTATATAATTGTTCTACCATAAAGTATTCTTATGCATAGTTTTAAAATTAATCTAATTTTTACTTCTCTTATAAATATCATGCTGTTTTCTCTTGTATATATTTACAGATTTTGACACTAGGACTGGCATGATTCATGAGGCCTGGTGCAAAAATGAAAATGTGGAAACAATTATTCAAACATAATTAAGAATTAAAGATAGTGATGGCAGAGCATTAAACCAATTCTGGGGCAAGCAAAAATGAACATGTCCTTGAAGCAACCTCTGCCTGATGACATGTAGGTCTTACTCTCTCGGTTTGTCCTCACTCACTGGTGTTCTGTCTTTCATAGGAACATCATCCGTTAATTTTCTTTTAAGTTTTGCCCATGGAATTTAGTCTTGTTATGTTTTGTCTTCTGTAATGTAAAAATGATTCTGGATTGAAAAACTATGGTCACTGTCATCTTCTCACACACCTTCTATTTAAAAATAAATAAATAAAATAAAAAAATCCTGCTAAAAACATTTATTGAGTATTAAAGCGCTATTTACCTGAGGACTAAAGATGTCTATAAGATTTAACTGACTATTGGAATGTTGTTTTTTTATATGACAAAGTTTGCATTCTACTTTATTTTATGAAAATAATTGGTCCACCATTTTAAGAATTATCAGTGCATCCAAAATATAGAAGTGTTTTAGTTTATACTAATATACTACACGTCTATATAACTACAGTTTAGTATTTCATAACCTCAGCATAAAACATCAAATTTTCAGTAGCAGAACAAAATTGAATCTTACTTCTTGCTCAGATAACAGTTGAATGCAGTTAGTTTGCTCAGCAGTTTAAGTGGTTAGAGTCAATAGAAACTCCGAGGGGCCTGGGCTGAGAGAGGACCTTCTCCAGTAGGTGTCTCACAAGATTGCCCTGCAAGACTATAAAGCCAGAACAGGAAAGAACATAAAAAACTGAGTGTATATATATATATGTATATATATATATATATATATATGTATATATATATATATATATATATATATATATATATAAATCCTTCTGATCACCTAGTGACATTCATTACTTATGTCACTTAGCTGTAACTCTGCTAAGTGGTCAAAGCCAAGACAGTCTGATAATTTTTGTCCAACTGCATGTCCCCCAACCAAATTACACAGATTTAATGAAAAGTCGATGTTTCAATTTTCTAGTTGCCAGAACATATTACCACAAACAGCGTGGGTTTACAAACATAAGTTTATTCTCTCACAATTCTGGAGACTACAAGTTTGAAATCACGGGGTCACCAGGGCCATGTTCATTCCACAGGCTCTAGGAAAATCCTTCCTTGCTTCTTCTAGCTTCTCATTGTTGCCCATGTATTTTGGCATTCCTTGGTTTGTGAAAGCATAACTCCAAACTCTGCCTCTTTCCTTACAAGGCCTTTTCTGTGAAACTCTCTGTGTCCCTCTGTCCCCAAATCTCTCTGAAGACCACTAGCCACTAGAATCAAGGTCCACCCTAATCCTGTATGATCTCATCTTTATTAAATCTGCAAAGTCCCTATTTACAAATAAAGTCTCATTCAGAGGTACTGGGGATTAGGAATTAAACATTATCATTTGTGCAGGTCACAATTCAACCCACACCAGTCAGATAATCTCCGCCCCATTCAGTTGTGACTTCAACTTTAAGGCCTTTTCACATGAATAACATAAACTCTTTTCAAATTAAAAAGAGAAAGCAAAGATATTACTTGAATAATATCCTAAAACATTTTTAGTTGTAGATATTATCTTCAATATACTTAAGTTGTGATTTTATCTTTTTATAAAGACCATGTTGGCACATTTTGTAATCTTATGATGTCTAAATAGTATGTGATAAGCTCTTTTCCTTGTCCATAATATCCTGCCAAGAGAATATGAATATTTCAAAAGTTGAAAATTAAAAGAGAAATCAATAGAAGCAGGATTTGTTCACTGATAAAGTGATATCATCAAAGGGCATCTTGAAGTTTAGCTTCACACTTCTGAGTTTTGTACTCTGAGTTTGAAAAAAAATAGTTTTAAATTTTTGGTAGACAATAACCAAGTATTATGCTGGATATTTGAGGAATGGCATTACTGAAAATGGTTCCACCTGGCAGCCATTAACCAGGTAATGCCTTTTTCTCTGGTCTTTTGTTTGTTTGTTTGTTTGTTTGTTTGTTTGTTTGTTTTTAAGATGAGGTTTCACCATGATGGTGAAACCTTGAACTCTTGACCTCAGGTGATCCATCCACCTCGGCCTCCCAAAGTGCTAGGATTACAGGCATGAGCCACCACGCCTGGCCTTTCTCTGGTCTTTAAATAAACCCTTACTAACATGACACCATGCTTATAGTATATAGTCTTTTCTTACCCTCCAGATTAACTAGGTTAATCTTTTGTCATTACTTTTTAAATACAATATATTATCTTTTTTCTTGCTAGTTATAGAGCAATTACCAGATGAAAAATTTAAAAAGTTATTAATATGGGTTTTTAGGAATACTTCTCAAGTGGCCTATAAACAGAGTAACATTTAAATAAAACAATTTCTACATTCTCAATTTCTGTATACTTTATATATTATACCTTATATGTTAAAATGTATATGCCAGATAGTAAATTTGTATTTAAGGTGCTATATGGCCTCTTTCTCTACTTTGTACAAATAAGCATCTGCCATTTTCCAAAACAAAATTATCAACTATTCTGTATCTCACTGAAATAAACTGTACCTGGCAGAGAACAAAGAACATTTTAATACCGGTCGTCATATTTAAAAAGTTACAACATTAATTGACTGCGTAAACCCACCTGTTTATACTTAATGTGTTTTCCAGTTACTTTCAAAAATTCTGAAGAAGGACATAATTAAATTATAAAATAATGAATAATTTTAAAAATATAGTTGACTATATAATTTTTGCCGAGAATTTGAAAGGAGCTCAAGGAAACAAATTTTGTTCTTAAATCATCTTCTATTCTTATGATCTTATTCATTGGAGCAAAGGTTTTCAGAATCTGTACTTACTAAAATTGAAAATGAAGAATTAAGTGTATACTAAAAAACTGTTGAATTCTGAATTTTAAGACATAGTAAGAGTCTGAAATTTACAAAGTATTAAAATGAATAAAGCAAACCTCAAATTTTCACTTAATGTGGATGTAGGTTGCAAATAAGAAACAGGGATATCTATTTTTCTGTTGATTGTACAGTCTGCACCAGTATAATCTGGTCTGAATTTGTCATCTGTAAAGGTGAGATCACATTAGTATTATTGGACATCAGTGAAAATGATGGAGTAAAAACTCCACCTCTCCAAAAAAGCAATTTAAAAATGGGCAAAAATCAGTGAGAATCAAGTTTTTAGAGAACTAGAAAATAACCAAAAGTATGTACTCAGTATAGGAGGACATTTTCAAGAAAAGAGTTAAATTTCTGTTTAAAAAAACAGCATGTGTTACGATATTTTAACTCACCAAAGTCCCATTTTCCACTTTCCAGCTCAGTAGTAGCTGTGAAGGAACAGCCTGCACTTCCAGCAGCAGTATCAGATGAAACATAATGGACCTCATTTTTAAAGAATTGCAATTTCTGTTTTGACCTGTTCCGTGACTCCTTGGAAGACTGACTGAAAATGCATGTATTGGTCTTGTCATAGTAGAACAGGCCCGGTGATGAAGCTTCTATCCAGTGGGTAATTGAAGAAAACAAATGTAGGCAAATGCTTTAGTCCTGTCTAAGGCAAAGGGTTATAGTTGTGGCAAACAGTAGAATAAACAAAAAGCTTAAGAGGAGACTTTGAAGACCGAGATGCTTTAGCAAATAAGGGCTTTGAGAAGATCTGACATATTCCTGAGAACTTATAAGGCCAAGTGCATGCCCAGAATTGTGCACATGCTCAGGAGAGACTGGAGGAAGCACTAATGTCTAACTTCTTCTTCTTTTTTTGACCTTTAGTCTCTGTGAAAGTGGGAAATAAATGTAAAGTGAAGCTATAAATGATGTGGCTTTATGCTGGAGGTATTTCCAACATACCACAGTCACTCTGCAGAAGTGGGGAGATTTTATTGTTGTCCAAACACTAAAGGAAATTTCTGTCCAATCATTAGATGACCAGTAAGCTGATGGAAAAAAGATACCTGTTACCACATGCAACACAGAATATATCCCAAGCCAGTAGGCAGTGGGATAAAATATACAATTTTTAGAAAGAAAAATACTTGCACAATTTTAACTAATAATTCTATTTCTTGCTAAAACCACTTTTCAAAAATGGAGGAGATAATACTCACCCTTTGAATATGCGTGGAACCTGTGAATATAATGAGATATTACTCTCGTGATTAGGTTACATTGTGTAATACGGTTGACTTTAAAAAAGGGAAATTATTGAGGTGTGTATCCTACTCAGCAATAACACAGCTAACATAATCCCACAACTACAAGGAACTGAATTCTCCCAACATTCCAAATGATCTTAGAAGTGATCTTGCCAAGGTAGAACCTCCAGATAAAATAGCACAATCACTCAACGTCTTGATTTCAGCATTATGAAATTCTGAACAGAGAACTCAGTTAAAGTATGCTAGACGCCAGACACAAGGGAAATGTAAGATAATAAGCATGTGTTGTCTTGAGCTGCTAAGTTTGTGTTTGTTGTTGTTGTTGTTACACAGCAATAGAAAACTAAAATACCATGTTTTATGAGTTCTTCTTGGGATTAGGTCATTATAATTTATAGAGCCTTTAGTCCCCTGAACTCCAAGAGATTTATTCCTCAGGTGACACTTTGACCCAAGCATGGACAGAAGACCATCCTTGGTTAATTAATGTTGAGACTATTTGGCATACATATATTTTTCTTTTTTATGTATTTGGGGAGGATATTTTTTAATCTATTTAAGTTTGCAAATATGTAATTTAGCTGAGCCTAGGTATCCTGGGGTTTTGGTTTCAGGAACTCCTGTGGATACCCAAATCCATGGATGCTTAAGTTCCTTATATAAAATGGTGCTGTATTTGTTTATAACCTATAAACGTCCTCCCCTACACTTTACTTACAATACTTAGTTATACTGTATTACTCAGGGAATACTTTTATCTTCCTGAATATTCTTGACGTGTAATTGGTTGAATCCATGGATGAAGTACCCCAAATAGAGAAGGTTGATTATACATATACATGGGTCAGAAATCAAAATATTTGACAATATATTTAGTGAGAACTTTCCCAGCCATTGTTATCATCATCTGCACTGTTCTAATCTGTCTCCTCTTCAAATAACCAGTGCTTTCAGTTTCTGTTGTTTTTTAGAGTTATTTTAAAATGGATACCTGTGAGAAAGACTATTAATTATTACCAATATTCATTCTCCTCTTCTTAAAAAATAGTAGAATTTTTGATTGGGCACATGACTGAAAGGAGTAAAAACTACAGTCTTACAGCTACATTACAGTTAGATGTAGCCAGGTCGAATATAAACAGAAGCATATGTGGCAGTTTCCAAGAACGTTCCTTGATATACACCCTTTGCCTCTTCTGTTTCTCCATCCTGCTTTCTGGAAAGTAGAGGGCAGCTTGGACCAGAGGACAAGACCATATTCTAAGGATGAGCCGGTGAATTTGAAGCAAACTGGCTCCAGAAAGTCTCATAGAACAGAGCCAAAAAAGGTATCATAGTCTACCTGCCCCCAGACAGTTACAAAGGAAACAAACCTATGATTATAAAAAGAGAAATTAAGACTTCCCTAGATATGCAAAAACTGAAATAGTTTATCACTGGAGGGCCTGTACTACAAGACAAGCTAAAGGGAGTTATTTAGGCTGAAATTTAACGTTATGCTACATAAAAACTGCCAGATACACAAGGTGACAGATTGTGTGATTCCATTTATATAAAATTTTAAAAATAGGCAAATTCATAGGGACAGAGAGTATATTAGTGGTTTCCAGAGGATGAAGTGAGAGGGAAATTAGGAGTGCAGGATTTCCTTTTGGAGTGATGAAATTGTTCTAGAATTAGTAATGAGGGGGTGCACAAGATTGTACGAATATAGTATAAAAAATACTGACATATATATTTTAAATGTTTTAAATGGTAAATTTTATGATATGCAAATTGTTAAGTAAATTAAAAACTGGCGCTATTAACTTCCTTATCTACATTCAATGTCTATGCGTGATGTGTATGTGAAGATAATACACGCAAATTACTAATGATAACAGAATAGTTCATGTTCAAAATAACGTCTCTCTAAACATTTAAATCTGGTAACTGGAATTTTCTGTAATGTGGGAATATTTGTTCTTTCTTAAGGAAATTCATGGAAGGATAGAAAAAATAGAAAATATTTGATGTCATCAGACTCTTCATTCACTGAAAACAAATTGTCTGTTGTCTTTTATGTGTCAGAAAATATTTCAGGACTTTGGAATACGTCAACAAACAGGCATAGATCCTTGTCCTCAATAATCTGATAAAGAAAACACGAAACAATAAGTGGTGATAATATGAGGCAACATGTAAGGTGTACAATTGAATAAACTGATAATTGCTCTGGAATAAGAGAGAAAAATAAAATGTTTATGGATACTGGGAAAACTGCCTTAATAGATAAATTAGGCAAGAGAGAAGCATGAAATTTTGTAGTTTGTTTGTTTCTGTGTGGTATGGTCACTCACATAATCCTCAAAAGTGTCCTCTTCTGGCATACCTTACGTTCTTTCCCCAGCTACTTGCTCAAGGATATTGACACCAATATCTAAGTTCTAGTATATCAAGTTTGATATGTTGATGTCACAATTGATTCTTCATTGTCTCTCTGCAGCCAAGGATTTACTCTACCCTCCATATCATGTGTATATATACCTGTTACCTCTTACTTTATTCGAGTAACCGAAGATGTGCAAGAACATCCTGAAATGTCTTCCTGTCTCTAGGCTCAATGCTTGTTTTGTTTCTCTGTCTATATCTTGCAGTCAGATTGACTAAAAGAAGACAACTTTTATCTGACAGTGTCTATTTAATTAAAAAGCATCCAGTGGTTCTAAATCACCCAGATCAAGCTTTAAGTGGCTCCACACAGCACCTGTGGCTTTACTTCATTTCTTGTCACCACACATTTCAAACTCTCTTTCAATTACCTTGTGCTACAGCCACATCAAATCCTGTTATTTAATCTGTAGCAAAGTCTCTTTTGTCTCATCTTAGTACTGGGAAATGTGTTTTTTCTTATACTTACTATGATGTACTTTTTCTCTATTTTTGCTTGGTAATTGTAACTAAGGTCACATTCATTCATATGAAAGGGTCACTTTAAATATAAGTTGTAGCTAAAATCATTATATATTTCCCTCTCAGTTCAAGAAATAAAATGTCAAAAAGTAAATAAATAAATAAATCTCAGAAGTTCTCAGTATTTCGTTCCCTTGTCACAAACTTTGAGCTCTTTCACTCAGGTAAAAACTATTTTAATGTTTTAATAGTCTTGATATATATGTAACATCCCTACACATTATGGTCTGATGTTCCTTATTGTTGGATAGTGTATAAATAAAAATCATATTGTGTGCATCATTTGACAAAATGTCATTCTCACCCAATTATGTGTTTGTGAGAGTCATCCGTGTTTTTACATGTAACTGTTGTTCATTTATTTTATCTAATATTGAATCACTATGAATATGTCCACATTTATTCTTCTATTTAATCTTGATAAACAATTGAGCTGCTTCTCTTTTTTGCTTATTATGAACCATGTTAATATCAATTTCTTTATTAAATATATTGTAGAATCCTAGAGATATTTGCATCTGTTTCTCTAGATTATATACCTAGGAGTGGAATTGCTGGGTTATAAAATTTGTGTATAATTAAGGGTTTTCCAAAGTGGATGGACCTGTCTGTATCACAGACCACAAGGAATAAAAGATCTCATTGTTTTTGCATTCCTACCAGAGCTGCTGTTAGCCATCACCAGCGTTTTCTCTGGTCTGGATTTGTGATAGTATTGCACTGTGGTTTTTAAACTGCTTTATTGGTATGTAATCTACATACTATATGATTAAGTCATTTATAGTATACAATTCAATGGTCTTTGTTACAGATATGTGCGACCATCACCACAACTTCAGAACATTTTGATCACCTGAAAATAAACTTAGCACCTCTTAGCTATCACACTCCTAATGCCCCTAATAAGCCTAAATTCAACCCTAAGCAGCTTCTAATCTATTTTCTGCCTTTATAGTTTTCCCTATTCTGGACTTTTATCTGAATGAAATCATAGAATATGTGGGCTTTTGTGGCTATTTAAAAAATCTAGAATAATATCCTCAAAGTTTCTCCACATTTAAAGCATATTGTAGGACAATTATTTTTTGTGGCTAAACAATATTCTATATGATGGAGGTATCTCATGCATACATTCATGGGCATTTGGACCATTTCCAATTTGTAACTATTATGGGTAATGCTGCTATCAATATTGATTTACAAGTTTTTGTAAGAGTATATGATTTTACTTCTCTCAGGTATATATCTAAAAGTGAATTTCTGGGTCATAAAGTAACTCTTTAATTGTTTGATGAATTGCTAGAGTTTTTCTCTACATGGCTGTAACTTTTTCATTCTCACCAATACTACGCGAGGGTTCCAATTTTTTTACTGTTATACTAGTGGAAATAATACCCAAACTAGTTATTATCATTCATTTTAACTCTAATTATGATACAAGGTGTAAAGTGATATCTCACTGGAATTTTATTTTTTATTTCTCTGATAACTATGACATTGAACATCTTTTTATGAACATACTGGGAATTTGTTTATCTTCTTTGGAGGAATATCTATTCAGAATTATAATTTTCACTTGAAATAATTCTCTCTTTATTCTGAATTGAAAGATCTAAAGATCTTAGATATGCATATTCTAGATACAAGTCACTCATCAGATACATGATTTGAAAAGATTTTTTCCATCCTGTGTGATATCTTTTTCCTTTCATTTTTATTCATATAAAATAATTATACCTATTTAATAGGGATACATATGATATTTCAAAAGATGCGTAAAATATGTAATGATCAAATCAGGTATTTTGGATATTTGTTTTTTTATCATTTGTGTTACAAACATTTTAAATATTCTCTTCTAGCTATTTTGAAACAGACAGAAATTATTGTTAACTCTAGTCATTCTCATTGCTATTGAATGGTAGAACTTATTGTTTCAATCTAACTTTATTTTTGTACCCTTAACCAATCTTTCTTCATCCTCCAATCTTTCCTACTCTCTAGTATCCATCATTCTACTCTACCTTCATGGAATCAACTTACTTAGCTCCCACATATGAGTTAGAACATGCGATGTTTGTCTTTCTGGGTCTGGCTTATTTCACTTAACATAACACCTCCAGTTCCATTCATGTTGCTGCAAATGATAAGATTTCATTTTTATTTACAGCAGAATAGTATTGTATTGAGTATACATATTTATTTTCTTCATTCATTCATCTGATGGACAGTTAGGTTGCATATGTTGTTCATTGTGAACAGCACTGCAATAAATATGGAAGTGGAAGTATCTCTTTGATATACTGATTTCATTTCCTTTGGATAAATTCCCAGGAGTTAGATTGCTGGGTCATATGGTAGTTCTGTTTTTAGTTTTGTGAGACATCTCCACATTGTTTTCCATGTGGTTGTACTAATTTACTTTCTCACCAACAGTGTATTAGAGATCCCTTCCCTCTGAATCCTCACCAGCATTTGTTAGTTTTTGTCATTTTGATAATAGCCATTCTAACTTGGGTGAAATACTGTCTTATAATGATTTTGATTTGCATTTTCTTGATGATTAGGAATGTTGAGATTTTTAAAATATACCTGTGGGCCATTTGTATGTATTCTTTTGAGAAATGTCTATTAGTGTTCTTTGACCACATTTTAATGCAATACTTCATTTATTTTTTTGGCTGTTTCTTTGCTTGAGTTCCTTAGATATTCTGGATATTAGTTTCTTACTCGATGAATGGATAAAAATATTTTCTACCATTCTATAGGTTGTCTTTTCACTCTGTGAACTGTTTCCTTTCCTGTGCAGAAAGTTTTTGGCTTAATCCAGTCCCACTTGTCTATTTCTTAAAATTTTAATTTAGAGACATGATCTCTCTTTGTTTCTTAGGCTGGAGTACAGTGGTGCAATCATAGCTAACTGCAGGCTTGAACTCGTGGGCTCAAGTGGTTTTCTTGTCCCAGCCTTTCAATTAACGAGGGCTACAGGCTTGTGCCACCATGCCAGGCAAAGTTTCCAATTATTTTATAGATATGATTTTGCCGTGTTGCCCAGGCTGGTCTTAAACTCCTGGCCTCAACTCCCGCTCCTTGGCCTCCCAAAACACTGAGATTACAGTTGTAAATCACCATGCCTGGCCCCCATTTGTCTATTTTTGTTTTTGTGGCCTGTGCTTTTGAAGTCTTAGCTGCAAAATCTGCCTAGACCAATGTCCTGAATAATTCAATCTGTGTTTTCTTCTGGGAGTTTTATTGTTTCAGGTTTTAAGTGTGAGCCTTTAATTTATTTTGGTTGATTATTATATATGGTTGGAGATAAAAGTCTAGTTACAATCTTTTACATATGGATATCTAGTTTTCCCAGCACCATTTATTGAAATGTGTGTCTTTCCCCAATGTATGTTCTTGACACCTTTGTCTAGAATCTCTTGGCTATAAATATGTAGACGTATTTTTGCGTTATCTATTCTGTTTCATTGGTCATTGGTGTTTGGTTTTTATTTTAATACTATGCTATTTTGGTTACTATAGCTTTGTAGTATATTTTGAAGTCAGGTAGCATGATGCTTTCAGCTTTGTTCTTTTTGCTTAGGATTGCTTTAGTGATTTGGGGATTTTTGTGGATCTATATAAATTTTAGATTTTTTCTCTATTTTTGTGAAAAAACGGCATTAGTGGGATTGCATTAAATATGTAAATTACCTTGGGTAATTGTAAATTATTATTTATTAAGTAATTGTAAATTACCTTGGGTAGTATATTCAATATTAATGTTTTCAATCCATGAGCATGGGATGTCCTTGTATTTGTTTGTATCCTCTTCTATTTCTTTTATAAGTGTTTTATAGTTTCATCGTAAAGGTCTTTCACTATCTTGGTTAGATTTATTCCTGGGTATTTTATTTTTGTGGAGCTGTTGTACATGAGTTTGCTTTCTTGATTTTTTTTTTCAGCTAGTTTGTTATTGGTGTATAGAGATTCTATTACTCTTTGTATATTGGTTTTGTGTCATAAAACTTAACTGAACTCATATATTAGTTCTAAGAGCTTTTTGATGGAGTCTTTAGGGTTTTCTCAATAAAAAATTATGTCATGTGCAAAGTGATGTTATTTGGCATTCTGTTTTCAAATTTGGAAGACTTATTTTTATTTCTCTACCCTGATTGCTCTGGCTAGAACTTCTAGTATATTGTTGAATGGTAGTTAAAGTGCACATCCTTGTCTTGTTTCAGTTCTTAAAAAAAAAAAAAGTTCTCAGTTTTTCTCCATTCAGAATTATGTAAATTGTTGGTCTGTCTGTCATACATGGCGTTTATTATTTTGATATCCTCCTTCTTTGACCAGTTGATTTTATTGAGGGATGTTAAATCTTATCAAATGCTTTTGCAATAGGTCTTGAAAAAAGTCATATGGTTTTTGTCTTTCATTCTGTTGGTGTGATTATTATGTTTATTGATTTGCATATGATAAAACATTATTGCATACTTGGAAAAAATCCAAGCAATGGGATTTGATTGTGGGAACAATGGGCTTTAATACTTGATAATGGGTAATTATCTTTTTGATGTGTTGTTGAATTTGGTTTGCAAGTAAAACTTGGAGCATTTTAGCATCTATGTGTATCAGAGATATTGGCCTGTAGCATTTTAGTATTCTCTTTTTGTTGTCGTGTCTTTGTCTGATTTTGGTATTAGGTTAATTCTGACCTCATAAATGAGTTAGTAAGAATTCCTTCCTCTTCAATTTTTTACGATAGTTTAGAAGAATTTGTATTAGTTCTGCTTTATAAGTTTGGTAGAATTCAGTAGTAGATTCATCCAGTCCTGGGCTTTTTTTGGTGGATACTTTTTTATACTTTTTATTACTGAATCAATCATATTACTTTTATTGGTCTATTCAGGTTTTATATTTCTTTCTGGTTTAATTGTGCTAAGTTGTTGATTTACAAAAATTTATCCATTTTCTCTTGGTTTTCAAATTTGCTAGCAAATAAGTCTTTTAATGATCCTTTGTGTTATATCTTATCATCTGTAATGTCTCTTTTCTTCTTTCCTATATTATTTCTTTGATTCTTCACACTTATTTTTTGATCCAGCTTGTGTCATGACACTGCAGACCGCTGAGTGGGCATGAGAAAAAGTGATTGGGGATCTAGAGATGTAGAGATGCAGCGGCTGTTGGGACCCAGAGCAGGGTGTATTCTGATGGTGGCCAGTTTCTCAAAATGATGTTATGCTTCAGCTTCTTGGGTCTTAGGAGGGTGTGTGGGCCTCAGTGTGAACACTCTCTCTGGAACAATGCTGTGAACTCTAGGGAGCGCTCTATACTAGTCACAGGGCCCCAAGGGTCAAGGGACTCTTCCATGCCTAGGACTGCAGGAGTTTGCAGTGATAATATGGACAATCTCTCACTTACCTTTTTACTGCAATGGGGAGTGCTACCTGGCTTCAAGCCATTCCTGACCCAACTGAATGCTTTGCTTACCTCTCCTGTTCATCAGGGGTTCCTTGTCACTTTCATGCTGAATTCCAGTGTTTTCTCTCAGAAGATCTATTTGACAGCTAGTTATCTGTTCATTGGTTTGGTCCTTCTTTACGGAGGAGGCAAGTGTCAGGTGCCTCTAGTCTGCCATCTTAAATGTCTTTTACCATTCTTAATAGTGTCCTTTGAAGCACAAGCCTTTGTAATTTTGAGGAAGTCCTGTTTATTCAATTTTCTTTTGTTTCTCATGCTTTTGATGTTATATCTAACAATTAACTTTTGTTTTAGGAGAAATGTTTAAAGTCATCTAGGTGTTGTCTATAAAATAATTAATGGTCAAGACCATACATTCAATATTTTATATTTTATTGCTACTTAAAATAAATTGTGAAATTAATTTATTTCTATTTTTATTTTTACTTTGTGAGACAGTATCTGGCTCTATCTCCCAGGCTGGTGTGTAGTAGTACAATCTCAGCTCACTGAAACATCTGCCTTTCTGGTTCAAGTCATGCTCCCACCTCAGCCTCCAGATTAGCTGGGAATACAGGTGGGTGCCACCATGCCCAACTAACTTTTGTATTTGTTGCAGAGATGTGATTTTGCCATGTTGCACAGTCTGTGTCTCAAATTCATAAGTTCAAGTGAACGGCTCATCTTGGTTGGGAGCTGGGATTACAGGCATGAACCACTGTGCCAGGCTCTAAATTTTAATGATGTAATAAAACATGTTCCTTTTTCTTCTTTACTCTGTCGTTGTACAATGCCCATGAAATGATAATTACCATGATAGTCAAATCATCTCCAGGCAGTCAGACCAGTGCAGTGGTTGAAAACTTTAATCTCACAACATTCCAATAATTCCAACATTAATTGTTTTATAGACAACACCTAGATTTAAAAGTTTCATATGCTGAGTCTCCCTCTTATGAGATCTTGAGCAAACAACTTAATCCAAGTCTCAATTTCTCCATATACAAAATGGAGATAAGAATATTAAACAGCATAATAAAAGTCAGGAACTCAATGAGGTCTTACCAAGTAGTACCTGCTCAACAAATCATCATCATCGTCATTATAAACGTCACCATCACCATCACCATAATCCATCTTTTCAGGAATTAATAAAACATCAAGAAGTAACACAAATGACATATTCCATTTTTAAAATTGACATTCCAGAAAAATGCAGTTAGCTTTTTACGTAAAATTCTTAGTTTTGGCTTTCTTTCAATAAAATAAATACTAATAAATGGCCTACATACATGAAGTCACAGTCTATTCCTTTATCTACTTTTCTAAGACTTTGCTGCCATACTTTCTTTACTATTATTGTATGTGACTTTTTGTAATACTATTCCATATAATTAAGAAACAAAGTTATCCTTTAAACTTATATTTGTAGTCTTTATATATTTTTGAATTAGATATATTTCTTGCAGGTTATGCCTGCCCTTTCCAGAGTGTTTTGGCTAACTTTTAATACTGTCTCACATCTTATCAAGATAATTTTGTTAAATTATTTATGTTGATATAATATTACTTTTAAGTTATAATTTTAAGTTATTCATATTATAACTTTTAGCATAAATTAAGTTATTCATGTTATAATTTTTAACTTCCTGATTCCTTTTATCTGCCTTATATTTTCTTCTGATGAGCTTTGTGTTCACTATCACACAGAATGTTGTGTTTTTTACTCTATAGTGCAGTTTTCAACACACCAAAAGGTTAGAGTCAGGTATCTTTTTTATACTATTGTTTGCATATCATATAGGTTACATTCGTATGTACTAAATGAACTATTTAGTACTTACCCTTTATTTTATGTAGGAAAAATAAAACAAAACAAGTCTCGTACTTTGCAATTGTATACAAAAATCAAATCCACAGAAGTAAATTGGACTAAGCCAGAAGACAATGTGATTTAAGTTACTGAGATTCAGTGGAATCTATTTTATTCCCTGGTTTAATTAAAGTAACATAAATTCAAATTTTGAGTTTATTTTCTTCAGAAAAACGTAGAGCATTCAGTGATTACATAAAGAATGATTCTCTTCTGACCATAAGACATCAACTCACTCCTCTATAGAGAAATACAGTTAAAAGCATGACTCTGTATAACTAGACATTATCATAATATTGATTTAATTTTATTGGGTATTATAAAGATTAATTCTTATAAAGCTCTACTTTTTTTTAGAAAATGTGTGAACATTGTCATGTCTCATATTATCAAAGACAAAAGTATACAAAATAGAATTGGAAAATAGGATATAATTTTAAGTAGCATCTTAAACAAACATGTAGAATTTTGTTTTGAAATTTATGATCACTTAAGAAACATCATTTGAGTATTAGGAAAAGAATATTGAAGATTTATTATTTGATTTGCTTGAATACTTCTTTTCATGAGGTACTACTACACATCTGTTAAAATGACTAAAAGATGGAAATTGGCAATTCCTGTTGCTGCCGATGATGTTAGCCACAGGAACTCTTGTTCATAGCTGGTGGGAATGCAAAATGGTGCATCCATTTTATAAGATACTTTGATAGTTTCTAACACAGCTAAGCAGTCTTGCCACACAATCCAGCAATCACACTCTTAGATGATTTATCTTTTTGGAAAACTTATTTCTACATGAAAACCTGAAAATAAATGTTTATTGCAGCTTTAATTATAATCACTCAAAATTGTAAGCAACCAATATGTCCTTTAAAAAGTGAATGTGTTAAAAAACCATGGTACATTCACACAATAGAATAACATTCAGCACTAAAATGAAATGAGCTATGTAGTTATGCAAATACCTACATAAATGCATGCATATTGCTAAATAAAAAGAATCTTGAAAAAGCTACATATTGTGTGATTCCAATCATATAGCATTCTATAAAAGGCCAAACTATAAATATAACAAACACATTGATGTTGCCATGGGACATGTTTGTGTGTATTTGGCAGGGGGGAGTTTGAGTAGGTAAAAAAGTGAATTTTGGGTTAGATGAAACTATTCCATATCTTTCTGTAATAATGATACATGACACTGCATTCATCAAAACCATTGTATTTTATAGCAAAAGGGTGAACTTTAAAGTGTATATGTATATATATATATACACACACACGCACATGCATATAAGTATATAATATACAATATACATATATAGTATATAATGCATACACACACATAAGTACCCATGTATATATATATATGTATATACATACCCATGTATGCAATATATGTATTTATATTGGTGAATATATGTGTACATATATATGTGCATATACATATATGTGTGTATATATACTTTTTTAAACTTGTACTTTAAGTAAGGGGTGCGTGTGCAGTATTGTCACATTGGTAAACGTGTGTCAGGGGCGTTTGTTGTGCAGATTATTTCATCACCTATGTATTAGACCTAGTACTCATTAGTTATTTTTCCTGATTCTCTTCCTCCTCCCACCCTCCACCCTCCAAAAGGCCCCAGTGTGTGTTGTTCCTCTTTAGGTGTCTGATTTTCATCATTTAGCTCCCATTTATAAATAAAAATATGTGGTATTTGGTTTTCTCTCCCTGCCTTAGTTTGCTAAGAGTAATGGCCTCCAGCTCCATCCATGTCTCTGCAAAGTACATGATCTTGTTCTTTTTTATAGTTCCATAATATTTCATCTTGTATATGTACCATATTTTTTTATCCAGTCTATCGTTGATGGGCAGTTAAGTTGATACCGCATCTTTGCTATTGTGAATAGTGCTGCAGTGCATATGTGCATGCATGGCATGTGTCTTTTAAATAGAACATTTTATATTAGTCTGAATGTATACCCAGTAATGGGATTTCTGGGTCTAATGGCATTTCTATCTTTAGGTCTTTGAAGAATCACCACACTCTTCCACAATGGTTGAACTAATTTACAGTCCCACCAACAGTGAATAAACACTTCTTTTTTCTCCACAACCTCACCAGCATCTGTAATTTTTTGACTTTTTAATTATAATCATTCTGACTGACGTGAGATCATATCTCATTGTGGTTTTGATTTGCATTTCTTTAATGATCAGTGATGTTGAGCATTTTCTCATATGATTGTTGGTCACATGTATGTCATCTTTTGAGGGTTGTCATGTTCTTTGACCACTTTTTAAAGGTGTTTAAGAGATCAAGGGATCCTAGGGTAGACTACAGAGTATGACAAGATAATCTAACTGCATTTTAAATGTATGAAACAATATTACTGAGGAAAGACGGCAAGGAGCAGTGCCGACCTAAGTTATTTTCTAAATGGATACTGTAACACTAAAGGTAAAACAAACTGTACAAATTATCATACTCTAACTGACAGTGTTGTTTCCCACAGAAGTACAGTAGACAACCATAATACTGCTCTACATGTATAAAACTAACTAAATTAATTGAAAATGTTGAGAAACAATTTCTTATATTTACAGTGGGATATTACAGATAATCAATGAGAGAATGGATAAGCCATGTTGTAATGGATTAAAGGAATATCAGTATGAACTCATGTTCTGCTTAGTATAGATATGGCTAATTATATAGACATATTTTTAGGTGTGAGTTCATACACAATTTAGTATACACACATGTATTTCTTTTCTGTGAGACAAAATGGTCTAGAAGTGATGGCATTTGTTATAGGTAGGCTTTGTGTCCAAACTCAAACCTCATCTTGAATTATAATCCCCATTATCACTATGTGTCCTGGGAGAGATCATGCAGAGGTAATTAAATCATGAAGGCAGTTTCCCCCATGCTTTTCTTGTGATAGTAAGTTCTCATGATATCTGATTGTTTTATAAAGGACCCTTTCCCTTTCACTTGATACTTCTCCTTCCTGCTGCCTTGTGAAGAAGGTGCCTTGCTTCGTCTTCATCTTCTCCCATGATTGTAAGTTTTCTGAAGCCTCCCCAGCCACCCTGAACTGTGAATCAATTAAATCTCTTTCTCTTATAAACTATACAGGCTCAGATAGTTCTTTATAGCAGTATAAAAACAGACTAATACAGTAAATTGGAACCAAAGTAGTGGGGCATTGCTCAAGGATTCCTGAAAATGTGAAAGTGACTTTGAAACTGGGCTACAGGCAGAGGTTGAAACAGTTTGAAAGACTCAGAAGAGAAACAAAGATATGGGAAAGTTTGGAACTTCCTAGAGACTGGTTGAATGGCTTTGACGGAAATGCTGATAGAGTCATAGAAAATAAAGTCCCGATGGGGGGTGGTCTTCGATGGTGATGAGAAACTTGGTAACTGGAGTAAAGGTTACACTTGCTATGCTTCAACAAAAAGACTGGCAGCGTTTTGCCCGTTCTCTAGATATCTGTGGAATTTGGAACTTTGCACCAGAGAGATACACGTTTTAGGCTATCTGGCAGAAGAAATTTCTAAGTAGCAAAGCATTTAAAAGCATTCCTATATACTTTTAACAGCATGAACAGGTGCTCTTAACAGCATTCAGTTTTATGTATTCACAAAGAGATTGTTTGGAATTAAAACCTATGTTTAAAAGGGAAGCAGAGCACAATATTGTGGAAAATTTGCTGCCTGACTATGTGATAGAAAAGAAAAATCCATTTTCTAAGAAGAAATTCAAGACAGCTGCAGAAATTTGCATACATATCCAGGAGCCAAATGTTAATCACCAAGACAACGGGAAAAATGTCTCAAGGTCTTCATGGCAGCTCTTCCCATCACAGATTTGAGGCCAAGAAGGGATAAATGGTTTCCTACACTGGGACCAGGGTCTTGCCGCTTTGTTCAGTCTCGGAATTTGTTGGCCTGTGTCCCAGTCATGGCCAAAATGGGCTGAAGTACAGCTCAGGCCATTGCTTCAGAGGGTGCCAGCCCCAAGCCTTGGTGGCTTACACATGGTGTTGGGCCTGTGAGCACACAGAAGTCAAGAATTGAGATTTGGGAACCTCTGCCCAGATTTCAGAGGATGAATGGAAATGCCTGGATATCCATACAGAACTTTGTTTGAGGGGTGAAACCCTCATGAAGAACCTCTGCTAGGGCAGTGCAGAAGGAAAATGTGCTGTTGAAGCCCCTGCACTGAGTCCCCACTGGGGCACTGCCTAGTGAAGCTGTGAGAAGAGGGCCACTGTCCTCCAGACCTCAGAATTGTAGATCCACAGACAGATGCACCACGTACCTGGAAAAGCTGCAGACACTCAACACCAGCCCCATGAAAACAGCTGGGATGGGGATTGTACTCTGCAAAGCCACAGGGGTGGAGCTTCCAAAGATCATGAGAACCCACCTCTTACATCAGTGTGACCTAGATATAAGACATATATGGATATAAGACAAATAATCAAGGGAGATCCTTTTGGAGCTTTCAGAGTTGACTGCCCTGCTTGATTTTGGAGGCTCATAGGCAGAAGGAACTTACTTTGTCTCAGATGAGACTTTAGACTTGGACTTTTGGGTTAATGCTGGAATGAATTAAGACCCTAGGGAACTATTGGGAAGGCATGATTGGTTTTGAAGTGTGACAGTGACATAAGATATTGAAGGCTACAGGGACAGAATGATATGGTTAGGCTTCATATCCCCACACAAATCTAATATTGAATTAAAATCTTCATACTCCCTACATGTCAATGGAGAGACCAAGTGATTGAATCATGAGTTTCCCCCATGCTGTTCTCATGACAGTGAGTGAGTTCTCATGAGATCTGAAAGGTATATAAGGTGCTCTTCCCCCTTCACTTGACACCTCTCCCTCCTGCCACTTTGTGAAGAAAGTGTCTTGCTTTCCCTTTGCCTTCCACCATGATTGTAAGTTTCCTGAGGCCTCCCAAGGCATGCTGAACTTCGAGTCAATTAAACCTCTTTCCTTTATAAATTATCCAGTCTCAGGCAGTTATTTTTAGTGTTATAAAAATGGACTAATAATACTTATTGGTAATGAGAACATCCAGCAGCCAGATTTTGGTTTTGAATTCTATTATTCAATAAAATAAAGTTTTTGAAGAAATGACTGAATCTATCACAGGGGAAGGAGTCTACGGGATTAGCCTGAAGTATCTAATAGTTGTAGAAGTTAACAAAGTGCACAAAACACACACACAGGCTCTCTCTGTATCTTTCTTTCTTTTCTTTCTTTCTTTCTTCTCTCTCTCTTCTTTCTTTCTTTCTCTCTTCTCTCTCTTACACACACACACACACACACTGGGGATATGCCAAAAGGATACCTGTCAACCGAAAGATTTTTCAATAACAAAAATTTCTGGACCAAATTGAGCAGAAAAATACATATTTTGGCATTGGAATATATATCTGCATTTAAAATAAATACCCCAAATCCACACAGATATGAAATAAATGACTGAAAAATAAGTAAATGGAGAGAATACTCAAATCTCATTATCTCATTTCCAGAAAAATTCCAAATAATTTTTGTAGATTCTTCTTCTTTGATGTGGTAGAATATAACTTCCCTATCTTTAAGTGTGATTGCCAAGATAATGACACACTACTGAAAAGCTTTCTTTCATTTGCAGTTGGTGATTGTGTGTGTAATTGTGTACTTTGACAACATAACAGAATTACAGAAATTTTAAATAGAAACAGTTCCTCATAATTTATGGACCTTATGGTTTTATTGGAATCATACATTGCTTCCCATTTCTTTTGTCATTAAGGAATTTTCTGGCAATTTAAAAGAACATTCTTGCCTGCAGTGAGAAAGTTCAAATAATATAACAATTGTCCCATTTTTTATTTAAATTTATGTTCCAGGGTGTTCAAAAAATGTTTTAAATGTGCCACTTATCTTTATCAAATTATTATTGAACAAATAAACAGAACAACTGATAATGCTACTTGCCTATCTTGGATTTTTTTCTTACTCTTTTTATCTTTGTTATTCTGAAGAGTAAGAGATGGAAGAAAGGAAGGAAGGAAGGAAAGAAGAAAGAAAGGAAGGAATAAAAGATTTTTTTTCACTCGTGTCTTCCAAATTCTGCCATTCCTTTTCTATCTGCTGAATTATTATAAAAACATTTCAATCAATTCTTTATGTTTGATGTAAAGAAAATTCACATAAGGTGATGTTCTTATAATTATTTAACAGATGTTTTTCTCCATGGAAAGTTAAGAAGTTAAATGGTGCTAACTTATGTATAAATATATCTTACTTTTAGAGATACTAGCCCAATGCTGAACATTCAAACACAACAGAGCAAATAAATCACACACTTTTAATACCTCCGTGATATACAGTGTTCCCATGAAAATTCGTAGCAAATTAAAGGATATGCTCTCAGTGTCTAGCTTTCTTTATTGCCTGAGTTCCTAATGCTACTGTCACAAATTTTAAGACTTATGAAGTCTCTTGATTTTAAATATACCTGTGATCTTTTCACAGGCAGAAGTAAAATGAATTCCAAGGACTTTTTCCCTTGCATGATCTATCAAAGACCAGTAATAACTGCCAAAAATTAATTCACATTACTCTGATCTAATCTTTGTATAATTAATTGCTTCTAAATCATTGAATACATTCATGCTCCTTACTCATCATTAAAATAGACATTTTGTAATAGAAAAAAACATTGACCTCTCCTTTCATATCTTAATTGAAATTCTAGTATATTTTGGAAAATGTATCAAATGCTATGGGTGGAAGGAACAAGAGCCCATATGAATTTCTAAAACATAAATGATTAAGTCATTTTTTTGTTCTATGGAATGATGTGACCATATCACAAATATTCTACAAAGTCACATAATTGATGTCCTTGCTCATGAAAAAATGCAAGTTTCTGGACTGTCAGTCTAATGATCTACCCACTGTATTAAACTCTTACTGTATTATTTACATTAGTATACCTGTATCAGATTTATGAATATTACATCTTCCAATTGTATGCCCTTAGGGAAAAAACAAATAACAACCATATAGGTAATTTGTCTAAACAGCCAAATACTTAGTTACGGGTCTTTGTGGGAAATGACAAATTCAGGCTACTACTAATATATGGAGAACAAATATCTGAAATCAAAATTAGGTCTATTGACTCGTGTTATATTGATGGAATTTGGAAATAAAATGAAATAATTGTTTTAATTAGTATACGTAAACTTTCATTTCAACAAAATCGTAAGATTATTCCCATGCTTTTAATGGGATGTATTTGTATCCTCGTCATCCTGTGTGTGATCAGAAACTAAGGACTTCATGTTGGTGTCTCCTTCTCTGTCATTTTTCCGTAATGTATCCCTTTTATCTCTGCTAGAATGGTTAAGCTTTCTCTCACACGTGCTGCTTTTCTTAGTTTCTGACATGAGCCTTATTTTGCATGTCTACAGTGCACTGAAAGCCATTTTAATATAATATCTATAAAAGAGTTTAACTCCAAGCTTATCTTTACCCATCAAGCTTGTAGACACTCTATTGGTTTCAGAAAATGACATTTATAAAAGATGACTTTTATTTCATCCAAGTGTTCCTTCAAGCTAGAAGAAATATATTAATATTTGTTTAACACTTTAAGAAGGGTTTGAATACGATTTAATATCTGGGGAATATCGATAGATGAGAAACTAATAAGGGCCTTCAAAGAGTCTATATGTTTTTAAGTGAATTTTAAACACAAAAATTTCATAGGGGGAGTATAATTTCTGCAGTTATTTTTTTCCAATAACAGAAAATGTGGTACTTCAGTGAAAAATAAACATAAAATTGATACTTTTTCTTTCTGTCCCATGTTATTTTTATTCTTGTTTTCTTTATACCAATATTGCACAGAATCACTAATTTGAAGATATTGTTTGATTTAACTCTTCACAAAGGAAAATAAGATACAAGTGCAAATAAAACAGCATATTATTAAAACAATTTTAAAATTCATATATTTTATAATATTTTTGAATAGTTTTTAAATAATTGGATATTTCCTAATGGTATATGTACAATTGAAAGCATAAAGTCTAAAAAAGAATTCATCCTTAGGTAGCAAGTGTATACAGGACTAAAACTTCAAATCATATCATATATAACTTTTCTTTTTTTATATATATTTTTCATTGCATTTTAGGTTTTGGGGTACATGTGAAGAACATGCAAGATTGTTGCATAGGTACACACATGGCAGTGTGATTTGCTGCCTTCCTCCCCATCACCTATATCTGGCATTTCTCCCCATGATATTACTCCTCAACTCCCCCACCCCACCATTGTCCCTCCCCTTTTCCCCCCGACGGACCCCAGTGTGTGATGCTCCCCTCCCCTGTGTCCATGTGTTCTTATTGTTCAATACCTGCCTATGAGTGAGAACATGCGGTGTTTGATTTTCTGTTCTTGTGTCAGTTTGCTGAGAATGATGGTTTCCAGGTTCATCCATGTCCCTACAAAGGACACAAACTCATCGTTTTTGATGGCTGCATAATATTCCATGGCGTATATGTGCCACATTTTCCCTGTCCAGTCTATCATCGATGGGCATTTGGGTTGGTTCCAAGTCTTTGCTGTTGTAAACTGTGCTGCAATGAACATTGGTGTGCATGTGTCCTTATAGTACAACGATTTATAGTCCTTTGGATATATACCCAGTAATGGAATTGCTGGATCAAATGGAATTTCTATTTCTAGGTCCTTGAGGAATCGCCACATTGTCTTCCACAATGGTTGAACTAATTTATACTCCCACCAACAGTGTAAAAGTGTTCCTATTTCTCCACATCCTCTTTACAATAAAACTCCTGTCATATGATTCAAATAAATAATATGTATTCATTCCATTTATTACTGTGGCTGGCACCATGAAAAGTTCCAAATATATTGGAACAATATTTCTGAAGTCATATTCTAAAAATGTTTTCAATACCCTAAAGTTAGTATTAAATTATTTATGGTAATCCTTCAGTAAGGTTCAATAGATATGCGAGCTCAAATTAGTGTAAACGTTACTTGCACAGTTTTACTGGCAACAAGAAATTCCATAATGCTACATAATTCATACTATTTCTAAAAGCAAACAAAGTTGCATTTTATAGCAGAGTTGGAAATGTGGTTTCTGTTCATTGCATGATTCAAGGAGTGATGTCCTTTTGTAACATTAGTATTGATTCAAGATAACACATTTTTGATGGTTGCAAATCCTAAATCCATGTCACTTGCATATCGACTATTCTGGCTATAACTTGGTATTGGTTTAATCCATGAATACTTTATATTTGGTGAGCATTGGTGCAGGTTTTAAAGGAGAGTTTTCAGTGTTAATGAGATTATTGTAAAAATAAATATAAAAATACTTCATTCTATTTTACAGTCTGATTTTTACAGTCTGAAATATAAAAAAACTTCATTCTTTTTGCAGTCTAATTTTCTACCTGAAAATTCATTTTATCAGGTAGTAATATTTAAAAGGTTGTGCTAGTAATAAAATAGATGCTTTTCTTTTTCTGCAATGGTATATTCATAACATTTTGTCTTCTTGCTATTTCATGAAATGAGAAGATAAATTTTAGTTTCAATTATAATAATGAGCTTTGGGTAATATATTAGCAACTATTTTGTCTCATCTTTTATCATAAAATTTTATGTTTATATTTAATTTTGGGATAAAAAGAAAAGCCTCCCATTGTATTCTATACATGACATTTTCATTTAAGGAAGTAGAGAAATTATTAATTTATAATTATGGTGTTATTAACATCTATTAGACTAATGGAGATGAAAACAGAGCACTCATAATACCTTACAGAAGTAAATAATAATTTGTATGGGGCATGGAATTTTTAAAAAGCAAGGGAAGAAAATAATATTGAATAGATTAACATCAACTTTTTCCTTCTGCCCTTACTCTTTCATCTCATCAGGAATGAAATCAATACTGAAAGTTTTAGCTATGCTCTTTTATATCACTTGCTGAGCCCATACACTAATTTTTATGTGTTTCCAGGTAAACATAAAGTCATTATTGGATGTTATTATTTCCAAAAATATAACTTACTATACACTTTTTAAAATCCTCCTTTTCTCATCCAGCAATGCATTGCAAAATTATCCCCCAATATTCTAGTGATAATAATGACTAATAATAAACTAGTCTACTTAATGACTATAATGTTTCATGACAAATAAGTAGCATACTTGATAACAGCTTTTTTAAATATTGATTTTCATTTTTGGCCTTTATATAAAAAGTATTTTAATAAATTACCCAATGAGTCTATTCTGGTAACATTTGTTTGCTACATAATATAAAATATGTAATCTTAGAATGTAAGAACTGAATAATATTGATGAGTTGTTGAAATATTTTTAAATTTTAACATTGGTTTGCATATAGCTTTCTAAATTTGTTAATAACTTGTGCCATTTCATTCAGCAATGTATAAGATTATCCTTTTCCCCTCACTGCTGCCAAAAAATATACCTCTATGTAATGTATTACATAGTTATATTATAATTTGATACTTTTATTATTCCAAAATTATATATTATTGTTGATCTAATTTGCATTCCTCATCAATAAATTTGACCATGTTTCCATGTTTGTATTGACTAATTTGCTTCACAGTAAGATTCCTCTTCATATTTTTTCTCTATTTTTCTATTGGATTTGGCTATTTTATTTCTGTCAATATTCAAATAATTTAAATGCCTACACTTTATGATCTCTATCAGAATACAAAATTTAAAATTTATCTCTTTACCTTTTATGTAAGACTGAGTTTTAAATAACATATTTTACTTTTCCATAGTTGACATCCTAAGGGGTATGTATAATGCCTATTTTATTGTTTCACTCACTCTTTTTACATATTTTGAAAATGAGAGAAAACATCTCCTCTTACAATGTCATCTCCAACCAAGGATTGCCACATAGCCTGCAATGTGGACTATTTATTTACTCTAGGAATATGTTTTAAAGTCAGACAGATGTTGACTCTAATTGAACATGTTGTTAGATAGATTAGCCCATTCTCTGCATCAGAGATTAAAAAATACTTTTAATATATGCCTCTGGTTATTGTTCTCTCCATTAATCACAAAAACATCTTAGTTATCTGATATTCTGTATCCTTAATCCAGGGAATAGCTCTCAGGGTCTCATATTAGCACGTGAAATTGAGGTCTCTTCAATTGATGTGCTTCTTTATTTTCAAAAGATCAGTTGAATGATCTCAAAGGTGACACAAATCTATTAAAAGAATTTTAATTTGCATAACATTTTTAAAAGTGTTTTTAAATTACATTTTTTGTCTCTGTAAACATAAATTTGCTAAACTATGGATGCTTATCACTTTTTATAGAAAGACCCATGTTAAAAGCACTTAGTTATTTATTTTCTATATTTACATAATAAAATTTAAATTTTTGAATATGGTTTTTGTAAATCCTTGCAGACAGTTGTTTGGCCAAGTGTACTTAAAAGTACATAGTTGTGTTTCAATAAAGAAATATTAGCCCAATATAAAAATACATAACATACCAATATATCCCACCATGAGAGAGATGTCAGAATTAAGATAGAACTGTGCAAGTAAAAAGCTATTTTCTCATACACAGAAATCCAATATAAATTGAGGAGAATCATTAAATATGTTAATTTTATTAAGTTTGAAAGTATTGAACTCCATGGACAGCATAATAGATATGCAACCTTAACCTCTAAAAGAAAATATATTTAAACATGATATGATATAATATGTGTCAAATTGAAGATAACAAGCAATATTGTCTGTATTAAGAATGTCTCAAATACACATATACAAAAAAAAGACACATATTTATGCATTATATATATTTATTTAAATTTATTGAATGATGTAGTACTTTTAGAAATAAGTTAACAAATATAGAATGGTTTAAGATTTAAACAATTATTTTTATTTCCTGAATTTTGCTTACGTACTAATATGCATAACAGACAAAAAGTCGCCAGAGATTTACTTCCAGGCATGGAATTGCATGGTTTTTTTCTACAAAACTATAATAATCTAATCCAACAGATTAGTTATGAAAATTAATTCAAGTGGATAAAAAATTAGTGATGTATTTATTTTTTGATTTGAAAATAATTATTAAAATTTAAAATAATAAAAATACATTCTGATTCCTACACATCTAAAATTTAAAATAAATCTTTATTTCAGGAAATTTAAATAAATTATGGATAATTATCTATATAGAGTTACCTATTAGTTGATATAGATAATTATGGAAAATATTTATAGAGTTATCCATAGTTATCTATATAAACTAATTATATATATAGGTAACTCTATATAGATAGGGTTACATTTTCAAAAAAATGCACAATATAAATGTTGTGTCCAATGTTCTTCTAATTATTTAATCGCTGTATAACCTCCTTTATAATTAGCTGTATTATAAATAAGTTATATCAAGAATAAATAAAATTTGAAATTATATTCTACTTTTGTATAAAACCAGAGCTTTTAACAATAACAACAAAAGAATATAAGAATATTTTCAGAGTAGTAATGTATTTCTCTTAGATCTCTGGACTAGACACAGAGGACAGAGGTGTCACTCTGGGAACAATTCTGTCAACAGGATAGTGAAAATGGCTAATGCCAGCGTCAATCAAGTTTAATCTTATACAAGCAGAATTTAATCGTATCAACACAGTGTTTCATAAGTCATCTGTCAGGTAAATCCTTTCAATTAAAATTAAATAGAGACACTGAAACAGACTTCTGGTAATGGCAATTAAAAATGTATAGTCGTGTTTAGCTTCTAATCCATAGATATATTTTTTCATGAAATATAAATGCTTTCATATATCATCTATTTTGAAACAATTTTGAATGTCTACAAGCATCTGAGAACCAAGATATGGTAAATACACACGTGCCAGAACTGTGCTTAGGGATATACACACCTAAATTTCATGAGCATCTATTACTGCCATTGTGCTGTCTGTGTATTATATGTGTATGTCTGTATACGTGTGTATGTAAATTTACCACAGTTGTTACACAATATACCAGTATACTATATTTAGCTTATTTGAACCGATGAGGAATCCTTGGCTCAGAGATTCAAAGCAAATTCTACAAGAATACATAGCTTGTAAGAACTAGGGTCAGGATTTAAACTCTTCTTCCCACTTGCAGTGACGGCTTTTTTTTTGCATTGCAATAAAACACAAAATAAGTGGAAAAGAAAATATGAGAAAGGTGAATAAAAGGGGACTTGACAATCTTAAATGCAAATTTTCCCCCCCTTTCCAAAATAGAAAAACTTGCACACACTTATTTATATATCCTACAAATAAATCTAGAAATAGCAAACGATTCCTCATGGATGATGATACGTTTATATCATGATTATTTACTATTTAAGTAAATCTTTTATTTTTTTTCTCAACTCCCATCTAAAATGCATTACTATGTTTTCATATACATTTCTGATCTTCTGTCTCTAAAACTTGAAGAGAGATAAAAACTTTCCTGTGATAGCACACTAGCTCACATAGCTGCATTTCTCATATGTTGGGTCATTTGCATCTGTCACAATTCCCATTGCAGGCATCTCCTTCATGAGAAATACACTAAAATAACACTATACACTATATATAAATATGTAAATGATTAACTTATTTGTAAATTTACCAAACAAAACAATATTACATTTTTATAGGGTTTATTACATACATTTAGATCCTGTATTTTTTTAAAATGATGTCTTTTCAAGAAATTCTCTGTTACATACATATCTTGAAATCTCTGACCTAGAAACCACAGCTAAGAATTCAAAGAATAAATCAGCTTGTGCATACGTCACTTCAAAGATAAATTCTATCAGGAAAAAAATGTCTTTCATTTATGCAACTCTCCAGCTCACTATGTGTGGCATTCTCAAATACCTACATCTTAAAATGGCTGTAAAAGAAAAACCTGAAGATTTAATATAGGGCACTGGCAATTTGCATAAGAGACAAAATTATGTGCTTATGTAGCATTAGGATGAGGATTGAGTGACTTTGTAGAGAGGCTGAAAAATCTGCTCTGATTTCCCATCACTGGGAGATTACACAGTAACTTGTTCAATTCTGATATCTGTCTGGGAATTTTCAATATCTATGTCCTCCCTGGAATTAAAAAAAAATCTGCTTTAACAAAATATACTCTATTCCCTATTTACATTCCTTAGTTTTCAAACTATTTCTAACAAGTAAGGATTAATGGTAAATAAAACAGATAAATGTAATTCTTGTGACTTGTTGAAACCACATTTTATTTTCTCAACTATAACTCATGACAACTAGATTATGAATTGTTCTGTTTCATAAAGATTCATCTTTCATTGTCAGAGCTGATGGTACAATATTAAGTAGCATAGTTTTAGAAAAGTAATACGTAGAAGCTAATAAAATCAAAATTCTAAAATGTAAATCTGAAAGAAATCTTGGAGATATCTAGTCTATTATTCATTTTAAACATAAATAAGTCAAGGTGAGACCTGCTTGGTATACCTGACAACTAGATCACATACTTGTTTATATAAATTTCCTTATTCTTTCTCCTTATTTAGTCTAACTGCTGAAGTGTTAATATTATCTTAGAAATGATTGAGGCATTTTTTTAACTATGGGTTTATTTTGGGAAAAAGAAACTATTAATAGGAATATTAATATTATCATTCAGCAAGCATCACTACTTTAAATTTTTCTCAGGAATGTGAGTAAGACAATTTTTTAGGGATTCTTATAATAAAATAACATAGTCCTTCAGGAAAATAAATCTGCAAAGCACACTAACAATATTTCTGAATTACATATCAACTTGAGTAAATGAATTAAGGTGTATGTGATTATGAAACCTTACTTGAAACAATGTTCTTCTATAATTAGAATTATAAGAGAATTGTAAGAGATAAATGTAGTGTGTAGTTGTGCCATATTTTTTTCTATTAAATCTTTTGCTTCTCTGAAAATCAGTGTCTCCAAGAGTTTTATGAGAGTTAGATTAGATGATACATGCCCAGTGTGGTAGAAACTCCATGCCTGTGGGCTCCACTAGAGAGAGAATTCAAGAGGCTGCTGAATCAACACAGAGCATTTCAATTCTACTTGTCGTTTGAGGATTTATTTGCAGGCTTAGATTACTTCATATTTCACTTCTCTGGCTTTCCATATTATGGGAGGAAAAAATCAAGGACTACATCTTAGTGTATTGTTCAAATATATTACCAAGTCAAACCAAAAGAAAAAGTCATTCAAATAAAAAATGAGAATGCATTTGCAGAAGCTATCAACTAAGATAAAATACTAATAATTTTGAAAAACAGAATTGGATTAAATCAATAATACATTTCTCCCATGAATCTATGGACATATTTGGATAAGTAAAATCACTGATAATTGACATAGTCCACATGATTCTGCCAACACAAAGTGAGGAATTCAGGTAACAGTTAGGTTATTAATGGACAGTGAGCATTTTTATACTATCTCAGGCCATTACGGAGTAATAAATTTCATAATTCCATCCTGTGAGTATTCTGGACTTAATTTATAAACCCCTCAATGTATCAATATAATATTTTACCACCAGTGATAGATACAAAATTAAATTTTAACACTAAAGTCTCTCAAGTTTACTTATTTTTGAACCAGTTTAGTTGATTCTAGAGAACAAAAAATAACTCAATAACTTTAAATAAGAATAATGATTTCCTACTCAAGGATAAGTTCAACTTTAATAGACATTAATCATACTATTTGAGAGGAAATGTAATTGTTAAGTATAAATCTAAAACTGATAATTTTGAGAATACCTAAAACATTATTACAATCTCTGGGGAAAATCTCTGAAAGGTAGAACCAAAATGGGATGATGACTTTCTTAACCGAACCTGATATTTTCTTCTCTGAAAAAAGATTGTGAAGTGAATGAGGTGGCAGTGAGTGAGCATAACAAAATGAAGCTGTCCAGCCCTTTGTTAGCAATAGATTTCTGACACTATTAAATGAAAACATTTCCTGGCTCATGTGGTCAGCAATTACCATCTCTGGGGCTGGGCATGTTGGCTCATGCCTGTAAGTAATCTCAGTACTTTGGGAGGCTGAGGCAGGTGGATCACCTGGTGTCAGGAGTTCAAGACCAGCCTGACCAACATGGCAAATCCCCACCTCTTCTAAAAATACAACATTAGCCAGGCATGGTGGTGCACGCCTGTAATCCCAGCTACTTGGGAGGCTGAGGCAGGACAATTGCTTGAACCAGGAAGTCACAGGTTGCAGTGAGACAAGATAGCACTACTGCACTGAAACCTGGGCAACGAGAGCAAAACTCTGTCTCAAAATAATAATAATAATAACAATGGTCTCTGGAATGGTAATATTTCTTCTATAGAGAAGAATGTATCAGGATATCATAATTTGATTATACTAGTTTGATTGACTCAATATGGATAAGAAATTGGTCTAAGCAGTTTTAACCTCTAAAACAACTGCATATGTAGATACTACTATAATCATCATTGTAAAGTTGAAAAATATAAAACATTGAGCAGTGAAGTAACCTACCCAAGGTGATATAGTAGTTCATGTCAGAGTCAGGATTTGCATTCACTGTGACTGGTTCAGCGTTCATGACCTTGAACCATTATGTGTATTGCATCTATAACTGCTTCTTATGCTTTTGAATCACACCCCACTCTCCTCTCTCATTTTAAATTAATGATTATCTAGTACTCTTTTATTCCAGTGTGACTTACAGTGAAAATGTGCCATTAGGCTACAGTATATCTATAATTCCAATTTAGATGTCCTGGTCATTATGATATTTGCATTTATTTAATTTATAATTTAGAGATAAGGTAGTAAGTAGCATTATTGATTTACTGCACCAGCACATTAAAGTGGATATCCCAATTTCTTTAGTTAAATAAACCAAACAATAAATATATGGATGGACAAAACATAAAATGAAAGGAAAATAAGAATATTATAATTGGCCAAGGTGCACACCCCCCCTCTTTCTGCCAACTTCTTGAATTTAATATTGACTAGATTAATCATATATTTTTCACTACTTCAAGGGAGTGATCAAATATTTTAAGAGTTAAACGTCTAGTTTTTATAAAGTGAAAGGCATCTTTTAGATGGACATATATATTAACTTTAAAAAGATATATCTGCTCAGCTAATTAGTTACTGAGAAAGACCTTATGTTTTATTGCTATTAACTCACTTTTCCATATTTATGCTAGTAATGTGTTTTCCATACATGTTAAGATGGCAACCACTCTACGAAAATTTTATTTTTTAAAATTTTTTATTTCATAATGGTGGACAATTTCCAATGGTCATTTCAATGTGAGATACATTAAAAAGAGAGAATGTGTACAGGTTCTTGCACACATATCATGGCTGTGTTATCCTTCTACACTTCCTGGAGTCAAATATATCAAAGTCAGGAAAACAAAAGTATCAAAACATGTCCTAATCTGGGCAAGGATGGCAGAAATTTCTGAGGCTTCCTTAGCTTGGGAACTAGGAAGAATATTAAGGAGTTCGATTCTGGCACAACAAAACTATAATGGCATTTAAAGACTGAAAGATGGAATTAAACATAGGATAGAACATATTTCAGGACTTAGAAGAGGCTGATTCAAAACAGCAAGAGAAATGGAGTATAAAAACAGGAGACAAAAGGTCTATGAAAGTGAATTTTGCTCTCGGGAAGATTTTCATAATAAACTACCGGGCCGGGCGCGGTGGCTCAAGCCTGTTATCCCAGCACTTTGGGAGGACGAGGTGGACAGATCACCTGAGGTCAGGAGTTCGAGACCAGCCTGGCCATCATGGTGAAACCCTGTCTCTATTAAAAACACAAAGATTAGCTAGGTATGGTGTGTTGGACGCTTGTAATCCCTGCTACTCGGGATGCTGAGGTAGAATTGCTTGAATCCAGGAGCGGAGGTTGCAGTGAGCCGAGATCGTGCCAGTGAACTCCAGTCTGGGTGGCAGAGCAAGACTCCATCTCAAAGACAAATAAATACAATAAATACACAAATAAATAAAAATACATATCAAACAGCAACTACCAGACAGATGGTATATTATTGAAGGATAAAGATCCTATGGCTAGTGTACAATTCATCAGATGCACTCACTATGATAAACAGCATAGTATAACTATTTTCTTAAACTCATTTTCTTGTGGAATCTGCAATGCTTGGAAACTTCATCAAATCTCCAGATTTAAAGACAATTTTGCATATCTTTTTAGTGTGTGTGTGTGTGTTTTACAGAAAGATCATTTATGATCAGGGACACCAGCCTCCCCTGACACCAGGTTATATCACATTGCAGTACTTTCAGAAGGAAGCTGGGCTTTTTGCCAAAGGAATATTAATGGCACAAATAATCAGCCAATTCTTGGTAACTGGATACATTTCCGATAATGATCAGAATCTCATAATCATTCAAGATAAGAGAACATTAGTAATGTAGTACAAAATTATTCTGAAATTTAGTAGATTTTATGAAAAAGTCTGAAATATATCACAGAGATTAAAAGTGAGATACAGGTTCAGGGTAACGAGAATTATTTTGAGAATAGTTGTATGTGCATAATGAAAATTCTATAATTCCCTTTTCACTCAACCTTCATCACAATCTCGGATAGAAATTTGGACTTTATTCTGTTAAATAACAATCTGTACTATTGTTATAAGTAATCATATATTCTACAGCATGGACGTTGTAGTATGAAGAAAATGTTCCATACATTCTCACTGTGCCCTTCTTTTTCTTCCCTTCCTACTCTTAGCACTGCCTGTGATACGATTTTCCCAAATGCTCAGATCTTTACATTGTCATGAGCTTTTATTTCCACTTTGAACTATTTTTGTAATTATGTGATTCTACAAAGGAAGAAATGGTCTTGTGTAAGAATTGCCATTAGCAGCTATTTTCAAAATAATATACTGCAAAAAAAGAAGAGGAAGACAATAGTGACCTTTGACAGGGCTCACTGTTTTTTTTTTTCCATTTTTTTTCCATGAATATCACATATATTTTTCCAATCAATGAACGTGTAAGGAAATTAGGTAATTAGTTCAGCTTGGCTTTATATTTAATGATAAATTTGAAAGGGAAAATATGTACAACTTTCTTGCAATAAGCAGGCCTGTACAAATTCTGGCTTATTAGATTAGCTTTTATTCTCTTTTATTTTATTCTCTTTTATTTTTGTTTTCTTGATCGCATATTGCTGGCAGGTAAAGATAGGGAAGACTTTTAATAAACTTTTATTTTGTTTGGGAGGTCAATCAACCTGTATTCTGTCTTTGTCCATATAATAGTGTGAACCTTGTTGTGATCGTGAATGAATGATAAATAGCTACAGATAGCCACAGGATAAGTTGAAGGAACATATTTGCTTATTCTTGCTCTTTGATTAGTTCATTTTTCTGTGACACTGCTTGGTTTGTCTTTGATAAATGTTTATTATAATTGCCATGGTAAGTCATGAAAACTCTGATCTTTATAAAGAAATAATTAACCCATTTATGCCTGAGGTTGCAATTTTTTTTGTGTGAAAAATCAGAACTTGGGGATGACCTTGAACAGTAGGATATAAATAAAACTCCCACATGCTATTTTCTTGTTTCTTTTCAGATCGTATAAATAAAACTCCTACATGTTTAGCATTCCAATAATGGAACACTAACCATTAATGGACTAAAGACCTGCAAGTAAACCCTACAATATTGGAAATCAAGTGAAATCAAGTGATTAAGTAAACAAGAAAAAGAACAACTATTTGGACACAACAACAACAACACCTACACATTATTTTACACAGGCAGTGGAGGCTACTTTATCATCATTTGTCAAAAGGAAGCCTATTTTATTTTATTTTTTAAATTCAGGGCTACATGTGCAGGATGTGCAGACTTGTTATATAGATTGACTTGTGTTATGTAGATTGGTTGTATAGATTATTTCAGCACCCAGATATTCAGCCTAGTATCCATCAGTTATTTTTTGTAATTCTCTTCCTCCTTCCCACCTTCCACCCTTGGGTAGGCCCCAGTGTGTGCTGTTCCCTCTGTGTGCTCATATGTTCTCATCCTTTTGCTCCCACATATACATGAGAACATGTGGTGTTTAGTTTTCTGTTCCTGTGTTAATTTGTTAAGAATAATGACCTCTAATTCCATCCATGTTCATGCAAAGGACATGATCTCAGTCCTTTTTGTGGCTGCATAGTATTTCATGGTGTATATGTACCACATTTTCTTTATCCAGTCGATCATTGATGGGCATTTAGGTTGGTTTCATATAATTGCTATTGTAAGTGGTACTGCAATAAACATACATGTCCATGTGTCTTTATAGTAGAATGATTCTATTCCTTTGGATATATACCCAGTAATGGGATTTCTGGGTCAAATGGTATTTCTGCCTCACCACCATTGCTTTCCACAGTGGTTGAACTAATTTACACTCTCACTAACAGTGTTAAAGCATTCCTTTTTCTCCACAAGCTCGCCAGCTTCTATAATTTTTTGACTTTTCAGTAATAGCCATTCTGACTGGTGTGAGATGATATATCATTGTGGTTTTGATTTGCCTTTCTCTAATTATCAGTGAGATTGAACCATTTTTCCTATGATTGTTGGTATAGAACATAAGGACATAGGACTTGTCTTTTGAGAAGTGTCTATTTATGTCCTTTGCCCACTTTTTAATGGGGTTGTTGGGTTTCTTTCTTATAAATTTATTTAAGCTCTTTATAGTGGTTGAATATTAGACTATTGTAGAGACTGCAAAAGTTTTCTCCCATTCTGTAGGCTGGCTGTTTACTCTGTTGATAGTTTCTTTTGTTGTGCAGAAGCCCTTTAATTAGATTCTATTTGTCAATTTTTGCTTTTGTTGCAATTCCTTTTGGCATCTTCATCATGAAATCTTTGTGCCTGTGTCCTCAATGGTATTGCCTACATTTTCTACTTCATAAATTATCAATTAAAATAATAAAATAATGATAATAATAAAAGAGATACAGCTAATAAGGCAATAGAAGGCATAGAAGAGAATCTTAAAAATAGTAAGGAAGAAAATGAGGAACATAAAGAGATAGGAAATATTAAAGTAAATAGCAAAGTGGTACACTAAAAGCCATCCCTATCTACAATTGTGTTAAGTATGAAATAATCTTTTAAATTAAAAGATTGATATTATCTTGATTCAGTATTAAAAAAACCTCAAAGTCCTAAGTATATGACGCTTGCAACAGATGAAATGCAAATATAAAAGTAAAGATGACATAAAAGTGAAATGATGAGAAAAGATATGCCATACAAATGCTAATCATAAGAAAGTTCGAGTCATTATATTAATATTACAAGTAGTATGATTAAAGGTTATATATAATGAATACAGTAGAAAATTTCATAATGAGAAAACGTTTAACTTATCTATAAGACATAAAATTTCTTAATATGTGTGTATCTCATAATGGACATTCAAAATACTTAAGCCAATCTTAAGTGACCTGAAGTATAAAAATACAAATTTACAATTGCAGTTAGAAATTGTAACATTCTCAGTAACTGACAGAGCAAATCCGTAAGTTTTATTCTAGCTAGTAATTAATAGATTTACACATACATATTTGTGTATGTACATATCATCTATTCTACACACGCATACACACACAAACACACAAGTATATACAAATCTGAATATTATCAAACAACTTACCTTAACTGACACTTATGAAACACTACCTCAACAACACCAACATACACATTATTTCAAAGTTTACATAGAGCAAATAACAATATTTAGCATAGATTGTAACTACTACTAAAAATATCAATACATTCCAGAATATTGACATAATTCATGGTCTATTCACTCACCACCACAGAATAAATTTAAAAATGATAACAAAAAGTTGCATAAAAATATTTGAAGCTAGCTTGAGTCCAGTATTTTTCTACCCTCATTCTTCCTTTTTATCTGTCTGGAACCTAGGGAAAGAGAGGTAGGCTCACTTAAGCATCCTGGTCTAAAACACACGTTCAAAACAAATTGCCAAAACACCTACTTGTCATGAGGCAGAACTCTCACTTGCCTAAGGATAAATATAATTTCATTTTTTCTTTAGTGATTACCTTTGTGTGCACAATCCTCTTAGCTGGAAAACTTGGAGAAGTATAGTAGAATTCAGGTATGAAACCCACTCAGAATTAGTTCCAAGATCTTACTACCAAACTAATTTTTTAAACATTTAAAATTAATATCTCCTGCCTCTCCCTCCTGACTTCAAACTATACTATAAGGTTATAGTACCGGTACCAAAACAGAGATATAAACTAATGGAACAGAACAGAGACCTCGGAAGTAAGGTCGCACATCTACAACCCTCTGATCTTTGACAAACCTGACAACAACAAGCAATGGGGAAAGGATTCCCTGTTTAACAAATGGTGTTGGGAAAACTGGCTAGCCATATACAGAAAGCTGAAACTGGATCCCTTCCTTCAACCTTATACAAAAGTTAACTCCAGATGGATTAAAGATTTAAACATAAGACCTAACACCATAAAAACCCTAGAAGAAAAGCTAGGCAAAACCATTCAGGACATAGGCATAGGCAAGGACTTCATGACTAAAACACCAAAAGCAATGGTAACAAAAGCCAAAATAGACAAATGGGATCTAATTAAGAGCTTCTGGATGGCAAAAGAAACCAGCAACCAACAGAAATAGAGTAACCAACAGAATTAGAGCAAACCAGCGGCCAACAGAATGGCAAAAAATTTTTGCAACCTACCAATCTGACAAAGGACTAATGTATAGAATCTACAAAGAACTTAAACAAATTTACAAGAAAAAAACAAACAACCCCATAAAAAAGTGGGCAAAGGATATGAACAGACATTTTTCAGAAGAAGACATTTATGCAGCCAATAAACATATGAAAAAAAGCTCATCATCACTGGTCATTAGAGAAATGCAAATCCAGTTAGAATGGAGATTGTTAACAGATCAGGAGACAACAGATGGTGGAGAGGATGTGGAGAAATAGGAACGCTTTTACACTGTTGGGGGAGAGTGTAAATTAGTTCAACCGTTGTGGAAGACAGTGTGGCGATTCCTCAAGGATCTAGAAATTGAAATGCCATTTGATGCAGCAATTTCATTACTAGGTATATACCCAAAGGATTATAAAACATTAAATTATAAAGACACATGCACATATATGTTTATTGTGGCACTGTTTACAGTAGCAAAGACTTGGAACCAACCCAAATGCCCATCAATGATAAACTGGATAAAGAAAATGTGGCACATATACACCATGGAATACTATGCAGCCATAAAAATGGATGAGTTCATGTCCTTTGCAGGGACATGGATGAAGCTTGAAATCATCATTCTCAGCAAACTGACACAAGAACAGAAAACCAAACACCGCATGTTCTCTTTCATAAGTGGGTGTTGAACAATGAGAACACATGGACACAGGAAGGGGAACATCACACACTGGGGCCTGTCGGGGGTGGGGGGGCACTAGGGGAGGGATAGCAGGGGATGGGGGGATTAGGGAAGGCTAATATTAGGAGAAATACCTAATGTAGATGAAGGGGGGTTGGATGCAGCAAACCACCATGGCACATGTATACCTATGTAACAAGCCTGTACTTTCTGCACATGAACCCCAGAACTTAAAGTCTATTAAGAAAAAAAAAAAGCAATATCAGATTTGGTTGAGTCTAGGAAAGAAATTTAAAAGATAATATTTGGTAATTCTTGTAATATAAATTTTGTCCCTGCAATTTGTTTTTCTTCTTCTTGGTCCTTAAACAGATTAGTTAATAGTCCTATAGTAATGTCAACATTTATGTAATTGGATAATAATATTTCTTTTCTGGCTATAATTTTATCATCAAATATTCCTTAAGTGTTAACGCTAACGAAAAACTCAGAATACTTCCAAAGGTAGATAAAATCTTTTTGTATAAATAACAGATGAAAATGTCAATTGGATTTTTCAACTGCTAGAAAAAACAGATGGCATCATATTATAAATTAACACAAATTAAAGACATATTTATTTATTTTTAATAGATTTCAAAGCTTATTAAGCTAAATTATATGGAGGATCAAGGGAACATAAAAATTAATACAAAAAGACAATATGCTGCCTATTTGTTTTATTATTTATTTTCCCTTAAGAAGTTAATTTAAAAGTAATACTGTTTCCTTTTCAGTTAAAAATAAAATATATGCAAATTATTAAAATAGGTAAGCTATTGCCTATCCATTCTTTATTATTTAGTACTATTTTAACAAAATGTTTTTAAAGTTTTGTTAAAGTTGTTAAATGTTTAGAATCTAACAAATAAGAAATCTTATTCAATTTGTTTACCATGTTTCTTCAAAAAAGTACAATAGAACTTTCTTTGTCAACATAAAATTATAGTTATTTATGATGTGGCTAAAGAAATGAAAAGAAGTCACAGAAATAAAATAAGTCATTGTTTGCATAATAAGAATTCAGTATCTTCTTTGGCAAAAATAAAGATTGATAAAATGCTTTGATTTAGGTCTTGGCTGTGATGTCAAGTTCTGACAATAAGTTAAGAGGGAATCTTATAAAAATAAAGAGATAAATAGAAAAACACCTAGAAAGATAAATCGTGTCATATAAGATGTTATTAAAATCCCATTTTATAAATCCATTATTTTTATAAGATTTTTGCAATAATATATTTCATAAAACTCATAAGCAGAGAAGAAAAATTGTGGATTGCTTATGTAGTTTCTGAATCTTTCCACATGTATTGAAATAGGTAGCTATGGTCATATGCACTTGGTTATCTTGATAAAGTCTCATCACTACACTGAGCTACAGTATTTTCTAGAAAAAGGCAAGGCCATTTTACCAACTCAGTATTTATGAAAACTCTAGTTAACATTGCAGTTTCTAGAACGGTGCTCTTCAACTCAATATGAGCCTGGAAGGAAATAAACATATCCTCTAATTCACGTGAAATGTTGTTCTTAATTATAATAGGGATATGGAAAATTACTTTCATGGAAGAGAATAACAGTGCCTGAGAATGTCAGTGCAGTTGGCTTTCCCAACTGGATGAAATCCAATTGTACACAGTGAATCACAATTATAGACAAACATAAACCAGAAGCCAATGTGAGCCACAATCCTGTAGCTACCTTGACTGAAAGATCACTTAGAATTTATTTTATTCCATTTGAGTATGTGCTCTTAAGCCACTCAATGGCCAAATACTGTATATTTACTCATTTTTAAAACATATTTAGTTTTAAAGCACATATTTGCTTTTCATGTTTTATGTTTCAAGATATAAATTTCATATTAAAAATGAATATAATTTACGAATAGAATATGACATAAAATTGTTGCTGCAGAAAGAATTATTTGCGACAGAGGGAATATAAGCAATATAAAGGTGGAAAAGATACTACATTTATCAAGTGAAAATGAAAAAAAAGATTTAAAGAAAAAATTTTAAAAGAAATTGTTACAGATCAACAAGACAAAAAGCAGCAAAGTGGTGTAAGGAGAGAGAGACAGAGAATGAATAAGACTGAACAGGGAGGCCGGGCGTGGTGGCTCATGCCTGTAATTCTAGCACTTTGGGAGGCCGAAGTGGGCGGATTGCCTGAGCTCAGGGGTTCGAGACCATCCTAGGCAATATGGTGAAACCCTATCTCTTAAAAAAAAAAAAAAATACTGAACGGGGAAACTAGGAAGAGGTGTGGAGTCAGTTAGATTGTTTTGTTTTTACCACACAAATGTGGGTTGCTAAGGTCCTAACGTTATTTCTATCAGATAGAATTAAAGCCTGGGCCAAGTTGCCGTATTTTACTTCTTATTGTTTTAGCAATAAAAACTACACTTGGTGATAATAAAATTACAATGTAAAAAACTGCATGCAAAAAAAAGAAAAGACAACTGTAATTTGATCATTAGCTGCATATAACCTGGTGAGTTGCACAATAACAGAAGGTATGAAAAGAAATGGTACAGTGGAGTTTTTCTATATATTCTGATGTCCTTCTATAATGTAGGAAAAGGACTTATGTTCTTAAATGTGTTGGCTTAAGCCTGTGGGCCAAGAGAGATCTTTTAAGTCAGGTTGTTCCCACTCTTCTCCTGCCTTGTCAGGGCTTCAATCAGTGCACTAGGTTTCTCATGTTTCTTTCCCCCATAAGTAAAACCTTGGTGGTTTTTGCTTTGTTTTTTTGTTTTTTTTTTTTTTTTTTGAGACAGAGTCTTGCTCCGTTGCCAGGTGCCAGGCTGGACTGCAGTGGCATGATCTCAGCTCACTGCAGCCTCCGTCTCCCGGTTTAAGCGACACACTTGTCAGCCTCCTGAGTAGCTGGGACTACAGGCATGCGCCACCATGCCCTGCTAGTGTTCTGTATTTTAGTAGAAATGGGGTTTCATCATGTTGGCCAGGATGGTTTCAATCTCCTGACCTTGTGATCCACCCGCCTCGGCCTCTCAAAGTGCTGGGATTATAGGCATGAGCCACCACACCCAGCCAAAACCTCAGTGTTTTAGTCTCTTTGGGCTACCATAATAAAAAACTTACCACTGAAGCAATTTATAAATAATAGAAATTACTGTCTCACAGCTTTAGAAACTGGGAATTCTAAGATCAAGTCACTGGCAGGTTCAATGTCTGGTGAGAGCTCCATTGGTACTTCCAGGATGGCACCTCTTGTTGCATCTTCATGGGGCAGAAGAGACAGAAGGGCAACGGGGCAGGAGTGGAGAACAGCTTCCTCACATCTTTTTTACGGGAACTAACCACATTCACGAGGGCTATAGTCCTCCTAAGGGTTTTATCTCTTAATACTATCACATTGGGATCAAATATGCACATTTTGGATCACAATACTCAGATATCAGAAATGCACAATGAGAAACCATGGATGTTCCCTCTCCCAGTGTATTCTGTAAGGCAGGAGTCCCAAAGCCATAGGCCACAGACTGGTAGCAGTCCCTGGCCTGTTATTAACAGGGCTGCACCACAGAAGGTGAACAACAGGCAAGCAAGGGAAGTTTCACGTGTATTCACAGTGGCACCTCACTGCTCAAACTACTACCTGAGCTCCTCCTCTTCCTGTCAGATGAGCAGCAGCATTAGATTCTCAAAGGAGTGTAAATCCTATTGTAAACTGTGAATGCGAGGGATCTAGGTTGCACACTCCTTATGAGGATCTAATGCTTGAACAAGCCCAGGCCTCCCAGTGATTCTAGGTTATGGTGAGTTGTATAATTATTTCATTGTATATTGCAATGTACTAATGATAGAAATAACATGCATAGTAAATGTAATGCACTTAAATAATCTCCCACTATCCCCCTAACCACTGATCCATGAAAAAACTGTCTTCCACAAAACCGGTCCCTGGTGCCAAAAAGGTTGGGGACTGCTGTTCTATGGGGCTCAGAGTAAGGTACATAGCCTTTAACTCAGAAAGTTCTTCTGCTTTTACCTTTACTTTAAAGGGGTGGGCCTACTCATAAAGAAGGTGTAAATAGGGAGTCAATAGCTTTAGGGAAGTTCTCAAACATGTGATAATCTAGGATCTGTAGTGCCAGAAAACCAACCTGTGCTGAAGTCCATATAAAAGTACTCTGTCAGTGCACAGCATGATTTCCTGGGGTGTAATTTCATTAGATTGTGCACCTAGGTCCAAAACTTCTTATTTTATTGCAGGAGTGTTTTAGAAATAGCAGAGATCTTTGTCTTTCAAGGAAATATAGGGAAGAGATGGCCAGTTTGTAAAGAAAAAAAGAATTTCATCAGAGGAGAAAAATACATCTCAAAAGTGTGGGTATCATGAAACAGTTTCTTAGGGAAGATATAACCATCATGATATCTCAAAAGATAAAGCAAAAAATAGAAATGGAGATGATATCTACATGATATGAAGATGGTACAGCCATGGGCTGAGAGATAGGATAAAACAATTTTTAAAAATCTTGTCTCTCTAGCACCTAGAATAGGTATAATACAATAAAATAGGAGGTTCTTAACAAGTACTTGTACTGAAGAGAATAATGGGACAAAAAAATCTTTTGTTCGTCTCTATTTTCCCCTGATTTTGTAGTTTACTAAATTATATAGGATACTTTTCATTTACTGTGTTTTTAATTTGCATAATTTTTATGATTATAATATAAATTTAGTAAGTTAGCTGAACAGAATGCTTGCTTTGTGCTGATTTTATTTCTTAACAATGTTTTTTAGTAGTCACTAAACTTTATCTCTTAATAGTCTTTCCATATAAAAGACTTTCTCCCTGAACACCACTTTCCTCTCAATATTTCTCATAGTAAAAATAGTGATATCAATATTAAGAATAATAAATTATATGAAAAGATATGAGTATACCTAGTAGAAATAAAATTTTGTATTTTCAAAAGTTAGTTTTAAAATATAACATAACCATTATAAAGTACACATATCTTAAGAGTGCAGTAAAATAAATTTTACAATACTAAGGCACTCATGCACACCTATTATATTTCTATTCACCCCCGCATTTGTTGATGTTTCCCGTCTTAGTCATTACCTGCCCTCAATATCATTGTCTTATTTTGTGATAAATCTAGTAACCCCAAGATATTCCTTTGTGTCTGGTGTTGCTCAGGCAATGTTATGTGTGAGATTCATCTAACATTTTTTTAATGTATCAGAACAACATATAATTATAGGAATAAACCTGTTATTGTTTTTTTTTTTCCTATTCTAAGGTTGATAGGAATTTGAATTGCTTCCAGTTTGAGGCCTTCATCTGTATTCACAGATGTGAATATTGCTGTTAACATTCCTGTACATGTCTTTTCTGCACATATTTATGAATTTATCTTATATATGTCTCTGGGAGTGATTTTGTTGGCAATAGTTTATAAATATGTTCACTTTCAATAGTTACTGCAAAATGGCTTTCCAACATGTCTTTAACAATTATATTTCTGGAACACTTAAGACAGTAATCCTGCTACTTTTGTATTTTTCAACATATTATTCAGAGTTGCATATTAATTTTAGCCATTCTGGTGGGTTTTTATTGATAATAAATTTTGAAGCTTGTAAAATAAGATACATGAAGAATAAAAATAGTTCCTGTATTCTAAAATAGATATTGAGATTTGTCTTCAAGGCATAATTTTTCCCTCAGTAAATGTGATTTGCTGGGCTATTAATCATGAAGAGCAATTCTTATGGAAGTCATAAGTCATAAATATGGAGATATGATAAAATTTTAGTGCTTCAGAATGAAGTGTTTTTCAATATTCGATTTTGTAATGTTATTTGAAAAACAAACAAAAACAACAGGAATATACTCTGAAAAGTAGGAGAATCTCTCCCACTTAAAATAATTGATTATATATGTACATATATTACATATATGTCCTACAGCAACCACTAAATGTATATGTGTATGCATATATGTATATATATACTGCTAAAATTAATACACAACTCTCTAATGAGTTAAAAAATTTGTGAAATAGCTGGATTACTGTTTTAAGGGTTCCAGGAATATAATTGTTAAAGGTACATAGGAAACCCATTTGTCAGTAGCTATTAAATATATATATATATATATATAATATATATTTACATATACACATACATAGTTGTTGCTGTAGGACTTATCATGTATGTCTTAACACAATCTAGTTTTATATTACAAGCAATCCCACAGAAACACAGAAATGCAAAAGTTATTCAGAGACTGTTATGAATATCTCTATGAACTCAAATTAGGAAATCTAGAGAAAATGTATAAATTCTCAGAAACATAAAATCTTTCAAGACTGAATTAAGAAGAAACTGAAACACTGAAGAGGCCAATATTGAATTCTGAAATTTAATCAGTAATTAAGAAAAAAATTACCAACCAAAAAAAAAAAAGACAAAGATGGATTCACAGTCAAATTCTACCAGACTTACAAAGAAGACCTGGTACCAACTCTACTGAAACTATTCTAAAGAATTGAGGAAGAGAGACTCCTCTTTAATTCATTCTAGAAAGCAAGCGTCACCCTGATACCAAAACCTGGCAAATACACACAAAAAAATCAGGAAATTACAGGTAAATATCTCTGATTAACATAGACACAAAAAAATTCTCTACAAAATAACTAGCAAATCAAATTCAAACAACATATCAAAATTTATTCACCAAGAACAAGTAGGTTTCATTCCTGAGATGCATATTTGGTTTAACATACAGAAATCAATAAATGTGATTCACCACATAAACACAATTATAAGCAAAAAACATGATCATCTCAACAGACACAGAGATAAGGGTTTTAATAAAATCTAACATTCCCTAATGATAAAATCTCTCAACAGACTAGACATCCAAGAACATACTTTAAAATGAGTCTTCTCTGATGAAACCATAGCCAACATCAGACTGAATAGGCAAAATTGGGAAGCATTTCTCTTGAGGACTGAAAAAAGACAAGGATGTCCATCTCATCACTCCTATTTAACATAGTACTGGATATGCTTGCCAGAGCAATAAAGCAAGAAAAAGAAATAAAAGGCACCGAAATAGGAAAAGAAGATGTCAAAGTGTCCCTGTTCATGGGTGAAATGATTCTATACCTAGAAAATCCTAACAACTCCATCAAAAGACTCCTGAAACTGATAAACAACTTTAGTAAAGTTTCAGAATATAAAACCAATGTGTAAAACTTAGTAGCTTTTCTATACACCAATAACATTCAAACTGAGAGCCAAGTCAGAAACACAATCTCATTTACAATAGCCACACACAAAAAATAAAATACCTCCAAATACATCTAACCAAGGAAGCAAAATATTTGATGAGGAAAACTACAAAACACTGCTAAAAGGCATCAGAAATGATATAAACAAATAGAAAATCATTCTGTGCTGATGGATTGGCAGAAACATTAAAATGGTTACACTGCCCAAAGGAATCTACAGATACTAAGCTATTCCTATCAAAATACCAAAATCATTTTCACAAAACTAGAAAAAACTATTTTAAAGTTCATATGAAATCAAAAATTATCTCAAATAGCCAATGCCATCCTAAGTAAAAAGAACAAAGTTGGAATCATCACATTACCTGACTTCAAACTACACCTGAAGGCAACATAAACCCAAACAGTGTGGTACTGGTATAAAAACAGAAACATAGACCAATAGAACAGAATAGAGAACCCAGAAATAAAGCCACACATCTATGGCCACCTGATTTTTAACAAAGCTAACAAAAATAAGCAAAGTATTTTCTATTCAATAAGTGATGCTGGGTCAGCTGGCTAGCCATATGCAGAGGAATGAAACTAGACCCCTTCTTTTTACCATATACAAAAATTAATTCAAGATGAATTAAAGTTTTAAATGTAAAACCTCAAGCTCTAAGAATCCTGCAAGAAAATCTAAGAAAAATATCATTCTGGACATAAGTCTTGAGAAAGAATTTATGACTAATTCCTCAAAACTAATTGCAACAAAAACAAAAATTGACAAGAGGGGCCTAATTAAACTAAAAAGCTTCTTCACAGCAAGGGAAGCTATCAGCAGAGTAAACAGACAACCTAGCAGAATGAAAAAAAAAAATACTTGCAAAATACGCATTCAACCAAGGCCTATATCCACAATCCATAAGGAACCAACAAGTAAAACCCAAATAACACCGTTAAAAAAATGGACAAAAAAACTGAATACTTTTCAAAGGAAGGCAAGTGGACAACAAATATGAAAAATACTCCACATCGCTAATCATCAAAAAACTCAATTCAAAACCACAATGAGATACCATGTCATACCAGTCATGATGGCTATTACTAAAAAGTGGAAAAACAGCAGATGCTGGCAGTGCTGTAGAGTAAAGGAAATGCTTATATATTGCTAGTGGAAAGGTAAATTACTCCAGCCATTTTGAAAAGCAGTTTGGACATTTCTCAAAAAGCTAAAACAGAACTACCATTTAACACAGCAATCTCATTACTGAGTATATAGCCAAAATAAAACACACCTTTCTAACAAAAAGACTCCGCACTCATATGTTCGTCATAGCACTACTCACAATAACAAAGACATGGAATCAAACTTGATGCCAATAAACAGTGGATTATGAAAAGCAAATATGATACATACCACCATGTGATACTATGCAGTCATGAAAAAGAATGAAATTATTGTAAGGCCGGTTGCGTCTCGGGAGCTCGGACACGCCAGTCCCTCCAGGCAACAGGAAATTATGTCACCACTCTGCACCTGACACCCAGCCCCCCGCTGAGAAACCCCCGACCAAAAATTGCAAAAAAGCCACGCCAAACCCTGCCCAGTAACTCTTGTCCCGTTTAGATCATTCTTCCCCAAGATGGCCCACTCACCAAAGATCCCACCTACCTACAAGTAATAACTGCCTTCACTCCCCTTCCTGGGTCCCAATATCCAGTCAAGTGCCTTATGCTTTGTCTCCCCTATATCCAATCAAATGCCTTCACTCCTTATAAAACCCCTTACCCTAAAAAGTGAAGTGCGACTTCTCTGGCCCTTACCTGGACCATAGAACCTCTCCCGGGAGCTGAATAAATCAGATTTTCATTTTCTTATACTGGCCTCAGTTTCCTCATTTCAACTCAACAATATACCTTACAATTATATTCTTTCCAGCAACATGGATGCAGCTGGAGACCATTATCCTAAGCAAATTAACACAAGAGCGGAAAAGCAAATACTGCATGTTCTTATAAGTTAGAGCTAAAGACTGAAAACTCATCTACATGAAGATGGGAACAATAGAAGTTGAGGACTACTAGAGAACGGAGGGGAAGAGAGAGGAAAAAAAGGTTTAAAAAACTATCATCTGTTGAGTTGTATTTTCAGTACCTAGGTGACAAGGTTATTTGTACCCTGAAACTCAGCATTATGCAATGTAACCAGGTAAACAGCAAGTGTATGTAACCCCTCAATCTAAAATGCAGTTTTTAAAAAAAAGAATTATAATTAATCTACTCTGCCTGTGCTCTAAAATGGAACACAAAAGTCTGGATAATAGCACATTGATCTACAGCATGGTTGACTCAATATTTTGAGATCTGCTGCCCAAAAGAAAAGATTCCTTTCGAAATATTATTGTTCATTCACATCACCTGGTCATGTAACAGCTGTGATGGGGAAGTACAAAGAGATCAATGCTGTTTTCATGCCTGCTCACACAACCAGTTATTCCATAGTCCATGGATCAAGGAGTAATTTTGATGTTCAAGCATTATTTTAGAAAGACATTTTGTATGCCTGTGGCTGCCATAGATAGTGATTCTGCTGACATAACTAGGCAAAGTAAATTGAAAATTTTCTGGAAAAGATTCACCATTCTAGATGCCCTTAAGAACACTGATGATTCATAGATGTAGTAGTTCAAAATATCAATACTGACAGGAGTTTCAAAGAAGTTTATACCAACCCTCATGGATGACTTTGGGGTGTTTATGCTTCCGTGGAGAAAGTGACTGCAGATGTGGTAGAAATAGCAAGAGAACTGGAATTAAGAATTAGATTCTGAAAATGTGCCCCATTGGCAGCAATCTCATAATAAAACTTAAAATGACAAGGAGTTGCCTCTCAAGAGTGAGCAAAGAAAGTTAATTTCTTGAGATGGAATCATCCCGATGAAGATTTTGAGAACATTATTAAAATAACAACAAATGATTTAGAGTATTACATAAACTTCATTGATAAAGCAGTGCAGGGTTTGAGAGGATTGATTCCAATTTTCAAAGGAGTTCTACTGTGGGTAAAATGCATCAAATAGCAGTGCATGATAATGTTTCATGAAATGAAGAGTCAGTCAATGGGGCAAACTTCACTCTTTTATTTTAAAAATTGCCTCAGCCATTTCAACCTTCAACCACCATCCTTATTAGACAGCAGTTATCAACATTGAGGCAAGGCCTACACCAGCGAAAATTCAGTACTCACTGAAGGCTCAGATGACCATGCTTGTTAGCATATTTTTAGCCGTAAAGTAATGCTATTGCATACTTTAATAGACTACAGTATAGTACGAACCTAAGTTTCATATACACTGAGAAACAAAAAAACTGTGACTATCATTATTGTAATATTTGCTTTATTGCTTTATCTACAGTCATACTTCAGAGATACTGCATCCAGAACAATATCTGTGAAGTATGACTGTAGTTTTCCATTTGTTTTCCTCGTCTTTATTTCAAGAAGATAACATTGAAAAATTCAAACTTAAACAGTTCCTTTTTTATGTATATGTATATTTTATACCATAAAAGATCTCCAAAAGCATCAGACAGATAAACCTCAAGGACTATATATTTATCTAAAGAAGATAATTACCTGTTCAAAGTTTGAATAAAAATTTTAAGGCCTAGTTTATGTCTGACAATGATGATGTTCACCAAGCACTTTGAGAGAAGAACAAATTTCAGGAAAATCAGTACAAATTAGTGTTTATATTATCAGCATAGGAGATATAATTCCTATATAAAAGAAGAAAATTGGAGCAGAAATTCAAATAGGAGGTTTTCTTCAAGTTAGAAGAACAGATGAGATTGCTTTATGCCCTGTGACAGGCTTATCTTCTCAACTGTTTCATGATAATCACATGATGATTAGTTCTAGATTCTTGTGATTCTCTACAAAATTCTGTTACTCATCCACATGGTATTTTGTTAAGCAAAATACATTATTTGCTTACTGTATTTTGACTAACAAAATGTAAATCACCCAAGTTCTTAGCATAATTGCTGAGCAGGAAGCAACTGACTTTGAATTTGGGGGAGAATATGCTGCCTGTTTGACACAAATGCTGTTTAGTTTTTAAACTTTAGGATTCTTTTTTTTTTTCATTGTGCTTAAATCCGCATAAGTCATTGTTGTATAGAGAACGAAAGAATGTAAGTAGCAGGGTAATATTTTTTCGATTCTTCCAAATAAATATTTTCATTACAAACGTTGTAATATATTGAAGGAAGAAAAAAGTAATGGAAAGAAAGTAAGCCACTGGTGCTACCTGAGTGTAAAAATAACTAATTGGATTCTTTCTTCAGCAACGTTTGGTACAATTATTAATATAATTGGATATAGGTCTATCTTTTTAGTATTTGTGTGTTCTATTTATTCACTCTAATTTATATTTTTCTACTTACCTGTCTCTTTTGAATTACATAATTTTCTTAGAATTTAATTTTAATATATTTATTGTTTTAGTTATGTAAGCTTACATATTTTTGTGATGCTGTAGACATATCAATATGCATTTATAATTTTTTTTTTTTTTTTGAGACAGAGTTTCACTTTGTTGCCCAGGCTGGAGTGCAATGGCACGATCTCAGATCACCGCAACCTCTACCTGCCAGGTTCAAGCAATTCCCCTGCCTCAGCCTCCAGAGTAGCTGGGATTACAGGCATGCGTCACTACGCCCGGCTAATTTTGTATTTTCAGTAGAGACGTGGTTCCTACATGTTGTTCATGCTGTTCTCAAACTCCTGACCTCAGGTGATCCACCCACTTTGGCCTCCCGAAGTGCTGGGATTACAGGAATGAGCCACCACACCCAGCTGCATGCATAACTTTCTACAGTCTACTTAGAGTTAGCATTGTATCACTTCACTTAAAACAGAATACTTTCCATCATTCCATTTCCCATGATCTTAAAAATGTATAAACATAATCTTGTTTTTGGATATATGTGTTTCAAATATTTTCTCTGTCTTTATGACTCTGTTTTATATAACTTTGGTTGCTAATATTTCAATAATAATTTCTTAATTTTAATATGCCAGACTTTTAAATTATTTCATCTGTGGTATATTTTGTGTTCTATTTAAGAATCATTCTTAACACAGATGTAATAGTTATACACTCATCTATTATCCACCACACATTTGCTTCCTTTTTCCTTTCACATATACTCTGTAAGTCTGTTTATTGTTCTTGACTTTGTGATGAAAGAAAGGTCATATTTTTTCATGTTTTTCATACAGATATTCAATTCTTTATTGAATTTTTATTGAGCCAGAATCCTCAATTGGAAAGAATAATGTTAACTTTGTCCTGAAAGTCTGGCTTGCTTTAAATAATTAGGTATATGTACTTTGTCCTGCTTTAACACTCAACTCTGTTTCATTGTCTTTTTGTTTATCCTTGTATCGATGCCAATTCTCTGAACTTATTTAATACATGTCTTAGAATAAGGTAAAGTATGTTCAACTACCATGTGCTTTTCCAAGATTGGCTTGGCTATATCTGGCACTTTGTATTTCCATATTTATTTTAGAACCAACTTATGCATTTTTACAAAAACACTTGCTGAGATTTTAATTGTGGTTGCATCATATTTATATACAAATGTGGGGGAAATATTCAACTTTACATATTAATGTTCTAATCGATAAACAGACCGTATGCCTGTAGTTAATCAGGTATTCAGCAGCTACTCTTAATAGCTTTATATTTTACTTTGTAGAGATCTTACCCCAGATTTTATTAAATTTATTTTTAGTCATGTGGTGATTATAATGTTTCAGTCATGTGGTGATTTACATATTATTGCTTTAAGCTTTATTTTTGATTGGTTTATATTTGCTTTATAAAAATAAAATTAAATTTACAAAGTAACCTTAAATCCATTACACCTGCAAAGTTTTTAAAAATTCTAGCAGCTTAATTGTAGTCTTATCAACTTTACTTACTTTAATTAACAATGAACAATTACAAACCTCTATTCATTCTGTTACTCATGTCTGATGTATTTGTTTTAATCCCTGTGCCATCATTCCAGTTGAAACCATTTACATATCATCTCATCTTATAGACTGCAATAGGATAATTCTACATTCTCTGATTTCTTCTAATTTCTCAGCAACATAGCGAACAGGCTTATTTTTTCAAATCATCTGAATTTTTTTGTTTTCGTTTAAAATATTTAGTGGTATCCATTACTGTTTTCAGTGGAATATGTTTTCTTTCTGGGTATGTCCCTGCACAACCTCGTATCTAGTTGGATGAGTCGTAATGGCTTTGCCTTCATTGCCATGCAAGGAGGGTTACCATACAATATACAAGATGCCTAGGTAAATTTGAATCTGAGGTAAACAGTAAATATTTACATTTACTATTCCATGGGCCATGATTATATTTTAAAGTATTTGTTGTTTATCTAAAATAAAACTGCAACTAGGCATCTTTTCCCCCTAAATATGACAATTCTATCCCAAAGTAATCTCATGGAGTCCAGTAACAAATCTGATGAACTTGCCCACTTGAAACCAATTACTGATGCAGAAATAGACCTGTGCCCTATGATGGGACTAGATTCACCCTGGACATATTCCTACATCAGTCTATACCATACGTACTTTTTTCTCTGCAGTTTCCTTCTGTAGCATGATATAAACCTTGATTTGCATGTGGACATCTTTACCTTATGAAAGAAAATAAAATAGAGGCAAGGTGGTCTGGAAGATGGATAGAGAGGAGAGAGAAGGAGCAAGAGATGACGAATAGCTTCTGTGAGGCTTTGAATTTAGTTGTGGAAATAAAGACCAACCAAATGAGAACAAAAACAAAGCTATTTATTGTGAACTTGTAGCGAGGTAGTCAGCACCTTCACTTGCATTTCAGCAGAGACTCAAACATAGGTAGAGAAGTGGGAAAGTTTTATAATAGGAAAAAAAGGAAGGCTTCAGTATGCCCAAGCTGGTGGCTGTTGGCATGGGAAAATGTAGGCAGGCTAACTAATAGCAGAGAATTCTATTTGTTAGGGTATTCATTGAAGTGCATGTTTAAAGTTCCCTAATTGGTTTTAAATTGGAAGCAGGGACAAAAATTAGGGAAGTTGCTAGTGATTCATGAAGTCCTGACTATTTGGAGCACGTTGTTACAGGGGTTATTGTTTGGCTTCCTAGATTGTCAGTAGAGATGGGAATATGGCTCTCTGCACAACATATTGCAGGCTGGCCTCCTGGGCTGGTGACTTTAAATAAAGGGTTTCCTGGATAGGTAGATGCAGGTTATGGGGCAGAGTTCCATTTTTATATATGGTCTGGCTATTGTCCATTTGTGTATTCAGTCTATCACAATAAAATATGAATCATAGACTTTTCAGTAATGTGAGTCTATAAATTCTCTGTACACTTAGTTTGAGGTGAGTTTGAGTCAGATGCCTGAAGAGCTCTGACTAGTATGAAATTGTCCCCCACATTTTTCTTAGCATAAAGCGCAAATTATCAACATGCCCTGTGGTCCCTTGGATAATTAGTTTCTGTCTCTCTAGTCTATTCCAGCATCACACTATCAGCAACTTACAGGCATTCAACTGCCATATTGACTTTCATTCAATTCCTGTAATAAATATTTTTCTTCCTCAGGGATTTTGCTTTTCAACTTTGTTTTTCCAGGATTGTTGTGCCCACATCTGCTTCCCTTACCCAATTAATCACTATCATTTTTTAAGTTAACTCTTTCACTCTCTTGAGCTTTCAGGTAAATCAACATTTCTTAAGAGAGCTTTTCACTGACCTTTAGGATAACTTCAGATCCCTATTATACACTGTTTCATAAACTTAAACTTTTCTGATAAATATCACATCACACGTAATCAAAATATAAAATGTTTAATTGATTATTAAATATTTATCCATCCTGCTAGGGGTGAGGCATCTTGACATGTTGTTAACTGATATCCATTACATATAACTTGGCCAAAGATGGTGATTATTATGTATTCATTCAATAGATGAATGTAAGTTTTTCCATACATTTTCTTAAAGTACATAGATTATATAATATGACCCAAAACGTTTAACTATATACTGGACCTTAGTGCCTATAATTCCAATTAAATATCAGACTATCAGTTGTAAAATGCATATTTTCCTAATGTAGTAACTTGTTAGGTTGACAATGTGGGGTTTTTGATATAAATTAAAATAATATTTAACAGAGAACTGAAGTTTGTTCTGACTTTGGCCTTTCTGTTATTTATATATATGATGTTACTCTATAAATCAGTTATCTGGGGATTCTCCTATATATTTAGCAGTACAACAAAACCTCGTACTTTGTTTTTCACATGTATATATTCAATTTTAAGTTGAAATGTCTCTTCAGATTATCAAATATGTCTGAAATTGCATGGTTCTTTTCTATCACATTTCTATACTACCTTATTTTACATTTTATTTTTGACAATTTATTAACTCCTGTATATTTTTCTAGCTTGTTACCAAAATTCAATAATTCAGCATTTTTGATGTTACATTGAAAGAAGAAAATGGGCAGAGAAGAAAAAGAAACAGAAATAGATAGATAAATCTACCATTTTTGTACTGAGTTATGTTGAATTATAATTTACAATAGAGCCAGGGAATGTATCCAATTATGCATGTGGAGGAAGATAATATAAATTCTGCTTATGCAACTTCTTGTCTGTTATTTAGTTCTGTGGTATGAGACTTATGGTGCTGTCTTATGTCTTATAATTTTTTATAATTTATAAACATAGTCATTTTCATTAATCTAAGTTTAAGGAAACTGCTGCTAGAGTGATAAAAAGGACATCTTATACTTTTCTCTTTTTTATATAATGGGGAAAAAATATTTATTTGTATTAGAACTTGCACTAATCTTGACTCATAAGAAGTGATACTATGTCCAGTGGCAAAATAGTCACTAGGTATTGAATTTCCTAGTTCTTGTCTTTAGTCATAAAGTAGTTAGTAAGCTAATTGCAACAGAGAGCAATTAATAGCAACAATTATAAGTTATATGAAGCTCCAGACTTCTCTTGACAAATTCCCTTTGATGAGTAAAAAGCAAAAAGTACTTGACATTTTGCCACAGAAAAGTTAATTGCTCTCCAGTTCCAATTAGAATGGCACATAATTTGAACTGAATTGCTTAATGTGTTGTTCTAAAAAAACAAAAAGACATACAGCCTAAAGTGACCATGATTTAGTAGTTCAGGGCCACAATCCACACAGAGGGCAGTAAAACTAGAAATTTCCTGCCTGATATGATTAGTGATGTCATTCAGGGTAAATTATCAATTTCTTTTGATGCCAAAGTTCAAGAAGCACTACGTGTTCTAATGTTGACTAATACTAGTTTTGGGGGAAGTTTCCTAATTAAAGGCTCAGACAGTGAGCCTTAACATTTAGCAATAATAATGATGACAGCACTAAGAAAGGAGAGGAAAGTATAAAATATGATTTCATTATTTTTCACAAGATTTATTCTTAATTCTTACCGTAGCTAATTACAAAATATATTCAAAGACAGTAATACACAATTAATCAGCAAGGGCTATAAAAAAACTAAGAAAAAGATCAGCATAGGTTGACACATGAGAAAACAAGAATTTGACCTGGAAATTGAAAGATAAAAGAAAACAAAAATATAGCAAGGCTTATTGAGTGAAAATGGCAAATGGAAAAAAATAATAGCATACTGATCCTTAGTAACAATTATAAAAATTAATCACATAAAGAAAGTTTTATAATTTTTGCAATTGAACTTTTATGTTCTACAGAAAGAACTGATAACACTTTATTGAAACTAATAATGGAATCTTAATTTTATATATATACATATATTATAGATGTGTTTTCATATTATCTCCTTACATAAACAGTACAAATCCAATAGTAAGTAAAACAGCTGGCAGAACAGAAGAAAGGGTGAGGTAGAAATTTGCAGAAAAGGGACCACAGATGGAACTCCTAGACTTCTACTATGCAAAGAGGTAGGACAGGTGGCCTTTTGAATCTCACAGGCCCAGCTGCTCAGAACCTGATGGAGCAAGAGAGCGGCAGTGGGACAGTGGGAGGGAAGAGCCCTCATCTCTTCAGCTCACTCTTGAAAGGCAGTGGCATGGATCTTTTCAACACAATCCATGGCAAAGAGTGTTGGCCCTGGATTAGCAACAAAGCTAGGGAGAGTGTCCTAAAAAGCTTCCTCTGAGAATGACTCAGTCACCTTTCCATCAGAGAGCATGTATGATGGAGGCTGGGTTATGTCTCATTGGGTAAAGCTACTACCTAAGACAGGCATGGAGTCACACTAGGTAGAATGAGGCAGAACAATTCCAGCATCATCAGAAACCGGAGGCAGAATTGGCAAAAGGGCAGAGTGGGCAAGAACAGGAGTGGTTGGTGGGCAAGCGGGCACATTTCTATGGTGAGAGGACTCAGACTACTGGCTGCTCAAGCTTTCTCACTGCCTTTCCCCTGCAGATCATCAACATATACATAATAAATATCTGAAAAGGCAATACTCAATAAAAAGTGGGTTCATCCCCAGGTCCTTTCATCCAGGGCAGTGGGGCAGATTTGCCATGGCTCTCTGTGCTGTATTAACTTTTTTAAAAGCAAAGTTTAATTCAACTTTTAATTATAATAGCATTTTTATGTTTTAGTACATTTCAAATAATGTCTATCTCTGAAGAGATGTTATGAATCTTACAAAAATAATCTTGTATATATATATATATGTAGGAATAATTTTTGTGTTTTATGGAAAGTAAAATACTACATCCAAAAGATGCATTTCGACATTAAAAGATTATAAATATAAAAATGTTAAAAGTTCTGATGCTGTCTTGCTGTCTTCGGAGTTATTGTCCATGAGAAAATTATTTTGAAAGCTGTCATTTAAATAGAAAAAAACTCTAATTTAAAAAGTAATGAATGAATGTTTCTTTAACAAAAAATTGATTTTTTTTTTTTTGAGATGGAGTCTCTCTCTGTCACCCAGGTTAGAGTGAAGTGGCATGATCTCAGCTCACTGCAACCTCCACCTCCCGGATTCAAGCAATTCTCCTGCCTCAGCCTCCCTTGTAGCCGGGACTACAGGTATGCACCACCACAGCCAGCCAATTTTTTGTATTTTTAGTAGAGATGGGGTTTCACCATATTGGCTAGGCTGGTCTCGAACTCCTGACCTTGTGATCCGCCTGCCTCGGTCTCCCAAAGTGCTGAACTTACAGGCTTGAGCCACCGTGCCTGGTCAAAAATATTTTTTGCTTATGGTTTTGTACTTTTTTAAGGAAATGAACACATACAAAGGTATGTGAACAAAAATTTTGATGAGTTTATTAGTTAAATAACCTCTGAGCAACTTCAAATAAATAGTCAATCCCCCCAACTCATTGATAATTACTTTTTATTAGATTGAATAAGTTAAATCCATGGTTTTGTAAATCTTATTCAAAGGACATAGCACAAAAACAATCCCACTTTAACTTTTCCTGTGTTACCATTTTCCTTGTTCATTGTTACTTTTCAAAGCAAACCCAAAAACAAATTCCAAGTTCTAATGTGTACAAAAGAAATTAATGTAAGAAAAGCGTTTTTTTTAACATTTTCATTGAGCATATTAATATGTTAGCTGAAAATGCTAAGATTGGCATAAAGCATCAGATTCACTATTCAAGCTGTAAACAGATCTATCTCAGATTCCTGGACTTTTTTGCCTCTGGATTAAAGAGGTAAGTTGCAAATTGTATAGTTACTATATCAAATTAATGAGATAAGAGAGAAGAATAAAAGAAGGGAAAATATTAGAATACAACTTAGAAAAGTTGTGTTTGTGGCAGAGTGGGAAGGTATGTGTATAAGAAAGAGAGAGAACTGGTTTATAATATGCTGGGTTTCATTTGTTTTTTTTTTTTTTTGTTGTTGTTGTTGTTGTTGTTCTGTTTTGATTTAATGTGAGCCTTGGTGAAAATATTTTGAAAGCCTATGATATACAGTGGTTTACAAAGGTTAATCCTTCAGAAATTCGATTTGTTTGCTTATTCTTCTCTGGAGATGTTTTCTTTAAAAGAATGTGGATAATTTTGTGCCTATATTGTTGATGAGGCCAACTTCTTTGTTATAGGCAGGTAAGTTTGGGGACCTCTCACAGGCCTTTTACCATTTTTTTTTCTATTATACAAATTTTGTATTTACATTAGAATACTGTATATTCACGTAATTATATACTTAAAATTGGGTCCTCTTAGTGTAAAGGAGGGGAGAGGGGGCCACCAAAGATTCTCCCAATTCTCCAAATGGAGGTTCTTGGCCTCTCTTACCCAGAATAATGGGGGAAGGGGACCCAGAGGCATGGTGAGTTTGCCATTCAAATAAATATAGTGGACCCAAAGAGTTTTGCGGAGAGCGATTTATTAGACAGAGAAAGAGAGAGAAAGAGAGACAGCTCCCACACTGCCATGGGAGAGGATCCAGAGATGGATTCTGTATAGAGAGGGAGCAACCGGATTGTAACCCTTGAGTTATTCCCGCCCCATTCATGTTCTCATCCAATGAAAGGAGTTCTTTCAAACTTCCTCTGGAGTGACTTTTGACTCTGATATCGGATTGGCTGCTTGGTCCACAACAGCGCCCCCTCCTCACAGAGCTTGCTGTGGGATTTTACGAGAAAGAAGCTCACCTGGATTTTTCCTCCTAGCCCATGCAGGAAACCTAGACAAAGAAATTTACATTTGAAATTGCTCTGGTTCCCGGATGAAGGGGTGGAGCTGGGAAACTCTTGCCTTTCAAACCATGCCCCTGGTGGACCCAGGAAGAGTTTTTCTTTAACATAGTCCCTCAATAGAAGAGAAGTCAAGAAAATTTTGGCATTTACTTTTCAACAATATGTGATTCAAAGAAATGGTAAATACATTAACATTAAAAGGAAAAATTTATTCACATTTGGGAGTATGTTTTTATCTCAATGGTCCCATGTTAGTCAAATGGCACCACAGTAAAAACACAGTGGCACAACTTCTGCAATGAAGAGCAGAGTGCTTTGCTATTCACAGTGGTTTAATTTTTACACAGGTACATAGTTCTGGATTTTGTCTTTTATTTAGAAAATGTAATAATTTGGTATACATTTTTCAATCACCTGAAATGTAGATTCTAACAATGGGATTATTTGGCTGTAATATATCTTTATTTTTCCAAAGAAAGCAACAAAATATAATATTTAATTGTCTTGTTCAAAATCTGTACATTCAGAATTATTTCAATATTTTAGTGCATCTCCTGGGAAATCATTAACATTTTACAGCTTCTAAATATTATTATGTTTTTGTAATGTTTAAAATATTTTGATGTTTAATAGAACAAAGTAAACTTTAAACTCTTAGAATAATGTGGTCAAATAAAACACATTTGGAAGGATGCAAATTCTTAAGAGTAAGTAATTAAAGACTAGAAAGCAAAAGAGATACAAAGAATAGTAATAGAATAGAATATACAAGGCCACAAAAAATATATTTGCTAAAAATCCTAGTTAGACAAGTGTGGGTGACTAAATAGCAGCCCTGAAAACCAGAACTCTGCCAAAATAACTAATTAATGCTCAGTACAAATTGACTGACTAATGTTCAGTACAGTTAGAGGAAACCAAAGTGAATGTTTCTTCTAGTAAATCACACTTTTGAACCACACTTTTGTAAGAAAATTTTCTCCTTTTAGGTCTAGCTCTAAACATTGAGTAGTGAGAATTATAAGAGCCCTTCTTTGATATCTGTCAGGTCTATGTTCATGTTCTGTTCTCTATAAAATGAGGATAAAAATATACTAATTATTGTACGTGGGAGCTCAATTAAATGATACACCTAGAAAGTCCGTAGTAAAGATACTGACATAAAGTAACAACTTGTCTGCACCTGAAATATACTACTGCAACTGATTTACATTTCTAATGTTCTTATTCTTTGCTATTCAACCCTTCAATAAATCAATATATTGTACAATATTCTGCCTAGGTTGTCAGTGTTACTCTCTTTCTTTTTTTTTTTTTCCCAACAGTCCCAAGACATGACATTATTAAGAAAATAAACCTGATACAATTAGAACGTTGTCAATTTCCCATTTAGAGTAAAAAAGCAAACTACAAATTAGGAATTTCTAGATGGAAATTGGATTAAAAGTATTCATCAGAGAAACTGAAGAGTAAAGCTGTTTTTATAAGATTTATCCCAAGATTGCAATTTTTTCATAAAATTTACCACTATCGAATGCTATTCTGGGAGCTTAAAAATGTGTGACTGATCTTTATGTGCAATATGGGAAATATAAAAAAATAAGACTGGAAACCTAGACAGCCAAATGAAAAGATTTTTTTCCTTGAAAGTTATAGAAAAGTTTCTCTTTTCTAGTTTATGAAGACATTTGTACTCCCTTTTCTTTATTCATTTATTTTTGACTCCCAACATGTGGCTTCACAGTATGCTTGTTAGTGTAGAAAGATGTCTGATAAACCCTTTCTGGGGCATATGAGGAGAATCTTTAATTAAGAACCAAATATAAACAGTCTATCTGTCAATATTTGAGGTGCACTATTCAAAAGAGTTCATAATTAGTTCCCCTGGGGAATATGAAGCATTATGTCATTATTCTCCTAAAACATTATATTCACCCCAAATTTTCTGTCCATTTTAGTATTTTTATTATTTTGCATGATGGAACACAGAACTTTTGACATTTTCGGCCCTTTCTAAAACTTTGCCTTTTGTGTTTTCTCTTTTCATTGCAAGTGTTAGTCTGTGAACAAAGATATAATCCTCTCCAATTAGTAAACAAACAACTCTCCTCTACTTTCCTGGATTAAAGAGAAAGCTGATAAACTTCACCATAAAATACCCATACATTTTATTCACAATTTTTGGTTACATTTAATACAGTTTAATGATACAATCTTTGTTAAAATAGCATGTCAACATAGTCTGAATTGAACCAGTTTCTTTTAAAAGCAGTTTATATTAGAAGTTCAAAAGCTGCAATAAAATTCAGGATGAAATTCTCATTTAAACTATATTTTTTTTCTCTGAGTTTTTTTTTTTTTAATTGCATGGGTGTCACTCCCAATATAATGCTTGAAAATGTTATTGCTTCTGGGAACAACAGTATAAATGCTGATGACCTGCAATTCCTCAAGCCATTACTCTTATGCAGCTGTTGCTAGTTCAGCAAAGTTTGAAAATATGTTTCTACTAATTCAATTCCACATTTGTTTACATCACATGCTTGGGGATATTTGCTGGGATAACACTTCTGATTAACACATTTCTGTGTTCACAATATAAAATTAGAGTCATCCAAAATATGTCCACTATAAACATGAAGAATACGCCACATACTTTCTACACATTTCCCTCATCTATGTTCTTAATGTTATTCCCCAAATGTCTAACATATTTTATTATGAGAATCATTTTTTTTTGTGAGATGCAAGTAAAATTGTCTTCAGAAAACCTCGACTGAAATACACAGTAGAAATTTGCTTTTCATTTTTTAGCTAAGAAATCCAACAACATTTCCTCATCCTAACCTTCCTGAATTTTGTATATATTTCCATCAACCAACAGTTCCCACTTTCAGTGAATAATTTTTTCTGTCTGCTTTTCTCCATCTTTATCTTTTTTTATTTCTTTGTCACTGACTTCTCAGACTTTTCATTCCTCTCTTCTTCCATCATAATTATTTGTATTCTCTGTATGATTGTGTCCTGTGTCCATTTTATTGCTACATCTCATGTTAATGTCCCACATTACCACAATGCTGATTTTCAACACAGAGAATCTTACTTCCCAAGGTTTATCATCATCTTTAGAAAATTTCTTAAATTCAAATTCTGCATTTCCAAATCTCTTGTGATAATCTGTGTGATTTTATTTGATAGGATCTCACTTTAGCCATATGGAGAGAAATCTGAGAGTCACCTTTATATCTCACTTTCCTTAGACCTTACAGAAATTACTAACTACCTTCTGCTAAATCTATCTTTTTTAGTGGTTCCCACATTTTCTCTCTTGTATTCCCACTGTAACCATCTTCAGTCAAGTCATCAGTTTTTTTCCTCCTGTATTGTTGTTTTTATAGGAATATATTATATTTAACTTCAAAATGTAATGGCAAAAATTATTTACTTCCACTTCCTTTCTCAAATCATGGACATGCTTATTCTCTGTCCCACTCTTGGCTCTCAGTGAAAAACGACTCTCCTGAGGGATATGATTATGGGAGAAAGTGGATTCCTAAGAAAAATAAAAAGTAAAAAAAAAATAAAATAAAACAAATTTTGTTATAAAACAAAAAGGACAGTAAATGCACCCTTAATAGCAATTAATGGTGGATAATATTGCTGTCCATTTCCCTGTCATGATGATTAGAAAATGAAATTTAACTAAATTAATTAAACTAAACATCAAAATGACCAACTATATTTTTCTGACTTTGTAAGCCTTCTGAGGAATGAGTATGATTTTCAGTAATGATTAATATTGAGGGAAAACGCAGTGTAATATTTTTTGTACCTGTGACTTTTTTATGGAAAAAATATACAATTTACATGTACATATATGTGAAATTTTACCTCCTTAAAGATTTCTGCTTCTCCCTTCTGAGAGCATTGACTTGAAGAAATATAGTTGGGAAGGAGTTAGGAAGATGTGAATAGCATATTCTTCCACTCTGGCTTTACCATATGCATATAGTATTCGATATTAGTGATGCAGTATCTTTTGTTCTTTAGTTCAGCTAAAATCCAGGTTCTTGTGTCATGACAAGGAATAATTAGGCAAGCAGACACACTGAAAGATGAGGAGGGTGGATTTTATTAAACAAAAGGAAAGATCTCATCAAAAAGAGAGTTTCTGCAACAGATTTTCCTCTTCACAAAGTTCAATACCAGACCACCAAACAGGAGCTGAAGAGGCTAGTCTCCTGCCCAGCATAAGGCATGAATTCCGCGTGACTTTACCCCATTCTTCCAGAGCACATTTGGGCTTTTACTCTGAACTGCTCCACATTGATTTATTTCCCTTACTGTACTTGTATTAAGAATGAAATTTTTCACCATGGGCATGTTCAGGCAAGCCCCCTGTGCACAATGACCTGGGGGGTTGGAGGTTCTCCAGGGACCCTTCCTTATCTGCCTCCATCATTCCCCACTCTGAAGAAGTACATCTAATTCCTATTAGGATATGGATAAGGATAGAGATAAAAGGATAAGGATAAGAATAAGGACTATGCTTATCTTAACTGCTTCCTGCTGACAGGGGTTGCTGTTTAGTAAAATGACAGTCAGATCTCCCTCAGAGGCCTATCTAAGGGTCCCTGGTTAAAGAAGGTAATTATTAGAGGCTCTGGTTGCATGACTGTTTGGATTTCAATGACCTAAACGTGAGAAGAGACAACCAGGTTATTAGAATAAATGTGTCAAAATGAAACAAGGGGTGAGTGGGTAAGGATAGCTCAGAAATCCTGAGGCTGCCATCACGCCCAGATAATCTGGTGGCTATACTTGGCTATACTTTTGCTAAGATTAGTGTCCATGGGACTTGACTCTTGTTAGCTCTCTTGGTCTTATTTTCTCAAAATATAAACCTCTGGGTTATGGGCACTCTACTTATTCCTACCACCTGGCAGAGTTTGTAGGATAATTGTCCAGAACTAGAATATTGATCCAAATTTTACATTACCCATCCCATTTGTTTATTCTGAGCTGCAGTCAGAGATCATTGGTTGGTTCACAGGAATAAACAGGATAAGTCTAAAATGTAGGACAAAAACTTACTTAAAAACAACTGAGTCTAGAATTTAATGATAAATGTGTAAGTTTTGAAACATAATTTCTCTTCAGTCCTCATTTTTTAAAATAGCAAATCATGATATCACTGAGTTGTTTGCAAAATAAACTTTAGTCTTATACTTGGCCTACTTATTTGCATAAAGTACAGCAAGAATAATTATTTTTACTTAGGCCATTAAATTAACTTTGATAGAAGTCTCTTCCACAAGGAATCTTAGGTAAGATTTTTTAAAGCCAAGCCCAGCAATGGGATTGTACCCTCAAATACCTATGAGTTGAGTAAACTCCTCTCTTTTGAGGTCCCAAGAACATGCAGTTCCTCGGCCTGTTAGTCACATTTTTTACTCATGCAGTTTAGAAACCTTATGCAGAGACTGTAGACAAAGTATGAGGTCAGTTTTCCCAAGAGGCTTTTACTGGCTCCACAAATTTGATTCCTTAAAGGAAAACTTACCCTTCTAGTCAAAGCCTTGGTAAAACAACGAGTTTCTCCAATTGTATCCTGTTGCCAAAGAAAATGAATTCTTATTGCACTGATGCAAATAACTATATTGCCGTAAGTTCAGAATACTCACCGATAGTTTCCAAATTCTAAAGGAAGAAGGCGTAGAGAAGCAAACATGCTCAAACTTTTGTTTACAGGAATATACCTTACTCAATTAAGGACTGTAAATAACTCAAAAGTTGCCTTGACTGTGAAAAGCAAAACAAGGATTAGCAATGTTTTAAGCAAAAGTTAAAAAAAGATTACCTCAGTTTTCTACTAGTTCACTCCATTCAGTCAACTCTTGTTGTGCTTGATATTCATGAAAATTTCAGCTCTTCATGAGTCCTGCATGTTTTCTTTTATTTCAATGTCAAAATCTCTAAAGTTATCAGAAACTGGCATTTGAGAGTACCTGTCAAAGTTTTATAGCTGATTATAAACCATTTTTTGAAGAGAATAAAACAAGACAACAATTGTCTGCAAATAAAAAAAATGTCCAAGGTAGTTACAATCAAAAACACAATTGACAAAGAAATTTGGTTATCTCTGTGGTTTACAATAACTTAACACCCTTAATTGTGATTGACAGCATATGCACAGACATTAGAATTTTAGAAATCCCATCCATTTTGGAATATATATAAATATTACATACTAAAATATAGCCTGTTAAACATCATTCTGGCAATCCATGCACCTGAACACATCAGGTAATCTTAGTTTACCTCTTTTCTGTATGCTCCAGGTGTTCAGGATGCATTTGAAAGGGGGACAGACTGCTTGATAAATGGCTACTCATCCAGAAAGAAGGGAGCCAGGAATCCCTGTTTCCTTTTTCTTCCTAGTGAATTCCCAGAGTACGTGAGGGGGACAAGGAAAAAACATCCTCTTTCCTTCCTCCATTCTTATATCCTTGAGTCTCAGCGGAATCAACAGGGTGTTGCCCATGGGTGCCCATGCAGCTTTCACCCAGGCTAACAGGGGGCCTAGTGGGTGCAATTATCCACTCTTACCCATGTGCTGCCTTTCTCCCTGCTGTCAATAGCTTTCTAGTTTCCTAGACCTCATTTATGCCATGGATACTAGCATGACCTTTATCTGTGAAATGGGAGGCTTGGCTTAATCGGCAGGAATTAGCCATGCTGAGCTGTGCTGTACCTATTAATTTCTGTTGTCTGCCTCTGGATCCCTCAGATCCAGTTTTCTTTCACAGGGCTTCCACCTGGAGCTTGGAATTTAGTTTGGGACAAAAGAACTGCCTCAGAGGGGTGCACAGACTCATCAAGTCCCAGATGTTTCTCATCAAAGTGCAGCCAGCAGCCAGTGGGGTTGCTCCTTCCCTGTCTCCTAAACACGAGAGAAAGGGTATCTGTGGATAGGTGTCCTGGCCTAATAAGACCCCTTCCAAAGAAAAGAAGAAAAAAAGCCTCCAGCATAGTGAAGAGGGCTGTGTTATTACTTTGGTGCAAAAGTAATCGAGGTCCCTGCCATTCTTATTAATAGGAAAAAACACAGCTACTTTCTTACCTACTCAATGACTCCTGACCTGGTGGAGAAAAAAAAAACACAGCTTAAATGCAGGGCTGTGTTAACTCCTGACAGGATGGAGAAAATAAAACAAACAAACAAAAAAGCAGCTTAAGTACAGAGCTGTGTTAATTGCTGACAGATTGGAGAGAAAAAAAAAAGAAGATGCCTAGAAAAGAAATGTCTTATTCTTATGCAAATAGTTTCTCCAACAGGAAGAGAAACTTTTAATTGCTGTCAGACTGAGCTGGATCCTGGATCCTTCAGCTGGGAAAGGGGAAAACACTGTAGACAATGGCAGGGAATGCTGGCCACCCAGCCATGTGGAGCATGGGTCCCCAAGGCCATCTTGGGGTCTGGGCAGTGGGTGTGGCTCATTCCTGCCCTGTGTAGCCATTGGACGCTGCATGCACATGTGGCAGGAATAGCCCTGTTCCACAGTTGAGAGGGAAAGGGGGTGGGGAGCTGCCCCTTGCCCATCCATCCACTGTATGCACTTGTGGTCATTGTGGTTGGGGTGGAACACCCAAATATTGTACAAGAAAAGACAGGTGCCATTATATTCCCCCAAAAGAAGGAAAATGCCATAGAAAAGACTGGGTTGGATCAAGGCCAATATTCTTGACCTCTGAGAGGGACAGTGATGGGGGGTACAGTTTCCCCAGCCCTCAGAAAATATCTGTGAATGAGAAAGCTTAGAAACAAAAGGGCAAGAGATTTGGGGGTTCACATTTTACTCACCCTTCCTCATGTCCCCATGCAAGCCACCAAAATGATGCAAGATTTTTTTGCTCCTTAGATTCAGCTAAAATCTGGATTCTTGTCTCATGACCAGGAAAAATTAGGCATGTGGACACCTTGAAAGGTGAGGAGGGCAGAATTTATTAAGCGAAATGCAAACTCTCAACAAAAAGAGGGGTTGTGCATGCAGGTTATCCACTTCACAAAACAATACCAGGCCACCACACATGAGCTGAAGAGGCTAGGCTCCTCCCCCAGCATAAGGTGCTATTCCTGGTGGTTACACCCCATTCTTCCAGTGTGCATGTGGGCCCTGAGTCTGAGTCATTACTGCACATGTGTTAAGCAATAGAAGTTTTCACTGTGAGCCTGTTTAGGCAAGCTCTGTGTGCACCATAATCTGGATAACATTTGGCTGTCCCTTGCCTCTTATCACTAGTGCAACTCTTCCTTTCCTTAACTCTTTACAGGAATTACTCTGTGCAATCACTCAGTTAATTCTAGTTATTGCTGGTCATTTAAAGACTTAAGAATGGGATTTAGAGAGTATGTATAGTCAGGGGTCTTGGCACACACCTGTGGTCCCAGCTACTCAGGAGGCAGAGGCAGGACAATTGTCTCACCTCCACCAGGAGGTGGAGATCGCAGTGAGCTGAGATCATGCCACTGCACTCCAGCAGGCTGGGCAACAGAGTAAGACTCTGTCTCAAAAAAGAAAAACAAAACAAAACAAAAAAAAGGAGTATTTTATTTCAGCCAGGAACTCAGTTATAAAACTTAGATAGTGCCTTGGAGTGGACAATATTGAACTGTATGTCAGCACTTTCTTTCCTGGATATTTTTGCTCCTGGTTTTATCACAGCCATATCAGTACTTTGTCACTTTGTCACCACTATTATTCCTAAAGCACCCACTTCATATTCTTCTGGAATAAATAATATTTTCAACATACCTTGGACTGTCACTGTAGTTTGCCAGTTAGCAATTTCTTTACTTCCTAATGTTGTGGCTCCTATAAAGGTATTTTTAGTAGGACTTGCAGTTATATCTAAGATAAATATATAAAAATGATAACTATAATTATTTTTCTTTTGGGTTTTCTTCTGTATGAGTTAAAAAGTTAAGCCTAAATTCTTGCATAAATTATACCATGTTTCAGTAAGGTATTTAATGGCTATTCATTTTTTCATTTGTAATATATACTTAGTAAGCTATATTCAATAAAAAAACATTTTACTATATAAAAGTAAAAATGAGAATATATAGATAGATAGATATAATAAACTGAAATAAACTAAAAATAAAAAACTATATATACACCCATTTGTGTATATATGTATACACACTATTATATATAATTATATACACTATATGAGTGTGTATATACAGATATATATATTTTTTATTTTTAGTTTATTTCATTTTAGTGTGTATATGTATGCTAAAATTATTTAGTTTATTTTATTTCATTTTAGTGTATATATAGATAGTGGAGGTATAAACACACCAAATGTCTATATAAATGTGTGTGTATATGTGTGTGCATATACATATATATACACAAATGTGTATATATATATATATTTATTTAGTTAGTTAGTAATAGCTAAGTGCAAGGCCCTGTCTAGTCACTTTTTCTCTTGACAATAATCTCAATGAACAATAAACCCAATGAGGGTAAAAATCATTTTAAGGCTCATTTATGGTGCAAAGTTGAGTTCATAACTGACCTTTGCCAGGGTTGAGATTATAATGTAATGGAAGAAACTACTACTAATAAAAAATAAACTTAAAAAAGTGTTATTTCAAGGAGGCTCATAATGCAGGGAAACCTCTGTTAGGGGAAATTGATTCAGTCAAGGAGGATAAAAAGTCTTTCCTGCAAATGAGATGGTATATCATGCAATGAAGATGAATCTTTTAATTTAGATGAAAGGAAAGATAGTTCTTGGGGCAATTTAGAAATGTGCTGGAGATTGGGAGACTGAAAGTATATAGGCAGATTGGGTTAGCAGGTTAAGGGGGATGTCTACCTGAAAAATGACAGTAGTTCAGACCAACAGAGGATGGCGTGGAAAACTTTGAGGTATAGTTGAGTGTGAAAGGTAATTTGGGGGCTTAGATGGTAGGGATTTTATGGTTGTCAAAAGTAGAAAAGGACCTCCCAATCTCCTTAACTCAGTCTTTAGGAACTGATAAATCAACGTCTTTTTCCTGTTAAACTAGTTATTCTTTCTTACTCATCTCCATATCAGTCAACTAATTTAAAGGTTGGCATTCCACTATGAAATGTTTGCTTTGTGATATTCTGTTTTTCCTTAGAGCCGCATATGTCTTATTCTTGTTAAGTGCTCAATGTTCATTGAACTAAATTTAATTTACTTTATTTTTTATCAAAATGTCATTATTATTATTGGCCAAAAAGCATGGTTTGAAAGAATCTGATAATCATTCTTTTATCTCTAGAGTCCTGTGGGTTATAGCACAAATACAAATGAGGAGGAATCTGTGATTATGAATATATGTTTTGATAAACTATCTAAACCTTTAAGCTGTACTAGGACTTGGAATCAGCCTAAGGGCATACAGCAAATTATCTAGATATGAGATAGCTTGACCATCTTGAACCAGTTAATTGTCCCTGAGTGCTTCATAGCATAATCAAATCATATTAAACCACAAGACAGTTGTTAGTTCTTCTTTTTACATATATTCAATTGAAAACATTCCTGTATTATCTTTAAAATAATGCTTTCATAATTCGTGTTTAATGATGTTCCACTATCTTTTACAACATTGCTAAAGGAGATACTAATGGAAGTACCAAATCTACAATTGTATAGTAGATGAGTAGATGAGTTCTTATGGATCCTGGCATAAGAAAATCCAGCAATAAGAAAATGCTAGGTAGTATGTCAGCTGCTTTTTTGGTATCAGGCCACATTATATTTAATCTACTACTAAAATTTAGACCTAAACAAGTCTATTCAAATATATGGGCCAAATGTGTATTTAAAAAAGCAAACATTTTTTTCTGGCATGACAAAACATAGTAATACTTTTTTTTCTAGATATTAATGGCTTTCTATACATGCAGAGGAAAAGTAATGTCACAGTTTGAACAATGTTTTAATTTGCTAAGGTCTTTCTCATCAAAATTTTAGCCTTAATATATGAACTCATTTACTATACAATTGTAGATTTGGTACTTCCATTAGTATACACACACATACACACTAAAATGAAATAAACTAGAAATCAAAATATATATATTTATATATACACAATTATATAGTGTATATAATTATATGTAATATAGTGCATATATGTATATACACACACTAATGGGTGTATATATATAGTTTTTAATATGGCAACTTAAGAATACCAATTAATAAGAAATCATATGGTAACTTAGGTATTCTGGGCCTTTTCATAATTCACATAGAAAGCCCAAGATTATTCCCTGCTAAGTTGCAGATAAGGAAGAATAGTGTTTGTTTGATGAGTATTAACAGAATAAAATGACTTTGAAATTGTAATTGAAACACTCGTTACAGCAGTTTAAGTTTTGTGAAGTGTTCAGAAACCAGTATGTGGGATATTTATTTGTTGTCTCTAAAACAGCTTTAAAATATATTTTCTTTTACTGATAACAATATTGGCAATTTCCCAAATGTTTGCATATTGCATAATTGTGTTACCAATAATGAAATATAGCAGCCAAATTAAAAAGTTTCATGCTGTAGCACAATTTCTGATCTCCAAAATACACCGTATTAAACCCAAGTTTTTAATCTGGCTATTAATTTTATGTTTTAAATTCTGCTTTTAAGCTAATTCTTAATAGCAAACAAATGATTTCACTCCCATTTTTTACTTCTATTATATGCTTTCAACCTAAAGTGAAATATTTTATTCTGCATGTAGATAGATAATATCTACTTGCATGAGTGTAAATAATAAATATTAGGTACCTATTTTTCTAAAGTGACACACTTAGTTTTCTCAATCTTGTTTGATATCTTCACTGTTCAGTTGTTTTCCTGTAATCTTAACATCTTAGACATTTGATGAAAATGATTAACTTTTCCTTCACTAATCCACAAACACAATAATATTTTCATCAATACTCAACTCCAAATTTGAAATCTATTTTTTCTCTCATTTTTAAATGAATAATAGAAGATAGCAGGTTCTGATAGAATTCACAATCTCATAAATATCTTTACCATTTTTCCTAAATATGAAGCATCTAATTTACTTGGTTATTTTTTCTTCTCTCAGTTTTTGGTTTTAACCTTTCAAGCCATACGGAGAAAAGAAAAAGGGGAGGGGGTCAAGGGATGGTGGTCACTTCCTAGATATTGAAGTCCAACTGGCCTAAAGATACATCCTTTCTTGCCAATACTAGCTGTTTAAAATTGGAGAAATCTTTCTGTTTAACACTGCAGTATTTTTCTCTCTAAGATGCAGAAAATATCTGGCTTGAAGTATTGTTGTGAGGATTAGAGGTAATTTATTCTCATATACTTAGCAAAATGCTTGGCTAAGAGAAAGTGCTCAATAAATGCTTGTTTTCTGTGTGTGTTTGTTTTCTCAAGGAGCTCTTCCACCTTGGAAATCACTCACAGTTTTATTGCCATTTTGGAGCAAATTTAATAATACATGTATATGATGAAAGAATCTATTTTAACAGCTGTCTTCCTTTTAAGTACAACTAATTGGGAAAGATCAAGAATAATATTGCTAGTCAGAAAGCAGTGTGTTAATGCTGCTGTATGTATGCCATAGTGGCAGAATGGTATTTAGTATTCCGTGTGGGGACGACAGCTGTGGAGATTGCTGAAAAAGGGTTTTTTTGAAGTTATTGTTTCCATGTAAGGCAAGGTAATTATTCCCAAGTCTTAAGCACCTTTGAAATATAATTTTTAAGAACATATTCTTTATTTTGAATGTAAGAGCTTTTGTTTTACGTTTTTAAAATATTAAATTATACTATTATATACTTTATTATCATTCCTTTAAAAATATTTTGGACATTTGGTTGAATAAAATACCACAAAAATTAAAATAAAGAATTTAAAAAATGGAAAGACTGATATAATAAACAATCAGTTATAATTCAATTTCAAAAGTTGTTCTTGATTGGATTAATAATTTTTTTACTTACCACCTTCAGTGCAAAAATAACTTTTCATTTCTAAAGGTTTTCAGTTGGTTTTCAAAACACAGTGACAAACTTCCCTCTTGGTTATTGAATTTGGGAGATCATCCAAACTGAAAACAAATAACTATAGTTTAGACATTATAAGTAAAATGAATGGAACAGTATTCTATTTGAAATTAAAACTAATTCCTTTGTTTTGCCTTTCAGCAGAAGAACATGTTTCCTTATAAGAATTTGATGTACTTTGACGTATATTTTGAAATAATTTATGTTTCCTTAAATCAATATGCTTATTAAAATTGTCACACATTTTAAGGAAATGTTTTGAATTATATACAAATATGATGAAATTGTTGTTTTATAATTTGTTAATATTGACTATTTTCATATTTATTACTTCCAAGGACATTGAAGTTTCAGAGCTCATTTTGGCTATTTATTTTAAGGTTATATATTTGGAGAAAGGAAGAAGAGAAATATGATTAAAGAGTCTGTAACACTTTTGTCACCTTATTACTCCTTTACTCAGAGTTCCAATTTATATTTTTAGTGTTTGCGTAAGTGTGCTTAAACAATTCCTATGTTCATATTCAATTCCTCACACTGAATTGCATGGTCGTTAATTTTATCTCTCTCAGTAGGATTTGTAATCATAGTGATTAGCTATTGTTGACATGGTAACACATTCAATAACTATCGTTTTTCTCACTACTAATTTCAAAAGCAATTAAAGTTATGAAAGATAACTTACATAAGATGTATTTGTTTGAATTGTGGAGTCCCATTTGTTTTGACATATGCTTTGGATAAATAACCTTTAATCACCACGAAAATAAAGATATAGGATATTTTCACTATCACCAAAAGTTTACTTTGGAGTCAGTCCTCCACGTCTCAGGCTCAAGCCACCAAAGAACTTTTTGTTAATTTATCATAATTTTGACTATTCTAAGGTTTCATATAAATGGAATAAAGAAGTATTTGTTAATTTGCATAAGTATCCTTTGATTCAGAATAACGCTGTTGAGATTAATTCATGTTGTTGAATATATCTCTAATTTATTTTTTTAAAAAATGCTTAGTTTTGTTCCATATTGCAAATACATAGGATGACGATCTCTCATTCATCAATTGATGAACATATGGTTTGTCTTTCCCCAGTTTGGAGCTGTTATTATAAACACCTGTATTCAAGACAGAGAGAGGCTACTTTTTTTTTTTTGTCTTTCCTGAGTTAATGATTCTTTATTTTTAAACGATTCTTTATTTTTAAATGACAAAGTCTTTTTCCTAGTCTCACTTCTTTTATTTTTGTTTCCAATTGACACAACATTATACATATGAATAGGGTACATTGTGGTGTTTTGATATGTATGATCAAATCAAGGTATTTAGCGTATTCATACATATATGATTTCTTTGTGGTGATAATATGTAAAATGCTCTCTTCTAGCTATTTTGAAATGTACAGTATAATATTATTAACAATTGTCACCCTACTGAACAATAGAACACCAGAGTCTATTCGTCCTATCTAACTGTAACTTTGTACCTGGTAACCAATCTCTTCCTCTCCCATCCTGCCCTCTACCCTTCTCAGCCTCTTGTAATCACTGTTCTACTCTCTCCTTCTATGGATTCAGGTTCTTTAGATTCCATATGAGTGGGATCATTTAGTATTTGTCTTTCTCTGTCTGGATAATTTCGTTTAATATAATGTCCTCCAAGTTCATTAATGTTGCTGAAAATGAGAACTTTCATTTATTTTTATGACTGAATAGCATTCCTTTGTGCATATTTACCACATTTTCTTTATCTTGTTGATATTTAGGTTGATTTAATGTCTTTGCTATTGTGAATAGTTCTGCAATGAACATGGAAATACAGATATCTCATTGACACAGTGATATCATTTCCTTTGAATATGTAGTGGGATTGCTGCATCATATGGTAGTTCTATTTTTAATTTTAGAGAAACTTTCCTACTGTTTTCCATAATGGCTGCACTAATTTACATCTCTGTCAAAAGTGTATAATCTTTTATTTTTCTCCACATTTGTGCCAGTATTTGATTTGAACAATTTTAAGTGCAACTTTTGAAGAACTTTAATTTTGAATAATTTCTCACACAGACTTGGAGGACATACTGATAATACATGTATCTGAAAAAAATTGGTCTTAGAATATATAGAGAAATCTTACCACTAAATTATAAATCATCAATAAAGCTGTAATGCACCTTTACATTTTCTCATCTCTTTCAAGGGTCAGAAGTTTCTTTTTTTGTATGTATGCAATATCATAAAACTTTGCTTATTTTAGGGTAACTAAAATTTTCTCCTATGTCAGATTCTAGAAGATAAACATTTTCAACATTTTCATTTAGATTTATAAATAATATCTTATTAATTTTGTGTATTATAAGTAAAAACAATTGACATTCATTTTGCTCCAAGTGGATATTGATTTGTTCTAGCAATATTTGTTTAAAACGCTTACCTTACTACTTCTGTTAATTAAAAGTTGACTATATTTTGTGGGTCTATTTCTGGACCATTTATCCTGTTACGTTGTCTTATGCATATGATTATACCAAAAACACACTGCTTCGAGTACTAAAACTTCAAGTCTTAAAATTGAGTAATTACTCCAACTTTGTCCTTTTTTCTAAAAGTTTTTGACAACTCTAGCTGTTTCTATTATACGTTTACACATTACTTTTAGAATCAATGTGTCAATTTCCACAAAATTAAGTCAGAGCAGATATTACTGACATCTAAACTATGGATTTAATCTTGGAGAATGCATTGTAGATTGGTGGCATGAGAAGCTGCATGTAACCTCTCCCCAGCCAAACAACCATCACTACACATGAATATAACAATAAAACAAATTAACATATCTGGAAATCCTATTGTTCCACGGAAAGTGAAGAAACATTTATTCAAGAATGTACACTAAATTGGGAAAGAGCATCAAGAGTCTGTGTCACTTGAGACAAGACCTGTTCTCTTTTGCCACAGCTCAGTGTGATGAACTTCATCTATGGGTTGATGCAGATAAGAACAAAGGCCTCACTCTGTACACAGGTTTCATTCTAGCAGTACGACATGTCCCTGGGAAAGATGGGCCACCAAGATTTCTCACATTCCCCCAATTTTAAATTTCAGAACTTTTAGAGCAGGAAAAAGCAGCTGCAAGTTCTGGGGCTTACTTCTTCTATCTAGCACCCCTTTTCCATAAAAGCTCTGGCCCAGGCATGGTAGGCAAATAATACTGGAGTGCTAATTGTCCTCTCACATTCTCATTTTAAAGGTGAAAATCTTATGCCCGAATAGAAAAGCCGAGTTAAGAGACCACTGCTGCAATTCAGCACTCTGCTTAAAAAACAGGATTGTCAGTCTGAGATATGTAGGGTATGAGGGTAGTGGCATACATATCTCAGACTGACAACCCTGTTTTATAAGAATGGTGGTACAGAGGTTTTGCTCGGGGGAGGGCAAACATGAAAACCATGAGCTCCAAAGTCCTCAATAAAAGAACTGTGTTTATTTGAAGATCATGAAGAAATTCACACCTACTTAAGTGTGGTGTGGAAAACAATAAGTGTTTTGTTGATAATCAATTAAAAGAAGGCTTATAGCAACATGAGAGTTAGAAGCTAAAGGCTAAACTGTTTAGACACTTAACAGAGACAACCAGGGAAAGAAATAGATGAGAAGAGCCCTGCTGGGATCTGAAAGAGAATAGACCTAATATTTATCTCTGCAAAGAGGACTGCATTTAACTGGAACAGACTGATGGGAAATTTATTCCCCCAGAGTATTATTATTAGTAGTAAAAACAATAGAACACTCAACTGGAAATAGCTATCAGTTGGGTGTGATAGCAACAGAAGAGACACCATTACAAATAAAATCAGAGAAACAAACAAACCAAAAGAGTTCTGCTAAGACCACTGTCATCCCAAGGAAATTGTACGCATGCTCAAGACTGTGCCTTTAGTAACATCAGAGTCTGCATAGTCTGGAGAAATCACTGAAATAGTCCCTCCAAGAAACTGAAAGTATAAACAGTCACCAAAAATAATAAGATGTCTTGGAGAAAAAAGGATCAGTATACAGAGTAGCTACAAAGCAGTTTTTAAAGGGCCAATTGTCAACACAAATTTATAACAAATACAAAAAGAAAAAACTCGAAAAGTATAAACCATATGCAAAGAAAAAGATATAGTCAACCCTATGACCGAGAAGTCCTAGTTGTCAAATTTAACATACAAATGAATATATCAGAAAGCTATTATGTGTAAGTTAAGTTAACTAAAAGGAGCCAGACTTAAAGAAAATGTACTATGGCAATGTGCAATTAAATGCAGTATATTACCAAAAGAGATGGGAATGATAAAGAAAAACTAAATTAAAACTCCAGAGTAATAAAATTAAAAAAAATTAAAAAGTTAGGATTAATAGTAGAATGCACTGGCAGAAGAAAAAGCCAGCAAAGATTAAGACAGATTAATAGAAACTATACAATCTTGACAACAAAGAGAAAAATAAACTAAGGAGTACAAAACAGAGCCTTTGCAAAATGTGGTACTTTATTAAGTACACTAATATAACTGTTCTTGGAGTTTCATAAAGAATGAAGAGAGCAATAGATCAGAAAAGTGTTCAAACAAATAGACAAAATGAACATCTGATGAAAAACATTCATCTGCATACCTAAGAAGTTCAATGATCTCCAAGCAAAGCAAAAAGATTCAAACTCAAATATATCTTGAGTGTGGAAATGTTGAAAGTGAAAGGCAAAGAAAAAAATCTTGAAAGCATGAAGTCAACAGTCACTGATCACATAAAAGTTAGGCCAATAAAACTTACAACTAACATCTCATCAGAAACAATGTAAGCTACAAAAGGTAAGTTGACACACACAGAGTTTGGAAAGAAACAAACAAATAAACAAAAAAAACCAGAAAGACTATATTTCAAAAATGGGAGCAAAATAAAAACACAACCAAATATGTTGCCAGCAGATCTGCCTTACAAAAAATACTTGACAAAATTCTTCAGGCTAAAATACAATTATTCAAGGCTGATCAATTCCATATGAGAAAAGAAACATAGCATAACACTTAGCAAAGACAATTTTGTAATGATGAAAGACAGTATAAAGGTATATTTCTTCTATCTTTAATCAATTTGGAAAGCAATTGTATAAAATAATTCATACTGAATGTATTATTAAGTCTATAACATATAGACACACAATATATTTAGCAAAAACAGCACAAAGAAGGTGGTGGGAGTAAAACTGAATTAAAGTAAGGAAATGACAATGTTTGAGGTATTGACTTAAATATGCATCAAGAAATTAAGAGAAACACAAAAGGAAATATTAAAACTGAATTTAAAAAATATTGTTTCTAATTTGAGCTTCTTTAAATGGCATAAAATTTTACAAAGTAATAATCATAATGTAGTTCTGAATTTGCCATGACCACAAGTTTTATATATTTAGAAATAACTTTGGTATTAGAAGAGGAAAAAAGACATAGAGCTATATAGAATTAATATTTATACATTTCACTGGAATGATGTTAGTATAAAACTAAAACAGAAATTGATATTTTACAATGTATATTTTAAGCTAAAGATCAACCACTAAGAAAAAGATTCAAACAAAGATAGTGAAATATAATTTAAGAAATTATAATGATACAACAGAATATATTATTTTAAGGAATAATAAAGCAGTAAAATAAATAGAAGAACAAATATGATATAAAGATACCACCAAGAGTCAATCCTGATATAAACTGTGGGCTTTGGGTGATAATTATGTGTTTATGTATATTCATCAATTTTAACATTTGTACTACTCTGGTGAAAGATATTTATAATGGTAGAGGTATGCATATGTGGGAGTATCAGGTATATAGGGCATCTCTGTACCTTCCTCTCAATTTTGCTGTGAAACCTACAACCACTGTAAAAAATAAAGTCTTATAAAATAACATGAGGTGTAGAGAAATCAAAGATAAAATTAGCAAACTAAACTCACATATATCAATAATATTAAATGCAAATGGTTTAAGAAATACAATAAAAAGTAGAGATTTTGAAATTGTTTCAAACAACAAATAAAGGCTAGAATATGTTTCAACCATATGCTACAGGAGCCACACTTCAGATTTAATTAAAAAAATATGTTCTAGGTGAAAGGATAGGAAAATGCGTAATATGCAACATGGAACCAAAATAAACAAAAGCTGTGCACGGTGGCTCATGCATGTAATCCACGCACTTTGGGAAGCCAAGGTACATGAATCATGTGAGCTCACTAATTAGAGACCAGCCTGGGCAACATGGCAGTACCCTGTCTCTACCAAAAATACAAAAAAATAGCCAGGATGGTGGTGCATGCATGTAGTTTCAGTTACTTGGAGGCTGAGGTGGAGGGATCACTTGAGCCTTGGAGGTGGAGGTTGCAGGGAGCCAAGATTGCACCACTGCACTTCAGCCTGAGTGACAGAGCAAGATCCAGTCTCAAAAAAATAAAAAAATAAATAAAAAATAAACCCAAAGAAACCTGGAATGGCTGTACTTATATCAGAGCTTTAAAGATGAAGATTGTTACTTGAACAAAGAAAAACATCTTAAAATGAAAAAAGATATATTTATCAACAAACTTACATGTACCTAGCAATAGAACTCCATAATACATAAAGCAAAACTGACATAAATAAAGGTGAAAAGAATAAGGCGACAATAGTAATTACAGCCTTCAATAATGATACAGGCATACCTCCATTTATTAAATTTGATTAACTGTGCTTCACAGATACTGCATTTATTAAAAATTGTTTCGTGGCAACTCCTGCATCAAGCAAGCCTATTGGAGCCAATTTTCCAACAGCATGTGCTCATTTCCTATATGTATTAGCCTATTTTCACACTGCTAATAAAGACATACCTGAGACTGAATGATTTACAAAGAGAAGAGGTTTAATTGACTCACAGCTCCACAGGGTTGGGGAGGGCTCAACAAACTTACAGTCACGGTGGAAGGGAAACTAAACACGTCCTTCTTCATATGGTGGCTGGAAGGAGAAGTGCCGAGCCAAAAGGGAGAAAAGCCCCTTATAAAAGCATCAGGTCTACGAGAGCTCACTCACTATCATGAAATCAGCATGAGGATAACTGCTTTCAAGATTAAATTGCCTCCTACCAAGTTCCTCCTACAACATGTGGGGATTATGGGCACTAAAATTCAAGAAGACATTTGAGAAGGGACGAAGCCAAACCCCATCATTATGCCTCTGGCCCTTTCAAATCTCCTGTTTTCACATTTAAAAATACAATTATGCTCTTCCAACAGTCCCCTAAAATATTAACTCATTCTAGCATTAACTAAAAAGTTTAATCCAAAATTCTCATCTGAGACAAGGTGGGTCTGAAACCCAACAGGGCAGTCATTAAATTTTAAAGTTACAAAATGATCTCCTTCGACTTCATGTCTCTTATCCAGGTCATGCTGATGCAAGAGTTGGGCTTCCACAGCCTTGGACAGCTCTGCCCTTGTGGTTTTGCAGGGTACAGCCCTTCTGCTGGCTGCCTTCATGGCTGGTGTTATCTGCAGCTTTTCCATGCACATGGTGCAAGTTGTTGATGGATCTGCCATTTTGGGGTCTGCAGGATGGTGGCCTTCTTTTCACGGCTTCACTAGGCAGTGTCCCAGTGGGGGACTCTGTGTGGGGGACTCCAATCCCATGTATCTCTTCCACAGTGCCTTAGCAGATGTTCGCCATGAGGGCTCCACCCCTGCAGTACATTTCTGCCTGGACATTCAGGTGTTTCCATACATTATCTGATCCAGGCAGAGGTTCCCAAACCTCAGTTCTAGTCTTCTGTGCACCTGCAGACCCAACACCTTGTGGAAGCTGCCAAGACTTGGGGCTTTCACCCTCAAAATAATGACATTAGCTGTACCTTGGCCCCTTTTAGCCATGGCAGGAGTTGAAGCAATGGGATGCAGGGTACCATGTGTTGAGGCTGCACAGAGCATGGTTGGGAGGCCCTGGACCTGGTTCACCTCACGAAACCATTTTTTCCTTCTAGGTCTCTGGGTCTATGATGGGATGGGCTCCCATGAAGTTCTCTGATATGTCCTGGAGACATTTTCCCCTTGTCTTAGTGATTAAAATTTGGCTCCTCATTACTTATAGAAATTTCTGTAGTCAGCTTGAATTTCTCCCCCAGAAAGTGATTTTTGTTTTTTCCTATTGCATCATCAGGTTGCAAAATTTGCAGACTTTTTTTGTTCTGCTTTCTCTTGAACATTTTGCCACTTAGAAATTTCTTCCACCAGATAACCTAAATCATCTCTCTCTAGTTCAAAGTTCCACAAATCTCTAGGGTAGGGGAAAAATGCCACATTTCTTTTCGCATAGCAAGAGCGACCTTTATTCCAGTTTCCAAAAAGTGCATCCTCTTTATCTGAGACAACTCAGCCTGGACTTCATTGTCCGTATTACTGTCAGCATTTTGTTCAAAGCCATCTAACAAGTCTCTAGGAAGGTCCAAACTTTCCTACATATTCCTTTTTTCTTAGCCCTCCAAGTCTCTAGGAAGTTCCAAACATTCCTGTATTTTTCTGTCTTCTGAGACCTCTAAACTGTTTCAACCTTTGCCTATTCCAAAATTTCTTCCACATTTTCAGGTATTCTTATAGCAGCACCCCCCTCTATCAGTACCAATTTATTGTTTTATTCTGTTCTCATGCTGCCAATAAAGACATATCAAAGACTGAGTAATTGTTAAAGGAAAGAGGTTTAGTTGTCTCACAGTTCAGTATGGCTGCAGAGGCTTCAGGAAACTAAAAATCATGGCAGAAGGGGGAAGCAAACATGTTCTTTTTTACAAGGTGACAAGAAGGAGAATTGCTTTACTGAAAGGGGGGAAAGCCCCTTATAAAACCATCAGATCTTGTGAGAACTCACTATCATGAGAACAGCATGTGGGCAACTGCTCCCATAATTAAATTGCTTCCCACTGGGTCTTTCCCCACAACATGCGGGGATTATGGACATTACAGTTCAAGATGAGATTTGGGTGGGGATACAGCCAAGCCATATCACTAGTTGTGTGACATATTTTGTAATTCTTGAAATAGTTTGAACTTTTAAATTATTATATCTGTGATGATGATCTGTGATCAGTGATCTTTAATGTTACTACTGTAATTGTTTTGGGAAGCCTCAAACCATGTCCATAAATTTAATAACAAGGCCAGGTTGTCTCTGCTTTCAAAAGTGTTGGCCAAAATTTTTTTGGAGGTTTTCAACAAGGCAATTCAGTAAAAACATGAAATAAAAATCATCTAGATTGTAAAGACACAAAATAGCTCCATTTCCGGATAACATAATCTTGGATGTAGAGAATGTTAAATATCAACTAAAATTCTATTGGACTTAATACATGAGTTTAGGAAATGTCGCAAGGTACATGGTCATTATAAATAAGCCAACTGTATTTCTACATACAATGAACAACTGAAAAAAATTAAAAAAACAATTTTGTTTATAATAGCAGGACTAAGAGTAAAGTAAATGTGGATACATTTAGCCAAAGAAGTGCAAAACATATACTCTGCAAAATAGAAACATTGTGGAAAGAAATTAAAAAGATATTAGCTATCAAGGAAATGCAAATCAAAATCAAAACCACAGTAAGATACCACCTCATACTCACAAAGAAGGCTATTATCAAAAGAAAAGATGTGAAACCCCGTCTGTATTAAAAACACAAAAGTTAGCTAGGCATGGTGATGGGTGCCTCTAATTCCAGCTACTTGGGAGGCTGAGGCAGGAGAATCACTTGAAACCAGAAGGTGGAAGTTGCAGTGAGTGGATATTGTGCCACTGCATGCCAACCTGGGTGAAAGAGTGAAACTCCATCTCAAAAAAAAAAAAAAGAAAAAAAAAGAAAAGAAAAAGAAAACTGTTGCTGAGGAAGTAGATACATTGAAACACTTATGCACTGTTGGTGGTAACACTAAATGATGCAGTCACTGTGGGAAAATAATTCTGGCAACAACTCAAAAGGCTAAACTTAATATATCATCCAGTAATTCCACTCCTAGGTATATACCCAAGATAATTGGAAGAAGTTACCCTGGACATTTGTACATGAATAATCATGGCAACACCATTCCTAATAGTTAAGTGAATAAATACGTAAATGTGGTGTATCCATACAATTGAATATTTTAAAAAATAAAAAAAATGAAGTACTGATATAAGAAATTAAACGGATGAACCTTGAAAACATTGGTTAACAAATATCCAGTCACAAAAAAATCAAATATTGTATGATTTCATTTACATGAAATGTAGAGAATAGGCAAAATTATAGAGAAAGAGATTAGTAGATTAGATTAGATTACTGGGACTATAAAAAGGGATAAGGAAGAGTTGGGGTTATGAAAAGTACAGAATTATTGCTAATTAATGTGAGACGATAAAATAATCTAAAATTAATTACGGTGGTATATTTACAAGTCTATGAAAATTTGGGAAACCATCAGATTATACTTTGTAAATGTGTCAGTTTTATGGTATGGAAAGATACCTTAATAAAGTTGTTAAAAATGAGCCTTCTAATTCATCAGCATTGTGTATCTCTTCAATTATAATCTTCTTCAGTTTCTTTCAGCAGTGTCCTGTAGTTTTCAATGTATAGAACTTGCACACATTTTGTTATTTGTGTGTGTGTTTCCATTCTCAATATTATTTCCATAGCAGACTTTGTTTCAATTTCCAATTATTAATTACCAGCATATGGAAATGCAATTGGCTTTTTAGTGTTCACCTTTTACGTTGAATATGTGCTAAATTCACCTTTCAGTCACTTTTTTGCTTGTTAGTTTTTTTCTACAAAATATATTATTATATGTAGACACACTTTAAACAATTATTGTATATGTGTATGTAGTGCATTTATTTTTCTTTCAAGGATCTGTGGTACAAAACTGAACAGAATATTGAAAGCAGGCAAGTCGTCTATTTTTAAATTTTAGTGGAAAACTGATAAACCTCTTAACATTGTATTTTTAATCAAATTGGGGGAAATTTCTTATTGGATACTTTAGAATCCGACTTTTAAGTTTCTTCAGGTGTAGTTAGAATGTGTTTACCTTTTTAATGTGGAAATTACATTTAACATGAGATTTATTATCTTTAGAAAATCTAAGTTTACAATACAATTCTCTCTGTTGTTTTATTTTATGATTGACATATAATAATTGTATATAATTAGGTATTTTTCATATTTCAATGTATGCAATTATTGTTTAAAAATCAAATAAGGATAATTAGCATATCTATCATCTGAAATATTTATCATTTATTGGTAACGAGAACATTCAAGAACCTCTCTTAAAGCTATTTTGAAATATACAAATAGCTATTTAGTATTGTATAATCATATTGTATGAGTATATACAATATGATTAAATCATATGTATAAGTATACAATATGACTATACAATACTAAATTGTATGACTGCATGACTATACAATACTAAAATTGTATTGTACATTGTTTCATTGTATATTGTATTGTATATTGTATGATTATGCAAAACTAATATACAATATACCACATTATTTACTCTAGTCACCCTGCTATGGAATGGAACACCAAGACTTATTTTTCATATCCAACTGTAGCTTTTTCCTGATGACCAGTCTCCCCTCTTTCCCTTCTCCTCCCCATCCTCTGGTAATCACTATTCTGCTCTTTACTTTTTTGAATTCAACTTAGATTTCACATATAAATAAGATCATGTGGTATTTCTTCCTCTGTGCCTGGCTTATTTCACTTAACACAAGGTCCTTCAGGTTCAGTTATGTTCCCACAAATGCCAGGATTTCATTTATTTTTGTGGATGAAGAGTATTCAATTGTGTAAATATACCATGTTTTCTTTATTCATTTGTTGATGGACTCTTGGGTTGATTCCATATCTTGGCCAATGTGAAAAGTGCTGTAATAAATATAGGAGTGAAAATATCTTTTCCACATAGTGATTGTGTTTCCTTTGGAGAGATACCAAGAAGTAGGATTGCTGGATCACACAGTAGTTCTATATTTAATTTTTTGAAGAAGGTACATATTTTTTTCCATCATGGTTATACTCATTTTCATTCCTACAAGCAGGCAGTGAGTTACCTTTGTTAGTAAATCCTCTCCAATACATATATATATATATTTTTATTTTTCAAAAGTAGTCATTCTAACTAAGATGAGGTGATATCTCATTACAGTTTTGATTTGCATATCTCTAATAATTAGTGATATTGAGCATTCTTTTAGTCATATATCCATTGGCCATTTGTATGTCTTCTCTTAGATATATCTATCTGAGTCTTTTGCCCATTTTTAATTGGATTGTTTTGTTGCCATTGTTTTGTTGCTTACCTATTTTGAATATTAACTGCTTATCAGATATGAAGTTGACAAATATATTCTCCCATTCCACAGGTTTTCTCTTTGCTCTATTGATTGTTTCATTTGCTGATGTAATCCCATTTGTCTATATTTGCTTTTATTGCACCTGCTTTTGGAATTTTATCCAAAAAAGTATTTACCTAGACCAATTCCGTGGAAATTTTCTACTATGTTTTCTTCTAATAGTTATGTAGTTTTTGATCTTACAGTTAAGTCTTTATTCCATTTTTGTTGACTTTCATATGTGGTAAGAAAAAGAGTCTAATCTAATTTTATTTTTCTGCATGTGGATATACAGTTTTCTCACCATCATTTATTGAAGTGGCTTTTCTCTCTCCATTCTGTATATTTAACATTTTTACCTAAACTCAGTTGCCTGTAGATGCATGGATATATTTACAGATTTTCTATTAGTCTATCTATCTTTCTGTGGAAGTACCATTATGCTTTTGTTGTGACAGCTTTGTAGTATGTTTTAAAATCAGGTAGAGATGGCAACAATTTTGTTATTATTGCTGAAGTTTGCTTTGGGTATTTGGGCTCTTTTGTGGTTCCATATAATTTTAGTTTTCATTTGCTATTTCTGTGAAGACTGTCACTGGTACTTTGATAGGGATAGCATTAAAACTAGATCATTTTGTTGACTATTTTATATAAATGGAACCATTCACATAAGTGTGGATAAATCACCCCTTTATTCTTCTATGACTGGTTTGTTTCACTTTGCGTACTGTCCCCAAAGTTCATCCATGTTGTAGCATATGGCACAATTTTTCATCTTAAGGCTTAAAAATGTTTTGTTGTATTTATATACTACTTTTTTTATCCATTCACCCAGCAATGGACATTTAGGTTGTTTCTATATCTTTATTGTTGGCAATAATGCTGCCATAAACATGGGAGTACATATATCCCTTTGAGATCCTGATTTTTAATTATTTTGGATGATTGTCCATAAGTGGGATGGCTCGATCATAAAGTAGTTTTATTTATAGTTTTTTAGGAACCTCCATACTATTTTATACAGGGACAGCACCATTTTGCATTTCCAAAAACCATATACAGTAGTTCCAATTTTTATATATCCTCATAAACACTTTTTATCTCTCTCTCTTATTTTAATATAATAGCTATCTTAACAAGTGTGAGGCGATATCTGATTGTGGTTTCTATTTGTATTACCCTGATGATTAGTGAGGCTGAACATCTTTTCATACACATGTTTTCCATTCGTATATCTTATTTGGAGTAAGTCCTTTGCCATTTATTAAAAAAATGGATGATTTGTTTATTTTATTGTCGATTTAGAAGAGTTCTTTATATATTTTAGATATCAAATACTCATCATATATATGGTTCACAGATATTTTCTACCATTCCATATGTTCCCTTTTCACTATTTTGATTGTTTCATTTTCTGTGCGCAAGCTTTCTATTTTGATGTACTGTGTCTTGTTTATTTTTGCTTTAGTTGCCTGTGCTTTTGGTATTGTTTCAAAAAATCATGACCAAGACCAAAATCAAGAAGGTTTTTTCCTATATTTTTTTTCTAGGAGTTTTGTGTTTTAAGATCATGCAAGTAATTAATCCATTTTGAGTTGATTTTTGAGTATAGTATAAGCTAAGTATTCACTTTCATTCTTTTGCATGTAGACATCAAAGTTTTCCAACATCATTCACTGTAGAAACTATCCTTTCTCCAACCATTGTGTATCCTTGGCACCCTTGGCAAAGGCTGACTGTATTTTGTGGGGTTATATTTTGAAATCACGGAGTATAATGCCTCTGGCTTTGTTCTTAAGAACAAAGTTTAATCATAATTATTATTTTGATGCTCTTGTAAATGAAATTGTTTCCTGAGTTTCCTTTCTGCATAATTCACTGCTAGGGTATATAAACTCAACTAATTCTTGTTTCCTGATTTTGTATTCTCTAATGTTACTGAATTTGTTTATTACCTCTAACAAATAAAAGATATACAAACTGGAAAGGAAGAAGTAAAATTATGGATGCATTCAGATGACATTATCACCTATTTAGAAAACCTGAAGCACTCTATGAAATAGCCTTAAATTTAAGGCTAATTAACCACTACTATAAGTGTGACCTTTTTCAGTTCTCTACTAAAACTTCCAGGTTTTAACAAAATCTCTCCATGCTGCATAGTCAGAACTTGTTTGTCTCCCTGTCCTACAAGGTATCTGGGATTTTTTTTTAGCTTTTCCTCACTGGTACTTATTCTTCCCCCTTGCTGTTTTTGCCTGGTCTCGTAAAATATCACCTTGCATAGTTCCATTTACTATGAGCCAGAGACACAAGCTGCCCTCTATGCAGATGTCTCAAGTTCTTTCTAGAGTAACTCCCCCCCGTCTGGCATTCTGCCTTCAATTTCCAGCCACCTTAGATCCCTTGAATTCTGACCTCTGCATCTCCTCATCAAAACTATGCTGCTCTGCTCAATTCCCCATTTGTGCACTGAAATCTGAAGAGTGTCCTCAGGGAGAAAGCCAGAGTGACTCTATAACTAACCCTGTTTGATTATTCTGTTTATGGATCTTGTAACTGACCCTTTTCCCTAATGTGTGTAAAAATTGTTTCATATATTTTGTCCAGGTTTTGTTGTTGTTGTTGCATATGGTGGGATGACAGTCTAGATTTAATTATTCTATAATGGCTGGAAACAAAAGTATTTTCCATATCCAAAGTTTGTTTTCTAAAGATGCTTATAACTTTGCCCAGACATGTTCATATAGAAGTATAAAAAGGACTTACCCTTAAGTCAAAATAGTGACAATTGTAAAATGTATTAGAGGGAAATATAGATTCACAATCTATCCCTGAAGCTATTTTATGTATTGAGTCTTACACAATATTCTACAAATAGTTGTTCTATAGCTATTAATCTGCAAATATACCTAGAATTAATATTTTTTTCAACACGATAAGCAGCAATTTATAGGATACCACATACATTTTCAAGATTGATAAAATGTCCAAGCACAAGAAGCATGAACAAGTTAAACAAAGCACTCATAATAAAATGAGGAGTCATGTATGATTCTTCTTTCAGTTATGATAAAACATACATGTTTATGTGTTATACGTGCACAGTCATTTTCACAAAATACTTCACTCATTAATACCCTGTGCAAAAAATAAATAAATAATGAGAGTTCTTAGTTATCTAACTATCATCATTTTTTTATTTGCTCAGTAAAGTTAGTCAACTGGTAATTATTCTATCAACACATTTTACTGTCAATCTGGAACATTTCTCCAATGACACTGATTTTCAAACAAAGCCATCTGCATTTCTTTATACCACGATGCATATTTTATCAGAATTATTTTAGTATAAAGTTTCAATAATAACAAGGCTTAGCATGACGCATCTATATACCCAGTGCTATGTTGGCTTTGGTTCTTACCCAGTGTGGTCCTTGCGGTGGTAACCACGAGGTTGCTTGTCTCACCTTTTGCACAACCCCAACCCCAAGCAGTTCAGCATGGGAGAGAGAGACTCCATTTATCTGGGGGATAGTAAAAAAAGAAAAAAAATGGATTTTCTTTCATATAATAAGATGGCAAGCAAAAATAGGCAGAACCTATAAAGAAGAAGCTGGACAAGCAAGGGGAAAATGACCAGTGGAGTCAACAGGAATAGGGGCTCTTTGTGGCCAGCTGATTCTTAGAGGAAGCTGATAAGGGAACCACATTTCACTTTTTTTGTGAATCTGCTCAATCTTAGTTTAGATGCTTGTAGGAAAGACAGAGGCTGAGTAAAGTTTGGTTAAGACAAACTAGTTGGTAAGAAATGGACAACTGTGAATACCTGGTCAATGTGTTGTTTGAGAAATTTGATAATATGGGTACATAATGGAACATCACTAGAATTATTTCTAAAGGAGAAAAGAGGAGGATATCTAGCTTAGAAAAATAAAGGATGACCTTTGCAAGAAGCCAGTTCATTTCATATGGGAAAAGAGGTTTTTTGTTTTTATTTTTCTTATTAAATTTAGTTGTGATTCCCTTTCTTTCTGAAATGTACTTTGTTGAATTACCTACACTTTTTCATGAGAGCTAATATTAAGTATTTTATATCATAAGCCCTAAGTGATCTTTTACCCTTATTTCCCAAAATTATTTTTAATATTCTCTATGTTTTTATTTTGATGTACAAATATAGTGATTTTCTTAGTTACAAAAATGCTCCTTTAGGTACTTCATTCTCAAATGAAGAAATGTATAATATTCAGTCTCATTGTATGTTTAAAAAGAAAAAGAAAAACAATTTGAACATTCAGTACATTTACATATTTAGGTCTTTTAAAACAATTTTCTAAAAAGGTGTTAGAGTTTACTTTTGATATTGCTAATATCTCCTTGTTTTCAGCTTTGTGAATTACTATTTATGTTTGCTGATAAAGTATATATATTAACATCATAAATAGCTAAAAATGTCTTATAAATCTACTATTTTGTTAAAAATGTCCTATTATCTAAATAATTTAGATAGAAACAGACATGTAAATGGAAAAATAATGATTTTTCTCCATTAAAGTGCTATTCCAACTTTAATAAAATCTTATTTGCTTCTCTAGTATTTTTAAGATAAAGTAAAATATAATAGCTGATGTATCTCCTCTTGTGAGACTTTATTTTCTCACTTAGTAATTGTTTTTTTTTTCTTTTTCCAGCACACTTCCATTTTTGCCATTTTTTTAGTGGGTTTGACAATTATAATATACCTCTCTGTCTCAGATTCACTTATGTAATTCACACAAAATTGAACATATTAATTTAATATTGTAGTCAACGTAATTGTCTAAAGGTATGCCTCTCCCTGGGGATTGTGCATACAGGAATCAATGACTAAAATGGGTGTATAAATCACCACATGGAAACAGTGGAGCAATAAGAGAAAATGCATGCAGGGCAAAGATGGAAACTGTTTCTACTTTTTGTTTTCTTAGTTATGTCAATCAAATTTTTAAAATTAGGTTTATTTTGTTTGAGTTTGTTGTTTTCAATTGATTGAATTATTAAGCCAACATTTTGTATACATTGTTTTTTCTATTTGTAGAACTCTACTTGGACTATAATCAAAATCTTGGTTTACTCACTGATCTTGTTTGAAACAAATGGATATATGGAGTAAGAATTATATATCGACATTAAGGACTATCCCATAGTTAACTAAAGTTAACAGGATTCACCATATTTCAAAAAGTTACTTTAAGTTTTCAAAAGAGCAAGGTTTCTGGATATATTAGCAGTTTGCCAATTTAGTCAGATACGTTGTCTAAATATTTATTGTATTTCTTTTCCTATTACTGAGGAATGCTTCCTATTATTTTCTGCTTATTTTAAACTCAAAACACCAATTCAAAGTCAGTCTTTTAATTTCAGCTTTATTGAAGTAAGTTTTACAATTGGGTTGATTACTTGGCAAAGATAATCAAAGCTGGCAGTTGATAATCCATTCAAAACAGTCTCTCTGTAATATGTTTATAGCTATATTCATAAGGAAAGGAGACAAAGCCGTCTTGCAACTTATAATTACATTAACAAAGTATGGCAATTTTAAAAGCCCTAGTCAAGGTCATTTCAATTTTCATAGTAGTAACACAGTTTTAAGATCAGACTCTTTTCTTCAGTATTATTAGACTCTACAATATAGCATGGCAAATATCCTTGTTTGTGAGTCTATCACATTTATATATTCTAACACATTACTAATAGTCCAAGAAAAGGAAGTTGACTTTATTCTAGATGGTCTAACTTATTTTTAGATTAATATGATCATGATTTATGTGATTTTTTCCTTCTAGGAAGCTTTTGGAAGACATGTTTGTACTAAATAAATGTATCACTAAAAGATAAATTTAACTGTAAAGTTGAGTTGTTTGGATAAATAGATACACATATAATATATACATATATGTGTATATAAAATAGTTATTTTCATATTGGATATAATGTAATAATTGAATGATTAAGAAGTATTCAGAATTAAAAGAAGTGATAATATTTAAACTTTATTGTTTTTCTCTAAGTCTGTAACTTGATCTCTTTGCTTTTTTCTGCCACATTATTTTCTCTTCTTCAATACAGGGTTTTACTGAGTTTTCAAAAAAATTAGAGCTTAAGTATTTACATTTTTGCTCAGTAATTTTAACTCCCACATTATTATACTTAAGTATTGTACTTAAATATTATTATACATAAATATTATACTTAAATATACTTGATTAAACATATACAGGGTTCAAAGCTAGTATTTCTGTCATGGTATCCTAGTAACTACTTGGTTGCCTAAACTGTATCTGGAATAATTTCTTCAAAAAGAGTTAATAGGTAAAATATTCTTGACGTTTTCTATGAAAAAAGAAATGTAAATTATAAGCCATTTTCTTTTAGCATATTAAATATTTCATTTCATTGTTTAAGAACTTCCATTATGTGGTAGTTAGGAGAAATTATTCCCACTAATTCACATGCTTTCTGTGTAGAATTATACATCCACGAGTTTTTGCATGTGATTTACAATTTGCCCCAACTACAGTAGGCAAAGTATACTTCCCCAACTATTTAATGCAGATTTCCTTTATCCAATGGAATGTCAGCCAATAGGACTACCAGTTAAGCTTTAAATACTTGTGTGATTTGGCTTGCCTCAATGGTCCATCATAAGAAGAGTCTGCTCCCCTGTAGCTGCTGTTGCTTCTTACAGGGCTCCAGAAAGAACATGGGACATAGATCTTACCTGTCTGCAAGTCTTCAATCCACACTGGTCCAACAGATAAGCCCTGCTGAGATTAGGTGAACTGCAGTTGATTTACAAGATGTATGAAATGAAAACATAAAGAATGGTTGCAATAAACCACTGAGATTATGAAATGGTTACATACCAATATTTCAAGAAAAAAACTAATATATATTTTTAAAGTTCAGCTTCCTATTCTATATTCCTTTAAAGAGTTTTTTCTGACTCTTTATGTTTTCATTGTAAATATCAAAAAATTAACCATTTTCTGTCATATGTCTATGAGTTATTCTCTTTATATTTATCCTTACTAAGGCAAAGGTGTGTAGGATTTGTTGACAGATGATTTTCACTAGTTTTGAAAATTTACACCCATGATCTCTTTGGCTACTTGTTACTTCCCAATTCTTTTTTTTTTCTCTGTAGCATTCATTAGAAATATATTAATCATCTTTCATCGTATTTCATATTTTTCTTTTTTACATTTTTTCTATTATAATACTACTCTATGCTTAAGTCTGGATTTTTTCTTGACCTATATTCCATATCACAAATTTCCTTTAAATTATTTTCTAAATTTTGCCAATTCCACTCAAATAATGCTGAATTTCAGTTTTTAAAAATCGATCTTACAGAATCTCCTGTAATTGTTTATAATATCTAATGTGTCTTTTAAAAAAAGTTTCATTCACAGTTATTTTAATCTACACGTCTGGCCACTCCAATATCTACATCTTCTGTGGTTTTTAGTTTTATGCTAGTCACCAAAATTTTTTATTAATTGCTTCTTCTTTTATGCTTACCTACTTTTGCTTTGAGTGCCAGACATTTGATGTGAACATTTGTAGAGATAAGTTATTGCATAATATGAATCTGTGTGTGTGTGAGTGTATGTGTGTAAGTGTATGTGTGTGTGTGTGAGTGTGTGAGTGTGTGTGTGAGTGTGTGTGTGTGTGTGTGTGTGTGTATGTGGTGGTGCTGTTGGGATTGTCCTTGTCCTTCACCTCCTCCTTGCTCTTTCCTCTTCTTCCTCATCTTCCTGAAGAACTCCCTTCCCTTTCCCCTTCCTCTCCTCTCTTCTTCTAGTTTTTTCTTGTCGCTCATTTTTGTTTACTTTGTTTTCAGCAAGAATATTTCTCCTTTACAAACCACTCCACTGCTTGAAGTAAGGCTTCTCTTTAATTCTATTTAACAATTTCACTTAGTCTATTTATTTAAATTGTTCTTCTCTTTCATATTTTCATTTCTCACAGTATCTTTATCTACATTTTGTCTTGCCCTTCTTATGATTAACAATATTTTTTCTAATGCCACTTAATTCTGTGTACTCACTTCTAATCCCCTTTGTCTCACTAATTCTTTTCTACATTCATGTTAGTCTGCTTTGTAATTTTTCAGAGAGAACATTACGTCATTGACTTTAATTTAAACATTAATGGCAACCTATTTCAACAAAACTAACATTTTGTGGTAATAGTTAAGCATTTTTCTACTGTTGTTTTTTGATTTACAGGTATGATTTAAAATTTGTTTTTCCTTATAGTGTTACTGTATTTATGTGTACTAATTTATTTTATCTTACTTTTTACTAATAAATAAATAAAATAGATTATTTTCAAGGTAGACATTTGAAAGCAATTTGGGATAATCACGAAGAGGAAGAGGCAGAGTAGCCTTTCAGTATTAATAATCCAAAGGCAAACATTTTCCAAATTACAGAGTCAAACAGACTACATTATTTGAGCTACCTTGTCTGAGTCATTATTAGTATAAAGCTGCACCATCTGTTATCTAACCAGAGAAGGTCCCAGGAACATTCTGACAGTGTTCAAATTCACATCACTTTTCAACTTGTTTCAAAAAGAGGGATTAAAAGATCATTTCATGACAAGATTTTACCTTCATAAAGTATATTTTGTTCTGGTTCTTTCTTAAATTCATTACCTTTGGGTTTTTTAAACACTTTAGCATATTTTCTTTACTTCTTCTTTCTGAAGTTCTACCTGATCTTAGTTCTTTCAATAATCTTTACCAAAATTTGGAGTATTTGATTTGTCTGAGTTCTGAAAATGTTCTTTTATTTTCTTTTGTCATTTCCCTTGTTGCTTTTGTAATGGTATAAGGTGGTGACTGAAAGATTTTATTCAAATCAGAAATCCTGTTAACAACCACTATTAGAGCTTCAAGAATTTTTTCTACTGTATGCTTAAGTCTGGATTAAATAAACATTAAGCCAGCTAATTCAAATTATGGAACTAAAATTTTAATAGACGTTTGAATGAGTTTCAAAGTCAAAGGCAATATAACTTATTAAAACATATATAATTTACACATTTCTTACCCTCAACATTACATTTTTGTAATTTGATTCTTTAAAGTTACAAGCAAAAGACACACTTCTGTTCTCTTCTCGATGGACATTTTAATTGATATATAATATACACATATTTTTGGTGTACATGTGATATTTTTCTGCATTCACATAATGTGAAAGGGAATATATGTTGAGGCTACTAAGGGAAATAATGCAGTGAAGAAGTCTTTCTTCAGCACAAACTTCAGATATCCTGGGTAACTGAATTTCTCCTTACAATGCCCTGTCAATAATATGTCATAATTGAGATGTAGTTTACTCAGGCCTCTGCTTGTCTTCTCCACAATTCAACTACTGATGCCTTTCCTACTCTCCATTTTACCTAGGAATGTCTGATTACTGAGGATTCTGACTGCAATTTCTCTCTCACGATCATGCTGCTTCCTGTCTCCTGGCTTCTGACCTTCTGCTGCCTCAATTTCCTGCTGTGTATCGCCTATTAAGAAGTTCTCCAAAAATTGTTGTTATCAATTATCTTATTCAAATATTGTCATTACTCTTTAAGAGACAAAAAAACAGACATTTTTGTCCTCTATTTACAAAATAAACTCATAATCATAACCCTAGAATGTAGTAACCTAAAATTGAATTTTGGCTTTGTTAACATTAGCCTGATGACCTTTAGCCTTCTATGCTCTATGCTCTAAGGCCATCTACATTTTAGTGCAAGAATCACACAGTTTGCAAAACTTAAAATGTATATATTGAAAGAATGTGACGAATTTTCATTTTATAAGCTGTAAGATCACATTGAACAAGTCAGAGGTACAAATACAAAAATATAGCATTTATCATTTTCTTTAACTTCTTAAAGCATTCCAGGTATACTAAGTTATAAGAAGTATTTAATATTAACCAGTAAAAGTACAAGCTCAGCTACACCATAAAGATATTATCTCCCTTCAATGATTGGAGAGAATGATGACCCGTACTTGGATTAATTGTTTTTGCTCTAACTTACTACACACAACGTGACAAGCACTTCAGAAATGTATGACAAAGGTATGTAAACAATTGAGTTGACTAAGTTTGTGCTTTTTTTCCTAAGTAGGTTCCATTTTAATGACCAGTGCAGTCTATAGGGAGTGAGAAAACTCAAGATGAGAAAGGCTGATACCAGAGGCTTCTGATTATTCTGCAGTGTTAAGTTGAGGTGGGAGCACAGAATCCTTCAAGAATCCACCTGTGTTTATGCAGCTCCAATGCTGCACCAGTTAAATGATTCTAGATTTGATTTCTTTGTATAATCAAATGTACAGCAGTTGTGGACAAGATTTAACATAATGCATCCTCATCTCTGCCAAATAAACAGAATCTCTTTAAGGTAAGTTAAGTGTGTTACAGAAACTAATGAACAAAGAATACGCCTTGATATAATCTGTGTATGAAGGATGTCTATATGTCTTCATGATAGCAATTTTGAGGGGAGGGATCTTTCTTGTTTATGCTTATTTCTCCTGATGTTGTCTGGTCTTTGGTTGTGCTGCCTTGTCTTCCTTGTTTCTCTGAGCTTTAACCTATGTCTTAATTGAGTCTACTGGTGATCATAATAGGTTCCATTCGGCATCTGTATATGTACCTGTATCTCCTGCTCTCTCAGCCTGAGTTCTTGGTGGTGAGATTTCACTTTCTGGATCCCCCATTTTCTGATCCCAGGCTTGTTTATTTGTCTCTTAGCTCTCTGATAATCCCCTGTGGGTATGTAGGAAAATATTGGTCTCATGTACAATAACAGCATCATTATCCTGTTTTGTAGAAATCTCTCTTGATTGGTGCCATTCTATTGTGTTTATGATGGATGTTTGAGTATTAGGAGCACAGAGAGCTAAACTGACCTGAGTGTTTCAAAAAGTGCCCTTTACCTTGCCTCCTCCTGTGATTCTTACCCTGTTTTTCCTTTGCACTCATCATCTCATCAGAAGGGGTATGTTGACTTCTTATGAGAGGGAACACTTTATTTCATATTCTAGATTTTTTCTGCCTTTTGCCTATTATGACACTCTATTATCCAAGTGTCCAAGTGTATTCAGTAATATAAAAGGAGTTGTTGAAATTTAGAAAATCAATTTCTCCAGATCTAGTTTTCTACTGCTGTATAACAGTTTACCCTAAAATTAAGTAGGCTAAGACAAGAACTACTTATTATGGATGACTCTGTATGTTAATTAGCCCCACTTAAGCAATTCTTCTGCTCCAAGTGTTATTCAATGAGGCTGCAATCATCTGGAGGCTCAACTGTGCTAGAATGTGCAAGATAACTTTGAATATCACTGTCAGATGATGCTAACCATAGGCTTGGAACTGAGCTAGGGCTGTTGACCAGAGATCCTTGTTGTTTTCCTTGTGGCCTACCATGTCTTTTATGCTTTTCTTAGCTTTAAACGTGGGTTCCAAGCATGCAAAAGTGGAAGCCTCATCTTTCTTAATGATTCAGAAGTTAAACAGCATCACTTTTGCTATATTCAGTTAGTCAAAGTATGTCACAAGTCTGGCCCAGATTTAAGGAAAGGAAAAATATTTTTCATTTCTTGATGAGAGAAGTGGCAAATAATTTGTTTTCATCTTTAATTCCCAATGCCCCTAATAAAACCTATCTGCAAAGACTGCTGAATCAGCCTGGACCACCCCAAAGCTAATCTCCTGGTCAACACTCAGCAACAAGATTGTGGTTTAAATCTACTTTTTTGAGAAGCTGTAATGTTTTAGTTCAGTATATTTGTATCAAGATTTAGGAGCCCTAAAACATGTCTGTGTATTCTTCAAACATATTATCTGGTTGGAAAAAAAATAAAATTAAAATTATACTTTGGGATAAGATAGTTGACACAACTAAAATTTAATTAGAAGAGATATAGTTATTCCAAGACTTCCTAAAACTAATAATATCCAATCATTATTAAAGGTTGTCTGTGATGAAGTTCCACTGATAATCAGGCAGAGTAATTTAGAATGTTCCTTCTAATTTCACACTCAACAGGAAATTGTGTAAGCAAGAAAAGTCAACGTTTCCTGTCTGTCTTTTGAAAACATTCAGGGAAGCTCTCTGTTATAAAATCCAAATTATTGGAAGGACAAAAGCAGAAAAGAATAATGACAATGTAATTTAAAAATAATAATTAAGTTTATTTCTAATACTGATCTTTTAAAATAACATTTTATATTTATTTTATTAAATAGAAGTTAATTTTAGAAATTATGAGTGAATATTAATTAATATAGGCATTATAAGACATAAGTCTCTGGAAAATGGGCTGAGTACAGAGGCTCACACTTGTAATCCCAGTGATTTGGGAAGCAGAGGCAGGAGGATTGCATGAGGCCAGGAGTTCAAGACCTACAGGCAACAAAGCAAGACCCCCATCTCTGCAGAAAATAAAAAAGAAAAAAAAAAGTGAGGCCTGGTGGTGAATAGATAACTGAAAATTTTAATATTGAGGAAGCTTTTACTGCTACAAATCTCAGAACTACTTACAATTCCACTGCTACACCTATACTACTTCCAGGTTTAAATAAGCATTGACTGCTTTTAAAAATTCTTAAAAATATATTACACTTTTCTAAAATCTTCAAATTAACTTCTTAGGTTCTTATTTATACTATAATTTAAAAAACTTATGTAAATGGAATTACACATTATGTAACATTCTGGTGTTAAACTTTTTCACTCAGCATAATTCTCTGATGAGTCATTCACGTCGAGTATAAATTACAGCCAGTTCCTATATTATTATTGAGATGTATTTCATGTTATAGATTTTCAACAGTTTGTTTAGCTATTCACCTGTTGAAAAGACATCAGGGCTGATTTCAGTTTTTAGTTTTTATGAATAAAGCTGCTATGGACATTTGTGTACAGGTATTTGTATGAACATGAGTCTTTATTTCTTTGGGATAGACTTGCAAGAGTGCAAATTTGAATTAAAGTATTTTCAAAAATGTTGAATGTGACGGCTGATTTGTTTTGGCATGATAATAATTGAGTTTGTAGATAATTGTAATGAGAATTCTTAGGACATTTGAACTTATTTGATATATTTGTCATTGCATTGATTTATGGCATAGAATATTTTGCTAAGAAATTTTAAATAATTATGCCATCCAAAAAAGTTTTTGTACAGTAATCAAAATTGATTCTTGAAGCTCAATAATATTTATCATTACTTTCTTTATAGAAAATGACTTAGAAACAAAAAAGTAATTCCTGTAATAATTAGGTTGACCTTGAACAGTGAATAGGGGTCATATTATTTAGAAAGATGCAAAAGGTAATTGTATAACAAATTACATATTAAAGCCTTAATTATAATTAGAGTTGATTCAAAAACATAAATAATGATGCATGCAATTCTTCCAAAAAGCTTACGGGTTCTGTACAGGTAAAGATATATCAAGTAGAATTTTTAAAAATACAAATTTAAGTATGGAAGCATTATTCTTAGTAAATAAAATGTAATCAAGAAATCAGACTCAAGCTGGAATAATTATACATTTAATTTTCTTTGTAAATTATTTAATTGTGTTTCCAACGTTTACTGTATGTTTTTCCAGTCTGCAATAGATAATCAATGTAGCTAATTTTTTTTGAATTTAAATGGGTGCTGACAAATAATTAAATAATGATTAAATTATATGATAACGTATCTTGTAAAAAGTGTGAATATATCTGTCAGAAATGTAATAATACCTAGCTAAGAAGCGACTATATGTTTTATGTGATAGTTGGTTTTAAAATACAATTTCAAGAGACCCAAAGCTAAAAGTACACATTAAAATTGGCTAAATTCTCCCATCTTTTATAAATATATATGCATATAATTTATATGTAAAGTTTTTAAAATGTAAGCAGTTTTATTCTGCTAACTAAAACTATGTATGTGTATACACATACTCACATGCTTATGTATGTGCCTGTGTACACACTCCGGCTACTTTTTGGTTGTGAGTAATAAATAGTCTTTTATCTTCTATAGTGGTCTGGTGTTTCTATAAAAAACAAACATTTTATTACACAGAGCACAAAAAGAAGACAGGATAGTATTTGTCATTAGTTTCCCACACCCAATTTCCAACAGAGTAACAGTGACGGTCAGTGGTTCTTCAGCATCTGTATTGGGTTTGTACATAAAGGAGGAACTCCAAAATCATGAGATTCAGAGCTGACATAGGGGCTGCTGGCATACCTGTCACAATTTTCTCTGGAAATATATGAAAACCTTATATTTACTTCTATAAACTAAACAAATTCTCTTTGGTGAGTCTAGGGGGAGGTCTCTAGTTTCTTACAATCCTAAAATGCAGTTCCAAGGAGTGTGTGGGTAGATGTTTTCCATCTTTATTACAGTTTGTCAATTTCCTCTGCCCAGAATGCATGGAATATGAGAAACACAAGGAGAATTTTCTCTCCAAATGTCCATTTCCTGGTTTTACAATTCCCTGGCTATTGGCAACTTTTTCTAATTATTTCCCACTCCCTCTGCTACTCTAGTATAATTCGCCCTGGCTGGTACCAAATCTGTTCGTCAGCTTGTCTTGTGTAACACTTATTTAAGACTAGCGTCAAACTTATACTATTGAACTCATCCATGTCAAGGTGCCTTGATATACACAGATGAACAAATACCTTACATCTTCAGGGTCAACTTCAGAAAGATGAGTAGTTTTCTATATAGATTTCTGTAATGACTTTTCAACTTGCTTGAGGCATTGACAAAGTCATAACATGATAGCTACTTCCCGCTTAATCTTTTTGTTGGAAGGTGAGAATACTGTTATCATTCATAATATTTCTGTCCAATGAGTTGAAGATGGTTTGAATGCCTTCCATGGCTAGGAGGGTGTCATTGATCATTTTACCTAAGTCACAGACACATTTTATAATATCCTTTATAACTGAATGACTTCCATTGTAGTTAAAACTGCCCACATGATACAAGTAATGAGTCTGCTACTATGTGGGCAGTTCCCTGAATATCTGAGAGTAGCTTTATTTTTGAGAGACCTCTGCAGCTATCTGAAGGCTACATGATCTATTTGTACATTTTCTTTAAATAATCCAATGTCACTAACATGCCCTAACATACAAATCACCGTGTCTCTTGTGAGGGAAGGAAGTCAATACCTGGCTCTCATACAAGAAGGGCAATCCCAAGGATATATGCGGTGCCTCCGGAAATAATTATTCTTTATAATTGTCTCCTCCTATCCACATGGGATATACATCAGTCCATATCCACAGCTTCACAGTGCCATTCTCATGCTTCCAGTGGGTTTTTTTCTTTTTTTAGCAGGGTATCATCTAAAAGCAGTCAGTTCAATGTGTCCTTCTTGTCCAGTACACCAACTATTGTCCCGCACAGAATAACTAAGCATGAAGATAGGAACAACGTAGAGATATTGTTGGTGCAGGGCAGGCTGTTTTGTTATCAGCAGCATCTGCTTATGGGTGAGAAACTCAGTGGAGAGTTTAATCCACAGGTCTCCACAACAGTTTGCAAGAGTACCACCACACTGTTTTCCTTTGAGAAGAAGGATCCAGAGGGGGTTTTCAAAGATTAAAAGAATTAATTTCTCCCCTTCTCCATAATTCAAAAATCTATGATAATCCTTCCCAAGGTACAGAGGATTTTTCTACACTTCCATCTGTGCAAATTCTGTTGGTATCATTTTAGTAACTATACCTGCTCCTCTTTTAGAATCATCCCAAACTTTTACCTAGACCTTTCATCTGGAATGGCTGAATAAAAAGAGGACCAAAAATATTATTAGATGATTTAACTGGAATTAAGTTTAAATTCCCTAAGCCCTTTTTAGTAAAGCTACCAAATAGCTGGGTTTAGATTTGCCTCTAAGATAAAGAATGGCAAATGATGCTCTGGAATGGTTAGGACTAAATTCCGAATTTTCACATAAGTCATTATAAATCAGACTTTTATGATTCTGATCACTATTCAGTAAACAGCTTAGAAAAGATCATCTCTTTTGGGGGACGATTTCATTTAATGACTAAGCTGCCTTAAATTAGTCTGTGTTTACCAGGAACATGCATAGTAAGTATAGACAGAAATAATATTGGGTGAAATTTTGAGGCAGCATTCCAATGCTCAATAATATCTTATGTCTGTGAATAGTAAGGAACATAGAATATCTATTGAATACCTTGACTTTCGGCCTAAGGTCTTGAGTGGATTTATTGTAAAACGAACATTATTGACAGACTTCCAAGAGTTTAGAAAGCTAAACTCCTAACAGATAGTTTCCAGAGCTGCAATAGCGCAACTATAGTCACGTGTCTGGAGCAGGACAACAATTTCACAAAAAGGTGTTAACAACAGCAACATACCACCAATAGCCCTGAGATGGGAACAATCTGTTATAAGTAGTTTGCTCAAAATGAGCGTGTGTGTTAGGGGGTAGTCACATTATCTGGAATGTGGCCTCTCCAACCTTGGGGTAACCAGGCAAATTGTTGGCAGGAGACACAAGTCTGCCAGGCAGTGGTAGCCTCTGCATCAGAAGCATAGAGTATGATGGTAGAGAAGTTGCCATGTCTAATACAGTGATTAATCCATGGAATGATCATGGCAATCTGGACAGCACAGGTTGAAAGCTATCAATTCCAGTCAATCTCATCAGAGAATGGGCCCTTCCCATGGTCATTTACAAGAGTAACACAGATGTACGATCAGCAATCATGATGTTTCATGGTTCATAGTCTAAGGAAGGGGCATCTATAATTTGCAATAATCCTTCTGCCCGAGTTCTTCCCATTGGGAATTACAATGACTGCCCTCTTACATCCCAGCATAACTGGTGATGAGGCTGAAACAGCTACAGCAGACACCACTGGGCTTTGATTTAGCTTAACATCCTTAAACAAAACACAGGTATGAAAGGCACCCTTCTGTGAACCTAACATCTTATTGGGCTAGTGGCTTTGCTTTAGACAGTGAATTGAGAGTCATGTTTTACCCACAGAAATTGCCATTTTTTCTTGCAAAGTCATTATTTCCCTGGGGATTAGGTAGCCACATTCCTCAGTTATTCATGTCCATTTGACAAATGAGGCTTTTGCGGGCCGTTCCTGTTTTACTAGTCATGAAGTCCTAACTAAAGCAACCCCCAAGTTGTCAGGCCTCTATAAGTCAAGAGCTGCTTTTCAACAAGAGCACTGTAGAAAGTCAGGAGCTGCTTTTAAAGTAGCAGATCTAGTAGCCATGTCAATACCCTAAGTTCCAAAAGTCCAAGAAATTTTTTCTCTGAAAGCTATCTTGTTTGTTCAGAGATAAAAATCAACAAAAATTATCATCAGTTAAAAGAAAATTGCTGGATCTCCAATACCCCAATAATTCAATAAGGTCCTAAGCCTCCTTTTTAATAAAGGAACAAAGACACAGCAGTATTTTCTTGACTTGCAAGAACATCAGTGACTTGAGTCAACTGCTGTAAATATAAATTGTCTCACCAGTGGGAAATCACTGGGAAATCTGTCCCAGGAACAGAGTTCTCTACCTGTAGCCTTTTTTTTTCGTTGGAATAATTCCCTGAGAAACTTACGAGAAGAGGAATTAATAGCACTTATTATCCATTTCTACCGTAGATTTAAATGTAGAAGCAAATAAGGACCCAATACATTAAATCAGCCTAAAGAACTTTGATCACAAAATAACTTTAACCACTTTGTTTTCATTCACTGCAAGTTTCGCTCAAGCCCTAGTAGCTGAATTTGGCATTTCAAGGGCTGTCTATCATCACAGCTGCCAGAAGAGCCCAGTGCTCTCTCTCATCTGGGGCTTTGAGGCAAAAACAGACACAGAGTGGTAAGGCTAAGCGATGGGAGTGTGGGAGGATGACCATGAACTTTTTTTTCTGTATTTTGTTCTCTATTTTCTTCGGGCATCTGGGGTTGTGTAGTTGGTGGGGGGGCTCTCAGGGTCAGAGACTCTTCCTTTCTGTCCTTTACCTGCCAACAGTGACCTGCTATACATTCTTTCACAACTTCATTCACCCATATACTCAGCACCCCTCCCCAACAGAATTTGACCAGATGGTGATATGGGCATATGTTTGCAATACAGTTATAAAAGTTTGAGTCCCTCCTGTCTCTGAGTTCCACAGCATATTCAGATGGGTGGTAAAACTTCCAGTTTTCCTTTGCTACAGTGAGACTAGGAAATTACCATGAATCCTTCAGGCAATTGAGGTTTGAATAGAGGGGGAAGAAAGGAACGGGTAAATGCATAAAGAGTCTTCGTGCTAATAAGTCAGTTAGGTTAGAGCAGTGCAATGACTTTTTACAGTTCAGCTACCAATGTTCTTGGACGGTCTTCAGCCATACAAGCACTCTGGAAGCTAATTATCCCTTTCTGTTCTTGCATGGGAAAGAGAGCAACGAACAAAATAATTTCTTACCAAAAGCCTTACACAAGCTTTGGAAATTCCTTGACCTTTTCTCTCCCTGATCGTTAGGACTTCCCGTTCACCTATTTTAACCCTACCTCTGGACCTGGGCCTTCAATAACCTTTCCTTATTAATGGACAGCAAAGAGAAAGACTGGTTTTACCTAATTGAACCTACAGTTGGTCAACCTGTCTGCTGCTGATTCTCATTGACTTGTGTGGTTCCCACTTCCTCTACAAAGGTCTTCAATGTTGCATCATCCTTGGTTTCAAAAATTTTGACTGAAATTGTGAAAAATCTGAGATTTTACCCCACTTACAAGCTAACAAGTTAGCCTGCCAGTTTTGTACCACATATGTTGGGAGAAATACCATATCTCTGGATCAGAGAATGAACTGTTTATAACTCACAGGAAAATAAAAACAAAAACAAAAAACATCCACAGTAGTATCTTGCATTGTTTCATCACACTCTCATTTCAACAGGGAAACTGAAAACCAATCTTCATGTGCATGTGCACAGAAGAAAATGAAGAGAAATTGTATGTATTTATTTAGAGGCAGGGTCTCACTCTGTTCCCCAGGCCAGAGTACAGTGGCGTGATTATGGCTCGCTGCAGCCTCAATCACCTGGTCTCAAGCAATCCTACAATCTCAGCCCCTAGAAGAGCAGGGAACACAGGCACATTCCACCATGCCCAGGAATTTTATTTATTTATTTATTTTTATAGAGTTGGCGTCTCACTGTGTTGCCCAGGCTGGTTTCAATCTTGGCCTCAAGCAATCTTTCTGCATGGGGTTTCCATAGTGTTGGGATTACAAGTGTGAGCCACTATGCCTGGCTGAGAAATTTCTTAATACACTATATTATAAAATGCTGTCAGATACCTAGACCAATTTTCCCTTAAATTATCTTTTATCGCTCTTTTAATTTTATTCTTTCTCAAAGTCTAATCAAGTTTATTCATGTTATCTTTTTAATTTATAGTCAATCTTTTTTCCCCATAATGGCAAATTTTTAGAGTAAACAAGCAGGGTGACATATAGAATATATAGGTCATATATGACATATAGATTACACCAGCATATATTAAGCATTAGTCTTTTTAATTTTCTTAGACTTTTATTTTCTGATTAAAACTGATTAAATCTCTGGCTAAGCAAGGTGACTCCCAGCATTTTGGGAGGCCAAGGTGAGAAGATTGCTTGAGGCCAGGAGTTTAAGAACAACCTGGAAAACAGAGTGAGATCTCATCTCTACAAAAAAAAAAAAAACCCTAAAAAAATTAGCTGTGTATAGAGGTACACACCTCTAGACCAAGCTACTCAGGAGACTGAGGTGGGAGGATCACTTGAACCTGGAAGATTGAGACTGTAGTTAGCCATGATCACACCACTGGACTCCAATCTAGATGACAGAGCAAGACCCTGTCTCAAAAAAACAAAACAAAAAACTGGTTACAATTCATGATTCATGCTCATTAGATGTATTTTATTAGACATCTTCACTTAAATATTAATGAAGTAATTTGAAAATGACTTTCTTTAGGACTTTATTTTCTTTAAAAGGTAATGTGACATTTAATGGGTATAAAAATAAAATAGAGAATGAGAAAATGTAGGATATCATGTAGAAGTCATGAGATTGGTTTGCTAATTTAACAGCTAACTGCTCAGATATTGGTAACATATTTTTATTTGGCAAAAATACAAAATTTAACATATTTTAAAATTTGTTCCTAAATATCGAGAAATATGGATGTTGAATGTGGGATTTTTAAGAGCGTGTATTATAAAAATGCTCATACAAAGATCTTAACATCCTTTCATGTATTTAATCACAAATGATTGTTCATCAAGACAGACATTTTCCCACCCTCAAGATTTACTTAATCACTAAAATGTTTATCAGGAATAAAGCACTGAAGCTTTCAGATGGCTTGTAGGATAATTCAAATATAAAGGAAAAGAGAAACAGATGGAGATTTTAAATCTGTATCACCTTTAGTATCTAAACAGTAATTGATCACAAGGCAGTAATTAGTTGCATAGTAAAATGCACAACAAGTTGACACAAGACAGCGAGATTTTACAATTTAAAACAAGCATGAAAATGTTCAGAAAATATGTTCTACCAGAAGAAGGCTAAATTGGGTGGAGAGTACAGTGAGTTCAGCACAGAGGAATGAACTTGCATAGAGCTAGAAAAACGAACCAGAGAGGAGAGGAGCCATCACTGTCAATCTCAATCGCTGAAAAATTTAAGTGGCCCTGAAAGTGCCTGTTGCCCAAGTGATAAACTGAAAAAAATGTGATATTCCTAGAGATATTTTTATACAACTAAGTTAGTATATACTCAGAAAAATGAGCAAATTTTGTTTGGTTGTTGCTTCTGTAGAATCGATTTTTCTCTTTGTTTTCTGGGTAAGAATTGGATGATATATAAAATAGTAGGTGACTTTAAAACAGAGGATAAAAAAGTAAAAGAGTTGTAGTATGTCAGGAAGTTCTGGGACTGAGGAAATGTTGAATTAATTGGTACAATATATAAATGATAAAGACATAGATCTCTTATTTTAAATTATTTATTTAATAAAAAGTTTATTGAAAACTCAACTGGTAAATGATTTCTTCAAGTATACCTGAGTGTGCAGAATGACAAGTTAAAGAGGAAAAGGGAGTAACTAAAGGTACTTACTCCATGACAAAATCGATCTAGAAACATGATCATATTTTTTTTTCTTCTGCAAAATTAATTTTTTAAAACAGCGTAAGATTTGCTTGGGAAACAATGTACTATTGTACAATAAAATATGGGTTCTGAGTAATGAATCAGATGAAAATTATTTTTCATAATAGGAACTATTAGAAAATACACTAATAATACTAAGCTATTATTAATATTGGATGAGCAACATTTCCTCCTGTTTGAAAACATATCACTGGATTTTTCAGTAATACTTATTTAAGCTGAATGTATTCATATTATGCAGGAAAAAAAAACTCTACTATTTTTAATAAGTGGAAATGAAATAGTCTTTCCCAAATTGAAGCAGAAAGAGAGATAAGCAGCACTTTCGTAATTTGCTCCTTTTTAAACTCCTTTGCTAAGCAATATGTACTTTAGTGACCTCAACCCACACCTTTACCTTTGTATTTTATGTTATTATATTTTAGGCTTTTTAAAAACAGATAATTCCATTAGTTTTAATTATGTGTAGTTTTTCTACTTCATAAATTTATTTTAAAAAATGAAACAGAAGAGTGCTGTTTTGTCTACATCTAGATTACCCCTACAAATACCAGCTGACACATTTTTAAATACAAGCTCCTTTCAAGTAATATATTCAACCACTTAGATTTCCTTTATTTTGTTCTCATTGCTGGCTGTCACAAATTCACCTTGCAGAAATAAAATTGATAAATTATTTTGAAATATTATAATTTTAAAAAAAACTTTGTTTTTGACATTGATTAAAGTAAATTAAATCATAAAAAGTAGTATTAGCATTACCTCAGTGTAGACAGATGAGAGTGATAGTTTTTCTAATAGGATTCGTCTGTGTCCCAGAGTATCATAAGATATTTAAATAAAAAGCTTTGTCAGATATTATCATAAATAAGAAAAATGGGATTATGGTGAAAACAATTTTTCATGTTATTATACAGCTTTACTTTCCCGGAACAAAGTCTGCACATTTGTCATCGGGCAAATTCCTTCCTGTTTTTAAGAATCAATTCATACATTAACACACGTTGCAAAATTTTTCCTGATTATATCAAGTCGATCTTTCTATTCCTGCTTTGTCATCCAATCCAAGACCTGTCACATTCACCTTTGTATCTCAAACATTTGCTGAATGAAACAAATATGAGTTAATAAAAGAGGTAAATGGAATGGCATTTGTTTAATTTAAGAGTACCTTCTTATTATACATAAGATCTTCAATGAAGGGAATAAACTAAAAAGAAAATTCTACTTTATTAATATAATATGAAAAAACATTGAATATAAGAAAAACTCAAACATAATAAAAGCACAAATGCCTGACATAATAATGCAATTGGATGATCTGAACTGCAAATATCCTAAGTTAAACAGATGGTACAATGATACAATATAAGTGATAGCTCTTTCAAATACCTTTTCTGCATTCCCAGACTGACTACCTAGTCTCAGACTCTATAACAATTTTTAAATATTTTCATCCTAACACATATAACAAAATATTGTAATTTTTTCTTCTTTTCTTCTCCATTTGGAGATAAAGTCTTAAAACAATGGGACACTTCAAACTTATGGTTTTATATTTTTATTTCTAGCATAAATCTACTTATTTCATACCCACACTTAATGCTGAGTGAATGAAATAATAAATTGATACATTTACACTTTATTGCTAAGTAATAATTACTTCTACAGACATTAAACTCTAGAGTTTCTTATGAGAATTCCTATTTAAAAAGGTGAGAACTCAAAATCCAGAACATTGACAACACCAAAGGCTGATGAGATTGTGGAGCAAGAGGAGACTCTCCTTTGCTGCTGATGGGAATGCAAAATGGCAGAGTCATTTTGGAGGACAGTCTGGTGGATTATTGCAAAACTAAACACATCTTTACTGTAAGATCTAGCAAGCATGTTTTCTGGTATTTACCAAAAGGATTTAAAAAGTTGTATCCATACAAACCTGCACATAGATGTTGATAGCAGCTTTATTTAATCATCTAGGATGTCTGTCTATGAATGGATAAATTGACTGCTGTATATTCAGACAATGCCATATTATTCAGCACAAAAAAATAAAAGAGTTATCAAGCCATGTAAAGACATGCAGATAAATGCATATTACTAAGTGAAAGAAGACAACGTGGAAAGGCTATGTACTGTATAATTTCAACTATGTGATATTTTGCAAAGGCCAAAATCATGAAATAAAAAGATCAGTGGTTGCTATTTTTGATGAGGGAGGGCACAATGACGAGGCAGAACACTAAGGATGTTAGTTCCCCAAAAATGCTAAAAGAAAAATTTCAGAAATAAACCATTCATGAGTTTTAAATTGTGCATTGTTCTGAATAGTGTGATGAAATCTCCCAATGTTCCACTCTGTTCTTTCTTCATCACAAGAGGAAGAAAAGTAAGCACAGTATAAGACAGTCTGAGAGGAAGAGGAAAACCACATTCACATAACTTTTATTATAATATAGTTATGTTGTTATAATTATTCTAACATTAGTTATTGTTGTTAATCTTTTGCTATACCTAATTTATAAACTAAATTTTACCATAGGAATTTATGTGTCCTAAAAGGTATACGATAAAATATGTGATATATAAAGTTCAGTACTATCCCCTTTCAGGCATCCATTGAGGCTTTATAGCATATCCCCATTGTATAAAGGGGAGACCACTGTACCCTATAAATTAGTGCAACAATGGATCTAAGTCACCATAAATCTGTCTAATCACATGGAATGTGCAATAGTAAGAGTGAATCCTAATGTAAACTATGAAATTTTGGTGATAATGTGTCAGTGTAGGCTCATCAATGTACCACTCTGAGGGGGTGGTGAGGGAGGGTTGGTAGTGGGGAAAGCTATGTAACTACGGTTATAGGAAGTATTTATATATGGGAAAACTCTGTACCACTTTCTTAATTTTGCTGTGAATGTAAATCTGCTCTAAAAAACTATTTTATAAAAAGGAAGATGAAAAGCCAAATAAATTGACCTTTGTCAGCCCACTTAAACAAACATGGATTTTAAATCAATTTTTAAACACTTTTAAAATAAACTTTAATAATAAACACTAATTTAATAAACTGCATGAATTATGGGTTTAGGATAAAATCATTTGAGTTATATAGAATATACTTGTGTGCATATGTGTGTGTGTATGTATAAAGAAAAAATAAAAGCAGCATTTTGTGGCTTCTGAGAAGAGTTATGATTCTTTATAAAATGATGGGTAAGAATTTTTTTGTGTGTTAGTTTATACGTGACTATTATGCATTTTATCACTGAATGTATTCCTTGTTTGTTTTCACAACCAGATAGTTAACATGTAAATATTGCCTCAACACTAAGAATTATAAATTAATGTGGGCTGAGAATGCTTTTACCAAGATCTTTTGTTTCTTTCTTAATCATGTAGTCTTTTAACCCATAACTATAATTCTGATTATTATTATTAGTTTTTAATTGTATGTCTTTTTCTATGCCAATGTAGACCGTTTAGAGGTCAAGTTAGTTATGTGAAGGTGAGAGTAGGTTTTCTTAGCCAATATGTTCTATTTAAAGCTCATAACTGTAAAGTGTACAGTATAATATCAATATATTCTTTGAAATTGCTATACTGTATACTGGCACACATAGGAATACTTCTTGTTTCCTTCTTCTAGGTTTAGAATCTCAACTTCCTTTGTCACAAATGCAAGACATTTTCAGGGTCCTTTCTCAGTAATACATGAAGAAACCATTTACCTTGCCAGTTTTTCACTTCCTGCTATAGAAGGACTCTAGATGAATTTGCCAATGAGAAATCTGCTTAGTCATCTAATACAGACATCTGTATTCTTGGACCTCAACTAAGACTTATTTTTGGCTGTTCAAAAGTTTTGCCAAACTGATGAGTAATTTACTGTCTCATTCTTCTGTGATTATTTTCCCTTGGCAAAAGCAACTTCCTATTCCTTTAACATTGAAAAAGTTTCCAGGAAAGGGTCTTAAAGTATAGGTGAAATAATTAAATGTACGATGGTTTACATGCGGCCTATTTGTTGACACTTCATTCATCACCATACCACAACATTTCATTAGTCCCTTACTCGAGATGCAACTTATAGTTTTAACCACTAAATGACCACAAGCATGTATTTTTGCCCTAACAGCCTGGTAGAAAAAAGCCTGTTAATAAGGCAAAATAACCTTGGCACAGAAGCTTCAGAGAGAGCCGAATAATTTTTTAAAGCAATCTATGTAAAACATGAATTTGATAGTATTCACTGAACCCTTCTGTGACTTGGGTAATGACTGTGTTCTTTAGTTGTGCATCCTGGATGAGTTCAGAAATAGCACCTGAATCTGGTCATTAGGTGAAGCCTGTGTGCCATGTGTGTTAATTTCCTCAAATCTGTTGCCTTCAAAACTTCAGCAGCCTAAATCCCAGACTCCATACATTGTTTTTAAATCCAAACATTCACCCAGTAGATAGCTATGCAGAGACCTCCCTCTCTTCCCTGCTTGTCAGCAACTGAAATGCAGCTGTGAGACCTGATTTCCAGCCAAAGAAGGAGAAACTTGTGGTTATCCTGAGAAGCAGTGTCAATTATACAGGAGCTGCATGTTGAGATTTAGAAAACTTCATTGGAATCACCTGGTTAGGACACTGAGGCAAATAAGCTACTTAATAAGAGGGATCCAACTTTTGAAACTTCCTCCGTGCCGCTAGGAAGACAGAAATATCTATGCTCTGAGCAACTGCACAGCTCTGAGAGATATATGAGTACTGAAGAGAAGGTGGTATTATCACAGCCAGACAGCTGGGGTGCTTTCTCGCGATTAAGATGTAGAGGTTCTTGTTTAATTGTATCTAATTCTGCTGGATTTCTATGTGTCGTAGATGTTTGAAATGGTTACTTTGGTTTACTCAAACCCACATGATCTAGTACAGAGAAATAACTACTCTTAAGGAGCGAGAACTGTAGCAGGGAAGTCTGAGAGACACAGTTGACAAATAACAGAATCAGGGTTTACACGTAGGGCTGTCTGGCTTGAAATTTTATGCCCTTTCTATATATATTTTTTAATTTTTCTGATATATTGTCACGCTAATGTATTCCCATGCCTAAAACTTATAATTTCGACACTGCCAGATATTACGCAACTCTGTGAGACTATAAAACCAATTTGACAAGAGGGGATGGATTCTGAAATGGTTATTTTTCAAATAAGATATTGTTGCCTCTTTTGTGAAAAACAAAAGTAGAAGTGTGTATTTAGTGTGTGTTAGCGTGTGAAAATATTTAGGAAATGAAATGAGAGCCATTATATTTCTAGATGTGATACAAACAGGGTTCTTTTTAATATTAAACCTTTTGTCTCTGATACCATCTCTGACATCAACTAAAAATTTAGAACCAACGGGATAAAGAGCTGGGGGCTAGAAAGACAGTGGATCTTATTTCTGTAAGATTCTATTTAGAAACCTGTCCTAAAATAAGCCACTGAATGTGACTCAACACAGCTAGATCACGGAATGGCGCAACTGTAGGTTCATCCTGTTATTGCCGTATTTGCATATACGGAAAGAAAAACTTCACAAAGACGTTTGAAACTGAGACCTGAAAGAAAGAGAGTAGTAGATAAGAGTTAGTTCCATAGAGACATATCTATGTCTAATCATGAAATTCCAGACTCTTCAGACTAGGCTGAATATTTATGTGATTTTTGTCTTTCATCTCTTAAAAAGGGTTTGCATGAATTTTGCGTGAAGGGAAATAACATATAGATGGTATGATAGTGAAAATCTGTTTTGCCCCACACTGTATGTAAGCCTAATTGAAAGTAAATAGGGTCATGTGAATTGAGGATTTCAGGTGTGTTTCCTATTGAACTAAGAAGTGGTCATGTGACTTGCTTTGGTCAATTAAATGTGAGCACTTCTATGCCAGTTTTTATAGGCCAAGTTTAGTTTTGCCAAGTTATTTTCTCTTTGCCACAAGATCAGTCTGAACCAAATTGGGACTTTTCTGTTAAACTAATACTCAGTGTAAACACACAATGCAGAGACATTCTTGACCCTCGACAGACATGTAACTTGAGTGGGAAATAAACTTTTATTTCTTAAGTGATGGTTACAGTAGGGTCATTTGTTATAGGATAACTTAAGCTGAATGAAAGAAGAAAGAAAGATGAGTAATAAGAATACCGAATATATAAAAATAGTATAAAAACTGCTAACATTTTTTATAACACAGCCATAGAAGAAAAACACTTTAATAAAAATTCTTATTAGTAAATAAAAATAATTTAGTTTTGGGTTTGGACATTATACATAGAAAGTATTGAATTGAGATTGTAAGAAATAAAATCATTTTTTTGCAACTAAAATTAGTAGCATTGCCTAACTCTATAACTAAAATATGTTTATCCTTAATGCTGACTAATGCAGTTTAATAAACCCATGAAAGATATAAGACAGACAGGCACATTATTAAAAAATATGTTAGTTAATTCAATCTGCATATTATGTGATTTCACATAGGTTCTTGTATATATGAATGTATTTAACTCATGATTAATTTAATATAGCAGTTAACATATCTATAACTAATGCAATGCCATTGCTTTTTAAAGTGTTATATTCTAAAAGTAACCTTGTAAATTTTATTTCTGTATGTGAAACCTGCATGTAGAATATGATTTTTCCATAAAAATAATGATGATAGTAATAGTAACAATAAATGAATATAAAAATTTCTAAGAGCTTCCTCTGTTGCAGTTTGTGTTCTGTGAGTCCCAAATGAAAAATTATGATTATCATTTTTTAACCAAAAGGGAAACTGGGTCAGGAGATTACCCAGAGTCTAAAAGACAGTGTAGGGATTTGGACTTAAGTAGCTTTATTCCAGGTCAATATTTACTGAATATTCTCTCCCCCTATACATATGTAGAAAATTAATATAATTTTAGCTATGTGAGTATATGCATACACATACACATACATACATATAACTAATCAATCTATTTTAGCCTTCTAGAGACAAGGATAGTTTCTTAGCCAGGATTATTCATTCCCTGCATTCTCTAAGAAACAGATTCTGAATGAAAAGTTTATGTGCTACCACTTTCTTCAAGTGGTGCAAAACAGAGAATAAGACAGAAAGAAAACAGATAACTAAAGAAGGAATGGGAGAGAGCAAATAAAAAAATAATGTTACTGAGTTGGACATTGCTTTGCAAGAATTCAAATCTGTTAGCCTAATCACATCTCCACAGAAGATGCATGAAATCATTTTGTGCTGGAATAATCTATCTTGAGAAAGGGGATCGCAAACAATTTTCCCAGTTTCCCATTGGCCAGAGTTCACTTTTTGGGCTTCTATGTAACAGTCCCTGGATAAGCCAGAATCTCCACATGTTCAATCCAGTGAGGGTATGAGCAAAGTGGTCTCTCCTCAATCAGTAGAGGAGGTGCTGGTGACAACCAGCTCTTTACATTCATGAAAACAGTGTAAGCTATTGTGAGGGCTCTTCAAGTCTGGATTCAGGGCAAGTGGTGAAAACCTGTATCATCTTTTATGACTGATCATAGAAAATCACATAGTCTTATTTCCAACACATTATATTTATAGAAGTAGTTACAAAGGCACATCCATATTAAAAAATAGAGGACACAGATTCCATTTTCTCAGTAAACTATGGCAGTGGCTGGAAAATGTGTGTAATTGAAAATATTTTTATAGTCATTTTGAAAATTAAATTTGCCAATGTCTTGGTCAATTTTATGCTGCTATACCAGAATGCCTGAGACCAGGTAATTCATAAAGAACAAAGATTTACTTCTTGTACTTCCGGAGGATTGGCAGTCCAAGGTCCATCTGGTGAGGACCATCTTGCTACATCATCCAATGGTGGAAAACAAAAGGAAGAGCAAGAGAACACAAGCAAGTGAGAGGTGGCCAAAATCACTAAAATCACTTTTATAACAAACCCATTCTTGTGATAATGAACCAACTTCTGCAATAATGACATTAACTCATGAATAAGAGCAGATCCTTCATAACCTAATTACCTTTTATTAGGCCCACATTCCGCCACTGTTGCTTTGGAGAGTAAGTTTCCAATGCACGAACTTTGGAAAACACATTCACACCGTATCAGTCACTGTCTTCTGGACACACCAAAGACAAAAAATATATTTCTCTTATTTGCAAAATACAGTCACAATTGTTCTCAAACCGATCAAAGTTTTATCCTGTGACATCATTGGACTAGCTTAGCAGCTTGAGAATTTTGTTATCTACGTAAGATCCAGGTATAGATGATTCTTCTCAGTCTCATATTATGATGTCTCAGTGTAACTCCTTTAGCTACCAACCTTCTCATTCAGAAAACATGCAATATATCAAAACAAGCATTTTCCCACACAGACTCCCACCATATGCTGTTGGAGTAGGTATAGGATACCTGCCATAGATACTTCCCAACATAAAGGAGAAATATAACAGAAACACTATAGTCAGTGACTTGACCATGACAATTCTGAAATTTAGTCAGACATATGCTGTCAGTTCTTTGATTACTGTATAGTGCTATGGAGAGCTATAGCATTGGAAATATTCTCCAAATTCTTGACTCAATCCTCTGGACCTCTCTTTATCATCTCAGTTATTCTTTGTTTTATATGAAATTATTCCCTAGTTTGTAGTTCATTAGTTTTTATCATCCTTCTTTTTGCCCACAGAAATTGAAGAGTCCAAAAGCTTCTCCCCATTTTGTGCTATACTGGTCCTGTTAAATCTAGCTAATACAATTCATTTGAAAACTGTTTGAGTTGTTTATGAACGACTGAATAATCTGTAAAAGGAGTTAGCGGTTTTTTCTGTAAAGGTCAGAAAAGAAATATTTCTCTTTTTGCAGCCATATGGTCTCTGACACAATTATTCAGCTCTGTGGTTTTAGCACAAAACAATCATAAACAGCATGTAAGTGAAGGTGTGGGGCAATGTGCGAATGAATTTTTACCTACAGAAATATTCAGTGAGCTTGATCTGGCCTTTTGTTTATAGTTTGCTGATGCCCTCCTCCACCCCTAGCAATTACATTAGACATAAGTCATTTCCACTGATTTCTTTGAAATAAGTCCCTTCTTGTTGACATCCCTGTTAAACTGCTGTATGGCAATGTCCTTAAATCCAAAGGAGCTCTTTTATTTAAAAGAGAGGATTTGCAAAGAACAACCCTGTGATTCTCAGAAGGCCTTTTGTCTGTTTGGAAGAGTCTTTTGTATATTTATAAGACAGTCTATGAACCACTGCCTTAAATATTTCTGAGTTCTTGGCTAAAGGTTTTTGAGTAATAACCTTGGCTTCATTTGTCTGTACCACTCAAATCAATGGGAGGGAGCATGGCCTTGGATTCAGTTTTGTGTAAAAGTAATTTCTTACCTATAGCATCATTTGCCTTTTTGAAAGGCAGGAATTGTATAAGTGTTTACTATTCTAGCAATTTTGAGTTCCTTTATATTAAATAGTTTTATCTTAACATACTTTTATTTCTTGGTTTAATTTGCCTTGAAAGCCAGTCAACATATTGTGTAAGTTTTGAGGCTACATTGAGAAGGCACATCATGGTGATTTCAGTGACAGCCTCAGCGAATGTCCCTACTGACAACATCAAATCCCTGGCCAAGTGATTAAATAATTCCAGTCCCTGGCCTTTGAGGCCTCCAGCTTTTGCAGAATAGAGCAATGATAAGCCATCCCTACTGAATTCCTCCCAAATTGCATATTCATTAGTAAAATAAATGTTTCTTTATATCATTGAATTTTGGTGTTGTATTTTTTAAGCTACAATAGATAAGTAGACCAATATCTACCTTAAAATATCTGTAAAGATCTCCTCATCAATTTCTCCAAATGAATTAATATTGACAAAATGTTAAAAAAATGAAGTTTTCTAAAGCACAAATTCCTCAGGCAATTAATCATTACAACACAAAAAGTTATATCTTCTAAGAAAATTTGCTTTCATGTGGAAACTGGAATATTCGTTTATTAGCTTGCAGGAAATTATGCATGATTCACTCACTCAGTAATGTGTTATCAACTGACTGAGAGATTTTAATAGTTTCTTGATTGTAACATATTGAGCACTATCGTGGGCCTTAAACATTTTAAAGTTAACTTTGTGCTTTATAGATGATATGTTCCTAAATTTTGAAAGAGTTTTCTCCAATGGGTAATTTAGCTAGCTTATTATTTTTTATTATTTAAACTTGTAAATCTGTAAATTGTTACCCTGTAGGGTAGTTATTTCTGAAACTGAAATAAACCCATGTCCTCTCCAAGGAAATTTTGTTCCTCACAGAAAGAATATGTTAGAGTGAAATGATCCTCTAACCTTTGCCAAATTGTATCAAGAAAACTATCTGCACTGATTTTTTTTTTTTTACATTTTTACATTTCAATGGTGATTGAGATTTTCTCTTTGACTTACAAGATATTATACAAAGTAGAATTTATTTCCATTATTCAATTTAATTCAGAAACTAAAAAGGACAGGACCAGGAATGAATCACAAATAATAATTATTGAAAACAATTATAAAGCCCTCATTTTTTCCTGGGAATTATTCTGAGTCCTTTATATCTACTTAGAATATTTAATCCTCAGCAGTTGCTTATGAGATAGGTTCACTCATGATCCCCATCTGACTGATGAGGAAATACACACATATATATATTTCCTCACTTGCCACTTCCTAGTCAAGTGACCTTTTGTGTGTTTCTTGGTATGTGTGTGTGTGTATATACATATACACACACATATGAAGTGGGAAAATCAACATTGAGACCATATTTTCACTGATTTGAGGGTTCATGATCTTAATCACCCAAGCCTGCTTCAGTAATAATCTTTGTACTTGCATCTATATTATGTGATATGGTTTGGGTATGACCCCATCCAAATCTCATCTTGAACTGTAGCTCCCAAAATTCTCATGTGTCATGGGAGCGACCCAGCAGGAGGTAGTTGAATCATGCGGGGCAGGTCTTTCCTGTGCTGTTCCTGTGATAGTAAGTTTCATGAGATCTGCTTGTTTTATAAAGGGGAGTTTCCCTCCACAAGTTCTCTTTCTCTTGTCTGCTGCTATGTAAGATATGCCTTTCCTATTTCACCATAATTTTTAGTCCTTCCCAGCCACATGGAACTGTGAACCTATTAACCTTTTTCTTCATAAACAATCCAGTCTCAGGTATGTCTTTATCAGCAGCGTGAGAATGGACTAATACATCATGGTTTACATTCTTTAAACATTTCTCTTTTTTTATTTTAATTAATATTTTAAAATAATCATTCTCAAGGTATAGCTTGAGAATTCCAATATCTTATCTGTAGGATAATATGGAAATCGAGGCTGACAGTGAAGTTCTCACAGCATTGAATAGTGAATCTTACCTGTCAAACCAGTTCCTGGTTTAGCCATGTCTTCTTTTAACACATTCTCAGATCTGAGATTATCATGTTATTCTTTATTCAGATTATTATTAAGCATTACTTTCCTTCTTCTTACAAACCATACTTAAGTATACTAACATCGCTTACTTGCACATGCACACTGCATTTCATGAGCTTTTCAAAGAGAAAAGTTTCTCTTTATTACATGTCTTGATGAATCACAAAATGCCTTTGGCGTTTATTATCAAAACTTATCTTTATGACACTTTCTTGTTTTCACTTAACTCTCATAAAGAAGGGGCACCATGTGTTTGCTACTTAATCAGTTATAAATAATCTCATAAAAATCTCCTTCTAGCTGTCTGCCTATTTCATTTATGAGATGATCTTTAAGAGAGTTACACATTTTGTCATGCTACTATTTATTCAATGTTGGTTAAATTAGAAAATATTAATGAGTTGTACATATCATAAAATTATGTATTTGATAGCTTACATTTAAAAGCCACATGAAAATGTTTTGGGTGACAGCCATGATTAATGTCCCTACTGACAGTCAGGACCAACTTCCTGACCAAGAGTTGAGATGATTCCAGCCTCTGGCTGTTCTGGTGTGGGCTCAGACCAAAAGGAGAAGAACTGGAGAGAAAACTTTCATCTTCTTAGAGAATATTTAAGTAATCTTGAACAGACTGTTGATAGAAATATAGACATTTAAGCCCATTTTGGTGATATAAATGCAGGAAATGAAGAATATGTTAGTAGACAAAAGTCACTTCCACTGATCTTTTTGAAATGAGTCACTTCTTGTTTGCATCCCTGTCAATATACTGTAGGGCAATGTCCTTAGATCCAAAGGATATCTATTATTTAAAAGAGACAATTTGCAAAGAACAGGCTTAAGATTCTTAGAGAGTTTTTTGTCTGTTTGTAACAGTACTTTCTCTATGTGATATGGTCTATGAAGCACTGTCTTAAATCAGTATTTCTGAACTGTTGGCTAAAGATTAACCTCAGCTTCATATTTGTACCACCAAATCAAGGTGAGGAAACGGTGCCTTGGATTACATTTTGTTTAAAAGTTTTTTTTTTTTTAAACTATAATATCATTTGCCTTTTTAAAGGCAAGAAGAAGAGTTAACTTTTCCATCCTAGCAATTTTTGACTCCCTTATATTTGATAGTTCTGTCGTTAACTTACCTTTATTTTTTGCCTTCAAAACCCACTTAACGTATTGTGAGAGAAATTTGAGGATGCCCTGAGAATAAAAAAAAAAAAAAACAGATTGGAATTATGGTAGAAATAAGGACATTAAAAGCTATTCTGAGGAGATTATAAATGGCAATGAAAAACAAGTTATTGGGAACTAGAGAAACAGTGACATTTGTTATGAAGTGACAAAGAACTTGACTGAATTATGTTTATGTTCTAGCATTTTATGGAAGGTAGAACATATGAGGAATTAAATTAAATATTTAGCTGAGGAAATTCTAAAATAAGTGTTTCAGAAATGGTTTGCTTTATTCTGACTGCTAATAGTAAAATGTGGGGAAGAGAGAGGTTAATTGGCTCTATTTTAAGTTATTTGAGAAGTCTGGTATGAGGTGGTACCTTATTGTGGTTTTGATTTGCATTTCTCTAATGATTAATGACATTGAGTACTTTTTCATGTGTTTCGTGGCCACATAAATGCCTTTTATTGAGATGTGTTTCTCATGTTCTTTGCCCATTTAATAGAGTGTTTGTTTTAGCTTATTAATTGTTTAGGTTCCCAATAGATTTTGAGTATTAGACCTTTGTTAAAGCATAGTTTGCAAATATTTTCTCCCATTCTGTAAGTTTTCTGTTTATTCTGCTGATAGTTTCTTTCGCTGTGCAGAAACTCTGTAATCAGATCTCACTTTTCAAGTTTTGTTTGTTTTACAGTTGCTTTTGGAGTCTTAATACATCATAAAATCTTTGCTAGGGCCCACGTCATAAATAATATTTCCTAGGTGTTCTTACAAGGTTTGTATAGTTTTAGGTTTTACAGTTAAGTTTTTAATGCATCATAAGTTGACTGTTGTAAATTGTAAAAAGAAGGAGTCCAGATTCAAACTTCTGAATATATCTAACTCATTATCCCAGCACAATTTATTGAGTACAGAGCCTATTACCCATTGCTGGATCCTATCAATTTTGTAAAAGATCAGATGGTTGTAGGTGTGTGACTTTATTTCTGGAATGTCTAACCAGTTTCATTGGTCTATTTGTATGTTTCTGTACCAGTGTCTTGCTGTTTTGGTTATTATAGCTGTGTATTTCAGCTTGAAGTAGAGTTGTGTGATGACTCGCTTTTTGCTTTCTATTTATGATTGTATTGGCTCTTTGGGATCTTTTATTATTCCAAATGAATTTTGAAATCATTTTTCCCAATTTTGTGAAAATATCATGGGTAGTTTGATAGCAATATTATTAAATCTTCAAACTGCCTTGGGCAGTGTAACCATTTTAACAATATTAATTCTTCCTATTCATGAGCATGGAATACTATTCCATTTGCTTGTGTTGTCTCTGATTTTTTAAAAATTATTATTAGTGTTTTCTATATCATCTCCCTGGTCAGGTATGTTCCTAGGTCTTTTATTCTTTTTGTGACTAAAGGGAATGAAATTGTGTTTTTGATTTGGATCTCAACTTGGATGTTCTTAGTGTATAGAAATGGTATTGATTTTTTACATTGATTTTGTGTACACTAAAACTTTCCTGAAGTTTTTTTTTTTCTTTTTTTTTAAATTCGGTTTGGGAGTCTTTGTGAAGACTTCACTTTTGAGGTGTAAAATCATATTATTTGCAAATAGAGGAAGTTCGACTTTCTTTCTTTCTATTTGGATACCTTCTATTTCTTTATTTTTACAAATTGCTCTGGCTAGAATTTCCAGTACTACATTGAATAGGAATGATGAGAGTGAGCATCCTTCCCTTGTTTCGTTTCTCAAAGGGAATGCTTCCAGCTTTTGGTCATTCAGTATGACATTGGCTGTATCATAGCTGGCACTTATTATTTTTAGGTACATCCATTTAATGCCTAGTTTGTTAAGGATTTTTAATATAAAAGGATATTAAATTATATTTAAAGTATTTTTTGTGTCCACTGAGATAATCATGCCAATTGTATTTTTAGTTCTGTTTATGTGATAAATCACATTTATTGATTTGTGTATGTTGCACCTACCTTGCATCCCAGGAATAAAGCCTACTTGACTGTGATGGATTACCTTTGTGATGAGCTGCTGGATTTGGTGTGCTAGTCTTTCTTTGAGAATTTTTTCATCTATATTTATCAGGGATATTGGCCTGAAGTTTTTATTTTTATTATGTCTCTGTTAGGTTTTGGAATTCAAATGATGTTGGCCTCAGAATGATTAGGAAGACCCACTCCTCATTTTTTTTGGAATAGTTTCAGTAGGATAGGTACCTGTTCTTTTCATACAACTGGTTAAGTTCAACAGTGAATCCCTGTGGTCCAGAGCTTTTTCAGGTTGGTATTTTTTTTTCTGATTCAATTTTGGAATTCACTATTGGTCTGTACAAGTTTACCATCTTTTTCCTGGTTGAATCTACTATATTCTTTTTTTTTTATTTTTGGAGACTGAGTCTCACTCGGTCACCCAGGCTCGAGTGCCATCTCATCTCACTGTAACCTCTGCCTCCTGGGTTCAAGTGATTCTCATGCCTCAGCCTCCCGAGTAGCTGGAATTATAGGCATGCACCATCATGCCCAGCTAATTTTTATTATTTTCAGTAGAGATGAGGTTTCACCATGTTGCCCAGGCTGGTCTAAAACTCTTGGCCTCAACTGAGCCACCCATATTGGCCTCCTAAAATGCTGGGATTACAGGCATGAGCCATCACGCCTGGTGCAATCTACTTCTATGCTCTTAAAGGACAATTTTGCTGGGCAAAGTAGTCTTAGTTGACAGGACTTTTTAATTTAAATTTTAATGCTTTGAATATATTATCCCACTCTCTCCTGGCCTGCAAGATTTCTGCTGATAAATTACTGAGAGTCTAATAGACATTACTTTGTATATGGCAAGTCATTTTTCTCTCACTACTTTCAAAATTGTCTCTTTAATTTTAGAAATTTAGTAATAACACGTTTCAGTGTAGATTTTTTTTGAGGTCAACTTATATGTAGATATTTGGGCTTACTGACATTTTGATATCCATTTATTTGCCTTGATTGAGACATTTTTGGTCATTATTTCTCTACATGCTTTTTCCTCCTTCTCTGATTTACTTTTGGGACTTCTATAATGTTGTATTAGTCTGCTTTATGGTGTCCAATAAGTACTGTAGCATTCTTTATTTTTTTGAATTCCTTTTGTCTCTGTTTTTCTAACTGAGTAATTTGAAAAGAACTGTGTTTGATTTTGTTGCTTTTTTCTTGTGCTTAATAAGCTCGTCTATTGAAACTCTCTTTTGAATTTTCTAGTTTAGTCATTGTATTCTTTCATTCCAGGATTCCTGTTGTTTTTTTTTTTTTTTCTGATTTCTATTTCTTCCTGAATGTTCAATTTTGTTCATATGTCTTTTATGATATTTTCAGTTGTCTGTGTTCTGTTGCCGCTCATTAAACTTCATTAAGATGATTATTTGTTAAGCACTTCATGGGTATCCATTTCTTTAAGTATCAGTTATTGAAGCTTTATTCATTTGCATTTGGGTGTTGTGTTTTATTGACTCTTAATGATTCTTGCATTGTTTCTGTAAATTTAAAGGAGAAAACTTTTCTTTCGGTTCTTATAGACTGGTTTTGGCAGGAAAGGATCTTCTGCATCAAAGCAGGGCTGGCCCTGGTCGTGGAACTCTAGTAGGTCTGCAGTGGGTGAGCCTGTTAAAAGGGGTATAAATAGATGAGGCTTCTGCCATGTCCAGTTTGCACAGTACTTCCTCTGGGACCATAGATATTTGGAACTGGATCTGAATCCACAAGCAGAATAGAGATGCTTCCAGGTTTGGAGCCAAGTCCCTGGTGGTTGACCTGCTACTAGGGCATGAACTTGGCTTCTCAAGAAACTTTTCTTGGTCTTGAACTTCAGTGGGTTTTGACCACTTCTTACTTAGGTCAAAAAACTTTCAAAAGTTTCTACTTTTGTCTGTGGATAGTTGCCAAATTGTTGTTTTCATAGGTTGGTAATAACCTGGCTTGTCCTTATCTGTCATCTTGCTGACTTATTCTCATTTTTAAAGATTATTGGTTTTTAAGCTATTCGTGGGGTGTGTATAAGGACTTCAAGTGCTTGTAATATGTCTTGTGTGGCACCAGGATACTAGAAAAAATTCTAGATATATAAGAATTCTCCAAGTTAATGTAAATATTAGAAAGCTAAACAATGAACATTGTCAGCAAATTAAAGACAAGTGCTAAATATGAGGGTATGCATGGGTGTTGACTAATTTTTTCCAAAAAATTTGGGAAAAAATTCAGAAACAATGTAACATTGAAAACTGCACTGATATGTTTTTAATAGACTTTCATGTTGAAAGAATAACTTTCCATCAAGACCAAAAAAAATTAATGTATTAAAGTGAATGGCTTTTTGGAGTATGGTAAGATAAATTAAATATGGATTAGATGATAAGAAAGAGTAATTTATGTAGAAAGTTTTGTTTTAAGAGAAACTATAGAGCATCTTTCATTAGTTTTGAGTATTTTGTTTGTAAAACTCAGCTTGAAGAAGGATCCAAATTCTAGAAACTTGTTACAATAAATTGAAATTATGCATTAGAACGTCACCAGGGTTTCCTTTTTTGCTTTTTTTCTTCTTTCTGTTTGTTTCAAGTTTTCATCATTGTCTTCGAATATGAACATTTGTGATGTAAACTCCAGAAAATCTGATTCTATAGTGTGAAGTGAAGTTATCAGGATAATTTTGGTAGACAAAATAATGTCCCACCAACGATTACCAAGTCCTGTACTCTTCCACCTGTGTCTGCATTACATAGTCAAATGACTTTGTGTACATGGTTTAGTACCTTTAGATAGGAAAATTGTTCTGGGATATCTGAATAGACCCAATGTAACCAAAAATGTCATTATAAAACGTAAGCAAGATGGGCAGAGTTAGGAAAAAATAATTTAATTAACAAAGTAGGATAAATTTGGAGATTCTACACTGCTGGGTTTGAAGATGAAAGAACATGTAACAAGGAAAACAGGTGGCCTTTAGAAGCTAGAAAAAGCAAGATTCTCCCCTAATGCCTCCATTAAAAGAATACATAACCCTGCCAACACTTTGATTTTTAAAATATGAATTTCATAATTTAAAAAATTATATATTTGTGTTATTTTAAGCCAATGATCTTGTTATACTTTATTTCAGCAACAATTAGAAACTAATGTAATAATTATTTTTAATAAGTCTAACCCCATGTGATCCTTATATGTGTGCTCTAAAGACCATTCTAAGAATCAGTAAAAAAGAATAAAACATTCTCATAGGTCAGAAAATCAATTCCCAGAGACTGGTCCCACTGGAAACAATAGTAAGCTTGCTAAACATAGGGTTTCCAATACAGCATCAAAGATATATAAACAAATTTGAATAGTTTAGAGAATTATTGAATCTTGAATATTTATATGCAAAAATTGATTATTAAATCAAAAATTAGTTCTTGTTTGAGTAATATGAAGCTAGCAATCAAAGCTAGATATAGATTAAAAGCTGGAAATGGTAGAAGGTAAGGCACTATTAGCAGAGTTCAAGAAGGCCTGAGGCTAGCATTGGTGACAAGTATAACTTAGATAAAATGCATTTGAGGCCGGGTACGGTGGCTCATGCTGGTAATCTCAGCACTTTGGGACGCCAAAACGGGCAGATCACGAGATCAGGATGAGACCATCCTGGCTAATACAGTGAAACCCTGTTTCTACTAAAAATACAAAAAAATTAGCCAGGCATGGTGGCAAGCGCCTGTAGTCCTAGCTATTCTGGAGGCTGAGGCAGGAGAATCGCTTGAACCTGGGAGGCAGATGTTGCAGTGAGCCGAGATCATGCTGTTGCTCTCCAGCCTGGGAAACAGAATGAGACTCTCTCAAAAAATATATATATATATTTGATCAAACATTCTAAATTTCTATTCAGCCCTGGATCAATTAATTGGTTGAATAAAATGTAATCAAGAGAAACAGAAATGACTTTTAGCTTTGTGGTTGCAATTGTTGTATAGCTAGTGAAGGTTTTGACAGAGAAGGTATATATGGGAGAAAAATTAGGCTTTTAGATTTTATTTTTTGTATTCTATTAGGTAAAGGTATAATTTAATCGAATGATGATGCATGAAAAATTTGAATTGCCTAATGTTATAAAAATCTTAGTGTCTATTTTAAAATCAGAACCAGTGAACCACAGAAGAGAGTTCTGGAGTTAAACATTTAAGAGTTTGTTTGGCAAAATATTGATTGTCCTTTAGTAAGTTAAACATAGTACTTTATCTCTTATACCTTTACAGTTTTGGATAAACAGATGGTGAGGAGGAATCTGGCAATACAAAAAAAAAAAAAAAGATGCGGGGGAAATGATTACTGGGGCATATTTAGTAAGAAAAAAATATGTAGGCTCATTTCTAAGATGGAAAAATATTTAAATAACAATATACACAGTGTAAGTCAAAATATAACAATGAATTATATGGAAGTGTAAACATTTTTATTGCACACTAATTAATTCAACAATATAATTAGGAGACCTTGGAATGTTTTGGCTAACCATTTATTATTGATCCAGAGAAAGATAAATGGAGATGTATATTCCCACAAAGCATTCAACATTTATTATCACTTTAGCTGACAAAGAGTATGCTTCATTTGCAAGGTGTCAGAGTTCAAAATTAGTCATATATTTTCATCTATACATTATAGTAATGTTTATTGGCATTGCACATATTGACCTTGAAGATTAAAGAAAACTCCATATGTTTTTACATATTTTAACGGGTCTGAGTGAAAGAACTGAATACAAATAATTGCATATAACAGCAAGCAGCTGCATTAATTCAAGATAATGTCTGTGATTCACTCTGCATTATCAGTTTCTATGCTTGTCAACAGAGCAAATTATAGGCCTGAGTCCAATTCATGGTTATGCATTACTTTCCACACTATTATTAATGCAGAATTCCACAGTGCACATACTAGAGATTTTGTTATTAATGGAAGAGAATAAAATGAAGACATTTATTGTAATTTATATGATTATGACTTATAGCATATATTTTTAAGTTTATGTTGATGGGAACTACTACAAACTCATGGGAATTTTAGTGGTGCTATCTCTTATACAAGTATTAACTAATGTAGATCACATATTTTATTCTTTATATTCCCAGTGCCTAGTCTTTAATTTCAGAGATAGTAAGTGCTTAATAAATGTTTGTTTAATGTATGCATTTATTCTAACTGGAGATTGAAAATATGTAATTTTTAAAATCCTTTGGTACTTCCTGAGAAAATGATACAAATTTTCATTACTCTCCCTTTCTGCCCAAACAATCTTTATTTCTCAGATGATTGCTTTAGACATGACTGGAATTACGAGTATGATATGAACTCTGATCTGAATCCCTAATTTGTACCTCAACAACCCTCCTGCATCAGTTAAGTGTCTCTCATATCTTTAAAAATAAAAGCTTAGCCTGCTCTGATTGCCACTTCTCCAGTATTTTTCATCCTTGCAGACATGTCATATCTCTACTCTTTAATAGTTCTGTCAGTGCTGCACCAAACTTCTACAATGCTCTCCTTGACTTATGGCTACCTAGTACATTGACCTTCATTCCTTTTTTTTTTTTGAGATGGATTTCGCTCCTGTCTCCCAGGCTGGAGTGCAGCGGCAGGATCTCGGCTCAGGGCAACTTTCGCCTCCCGAGTTCAAGCGATGTGCCTGCCTCAGCCTTCGGGTAGCTGGGATTACAGGCACCCGCTACCATACCCAGCTAATTTTTGTACTTTTAGTAGAGACAGGTTTCACCACATTGGCCAGGCTGGTCTCAAACTCTTGACTTCAGGTGATTCACCCACCTCAGCCTGCCAAAGTGCTGGATTACAGCCATGAGCCACCGCTCTCAGCCCATTTCATTTCTAAAAACACCAAGCTCAAGAACATTGCATGTACGGATTCCACAGATGGAAACGTTCTCCCTACAGCTCATTCCACGTTTGCCTTCAAAGCTATCTTTTAATTTTCAAGCTGTGTCATTATTTTCTGTGGTTTGAATGTGTCCCTTCAAAATCATGTGTTGGAAGCATAAGGACTCTACTGTGAATGAAACAATGCCATTATCTTCAGATAGGAGTCCTTATAAAACAGTGAGTTTGGTTCCCTTTTCTCTCTTTCCCTCTCTTACTTTTTCACTTTCTGCCATGGAATGCCACAACAAAAAGCCCCTTACAAAACGCTGGCCTCTCAATCTTGGACTTCTTAGACTTTAGAACTGTGGTAAATTTCATTTCCATATACATTACAGAATAACAGCTGTATTCTGTTATGGCAGCATAAATCGGATGAAAATAATGTTCCAGAGAGATTTATGTTAACCATCCATATAAAAGTAGAATTTCATTTCTCAAAGTTTTGCATCCTGTTCTTTTCATATGCTTTAGATTATGTATTAATATCCAAGCTATGCTATTAATTTGTGATTTGACTAACGTATTTTCTGATAGCTCCCAACTTTCATGTAAATTCCATTAAACTACATTTATTATTCATATTGTTTGCCACTGAATCCACAATTTTTTTAATAGAATCTGACTAAAAGTAGTTCTACAGCAAATATTTCTGGAATGAATACACCTCAGGAAGACATTGCTACATATTCATAATTCTACCTTATTTGTTTAATGCATGGGAATCATATAGTAGTAAGAAAAGAAAATGTTTTTAAGGCCATGTGTTGGAAAATCCAAATATGTTTGGATCAATCCTCTCTATTACTTATTCATCAGTGGTCATTCACATTCTACATGGCTAAATCATGTGACTAGAAACTCACAACTTTATGAAAATATTCCTTTTATCACTATTCACAAATCTCTTTGAAGAATAGAGGCAATCTACTCCTAGAGATCTGACTTCTGACCTCCCCCAAATACTAGAAAAATAAAAATAAAAAGAAACCTCCCACAACATATTCACGTTTCACATCACTCTTGCAGCACAAGTCATGATAATATAGCTTTTTTACCCCAGATCTTTCAATCATTTTCATTTAATTTTTTTTTCTCAAATCTAGGTGTTTTCAAAGATACTCTCCCCTTTCCACTTCTAATTTTTTTTTGTTTGTTTGCAGATAGCTGTACTTTTTGTGGAGATCTTGTCCACTTCTATCACTGGTCACTGTCACTTTACAAATAATTTAACAGTTAATATATCTTTTGAGTTTTCCTCCTGAAATTCTTTTAAGTTTTCTTATATAATAGATTTTTAGGAATTCCAACTTGAATGTCTTGCTAGCATTGTCCGAAATTCTTAGTAAAATAGCTCCAGGATTATTAGAACAAATAAATTGAAGATGGCAGAGCATAAAGTTAACTACCTTTGTGTCTGGAAAACCTAGTCAAAAGAATTTAACAATAACAAATGGAATTTAAATGGGTATAATTGCCAATTATGAATAACTATGTAGTACATGCCCTGAACTCTGTCAATAACTTTATATGAATCAAGGAATTCAACTCATTAGAGACTCTGGTATCACAATTATTAAACCTTGGTAGCTCATTCATTAGATATCAGAGTGGAGTAATATAGACAGTCAAATTGCCCCTGCCGTAAGTTTCCCTCTATATATCCACCAACCTTGACCTCCTCCTATATATTTGTCAAAATAGAATTTACCAAAATTTCTGAAGTGGATGCTTCTTTTTGTGATGTAAAAGAGTGAGAATTATAAAAACACTACGTTTTCTAAAAGTTATGAATCTTAAAAATAGTCTGATTTATGTTTCAGAAAAAGATTTTGTTTTAAAGGTGATTTGACAGCACTGAAGAAAGAAAAAAAATAGATCAGGAGAGAAACATGTGCTGAGAGACACAGGAAAAAAAGATAAGAAGCTTAAAGAACCTTTAGAAGTAGTTTATTTTCATAGAGTGATTTCTTTTCTTTTGTTAACTCAAGAAATATTCAAGGTTTCTGGTATTATATGAGTGTTTAGAGATTTTGTTAGGCAAGAACAGACCTCAAAATGGCCCAGTATTATTCCAGTTACTTTTGAGTCACTCTTATTTCCAGAACCACCACCTCGTGAAAGCCATCAGTATCACTACCTCCTTCATCTCTCACAATTCCAGTTTCCCTGTACTCAGTATCTTTTCTCCAACTCTCCATAAATAAATAAATAAACATATACATGTGTGCATATATACATTTATATATGGATATATATTTGGCTTAATGTTCTTTAAGTGCTATAACATACTTCATTCTCCTGCCTAAGCTGTTGATTCATTACTTCATTTATTTTCTTACCTAATTATGTCACTTTTAAGCCAGTGATCAGGACAATATATAATACATCAACATCCCAGTATTATTTCCTGCTATTCTTCTGTGGATAACACATCACTCAAAGCAAGCTAGTTACGATTACATAGGTTGCTAATTCTTTCAGCACATTTGACACTCTGTAGTATTTCCTACTGTTTTTGTTTTTTTTTTTTCCATAGGGTCTTCAATTATATCTGAAATACTGTTTCCTTATTAACTCAAGTACATATGAATTCTGTACATTTTGAAAACATAACAGAAAATTTTGTAATTTTTATAAGAACTATCAAAAGTTTCCTGATGTAAGTTTATTTCTATATGTATTTTCTTTAATAGGTTGTAAGCTACTTGGGATAAGTAATTAACTAATGTGCATTTATTCAAAATATTTATCCATAACTCAATGGGAGCAGAAAACTATAAAACATATTTCAGTAATAATTTCATACAAAAGGCTCCTCTTATCGCATAGTTTACCAACAATTTTTGGAGCTTATAATGAATATATGAATCCATTGTAACGTCAGATACAATGTCATGAGCACAGTGAACATTATTACATGTATTATTTTGAATTTTTTGTTTTAATTTATACATTTAAAATTGAAAAATAATTTGGATTGCAGAATTTTCCATTTCCATAATTTTTTTCTGCCTTACTTCAGTGTGTACTTAGCTTTAAAAAACCATTTATTTCCAAATAAAATATTCATACTGTAGAATACAAGAAAATTATCCAGTAATGCAAAGTCGCATAACAAAATTAATTAACCCTTCACATGTAGCAACTATATTTAAGAAAGTTGCTAAGTTCAAAATATTTATGGATTTTCTTGTCTGAGTTAGGCTTTAAACCTGTTCCTTCTCATTCATAAATTTTATTCATGGCATCTCAGAAGAAATTTTTGTTTTCAAATTGCAGTATAGAACCTAGGTAAATGCATACTGTTTAGAAAAATGGATTATGCCTAGAAGTGTTCAGATAACACATACGTCTTTTAAAATGGTAATTTACGGAGTTTTGTGCAATCCTTATGTTTTTAGCTAGTCTATGAGTCTGCTACCAAGTCATCTGTAATGTAACCTCGTGGAGAGCTAAAAGGTAGGAGAAATGGCACTGAGGTGTGTACCAAAAGAAGCTGTTTCTCCTTTGGCAGGCACTTTGTAAAACTATGCCAAGCACAGATGGTAAAGATGTTCCTGGCTTCTACCCACTATCCTGACAGTCCAAAGGCAGTCAGAGATCACTGGAAAGGGTAAATGCCGCACCTCCCAGCTGAGGCAGCAAAACCCCTAGCTGCTTCCTAAATGCTTTCTTCAGAACATCAGGTTCTTGTCCATTTGATTTTTGTTAACTTGCTGACAGAATAAATTGAACAGAAGTCTCTGAGTAGGATGAAAAGAAGGTGGGAGAATAATCTCAACACTCTTAGCAACAATTGTGTTGTAAAAATCACCATGGTATCTTGGCACATTCATATAGCTGAGGGAATTATTTATTCTGAATGTACATTTTATTCCATTCTCTGTCCAGTCCTCAGCAAGATAGATTAAAAATAAGCTTTATAAATTAATAACACGCTTTTTATTATACTAAAGAAGTTTATCTCTTTAATAAACGAATACTATCCAAATAAGAGCATTCAAAACTGACATGCTAAGGTCACATTAAATCAGAAACAAGGTGTGGTATCTAATTTACTCACTAAGGAGATGAGACAAGCAGACGAATGGCAGGAAAAAAAAGGAATTAATTGTTTTTTCTTAATTTTCAAAACAATAGCCACAACTCAATATAAAATAAGTTTATAAGAGGACGGGTTTAATGAAGATCAAAAAGTTCTGGATTAGTAGGTTTAATTATAGTTCCTAATTCAAAATTATTTTTAATCACATAAGACAAAGTGGAACACATGTGATAGTCTCAAAATAATATAGTCTACTTATCTATTGGATTTTTTCTAACTATATTTCAGTCTGAATTAAACTTTATTGAATTAGCTCTTGATACAAACATCTTAATGCCTTTGATATTTTATTTGTGAATGCAACTTTTTAAACTTGGTAGGCAATAACACACTTTCGCTTATGTTTCTCCCAACCAAGGAAATTTAAAGGATATTTTTGACTCAGTCTTCATTATTCTATGTATTCAAATTGATTAAAACTTTTAACTCTTTTTTTTTAACTTTTAACTCTTATCTCTCCACCAGTTTACACATGTAAGTCCTTGTACAAGCATATTTCATATTTGTATTACTAAAATCCTTTTCTGCCAAAATCTCCCACTAAAAGCCCTTTAACAAATTGTGAATGCACAAAATTATCTTCAGTGTCTATTAATTTCATTGCCCAAAGTCACAATCATTGAATATATTTCTAAAACGACACTCCACACTATTTCATGATATGAATTTTGTGGAGAGAGAAATGCACTGGTTGGTTTATTCTGATTTTGAAACAGGAGGGTTCCCCTGATTCTTCTTGCAGGGCATGAGACAGGGGTGTGGCTTGCTTGTTCATTCTTTGCCACTGCTCACACCCCTTGCAGGAGTGGCGGAATGTAGATGGGCAGGTTCAGAGGCTGGGGCAAGTGCTTTGGGCTCCAGTCCCATGGTAGTGTCTACGAGTGGGTGCCTGCAACCCCAGTGTTACAATGCTCTCTTAGCCTTGTCATCTGTAGATAACTTTAAGTGTTAATCAGCTCAATGAATGCTCTGCCTTTTTGCAAAGGCGGAGGGCTAGTGTTGACAGCTTTCTGTATCTTGAGCTCTTGCCCAGCATCCCAAAAGAATAGGGTCACACAGGGGCTTGAAGGATGAATGTGAGATTTTATTGCATGGTGGAGACGGCTCTCAACAGGATGGATGGGGAGCTAGAAGGTGGGTGGAGTGGGACGATGATCCTCCTGTGGAGCTGGGCAGTCCAGTGACCAAACCCCTCTCGGACTATATCCAGCCAAACTCTTCTTGGTGTTCAGACATTCCCCCCTCTTCTCTCTTTCTCTGTCATGTTTTCTGCCATTCATCTGCTTGTCTCATGTCCTCATCCGCTAGTCTGCTCTGGAGCCTGGAGTTCGAGGTTTATATGGGTACAGGTTAGGAGGTGTGTAGGCCAAAAGGAAACTTTTTGGGCATGAAAAGTAATGCCTGTTCTCATTTAGGGCCGCAGCTATCCATGTTGAGAGTGGGACCTTTCCTGGGGAACTACCCTCTTCTATCAAGTGTTCCTGTCTCCTGTCCATATCAATTTGATAATCCAAACACCTTATTTTTAATAAAAAAGTCTGCTGGGATATTTTAAATTATCTTTAGATTACTTATTGAGTTTTTACATTATATATTAAGTTCACACTCATGCTTCATATATTACATTAGCAATAATATCTATATTTACAGTCCTCCATGAGTTCTCTACTCTATACCACAAATGTCTCTTTTCAATAGTTCATATGACCCTAACAATAACTTCCAATTAATAGTAATAAATACTATTTACAGCAATTACAGAAGAACAGTTGCTGCATTAACAAATCAATTACAACAATGTAGTTCACTGAATCCATCATAACTACTTCCATTTGACCAGTTATTTAAGGTCAGATTCCAAATAGGTAAACACAAAAATCAATTGCAGCTGGAATTCATATAATATGTCTTTTATCCTGAAGAATTACTTTATTAATCCAGATTTAATGAGTGGATGGAAAAATGAATTCCTGAAGGATCTGGAATCTGAAACTTTGCAGTTGAGGTGAGGAGAAGATTGGAGAGGAGGGAAATGTTTTGGTGATACCCACTTTTGTATTCATAGCTTATCTTACAGTATTGAGAAGGAGTAATTAGTGAAGAACAAAATCTAATTTTATAAATTACAAGAAGCCTTTCTCTCATACCTTCTTTTCCTGTGTGCTAGGAAACTATACAATTTTTGCAACCTCCATCAATCATGCTGGATATCTGTTGTTAATGTTTAGCACAAGGATGAATGGCAAAACAATTCAAAAGTGATTTTGGAAAAGAAGGTTATTCTTCAATTGTGCTGAGTGAAATGATAGAGGGTAGCAATATCAAAAACAGTTATTTTACTGTTTGAGCTTGTTTCTATTCATTTATCTTGGTCAATAAACTTAAAAAAAATGTATATTTTTACTGAAAATAAATGGTAAACCTCAATATAAATCAGAAGGTGCAGTATGGTAATATACTTATGGCATAAAATATAAATAATTTGAAATGACTGAGCATTATATGTAATCATGTATAGATTACTAGGCATATTTGTGAAAATAAAGCAATTTTCAAATTACTTTCGAATCATTATGGACAAATGTTTTATCTTCATTTTGGAAGACTATATACAAACATCCACACATATATAGACACATCCATATCTATATGTATAAATATTTATAAGTATATATAACATTAAATGTTTCATATTACTTTATACTGTATGCATGTGTATAGAAGTGCACGAACACACACACACACACATACACATTCTTTGAGCTTATCCATTAAAAAAAGATAAAGGTTGGTAGTTAAAAGCAGATTTTTTTCTTAACTGTAATGTTTTATTATTCTAAAAGGTGAAATGTATTTGTTAATTACTAGTGTGTGAATGTAAAAATTAACCAAATTATTAACTAAGATTTGATATATATATAATATATATATATAAAACGATTAAGAATTTATTAATACAGGATTGGTACCAAATCATTAGTAGTATTATTTCAGGAAAGTGTATGATATAGTCCTTAAAAATATTTATCTTTTTCTTTTACACACCTCTTTTAAAAAAAAAAAAGTTTTTTTTTTCCTTTTTGAGAGAAGGTTTCTCTCTGTAACCCAGGCTGGAGTGTGGTGGAACAATCTCTGCTCACTGTAACCTCAGCCTCAGCCAACAGAGTAGGTGGATTACAGTCCCATCCCACCACACCCAGCTAATTTTTGTATTTTTAGCAGAGACAGGGTTTCACCATGTTGACCAGGTTGGTCTTGAATTCCTGACCTCAAGTGATCAACCTGCCTTGGCCTCCCCTCAAATTCTGGGGGAGATCCACCATGCCTGGCCTCTTAAAAGTATTTAAACCACCATACAGTTTCAATTTTTCCTAAATACTAAAACTAACACTTCATCTACGTTTTGAGTTAGTGAATTTACATCAGAGTAATATTTTACATTTAAGTTATTGCAGTTTCTAAAGGTCATTAACACACTAATCTGTATCTAGATATAAATGGTCTTGAAACCACATTATAAAATAATAAAGCTGAGGAACATTTAGTGTTGACAACTAAGCCTGATTAGATCAGATATAGATACAACTGTGTCCATACATTTAGTTGAAGAGAAATATGGAAGAGAAATAAGATGTAGTCAGCATATTTAAAAACTATACATAAGTCCAAGTTGAAGTTATCCAGGAAAAAAAAACCTAGGTATTTTCTATAATTCCCCTCACATCCAATTAATCAAGCTTTTCAACATTATCCTAAATATTTCTCAAAATCTGGATGTCTATTTATCATTTCTTCAAATACACTCATTTCAGCTACCACAGTCATCCTATTTACTAATTTTACCCAATTCCTGTCCTGTTTCTCTCCTGTCGGTTTTCCACACTGCAGCTAAAGTAATGTGTTGCTCAGTGTCTTTTAAAGTCCTGAGAGTTTTCTTAGAATAAAGCCCAAATTGTCTAACATTGCCCACAAGAGCATTTCAAACACAAATGCTGAATGATGCATCCTCATATTCTTTTTAAATTAAAATTAAAATTAAATTAAATTTTTATTTCTTTTTTTTAAAATTGAACTTTAAGTTCTGGGATACCTTTGCAGAATGTGCAGGTTTGTTACATAAATATACATGTGCCATGGTGCCTGTTATCAGGGTTTTAAGCCCCGCATGCATTAGGTATTTGTTCTAATGCTCTCCCTCTCCTTGCCCCCACCCTCTGACAGGCCCCAATGTGTGATGCTCCCCTTTCTGTGTCCATGTGTTCTCATTGTTCAATTCCCCTTTATGAGTGAGAACGTGCAGTGCTTGGTTTTCAGTACCTGTGTTAGTTTGCTGAGAATGTTGGCTTCCAGCTTCATCCATGTACCTGCAAAGGACATGAACTCATTCTTCTTTATTGCTGCATAGGTATAGGCAAAGACTTCATGACTAAAACACCAAAGAGATTGCAACAAAAGCCAAAATAGACAGATGGGATCTAATCAAACTAAAGAGTTTCTGCATACCAAAAGAAACTATCATCAGAGTGAACAGGCAACCTAGGGAATGGGAGAAAGTTTTTGCAATCTACCCATCAGACAGAGGTCTAATATCCAGGATCTACAAGGAACTTAAGCAAATTTATGAGAATAAGAACAGACAACCCCATCAATAAGTGGGCAAAGTATAAGAACAGACACTTCTCAAAAGAAGACACTTACGTGGCCAACAAGCATCTTCATATTTTTATGAATGATAAACACTCTGGCCATCCTGAGTTTTTTACTTCTTACTTAAATCTATGAGTTGTTTCACTTTGACCCTTTGTTGATCTCGTTCTCTTTACATTTTATCTTCACCTGAATAACTGATAGTCTTCATCTGAAGTCTGCTTTCCCGGAATAGTTCATGAGTTAGTTGGTGAGTTTTTGTTATTAAGTGTTTCTATGTCATTATATATTTCTGTTATAGCCTTTATCTCATTATTGACATATACTTTTCTTTATTCCTTATAATGCAAAAGTTATGTCATGGTCACTATTATATTTCAGACATAATACACCATGACATGAAACAAAGGCTCAGTACCATAGCTTGACAAAATAGAAGCATTTAAAAAGGATGAATTAACCAATCAATCAATCAAATTATGGTAACAAGGTGGCAAACCTTAAAAGGAAATAAAACTTTCTATCAATGACACATGCACAATCGCTTTCAATGAAGTAGTGAGTTTTGTGGTATCTTTAGTGTCCAAACAAAGGTAGCTGTCAAATTATGTGATTTTTTTTTCTAGCCTACATCAATTTATTAGTATTTTGAATAACTTAGAGTCAAACAAATTGTTTCTTTGCAATGGTGAATACCTTAACTCGTACTAAAAACATTATATATTTTATTTTATTTATTTTCTTTGTTAAAATTTAACTCTAATGATTTCATTTGATTTTATTAGTGTTTATACATATTATGGCTTTTTTTGTTTTGTATAATGATGTCGGAATTGGAAGGAGCCTTACATTTTAATATTATGTCAATTAAAGCATTTGAGCAAAATTAGGTTATTGTTTGGTTAAAGTAATAGTAAAGTGCAATGGCCAAAACCAAAAATAGCTGAGTAGGATAATATATAGATGAGGAAAATTTTTATTACAAGGTAAAAGCAGGGCATTAAAAGTAGCGTCTGATGTTGAAATGTGTTTTATTGAACCTAAGAGGACCATTAATATTCCACCGTTGTCCATATAAACTATTATGACTTTGCAACATTTTATTTTTAAAAATTGATATGTGTCTGTGGTACAATTTGATGCTTTGATACATATGTTGCATAATGATCAAATCAGGGTATTAAGCATATGTATCACCTCATACATGTTTTCTTTTTTATGGTAAAAAACATTCAAAATTCTCTCTTCTAGCTATTTTGTAATATACAATGCTTACTGTTAATGATCATCACCCGCTGTTGAAAAGGCCCAGATTTTATTCATCCCATCTAATTGTTTTGAATGACTTGGTACCAATTGACCAACCTCTCCCCACTATCCCTACCCTTCTCCCCTCCCCAGACTCCAGACCATTGTTCTAATATCTGCTTCTATGATATCAATCCTTTATTCTTTTTATAATTCCACATGATTAAAATCATATGGTATTTGTTTTTCTGTATCTGGTTTATTTCATATAACATGATGCCCTATAGATCCAACTATGTTGATGCAAATTGCAGAATTTTATTATTTTTCAATGCTGAATAGTATTCCATTGTGTTAAATAGATTACATTTTCTTTATACTTTTATAATTATTGGACACAGGTTGATTTCATATCTTAGTTATTGTAAATAGTACTACAGTAAACATATGAGTGCAGATATCTCTTTGACATACTGATTATTTTTTCTTTTTCCTTTTGGTTATATATCCAGTAGTGGATTGTTGGATCATATAGCAGTCCTCTCTGTAATTTTTATTAGGAATCTCTATGCTGTTTTTCATAGTGGCTGTGCTAATTTACTCTCCCACCAACAGTGTGTAAGTGTCCTTCTTCCTCCATATCCTCACCAATACTTGCTTTCTTTTGTCTTTGATAAATAGCCATTCTAACTGGAGTGAAGTGGTATCTCATTGTGATTTTAATTTGCATTTCCCTCATCATAAGTGATGTTAAACATTTCTCCATTAACCTGTTGGCGATTTACATGTCTTCTTTCGAGAAATGTCTCTTTTGTCCACATCCTCACTAATGTCTGTTATTTTTTGACTTGTTAATAATAGCCATTTTGACTGAAGTATAATGGTATCAGTGTGGTTTTAATTGCATTTCTCTGATGGTTATTACTATTGAACATTTTTTATACTCATTTTGGCCATTTGTGTGTCTTCTTTTGGAAAATGTCTACTTGCACTTCTTGTGCATTTTTAATTATGGTTTTTATTGCTGTTGAATTGTTTTAGTTTCTTGTAGATCCTGGAAACTAGTACTTTGTTGGACTCATAGTTCACAAGTATTTTCTCCCATTCTATAGGTTATCTGTTTTCTCCACTGATTGTTTCTTTTGCTGTGCAGAAGCTTTTCAGTTAAGTCTCATATATCTGTTTTTGTTTTGCTGCATTTGCTTTTGAGGCCTTATTCATGAAATCTTTGCTTAGGTCAATGTCCCAGGAGTCTACTTTAAAATTTTTTACAGCATTTTTGTAATTCCAGGTGTAATATTTAAGTTTTTAACCCACAATGGGTTAATTTTTGTATATGGGAGAGGTATGAGACTATTTTAACTCTTCTGCATATGGCTATGCAATTTTCTCAGCCCCTCTTTTGAATAGGGTGTCCTTTCTCCAGAGATAATTTGATTTCCACTTTTCCAATTTGGATGCCTTGTATTTCTTTCTCTTGCCTGATTACTGTGTCCAGGACTGCCAGTTGACTGGGAGTAGTTAAAGTGGCAGTGGTGAAAGTGGAAGTCTTGTTTTCAATTCTTAGGGAGAATGCTTTTAACTTTTTCCCATTCAGGAGGCTGTTGGCTGTGGGTTTATTTTATGTGGCTTTCATTATATTGAGATACATTTCTTCTATGACTAGTTTGTTGAGGCTTTTCATCATGAAGGAATTCTAAATTTTATCGGATGCTGTTTCTGCATCTACTGGGGTGATCATCTGGATTCTGGTTTTTAATTCTGTTTATGTGGTGCATTACATTTATTAATTTGTGTATATGTTGAACCATTCTTGTATCTTTGAAATAAAATCCAGTCGACTATGGTATATTATCCTTTTGATGTGCTGTTAGATTTTTGTTTAATGTCAACCAGTTTGGGTTCAGAAAGCAGTTCTTTTTCCAAGTTGGGTAACTTGAGGCAAGTTATTTAATTCCTCTAAGTCTCAGTTTCTAATGAAGACAATGAAAGCTTCTAATTCGAATTCATAAGGTTACCAGGAAGAATAATTGAGTCAATATATATAAAATTTAGGCAAATAAGAATTTAATACATGTTAGCATTGAAACTGAATTGCAGTGCACATTAAGTTTCTCCATTTGCCTTAACTAAAATTTCTGAACAAATAATTCTTCTTAAAGTGTATAAACATCTTAACTTGAAATTATGACATTGAAAGTAATGTATTTTATTACCACTTCAGAACTATGACACTAGTTTCACAAAGACAGTTCCAGATTTCTATGGAAATTTTTCTATTAAAGTCCATGTGCAAACATTTAAAATATTTCAGTTATCAACATTATAGAAATTAATTAAAAAATAACTATTACTGAAGTTTAAATTTTGAAGCAAAATAAAATGTACATATTTATTCATTTTGTGTCATTTCCAGAAATAATCACTTTTTAATATTGTTTGCCACCAAAATTACTTTAATTGTACTTTCATTTTCAAGAACTTCCTTTAAGTATAATTTATTTACCTAAAAAGGCATATTTAAGGTAATAGCATTGACTTTCTGGAAAAATGTAACATGGCTAGCTTTTACATAATGAAATATTTTAGAGTGCTTTGGAAAAGACACCAAGATATTTTTTCAATTTAGCTACTGAACAAATTGCCCAAAATAATAGATACGTTATTTCTATAAATCAGACAGATGCTGCCTTAACTTTAAAGTTTCACCAACAAATAATTAAATTCATGGAAGTTTTGAAAATACATACTTTAGACATATAACTTCAAATATTTAATAACACAGAGGATAAATTTGTGACAGTTATTTTGTTTAAATCAATGTTTTAAATTGAGGTATAGCAAACATAAAAAAGAGTGCACAAATCTTATGTGAGAAGCTCAGTGAATTATCAAAAAGTTAATATAACTATGCAATTACCACATAGATTTAGAAAAAAATAACAATATTAAGACTATCCTATCTAATCGCATTTTCTCAACAGAACTATAATATTTAATTATACTTTTATGGACTCATTTTCATTCTTTTGAACTTTATGTGACTGGAATAATCTAGTATCTAATTTTTGCTTCTGGTATGTTTTAATTAATATTATGTTGTTTCATATGGCAATATTACATTTATTTTCAATGTTATATAAAATTATATAAGTATAAGGCAATGCATTTGTTTTTCAATTTCCTACTGACTATTTGACTAGTTTCCATTTATAGTATGATTAAACACATCTACACATTAGTTTTAATGCACTGATATAAAAGTTACTGTTGGGTGTATGCCTATGAATAGGGGCATTTATGATCAGTTATGTAGACTCAAAGTAATTTACCCTAAACAGGAGAGTTACAATATTACCATTATTTCATGTCTGTGCAACCATTTTTTAAGCCCTTCTAGTGTATTTTCAGTGGGATATTAATTTTATCTTCTTAAGAATTAATATGTGAGAACTTTTAATATATTCCACCTAATTGTATTATTTGTGACATCTCTGGTGTTATCTTTTGCCCATTATACTCTTAGGACCTCTGTTTTCATTATGCATTTATAGGGGTTCTTCATATCTCAGAATAAACTCACTGTAAATTATAACAATTGCAAATGTTTTCTTACATTCCAGGGTTGTACCTTTACTTCCTCAATGGTTTCAGTGGACAGATACTAAGGTCACTTCCAGTGATTACTCAACTTCCTGGTGTCCATGCCTATGGGTTACCCTACCCCTAACTTATTTTTAACAGGTAGAAAATAGTAAAGCAGTATAAATGTTACTTACTTGATTAGGTCATATTACATGGCAAAGAATTGAGATATCTCTCCTATGATTATGTTGTTTTGTAAGACCCTTTGATTAAAGTAGAATCAAAAAATCTTATTAGCTTGACGAAGTGAGCAGCCATGTTAAAGAAGCCCACAATGCAAGGAGCGGTAGGTGGTTTTGTGACTTGAGAGAAATTTTTATGAGTTATCTAGCAAAAGGCCAGAGCCCTCAGTCATGTGGTAGAAAAAATTAATTTTGACAACAATCTGAATGAGCTTGTAAGTGGATTCTTCAAACTTCTTCATATGCCAGCAGCCCAGCTAATATATTGATTGCAGCTTTGTGAGTCGCTGAGCACAGCAGTTAAACTATGCCTGAACTTCTCATCCACAGAGATTATAAATATGCATTTTGTTAAGTCATAAGGTTCTTAGTAATTTATCATATGATGATAAAAACAAATACAATTATGTTTTTTAAGTACTAGTAACTCTTATTTTTAACTCAGGTCAATATATCTATAATGCTTCCATTATTTTTCATGTTCTGTGTCCTATTTAAGACATTATTGGCTATTTGAAGATCCTGATACTTTTTCTCCTGCTATTTCTAGAAGCTGTATCCTTTTTTCTTCTATTTTAAAATTTATAATCTATTCAGAATTGGTTTGGTGTATGGTTGTTGGTAGCATTTATAATTTATTGTTTTTTAAATATAGCTATAGATTTGATTGAACATCATGACTTTAAAAGACTGTATATTTTAAAGGGCTAACTTTTCAGTACATGAAGATCCATTTTATATAGGTCTCCTTTTGGAATCCTGAATTTGTTTCATTGATTAAATTGTGTGTTCTTGGACCTATAGCACTTTGGTTAATTCAGTATCTGTGTATTAATTATAAATTAATATACAGTGGACGTTCTTCTTTATACCTGTTTTGGCTATTTCCCGAACTTTCATTTCTATATAAATTTTAGATTCATCTTATGAACTTTCATAATCATGTACATACAATATGTACATTTATACGTGATATGGATACAGCTACTTCCAATATGTTATGCATCCATAGCAATGGGAAATGCAGGTTCACTTTTGATAACACACAGCAATTTGCTCTTAGTCATAGATACAAAGTTAGTCATTGTTCTAACTGAAGGTTTTCTGATAAAATAGAAACCTCAAACAACAATAACAACAACAAAACTCAAAAAATACACGGAAAGAATAAATTGCGTAGAGTGAGAAATAATGAAATTTATATATTATATTTTGTCCTAAAGCAGAGAAAAAAATAGAAAATAGCTTCAAAATGACTAAGCGACACAACTGAAATTAAAAAATAGAAAATAGCTTCAAAATGACTAAGTGACGCAACTGAAATTTCTGTAAGAAGTCAAAGTGTGGTTTATTCACTCTCAGAATCTAGTTGTTGACACTAAGTAAATTGAAACAAAGGTATTGCTTCTCTAATATTCACCAGGTTTTATTCACAGCCATTGATTCTTTTGTATCTTATACCTAGAAATTCCTATGTGTCTTAGAAGTATTCAAAGGTTCACCAAGGGGGCAGAGTAGAAAAATTTTCTTAAGGGCATTGCCATGGATTGATGTCAGTGATCTAATTTGGAGAGTAGAGGGAGCAAAGTAGATGTGCTAAATAATATTTCTGTTCAGCCTAACATTCTTCTATTTGGCAACACAACTGTTTCACTTGAAGTCAGGCTGATTGAAAATTAATTTTGTTTTTATCATTGTGTTATCACTGTGACTCTGGGGGAGATTACTAATATTCTTACATTAGATGTTGAACCTGTGCTTTCTTCTTCTGAATTTGAGTGGGATATTATGGCTGCTTTGACCAACAGAATATGAATGAAGTTATAATTTTGTCAGTTTTGAGGCCCAGAACTTAAGAGAATGGCAATGTACACTTTCCTGTATGTTGAAACAGCCTCTCTGCTCTGAGGAGTCCATATGTACCAGTGAAGACAATTGTGAGTTTTCAGGTGATGTCTGAGCTGGTAGCCAGTGCAAGCCTGCCAGCCACTGAGTAGTTGGTAAACCACCTTCAATGTCCACCCTCTAGCTTCAGTCAGCCTTCTCACCTGATGTCACAAAAAGAAAGGAAAAGAGCCTAATGTAATATTTGTTAAAATTTTGACCCCTATAATTGCTATTTTAAGCCACTAAGTCTTGGTATAATTTTTAACACAGCAATAAGTAACCAAAACAATTAATGGTACATAATTTTCTAACTAAAGTGGAGGATATTCATCGTTGCAAAGAATTGGATTTTTATTGGGAAAAAAACAGTCTATACTCTCATTTCTGGCATAAGGATAATTCACTACTCTCAAAAATATGTGCAAATATTTTATATAATATGCTTTAAGGTATTGGGGATATGTATTATTAATTGAGAATCAATAATAATTATAAATCTATCTGTTAGTCTGTTTTCACAATGCTGATAAAGACAAGGCTAATAATGGGCAATTTACAAAAGAGGTTTATAATGAACTTACAGTTCCACATGGCTGGGGAAGCCTTACAATCATGGCAGAAAGTGAAAGGCACATCTTACATGGCAGCAGACAAAAGAAGAGACATTGTGCAGGGAAACTCCCCCACCCCCCTTTTTTTTAAACACTTAATCCCATAGGTCTGTTTTATGTTTTTTAAAAATTATTATTAACTTTTAAGTTCTGGGGTACATGTGCAGATTGTGCAGGATTGTTACATAAGTATACACATGCTACGGTGGTTTGCTGCATCCATCCCCCCCCCTCATTTACATTAGGTATTTCTCCTAATGTTATCCTTCCCCAATCCCTCCACCCTCTACTGTCCCTCCCCTAACCCTGCAACAGGCTATGGTGTGTGTTGTTCCCCCTCTCTGTGTCCTTGTGTTCTCATTGTTCACCACCTCTTTATGAGTGAGAACATGTGGTGTTTGGTTTTCTGTGCTTGTGTCAGTTTGCTGAGAATAATGGTTTCCAGCTTCATCCATGTTCCTGCAAAGAATATGAACTCATCCTTTTTTATGGCCACATAGTATTCCATGGTGTATATATGCCACAGTTTCTTTATCCAGTCTATCATTGATGGGCATTTGGTTTTGTTCCAAGTCTTTGCTGTTGTAAACAGTGCCACAATTAATACGTGTGCATGTGTCTTTATAGTAGAACAATTTATAATTCTTTGGGTATACACCCAGTAATGGGATTGCTAAGTCAAATGGTATTTCTATTTCTAGATCCTTGAGGAATTGCCACGCTGTCTTCCACAATGGTTGAACTGATTTACACTCCCACCAACAGTGTAAAAGCATTCCTATTTTTCCACATCCTCTCCAGCATCTGTTGTCCCCAGAGTTTTTAATGATCGCCATTCTAACTGGCGTGAGATGGTATCTCAATGTGGTTTTGATTTGCATTTCTCTAATGACCAGTGATGATGAGCATTTTTTCATGCTTGTTGGCTGCATAAATGTCTTCTTTTGAAAAGCATCTTTTCATATCCTTTGCCCGCTTTTTGATGGGGTTACTTTTTTCTTGTAAATTTGTTTAAATTCTTTGTAGATTCTGGATATTAGCCCTTTGTCAGATGGGTAGGTTGCAAAAATTTTTTCCCATTGTGTTGGTTGCCGGTTCACTCTAATGATAGTTTCTTTTGCTGTGCAGAAGCTCTTAAGTTTAAACTCCCCTTTTTAAAACCAACAGCTCTTACGAGACTCATTCACTATCAGGAGAACAGTACAGGAAAGATCCACCCAATAATTCATTCACATCTCACGACAGGTAGGAATTGTGGAAGTTACAATACAAGATGAGATTTGGATACAGACACAGCCAAACCATATCATTCCACCCCGGCCCCTCTCAAATCAAAACCTGTCATGCCTTTTCAACAGTCCCCCAAAGTCTTAACTCATTTGAGCATTAAATCAAAAGTGCACAGTCCGATGTCTCACCTGAGACAAGGCAACTCCCTTCCACCTATGAGCCTGTAAAATAAAAAGCAAGTTAGTCACTTCCTAGATACAATGGGGTACAGGCATTGGGTTAAAAACAGCTGTTACAAATGGAAGAAATTTGCCAAAACAAAGGGGCTACAGGCCTGTTGCAAGTCAGAAATCCAGCAGGGCAGTCAAATATTAAAACACCAAAATTATCACCTTTGACTCCATGTCTTGCACCTGGGTCACACCAATGTAAGAAGTGGGTTCCCATGGTCTTGGGAAGCTCCACCCCTGTGGCCCTGCAGGGTACAGCCTCCCCGCTGGCTGCTTTCACAGGCTGGTGTTGAGTGTCTGTGGCTTTCCCAGGCATACAGTGCAAGCTCTCAGTGGATCTACCATTCTGGGGTCTGGAGGACAGTGACCCTCTTCTCACAGATCCACTAGGCAGTGCCCCAGTAGGGACTCTTTGTAAGGGCTCTGACCCCAAATGACCCCACATTTCCCTTCTGCACTGCCCTAGAAGAAGTTCTCCATGAAAGCCCTGCCCCTACAACAAACTTCTGCCTGGGCATCCAGGCATTTCCATACATTTTCTGAAACCTAGGTGGAGATTCCCAACCCCAATTCTTCTATGTGCTCACAGGCTCAACACCACATGAAAACTACCAAGGCTTGGGGCTTGCATTCTCTAAAGCCATGGCCTGAACTTTATGTTGGCCCCTTTCAGCCATGGCTGGAGTGACTGGGATGCAGGGCACCAAGTCCCTAGCCTGCACACGGGATGAGGAACCTGTGCCTGGCCCACAAAACCACTTTTTCCTCCTAGGGCTCCAGACCTGTGATGGGAGGGACTTCCATGAAGATCTGTGACATGCCCTGAAGACATTTTCCCCATTGTCTTGAGGATTTACATTGAGACTCTCATTATTTATGCAAATTTCTGCAGCTGGTTTGAATTTAACCTCAGAAAATGGGATTTTTCTTTTCTATCACATTGTCAGGCAGGCTACAGGTTTTCTGAACATTATGCTCTGCTTCCCTTATAAAATAGAATGCTTTCAACAGCACCCAAGTCACATCTTGAATGCTTCACTGCTTAGAAATTTCTTCTCCCAGATATCCTAATTCATCTCTTTCAAGTTCAAACTTCCACAAATCTCTAGGGTCAGGGCAAAATGCCACCAGTCCTTTTGCTAAAACATAACAAGAGTCACCTTTGCTCCAGTTCCCAACAACTTTCTCATCTCCATCTGAGACCACCTCAGCCTAGACCTTATTGTCCATATTGCTATCAGGCTTTTGGTCAAAGCCATTCAGCAAGTCTCTAGGAAGTTCCAAACTTTCCCACATTTTCTTGTCTTCTTCTGAGCCTTACAAATTGTTCAAATCTCTGCCTGTTAACCAGTTCCAAAGTCACTTCCACATTTTTAGGTATTTTTTCATCGCACCTGACTTCTGGTACCATTAGTCTGTTTTCACGCTGCTGATAAAGACATACCTGAGACTGGGCAATTTACAAAAGATGTTTATAATGTACTTACAGTTCCATGTGGATGGGGAAGCCTCACAATCATGGCGGAAGGTAAAAGGCTCATCTAACATGATGGCAGATAAAAGAAGAGAGCTTGTGCAGAGAAACTCCCCTTTTTAAAACCATCAGATCTTATGAGACTCATTCACTATCAGGAGAACAGCACAGGAAAGACCCACCCACATAATTCGGTCACCTCCCACAACATGTGGGAATTGTGGTAGTTACAATTCAAGATGAGACACAGCCAAACCATATAAATCTGTATTATGGTAACTTTAAAAATATCAATTACAGAAATTTTAGAATATTTTAAGCCTGGAATATAAGAAGAGAATACAAAAATTGGCCTTATTCCTATGAATTCATTAAAAGTTAAATAAAATGTAGATGAATAAAATAACACTGTAAACTATTTACATTGCTAAGATGAATTTTGATAGGATGGCAGAATAATAAACATTATCTTTGGGAGAATATAATCGGTAAATTTCAGCAAATTCCCACATTTTCTATAGTAAAACTCTTTAGAAACAAATTTTTTTTTTCATCAAAAAGCAATTTACTATTTGAATGGAAGAAAAGTATAAGGTCAGCTATTAGTTACATTGTCCTTTAATTTTGCAAATAATAACCGGTATTATTGGAAACCATTCTTTACCCTTGTTGAGGAGATAACACACATTTTCTTTGACACCACTGTCTTTAGTGAGAAATTTTCTCTCTCTGGCTCTGAAAGAGTGATACCTAGATTCTTTCATTTTTCTCAAACATGGCTAACAACTTCATCCTGCCAAAATACTTTTATTCTTCTATGATTTTATTTACATTAAAGGTCATCTATTTCCATGTCTTTTCTTTGGGTGTCACACTAAACATTAGATTCCATGAATACAGATATTTCTATTAACGCTGTAGGGTATCCCTTGCACTTAATCCGTGTTATGTGTCTAGTAAATCCTAATGTTAATTTGTTCACAATTTGTAATTTGTTTACTCATTTGGCTTTCCTAATATAAATTAGATGATTTTTGCTTTAAAAGTTGTTATCATTGCCAGATTTACAAATAGTATAATACATATAGTTGTGTTTTCTGAGATATTAATGAGAAATAGAATAAAAGTTATTTATAAAATAAAAAAATAACATTATTTTAAGCAAATCCTTTAGTCTTTAATCAGTTTGAAGACAGTACCTATTCCTTGCAATAATAACAGCATTGCTCAAAATATTTTAGATCTATTTTAGAAATGTTTCTTTTCTTTTCCTGAGCCTTCCAAATTTTTCAAACCTCTGCCTGTTACCCAGTTCCAAAGTCACATTCACGTTTTTAGGTATTTTTTCATCCCACCCAACTTTTGGTACCATTAGTCTGTTTTCACACTGCTGATAAAGGCACTGAAGACCTTAAGAATGTTTTTGTTAATATACAGGCCAAACTGGACAATAATAGTAATGGCTAAACATGAACAGTGATTATAGCAACAGGCAGCTTTTATCGGTGACGCTGAAGACAATTCAAAAGTACAGGTGTTCTTTTATAATTTATAGAAAAATTGTCTACACTGAATATAATTTATTAAAGAAGAAAACTATACATAGGGGAATGATACAAAATTATCCTTTTAAGTGTAAGCAATGGTAGCAAAGTTTTTCACATTCAAACTTATGCTTGCTGAAAGCTAACTAGAATAAAATAAACAGGTTCTCAAAAAGGATAAAAATGAATTCATGTCTTGTTTTTTTCTAATCAGTTTTTTTCCAATTAAAAGTTTTTATTTTCTTCCAATTGATTTCAGATGAACAGAAAGCACATAGATACCTGATGTTTCTGAGGATTATCAAACCCCAGATGTGATCTAAAACTACATTCTGAATAGCAAGCTTAACTTAAGTGCCAGACTCAGATCTCTCATTTGAAAATCCCTTTGGCTGAATCTAAAGGTAGTGGCTGTCATGTGAAACTGATGTTTGAAAAATGCATTAAAATTCTGCCTGCAGACATTCTCTTTAAAAATTCTCATATCCATATTTCACAAGAAATGTCCTATTGCCTCATGAATATTTTTAAAATGAGTAATATCCTTTGCTTAACTATCTGTTTATTTGGAGATATGGTAAGTTTAGCTTCCAAAAAAGAAAATCTTGGGATGTTTGAATGTAATTAGAACTGTTTCTAAGTGCAAATAAAAATTATAATTAAGTAGATAGTCTTAAAATAGTTTTAGATGTGCATATCACATACTTGTGAAAAATTTTGCTATTATAAAATTCTATACCGTATGTATGACTTTCATATCTCTTTAAATATTAAATCAGAAATATATTCCTAGAAACATAATGCCTCATAATTTAAGAATTTAGAAACCAAATTTATTATAAAACAAGAAAGGTGGATGGGATATTGTTAACAAAACTAAAGAATAGGCCCCTAATTACTTGATACTCTACTGGGTATACGAGTGCTTAAGATCTTGTCCCATGTATCAACTTATCAAATTAAATAAACTAACAATCACAATTCAAACATTTAAGAATGGAATTGTTTTCTAACCACATTTAACCAGTGAAAAAAATTATTTCGAGATTAGGAAGAAAGTATTACTATTTCTAGGTAAAAATAACATTTTAATATCAAATATGATGGTGGAACATATTTTTCAAATTCTTTCAATTTAACCTCCTAGTTAATGTATAGTTTTGATGGCAGCGCTAGCCTGTCTGGAGCAGCCACTGTGAGGATGCTGGCTGCAGCAGGTAAGGCATGGCCAGGACTGCATGCTTTGCAGAGCCAGCCGGAGCCAGGAATGGGTGAGAGCCCTGCCCCATACCGAGTTGGCAGGGCAGGAGCCCATGCTCCCGGGGGCACAGCCACAGCTGCCCAGCCACGGCTCCAGAGCCCAGCATCCCTGTGCTCTCAGGAGCCCAGAAAGCCCCTACCCCCCACAGGCTTGAAAGTACCTGCTCCCACTCCCTGGCCTCTGCCTGCTCCCAGCACCTGCTCCAGGGTGGAGCAAAGTTGTGGCAGAGGTAGGGCAGTGTTGCAACCTGACCAGGTGTACATGCACTTAGGGTGGCACTCACATGCCAGCCCATACCACCTCAGCCCTCTGTGGACTTTAGACAATGATGAGCATGGGGAGGGAGCCGGGGTGCTGAGGAAAGCTCGGGCCAGGCCTGCAAGTGACTCTCAGCATGGACAGCTTGGGTGCTGCAGATGGCATCTCAAAGGCAGCAGGTTCTTAGGTGGGAAGGGGCAGGTCCCTGGTGAAATCTCACTTTCATGCCAGGGAAGCCCTGAAGCCTGGGGGGGCAGGCTGCTAGTTCCTGGGGAAGTTCACAGCTTAGAGTGAGAACTTCGTTGATGACAGTTTGATGATGGTGTTTTTCTCCAGGCTCACCTGTAGCCACCATGGACCAATCAGCATGCACTTACTCCATTCTGCCCACATAAAATCCCCAGGCTGAGCTAGACTCACTCACCTGTTGGGATGATCTGCCTGTAGAAATGAGCTATTCACTGCAGGTTTCTGCTGAACTGTCTTGTTACTCAATAAAGCTCATCTCTGCCCTGCTCATGCTCCAGTTGTCTGCCTACCTCCTTCCTGTATGTGGGACAGGAACTTGGGACCCGCTGAATGGCGGGACTAAAAGAGCTGTAATAAAACCAGGGCTGAAACCCGCCCCTCCCCCTCCTGCTCACCACATTGCAGGTGACCACAAGGAGAGAAGAGCTGTGGCCATTCAGGCAGCCCAGACCTACCCTCCCCCCACCTCCCCGCCGAACCAAGGCTCTTACACCCTCTTTTGGGCGCTCAGGTTTCTGGTGTCTCCAGGCTTCCAAACACCACTGCATACCCCTTGTCCAGATGCAGGTGCCCACAGCGGAAGCCACTTGCAGTACCTCTGATCCAGCCATAGCCTTGCATGGTGCAGGCACCTGTGCTGGCACCTAGAGCTGCCCACCCCACAGCAGCAGCTGGCGTGCCTGGCTGTCCCATAGTGGCTGGACCCCACATTCACTTGCACATACAGCCCTCATTGCTCCACACCTGGCTCACCCTTGGAAGGTTTGGGACCCAGGCCAGTAGCATGAGCCAAATGCGGCCTGAATAGTGAATGGAAGGAACCCAGGAGGCCCCAGCAAATTCGGGAAAAGGTGCCACTGACAACACTGGTTTCCAGCTGGAGAAAAGACACCCTAAGGATCCTGTGACACTTTCATTCATATATTCATTAGGTCATTCAATCAATGAAATGCTGTCAATCATTAGATAACATACATGAGCACAAACACACACACATATATGTAAGCACTTTTGTAACACAGTTAAGTAAAATAAAGTTCCTGTATCTGATAAACTGATAAACCAATATAATTATTTTATTTTTAAGTATGGACATAGTTGTAAAGTAGAACCTGCTAGTTACACCCAATATACCATATGAGAAAAAATTTTAACAAAGACTGTGTATAAAGAAAATAATCACCACAAAAGAAATGAAACATCATTTCTTCAAAGAATATAAATTTTCCACACCCCTGCCCCTCAAAATTAAGACGTATATACCAGGAATAAGAGACAGCATTAGCAAAGACACAGATAAATTAAAAGAATTATCTACTCAGTGATCCAAAGGGATGCTAATGTGATGAGGAGTAAGGACACACTTGAAGAAGTGTGAGGAAGTCATTGCATTTATTAAGAGCCCATTATGAATTAGACTATTTAGTCTTTCACATGAATAACTTAATTTAATCCTCATAAAACTTTATTTGGAGATAGACATGAAAATCTTTCAGAAAGTAGAAGAAAAAAATCAGAGATGTTGGGTGACTGGAGAGTAGTCATTTTCTCAGATAAGTTTTAATTATTGGTATGCCTGGATAAACTCTCCTTTCTACAACTCAATGCTTCCTCCAAAGAGATCAGCCTGCAAATTTGATGCCTGAGTACAACTGCCTTTCTTGCCTGGCGAAGGAATGGGCTTGAGTGTAATGAACAAACTACATTTTAAAAGACAAGTCCAGAAAACAAGTTGGCGGTTGGAGAGTAACTGTCCTAAATTCAAAGAAGGGGGAAAAAAGGCATTCAGAGAAAGAAATGAGATGAGAGTTAGTAAACCTTGGATAATGGCAAAGACAGTGATGTTGGCTAGGAAGTTAGAATTCTAGATAAGTAGATGGAAAAAGAAAAGGACTTTCCTACTTGTCTGTAAAGATGCAAGATAATAAAACTAAAGGATAAAATAGGATTTTTAGATTAGTCGAAAATGCTATAAGGAAAACAGGGCACATCTAGCGAGATGTGATTTATTTTAAGTCTGGGTAATTTCACATAAGTTGGATGATTATATATATATATATATATATATATTTTAGCAAGAAGTAAATTTTTATTGTTTAACCATTAATATTCAGATGTTGTTTGCTAGTGCACAATAAGCCTTGGCCTACCTGACTGATACAGAAATAGATATAAATGGCTATAAAAATGTGTGCACGTATGGTTTCTAAATCACACTGTAAGTCTAAAGAAAAAAAAATGACCTTTATATGATTTTCCTTTGTAGTATAAAAAGGTATTTTCAAAGCAGTAATTTATTTTATAAATAATACGGTGTTGCTGTTGCCTCAATTTTAAAAACAATATTATAGATAAATCCATTTCTAAAATAGATATGGAAAGATTAGCAAAATGTTAGTAAAATAAATCCAGTGATATAGAAGAGAAGATGAAATATCAATATAATGTGAAGTGAGGTTTATGTTAGTTTCCAAATCAGATTAAAATTTCAAAATAAATTAAGGTAAGAAAAGTCATATCATCATCTCAATAGATACATAAGAATCATGATAAAATCTCTTAGAAAACTCAATAAAAGTTTATAATTTTAGCAAACATCCTACAAAGGAATCATCAAAACCTTTTCCTCTTATTGTAAATAAGGCAGGAATGTTTCCTTTCAGAACTCCTGGAGCACATTACTATAAGTCTTGAAAGGAGGAACAAGACAGAAGAAAATAATAGGCATAATGCTTTAGAAGGACTAACAGGCATCATTTTTCACAAATTAGATGAGAGTATACTTAAAAAATTTGAAAAGAATAAATTAAATGCATAAAATTAACTCAATGAAGAAATATACCATGTGAATAAAGTAAAACATTGGATGCAGTTGACATGTTATTTCTCCCTAAATTAATCTATATATTCCATACAATTTAAATCAAAATTTATGAAAATTGATAAAGTGATTTATATGGACAAAGAAAGAGCCAGCATTCACTAAGGCAATTTTAATAAAGAAGATTAAGCTGTAGGTTACTAGATATCAAAAATAATTTTAATACTATATGAATTCAGACATTGTGGTTTGGTATGAGGATCTAGGAAACACAAAAGAATCCAAAAACAGGCTCATACATACACAATCACTGGAATTATGACAAAGATACCAATGGATTTGTGTGGAGGGAATATGTATTTTTAATACATGGCTGCGGATTAATTAGACATCCATATAAAAATAAAATGATTTCTACCTCACACCATAACGTACTAAATTCTTGATGGATTTTGGATATTATTGTGAGAACTAAATCAATAAAGATTTTAGAAGATAATGTAAGGGAACATATTTGCTAACTTATCAACGATTTCTTAAGCGAGACATAGGAACCACTAATCAGAAATAAAATATTGAAACTTTGCAGTATTAAAATCTCTGTTTTTCAAAAATTAGGTTTAAGAGAGTGAAAAGTTGACGGTATCACAGACACATGTACACATACAGTAGAGCAAAATTAAAAATCAGAAGAAGACAGTAATAAATACTCAAAACACGGTATTCTAGTGACCATTTAACATCTAAAAATATGCTTAAACTCAGTTGTAAGGAAAACATAAATTTAGGCACGGAAGTAAGTATCATTACTCTTTTACCCAGAATGAAAAATAAAGGCTAAAACTGTCAAGTGTTTACCAGTAAGTAGACCTACTAGAACTTTCATACACTGCCAGTGAGAGTGTAAATGGTACAATCACTTTGGAAAATTGTTTTTAGTAGATATTAATGCTGAATAAATACATTCTCTATAACCCAGAAACTCCTATCCTTAGCAGATAAGCTATAGAAGAATGTTTAAATATTCAAAAGAAAGTTATGTGCAAGAATGCTTATGGCAAGTCTAATGAAATAGTAAAAAATTCAGAATATCCAATATGCATCAGCATTAAAAGGGATAAATTGTGATATACATATACAATAAACTATTATTCAGCAATGAGAATGAATAGTTTAATCTACATCCAGCAATATGAATAAATCTCCCAAGATAGTGTTGAGCAAAAGAAACCAAATACAAATAGTACATATTATAGGATTTTCTTTACAAGAAATATAAAAGCATGTAGGACTGTTCCACAACATTTAAAGCCAGTAATGACATCATTGAAGGAATGTTAGGGGCTGGGCACCAGAGGGCAGGTGGGATGGATATATAGTGCCGGAAATATTGTTTATTTATCTGGGTGTTGACTACAGTGGTATGTTTAGTTTATGTAAATCTACAGAACCGAACATTGATTATATGTGTAATTTTCTTTAAGTTTCTTAGATTTCAACACAAAGTTGAAAAATTACAAAATAAAGAAACGTCATGGCGATTCACATGTAAAGCTTTAACCCAGCTATTTGAGTCATCTTCTTTCTGTGACTAATAATCATAAAACTGTGAAGCTAACTGAAGAAACTCAGAATAAAAAGACTATATATACACAAGCGGGGGATGGTGTCTATTGCCTTCAGATAAATTCACATCTGTATTTTATCTGTAGGCATTTGACAGAATCTTGTTTAAAAGAGAAAAGTTGCCACATATTCTATGGTGCTATGTATCTGAGATATGTACTGAATGTAAACTTGAATTAGGTTTTACTCAGAGGTTTATAGTCATAACATATCCTCTATACAAGAGTAAATGTATATAAAAATGAAAAATTACACTAGTTTCTTGAAGATGACACACATAATAAAAATACTTTTACTTTATTCAGTCTATTAAAAAAGCTACTTCACAGTGGCAAAAAATATTTTGGTTCTAAAATGTTACTATGATAATATCTCAGGTTCCAGTCATATTTATTCACCAAATACTGTATTATATTATCAAATAATTAAAAGTTGATTTGTCTTCTATATAATTGATGTTGATATTTAAATAAAAGTAGAAAAATAAGAAATTTTTTCATAAAATGCATGTTGCAGTAGCTAACTATGGCATGTATTCTTGATACACTCAGTTCAAACTCCCTCTTCTTGATCTGCTCAACAAATCATCAAAAAGTTTTTCCCCCACAATATGCTGCTATAAGCTATTTATCTGAAGAAATTTGCTTACGATTCAAATAGAGTAAGTATAGAAATGAGCATGATAAATCCATAAACACAAACTCTTTCCTGTACTTCTTTTCTCTAAGTGATATGAAGAGAAGAGTCCCAGAGACAAGCTAATCTTAACATACCACAAGAATTACTGATGGCATTTCTACTCCCCTCACCTTAATTTCCCCAACCAAGAAGTGCCTTCCCCTTAATACTTATATGCATTGTACATGAAGTTCATAATTTCCTTTATTAGAATTTTCTGAACTTTTTGTAAAATCATGTCTCGCTTTCATAGATATCTTGATCACTGTCAGCCTATTTTACCATTTATATATATATATATTCCTTCTATTTCTATTTTTGCTATTATGTTTTCCTTCAAATCTATATCAAATAGGAAAATAAAAGTTGGGAAAAGTAATCAAGTAACCTAAATAATTAAATATCATGCATTTTCTTGCCAGTATCTTTATCGCCTATATTATTAAATTATATTTTTACATAAAATATTTCAGTGATTTATATTTCATAAGAGGTCTATATTCTAAAATGTTTGTGCATAATTTGATAAAATATTATGAATTCTAAGCTAAAAGTATCTTAGACAAAATTAATCTTGAAATAATTGTGTAAGACATAGGGGCAAATACAGTGATCTACATTTTTTTTTTAACCTTTAAGTTCGAAATAGCCCGGTTTCACTAACATGGATTTGCCATATAACATGCTCTTTTGTAAGGATGAATATTATCTTAAATATTAGTACATGTAAATCAAGGAAGAACTATCAGAGAATGCCTGTGCAATACATGAGTTTTTGTATAGAAGGTATGATTTTACTTTGGACTTATGTCTTTAAACTGAATTTTGTTTTAGCAAAATATGATCACTAATGAGTTGGAAGACGTTGATGTCAACCTTCATGGATAACTTTGAGGAGTTCAAGACGTAAGCAGAGAAAGTAACTGCAGATGTGGTGGAAATAGCAAGATAACTAGAATAAGAAATTGAGACTGAAGATGTGACTGAATCACTACAATCTCATGTTAAAACATGAATGGAATAGAAGTTGTTTCATATGAATTAGCCAAAGAAGTAGTTTCTTGACATGAAATCTACTCCTAGTGAAGATGCTCTGAAAATTGTGGAAATAACAAAGGATTTATACTATTATATAAACTTGGTTGATACGACAGTGGCAGGGTTTGAGAGGATTGATGAATTTTGAAAGAAGTTCTATTGCGGTTAAAAAGTTATCAAATAGCATTGCATGCTACAGAGAAATCTACTATGAAAGGAAGGAAGAGTCAACTGATGCATCAATGCAGCGAATTTTATTGCTGTCTTATTTTAAGAAATTGCCCCAGCCATCGGAATCTTCAGTAACCACCCTGCTCAGTCAGCAGCCATCAATATCAAGGCCAGCCTCTGTACTGGCAAAAAGATTATGACATACTGAAGGCTCAGATGATGGTTAGCATATTTTTTAGCAATAAAGTATTTTTAATTAAGATATATGTATTAATTTATTCGACATAATGCTATTGTACATGTAATAGACTATGGCAAAGTGTAAAGTAACATTTATATGCACTGGGAAATGACACATTTCTGCAACTCACTTTATTGCAATATTTGCTAGACTGAGGTGGTCTGAAACCAAATGAACAGTATCTCCAAGGTTTACCTATGTATCTGGATACTTAGCAAATAAAATCCTTAAATCTTACATATAATAATATTCCCTATAATTGCTTTATACATCTTAATATATGTGTTAGAAGAAGTTTACAAATTTATTTAAATTTTTTTGGATTTTGGCTCAGTTTCACTAAATCTAGAACAATTTGATAGTACTTGATGTCTCATAATGTGTAGTGTCAAAATATGAATGTACTATACTGATGAAATTAATGAGCTCTGTTAATAAGGCTATCAGAGTTATATATTTAACTTATATATTTAAGTTATATGTATATTTACATTTTTAATAGAAGCCTTACATATTATTTTTTAAATTAATATATATTTCATATTTTAATTATTCTGCATCATATGAAAATATTACATATGTTTACAGACTGTCCAAATGCAACTGAATTTTGTGTAATAACTTCATGTCAAGTGATTTTGTTATACTCTTATTACTTCTATTACTTTATATGTGGATACTTATGGACTTTATAAATACACAATCACATCTTTTGACAATGAAATTTTTATTACATTAAAAAAAGTAATACATCATTACTTTTTTTTTTTACCATATTGCACCTGCCAATACATAATCACAACTTCATATAGAAGTTATATGGAGTGTCTTTATTTTCAATGTCAAAGAAAATTCTATCATTTAGACAAATCTGCTGTAGGATTTGTAGATAAACTATACTAAATTAAGAAAGTGTCTACACCTGACTAAAATATTTAAAATTACGGTTTGAATTTAGTATTTTTGTAAGTACTTTTCTTCAGAAAACGTGATGTTAAAAAAATTTGAAATATATTTATGTCCAGATTAAAATGCATTCCAAAAATAAAAATAAAAAAATGAAATGCGTTCCTAAAATAAACATAGCTCTCTTATGTGTACTGAAATTTTAATTTTTGAAATTCTGATTGACATATAGTGAGATTGACCTATAATTATCCTGTTTTATTGTCTCTTCCATGTTTTGATTCAAGATTGTATAATATGAGTTGGAAAAAGTCCATTACTTTTAAATTACCTATTCTATTTAGTAACAAAATAATTTCTAAATTACAAATTTTCTTCTATTGTCAAAAACAGCTTTTGTAATTTTGAATTTTTTTTTCACTTTTGGCATTTAGAACTGGAGTTTGCATAAGTGGTGACAGTGGGAAAGGTATTTCAAAACTATTACATAATCAATTCATTATTGGATACGTACTTTTTAAGTTTTGTTATTTCTCCTTTAGGCAATTCTGGTTCATTTCATTTTTCTAGATTTATTTTCTTTGTCACGTAAGGTTTCAAACCTATTAAACACTATTAGACATTTACCATGTCATATTGTTTGTTACCTTCAATGTCTGTAGCGATGTCCTGTTTTTTATCAATCATGTTTGTTATATGTGTCTTCTCCATGTCTAAAAAGTCTTGCCAGATAAAATTGTCTTTTACTATGCCTGTAGTTAGTCAATGATATTTTCTTTCATATTATTCATATTTCTCAGATATCTATCCATCTATCCACTAAATTTTTCTACTACGGAGATTTTATCATTTAGTTTTTAGTTTTTGTTTTTACTTTGCCTTTGAGATGGAGTCTCACTCTGCCACCCAGGCTGGAGTGCAGTGGCATGATCTTGGCTCACTCCAACCTCCATCTCCCTGGTTCAAGTGATTCTCCCACTTAGGCCTCCCAGAGTAGCTGGGGTTACAGGTGCACACCACCAAACCCAGCTAATTTTTGTATTTTTTAGTAAAAACAGGGTTTCAACCTGTTGGCCATGTTGGTCTCAAACTCCTGACCTGAGGTGATCTGCCTGCCTTGGTGTCCCAAAGTGCTGGGATTACAGACTATTGTTTAGCTTTTATTTCTCTACTTTTCGTAATCATGTTTTCCCTTAAAAAGTTGATCTTTATACAATATCTAAAAGGTTTCTGAAGGGATATACTTGCAGCAGTACTAGAACTTACCTTGTTTGGTTCATTTTACTCATGAATCGGTCCTGGACTGCCTGCTTACCAATATCTAAAACACTTTTTTAAAATATATATTTCCAGTTTCCTTCCTATTTAAAAAGGAGATGGAATGTCTGCTATCAGTTACTCCAACATGATTGGAAGTATGAGTTTATACTAGCCTGTCTAGTTGTTTTGAAAATTTGCTATGGTACTTTTATGGTTTCTAATATATTTTATTTTTTATCACCAAAAGCAATAACATACAATTATAATGTGAAATTTAGTAGGCTATTGATTATGTATGATATGTCTTAATTGCTTATATATAATCATATATATACATATGTATAAGTATATAATTATACATATATAATTGCTTATGTATAAGCAGAATATACACATAAGCAATTACACATATATTTTGCTTATACATTATAAATAGACTGTGGCTTTACTAAAGTCAAACATGTAGCAAAGTACTGCTTTTCCAGCACAGATTTTCACTCTAGAGCATATAAATAATATTATAGGATAATCACACGATCCATATTCCATTAGAAAATAGTCCTACAAGAAATATTAATTTTGAGCCTCAGGTATTTCTTCTTTTACTCTCTAATTCCCATGTAAGCCAAATCCTTATAATAGTTTTCAGTACTGTAATATTGAGTTTAATCCACTATCAACATGAACTGAACAACGTTATTTTTAGCGTCACATGAGGAATTGCTTTTGGTGAAAGTAATTCTAAAAGGTAAGTATTCCATAAGGAAAAGGGTTTGAAAGGAGGAAAACTTACTTGGTTATATACAGAAGAAGACGACTACGTTGGACTTTTAGTCTGTCATCATTCAAATGAATCAAACCATTAGAACCACACTTATAAATCTTGGAAGAAGTAACAGAAGGAAAATCTTCTATAGCTCATGCCAGTAAGTCAGCATTTTCTTAGCAGCAAATTTTTGTTACGCTCCACTACTTAAGACATTGTTAGGAAATGTTAAAAGAATTTGCCATGATAAATCCACATGGTTAGAACTATGGAATACAGAAATAGCATATCCTAGAAACCATTTTTTTTTTTAAAGCCTTTCTCAGGTTTATAAAACCATATGAGCAGGGCATGAAACAAGGAAGCAAGTCACCACAAAAATTTAAATTGCCTATTCCATCTCTAGGTATGAAATGAAGGTTGGTTTATTAACCTATATTACAAAATAAATGAAAACAGTAAATGAACCTATAAATGATACATGTGTTTAATTCAATATGTTTATGATAAATTTTTACCTATACAATATCTAAATCAATTATATTGTACATACATAAAATGCTAGAAAATTATTTATATTGTCTGCTATTTGTTGTCACAAAATATAGTAAGTTTATTACATTTAAAATATATTTTGGGGCTGGTTTAATAATATTTAAAAATTGTTTCAAAGCGTGACTAATTGTATATTAAAAAAACCTCAAAATCCAATTGAATTTAGTATAGATGCTCTTCTATTTATGATGTGTTACTCATCAATAAACCTATCATAAATTGAAAATATTGTATATAGAAAACATATTTACTACATCTAATCTGCTGAACATCATGGCTTAGTCTATACATAAACATACTCAGAACACTTATATCAGCCTACAGCTGGGCCAAATTATCTGACAACACAGTACATTGTAAATAATGAGTGGTTTATCTGCATGATCCCATGGCTGATGGGAGCCTCAGCTTTCTGTTGCTGCCCAGTACTAGTAGAGTATGTCTCTAACCTCTAGAAAGACCAAAATTAAAAATTTTAAGTATGATTTCTATTGAATATGTATCATTTTTGCACCATCATGAAGTATAAAAATTATCAGTCAAACCGTCGTAAGTTAAGACCATTTTCATTTACATTTAGATAATTTGGTGAATTAGGTAAACCCCAATTCTAACCAAGACTCTATTTATAACTTTGTAACTAATTTCACTAGTGGGCTATGCCTGTCATTTGTGGATAGGTTCAGTTAAAACTCTAACATTTATTTCATACTGAAAAAAATACTGATGGCAATTATTTGAGAATTTAGGGTTTATTTAAGTTCAGCTTATAGCAGTAAGAAAGCACAATACATAGCACATGCCCTTAATCTGTCTTTCTTAAGATTACAAAACAGTCGAGTTATAAACAAATCCCACTTTGTATAGACCAAACATATATAAAAAGGACAGATACACTTTATACATGAATTAGCTGACAGTTTATGTAAACAAATTTTTAATGAACTTTATCCCATCATCTCTTGTCCAAGTTCAATCCTCCTCAGTAAATTTCACTTAACGCCATTGCACCAATAAAATTTTGTTGTGACTTTTGGCTTTGACCTTAATCCTTTTACGCATCAACCTCTTGATCACATCAGAATAAACTTCAAATTCTTACTCTCATATAAAAATACAAAACAAAAACCTACATTAACTACGCCACAGTTTTGCTCTAAGTGAATTCCTGCCATATTACCCCTAGCCCACTCTACTTTAGGAAAATTTATGTCTTTGCTCTTTTTTGTAATTACAATTTAATTATCATGTCAATTAATTTTTTCTTTTCTCTATGCTAAGAATGATCCCTGTAGTTATTTCTTATAATTTTATGCTGCCTTGACATTAATTTTGATTATAAGTTAAACTTGCTCATACCAGAAGCCGGGCCTTGTTATCCTTGATACAGTTCCAGCTTTTTGTCTTCTCCCATTTCCTCAATGTGTTTAATCCAGATGTCTACCTTATACAACAATCCATATATCTACCTTACACAACCATCTCCTGGTGACCACCTTCCTATGAGACAGCTAAGTACAACCTGTTTGACTTCTCCTGCTGACCCCACACACCACATGGACTGCACAGTTACGCCACCATGACTACTTCTCAGTCATGTGATCCCGTGGAACTCATGCCTCCTTGCTCTAAACCTGCAAATTATAACTCCCCATAGGGAACCTGCCTAGGTAACACCCTGGACTCCAATAAAGGCTTTGACTTACAGGTCCATCACTCTCTTTCTTGCTCTCCATCTGCTGGTTGAGCACACATGTCCAGACAGCTCCCCATTTCCCACTGGCCCTGCAAGGTGTGCTGTTCTCTTCTTTCTGGGATTTACAAATGATACATTGTTTCTGTTATTTCATGTGTTTGAGTTGCCTCTTCTGTGTCTCACCTAACACACTAGAGTCTAACTTCTGTCCTGTTCAATGCTCTCCTACAGAGTGACTGTCTTGGCAGGAATAAACTGGATACAGGTCAAACGAAAGCCACAAGGACATCTGCTGGTGTAAACAATTATTCTGTGCCAGGGACACCTGAACACAGGTCGGACATGGTGGCATTAGGCTGTCCACAAGGATCAAGCAGTATCTTGTGAAAGGCAAACTGTAAACATGTGGGACCAAATTCCGAGTCTCATCAGGGTAGGGCTAGAGATTATAGCCAGTCCTTGGAGGGGAAACCTCAAGACTAAATTAGAAAGAAAAAAGGAAAACAATTTCCTCTTGCTTCTCACTTCATTCAGTGCCTGCTCAAATGCCACTGCCTTCCTGGACTGTCCTTGTAAAAAGAGTCTCATCACTTATCACTCTTCATCTTCTTATCCTGTCCCATTACTTCTGAAATTATATTACGTTGGTTTGTTTACTTATTAATGACACTCCCTACTAGAATGTAAGCTCCACAAGAGCAAGGATTTTATCAGCTTTTTCTTGGCACATAGAAGGTGTTTCTTTAAAAATGTTGGAAGTCGGTGAATGTATCAATGCAGAGCAAAGGGAATTCTCCTCTAAGTATTTAAGACTAATTTTACCAGAAACCTTACAACTAACTATCGGGGCAATCTATAAGATAATGGCTCATAAATAGTTTGCTTGGAAAGAAAGTTGGTAGAAACAAATAGTTGTAACAATTCAATTTGGAAAGATAAAAATTTACTTGTAATGCAGTGTTATTATCTCCATATTTTAAGTATATATTTTTAAGAAAAAGATACTTCTGAATATTTACATTTAGGTATTTTATTTGTTTTACAAAGAGCTGTTTCAATGTAATCTAAAAGGGTGGAGAGAAACCAAAGCCTGCCCATCTCTTCAATTAATCAAAACTATGCATTTGGTAGCAGAAGGTGTGATTAAGATCCTTTATATAAATAAAAAGAAAAAAACATACAGTTCTATTTGCTCTTTAGAGATGTTCAATATCTGTGTTTTATAAAACTATATTCATTTGGTGCAAAAGTAATTGTGGCTTTTGTTATTATATCATATGATTAAAAAAATTTAGTAAGGTTATTGTGACACGAATACATAAGACTTCCAGAAAGGTAATTAAGAGAAATATAATTAGAAATTTCCAAATAGTGAAGATATAGTCAAGCGAATATGATACAAATACTATCTTCCTAATAATAAGGGTAATTTTCATATAATTTCATTCACAGTACGCCATTTGAGTGATACTCTGGCTGCATTGTTTGTTGAAAGAAGCCAGTAACAGAACAGGATCTTTAGTTTGACTTTAACTTTGTTACATTACACATGGCACATTGTCCTGTGAACTTTATCAATTGCTCTATTAAAATAGATTGATTGCATTAGTTTGCAACTGTGCCACTGAGACTTGTGCAGACAACTTTTCATTCAATCCATCAATCCCTTCTTCCAAAGGATCAATTACTTTATTATATTTCTTAGTCCATTACCTGGGATTCAAATAAGTCTAACAAGATAATTACTTAGGTTGTCCTCTCCACTACTTTTAAATCTGAGTTTATTAACTTTTTTAAGCCAAAAATAAACAGGATTTCTAGAAATTTATTGACAACTCTTGTCAATATTTTCACCGCCTGTCACAGACTATTTTTCTTCCCTAAGCCTTTCGTAATCATACACTATCTCCTTTTAATATATGAGTAAGTATCTTTTGAGCTTGTATCACTATTTTATCTGAAACATAGCCAATAAAATACATTTCAACATGCCTCACTTAGAAGCATGAAAATATTGTTAAAGAGAGGTGAAATAGCTTTTATAAGAATAGTCTGGAAACAAGATAAAAATTAGTTCACAATGCTCTAATGACAGCAAATAATGCTAAGAAGTCTTTCTGATGGTAAGGATTTTTTTTCCTTCTTCATTTGCAAGATTTCTGTTTACACTGGTCTTGTGTTATCTAAAAGTACCAGTCTGTTGACCATACTATATGCTATTACTCAGTTTTTCTTTAATGATTTCTGACATATGAATTCTGAAACTTAGATGAAAATTTGATTGGTTTTGGGAAAAGATTATTACAATGAAGCTAATATTGTATCCCCTAAATATTTTAAAAGATAATCACATGCAAAATGTGAGCATTTTCTTATAATATTAAGCAAAATGTTAGCATTCTTTTATAAGAAGAACTATGGAAACAATGAATAGATACTTGGTACTTTTATACTATTGTTGAAGACCTAGTCAGTGCAGATAAACAGTGAATCAAATAAGAAGTGTAAGTATTGAAACAGAAAAACAAAGACAAAATTGTGATTGTATGCAAATAAAATATATGTGAAAGCATGTGGTAAAACGGGAAGATATTTTAAAAATATTAGAGATTGCTATGAATTGGCTAATGACATAAAGAACACACACAAGAAGAGTTTTCTATGCCAAAAATTAAGAGAGCAGAAAATAAAACAGAAAACAGACACCAAAAACAGTCAATATGTTAGAAAAAAATAAAATGAGAGACAAAAGAGTACAAAAACTGTTTTACTAGAAGACAAAAGAAACCTTCATGGTATTTTACTTTTGGAGAGAAAATTCATATTCAGTAGAATCTCATTACTGTTGTTAACAAATTGTTTTATGCATTATTTGGGGGTGTTTGTTTTGACTATTATAAAATATCCATTTCTTTTGATCCAGGAATTCTACTTCTATGGATTTGCCTACAAATATTGCTACAAAAATGAAAAAAAAATTAATCCATAAAGTACCTCAAAATCTTTGATTTTATTACTAAAATTTTGAAGACATTTTAAATATCTAGTAAGAGAACATGTTATGTAAATTATACTATACACAAAGCATTCCCTCAGTTATTAAGTACTATAGTATAATGAGATTATTTTAAAATAATTATTTATATGTATACAAATATTATATGTGGAGAAAAAGTCACATGTAATATTATCTCCATTATGAAAAATTACATGAAAACACGTACATATGTGCATTTAGTGAAATCTGGAATAAAGTTCAAAAAAAAGTCATACAATATCCTCGAAAGTTGAATTTCACATAATGAATACATTCCTCTTTTTTACTCTGTGATTTACATTGCAGATGCTTATACATTTATCATTTAAAAAAAATCTGTTTATTAGTTAAAAGGTGAAAAATAAAATAGAGATAAGAATATACTTTTGTTTATATGGTTATTATGCATCAGTCCAGAAATAATCAGAACAATATAGTACAATATGGTCTTAACATTAGTATGTAAAATAGATGATGCATTACTTTTAAAGTTATTACTAGGCATTTAAGAGTATTTATTTGCCAGATACTATATTTACATTTGAAGCTATTTACTGAGTTATGAACATGTTGTGCAATGCATACTTCTTTAAAAGATACACACAAATTATAGTAATGTTGGGAAATCATTTTCAAATGTATCAAAAAAATTAAAACCTATTACAAAAAGACCGTGGATATTTTTGATTGCTGACCTGAAAGGGCCAGATGTTAACTGTAGTTTTTAAAACTTTGACAAAAGTCTTGATTTAAAAATGAGCATTTATAATATTAAAATGTGTATAACTTAAAAAAAAACAATGCCTGTTTAAATATGAAATTATGGAGTAAGATAAGATAATGTTTCCTATTATTTCTGCTTATATTTTATTCTCTTATTATAAAATAAGTTTGAACTTTTTTTTGCAAATCAAGGACTACTCACATCATAAAAGAAACAGAGTATTTCAGTTATTATTCTGCCTTCTGTAGTTTGTCCTTTTTTCTTCACATAAAATAACTTTAGACTCATAATTCAAAAAACATTCATTCATTTAACCATTCAGTGAACATTTATTTGCACCATCAGTATACCAAATACTAAACTAGGCAAAACGGTCCGTAAGAGAAATGAAGGACTGAAAATTTCTGACTCTGAGACAATCTATAATCCAATAATTACAATAAAATGTAATAGATATTTTAATACCATAATATACGATTGTTATTGTTATATGTTACAAAGCTAATGATGGAGAGTTACAGCAATATCAGTACATGGAAGGAAATAAAAATACTCCTATAGAAATTATTTACAATGTTTATGCAAAGGTTGAAAGATCCAACATTGCCTCTAATTCATAGAAAACATATGATGTAACTAACTATTCTACTAATTCAGGTAAGATCTTTGTAATTTCAGTGTTTTGGAAGATAATTAACTTTGAGTTGCAAGTAGAGAGCTTAGTGAAAAAGTTTTGGTCTTTCAAGTTGTATCTCTCTAAACCTGTGACAAAGATTTGAAAACCGCCCTCTGGTGACGTCTTAGGACTTCCTCTGCACCATCTGTGCTTTTGAAATGTCAGCACTATAAGTATCTGATACTGAGAACAAGCTGCAAGGAGCTCACAGAAATAGGACTACTAACTTTTATCGGATTCAGCCCACTGCTTGCCATAGATGGCAACAGAAACAATCTGATGTCCTTTACTTGATGAAAATGGTCTTTACCAGAAACTGTTAGAAGTGTAGGTATTCCTAAGAAATTTATTGACACAATTTTAAAAGATTTTAGAGAAGAGATTATACATGATAAATAAAAATGCTATGACTTTTTTGGCTGAAATACTATTAGGAATTCAATACATTTGAATATATTTAATGTTCATTAAACTTTGAAATATTTTTTTGACCAAAGACTGCTATTTGCCTGTACTTGAATCAAATAATATTGATAAATGTTTAATCAACAAAATGATATTAATTATATTGTGTGTATTACTGATTTAAAAGGAATAAAAAGTAAGTAAAAAGAAAATATTCAATCATATTTTGGTGAATCCTAATTTTATCTGCACTCAAAATTTGGAAAACATTTGAGTTAACCACATTGTAGGAGGTTACAAAATAATATTCATTTGTATAAACATGTTCAAATAGATCTTTTAAACCTATCCTATAAATATCTCAAAATAAAAATATGTAAGCTAAAGTGTGAAAATCAGTGTGGTTGTATTTTATAACCAGCCATGTAGAAGTAATTCTATTATCAATTTAAAATGTTATAGACTTTAAAAAATAATGTTTTTAGAATGAAAACCTTTTCCTATAGTACAGTGTACACTGCTTAACAAAAGGTTATATTCTGAGAAATGTGTTGTTAGACAATTTTGTCATTGTGTAAATATCATAGAGTGTACTTACCGAAACCTGTTGGATATAGCCTACCTTATACCTAAACTATATGGTATAGCCTGTTGCTCATTGGCTAGAAACTGTGCAGTATGTCACTTTTCTGAATACTATAGGCAGTTCTAACTCAATATTTGTGTATCTAAACATTTAAAACGAATAGAAAAACTATGATATTACAGTCTTATGGGATCAGCATCATATATGCAGTCTGTTATTAAGCAAAATGTTATGGAGTGCATAAAAATGAAGTTAATATTACTATATCTGTTAACTAACTTAATTTAGATAGCGTTAACTATTAACTAACTTAACTTAGTTAATCTCCATTAACCAAAATTTTACGTCAAAATGTAGAAACATTAGAATATTTTTCAGCCACAAAAAGGAAACCCTGTCATATACTATAACAGTGATCCCCAACCTTTTTGGCACCAGGGACCAGTTTTGTGGAAGACAGTTTTTCCGTGGGAGGGGTTTAGGGAGGGATGGTGTGCGGATGAACCTGTTCCAACTCAGATGATCAGACATTAGATTCTCATAAGGAGCACGCAACCTAGATTCCTTGAGTGCAAGGTTCACAATAGGGTTCATGCTACTATAAGAATGTCACACTGCCGCTGATCTGAGAGGAGGTGGAGCTTAGGCAGTAATGCTTCCTTGCTCACCGCTCACCTCCTGCTGTACTGTTCCTAATAAGCCTCAAACTGGTACTGGTCCATGACCCAGGTATTGGAGACCCCTGTGCTACAACATAAATAAACCTCGAGGACATTATGCTAAGTAAAATAAACCAGTCAAAAACCACAATGTACCATCATTCCACTGATATAAGGTATTTAAAGTAGTCAAACTCATTGAAGTAGAAAGTAAAATGGTGGTTGACAGGGGCAGTGTTGGCGGAGCAATGAGGACTTGCTGTTCTTTGAGTATAAAATTTCAGTTATGTAAGATGAAAACATTGTAGAGAACTGCTGCATAATATTGCAGTTATAGTTCATAATATTTTACTGTACACTTAAAATTTGTTAAGAGGGTAGATCTTATACGGTTTTATCACAATAAAAGAAAGAGAAGTTGTTAATTTTGCTTTTGTGTAGAGTTAACAAGTGTTTCCAAATATCAGCCCAAAGAGTTGTATAACATACCAATGGGCGCATAATCAAATTGTGAGATGCAAAGTAGTCAGTTACAGTAGAAAGAGCAGCAGTGCCTGCATAAATAATCAGTTTATGTTCTTTTTTTCTTTTTAAACCTGTCAACCATGACTAATACGTCTTTTTTTGGTGCATTACCCGATTTAAGGATTTGTTGGTATGTTCTTGAGCAGCTTTTGCTACTTGTATAGCTTTGAAATGTGAATTAAAGTTGTATGGTGTGTATGAATACACAACTAATGAGACTATCCTTCAGTTACTTCTTCTACCCTGGACGACAATAATTATCACCTAAAAATCAGGAAACATTAATAAAAATATACACATTATATATAAATCTTTGCATTATAAAAATAGATCTTAAGCAAGAATTACGGAAAATAAATGTTGATCAGGCATAAACATAATATTTATATTAACAGATTTAATTTTATTAAATGATATGTCTATCTAGACACCAGTTATGTAGAAATGAAGTTTCAATAAACATTATTTCCTGATAGAAATTACGTTGCATAACTTATAAAACAAGCGTTTATAAAATGTTCAATAATTTTTTAAATTTTTTTCTGAGACAGAGTTTTGCTCTCATTGCCTGGGCTGGAGTGTAATGGCACGGTCTTCGCTCACTGCCACCTCCACCTCTCAGGCTCAGTTGATTCCCCTGCCTCAGCCTCCTGAGTAGCTGGGATTATAGGCACATACCACCAGGACTGGCTAATTTTGTGTTTTTAGTAGAGATGGGATTTCTTCATGTTGGTCAGGCTGGTCTCGAACACCCAACCTCAGGTGATTTGCCCACTTTGGCCTCCTCCCTTCTGGGATTACAGGCAAAGAGCCCAACCATGTTCAATAATTTTTATCTTAACTAATTTACATTGTTTATAATCAAAGTTTGAATACTTTGAGTTTATATATTTCTAATATTTGGTGCAAACTAGTGTTGACACCCTGGAACTTTTAGATTTAAGCATTAAATGACATTAAAATTAGAAATGTGTAGAATTATTAAAAGAGTTCGAGGGTTGATCATAATACAAAATTTGAAACAAATTTAGTTTTATTTATAATACCTTCAATTATTTTTAAATTTTAGAGACAGATATATTTTATAAGAACTTAGAAATTGGTAATAACCTTTTTTCCAAAAGAGTCATAATATATTTTTATTTATTTTCCAATACCTAGGAACATATTATATATATTCTTTAAGTATAATTCACCAATCTATAAATATAAACATACAATTTCTGTAAATATAGGTTCCCTATAGCTTACAGAAAAGAACCTTAGGTCATTTCTCAGTAGCAGACTTACTTCTCCCCTCCTCCTGACTAGGTAACACCAAGCTAATTAATGTTTTTTTGCATTATGTTCACTTTACCGACTTGTTGGCAACTCTTTGTCACACAACAATGCTGAAAGAAACATATCCATTTTTATAATCATATATTATTTGATACCAGTGGAAAGAAATGTAACTGACATAATAATAAATGTACAGATAATGATTTAACTTCAAAACCATTAACAAGCTGATATGGAAATTTTGATTGGTTGTCATCACTAGGTTTTCTACATAAGGGGTTTCACTTTTTTTCTTTCAGCCAAGATGCTAAGACAAATGCCCATCAGGTAAGTCAGGGTAAAAGAAACAATCGCAACTCATCAAGAAAATTAAGAAATATTGAATATTGTATTTTTGGAGAGCACCACATTTAATACGAGAGTACATTTCTAAGGGACAAACCTTTAGAAGAACAATGATAAACTCTGGACAAAATATATAACACAAATTAAAAATTAAGAAAAATTGCCTGAAGTCTGCATAGAGTGAACAAAGGCAGACAATCTTAAAACGGAGTTGAAACTTTCAAGAAAGCAGAGGATAAATTACTAAATTAGGAGGCTTTGGATCAAGGATGTGGTGGAAGGCAGTGTGATGTTTGGTGGCAAAAGCTCCAATAAATAACCCATCATTATACTGGCTCAAATGACAGAGCAAGGTCTGCCCACTGCAGCAGAAATCTAAGATGAAAATCCAGAAAGACGAAAACCCAGTGTACCTATTTAAACTGTGCCAAATCAATGGCTAAACCTCATGTTCATAGGTTGCCACCAAGCTAAGGCTCAAATATTTAAACTGAGATAAATTTGTTTCTAATTAATAATAGATCAATTTAATTTTTTACTTAACAAAAACATTGCCACTATCTAGGAGAATGTAACAAAACTGAGAGGCTATAAAGTTAACATCACAATGTTCAGGATACAAACAAAAAAAAGGAAAGGAAAGTGACACATGTGGATCCTGGAAAAGGCAGCATAGATCATCATCCAGATGTTGGAAGTTTTGGGCAAAGACTTGAAAGCAGCTATTATATCTATGTACAATGATATAAAAAGCATCTTGGAATAAATGAAATTCTAAGAAATATAATAGATGTGTGAATCCATGTTAATATTCCTATAAATCCATACCTGAGACTGGGTAATTTATAAAGAAAAGAAATTTAATTGATTCACAGTTACACATGACTTGAGAGGCCTCAGGGTACTTACAATCCTGGTGGAAGGGGAAGCAGGCATGTCTTACGTGACAATAGGCAAGAGAGAGCAAGTACAAGAGAGAACAGGGAAAATTCTCTTATAAAACCATCAGATCTCATAAGAACTCACTCACTATCACAAGAATAGCATGAAAGAAACTGCCTGCATGACCCATTCACCTCCCACTGTAACCGGGTTTTTCTCGGATGCCGGTGATCGTTGTGGGTTCTTGGCCTCCAACCTCTTATGGAGTAAGCGGTGGGGCCACTGCAGGTGGACTGTATGCTCCTAAAGTGAATATCGGACCCAAAAAGTGTTGCAGAAAGGTGATTTTATTTAGGCAGAGAAAAAGAGAAGGAAAGGGGAAGAAGAGAAAGGATTCCACGAAGGAATGTGGAAGGGGATTCCAGAGGGAAACTCCCGGAGGGAGCTCCCACCGTGTGGGAGGGGATTCCAGAAAGTTGGAAATCTGGTGCAGGTCAGGGAGCACGGACTTTTATCCTGGGAGAAACCCCCACCTTCTCCAATACCCTGGGCCAATGAAAGGAGTTCCTTAGAACTTCTGCTGGAGTGATTGACTTTTAGTTTCTTCCCACACCTGCAAAATTCGAACATAAACCTAAACCGTTGAATCTCCTGGATGGGGAGAGATGGGAGTAGGGCATGGCGCGGGGGAAATTCTTGCCTTTAAAGCTATGCCACCTCATGGACCTGGGAAGAGAACACATTCCCTCACCACCAGGTTCTCTCTCAACATCTAAGGATGAGAATTCAAGATGGGACTTGGGTAGGGTTATAAAGCCTAACCATATCAGTAGATAAATAGAAAATATTTTTTAAAAGAGGCAAATGGAGAATTTGTAATTGTAAAATATACCATTAGTAATAAAAACCTCACAGGAGGATTTCTAGTTTTAGCTCCAATATCTGACGGGCTTGTAAATTTTTGTTCTCGTTTCACAAAACGGAAAGGCAGGACAAATTAAAATTCACTGGTTTTTCTTCAATCCATTAGAGAACTGAAGTCATGAGGCAAATTGCTACCCTTAAATCTGGGCAGAAAGTCATACCCAGAGAGTTACATCAGGCAAGATCTGCTTACCTGAAACATAAGTCACTGGAGCTGTAAAGTGGCATAAACACTGAACTGGTAATATGGATAATACATTGAAAAATATGAGAAAATTCAAGAGCCTAGGTGTGGGCTATTGTGAGAGTGAGGCACTCCTGAGGAGTACTTCTGATAAGAGATCCACTCTTTCATGGGAATTCTTTTCAAGAATCCCATCAGACTCCTTTCCCCCCACCATCTGTAGTGAGGTATAATTGACAAAATTGTATAACTTTAAAGTGTACATGTGATGATTTGATATGTCTGAAATATAAAAGAATTATATCCTATTTTCCACTTTTGTTTTTGTGAATAAGATTTAAATATGGAATTTATTTGAAATATATCCTCATAGACTAGTAGAAATGAATAAATATCATTTTAAAATTTAGATTTGCAGGTACTTATATTACAGTCCCACTGCCATTTATTGATTAAATGTTTCTTCATGCATGAGATGAGAGTCACCAGCACATCACTCAGGTAAGTCAGTCTATGACTGGGTTATTCTTTTGCCAGTAAATCTCTTAATACTTTCTCTCTTACCACACTGTTTTATTTAAGACTTTAAGGTATTACTATGATATGTTTTAATATGTGGTAGGCTAAACCTGTTTTTACTTCTTTTTAAAATGCATTACTGCCTATATTGTTTGGTAAATTTTTTATATAAATATTAAAACACTTCAGCTTTAAAATATTTTTTCTCTTCTTCAGAAAAGTTTTCAGGCTATCTTTATATTTATTTATGCATTATCATGTATTTTCGGTATGTTTCTTTTATTGTTGTTATTGTGATAACTTGATGTTTTCGTATCTATGAATTGCATTAAATGCCAGATGTTTCGTTGAATCTCACTAATTACCAAACCTTCTGTTGTTTGAAGCAGTATCCATTTATTTTATTTTACAGAAATATCATATGTAAATGAGCATTATTGTTTATTCATTTTAACTTGTGTATTTATATTTCTTTTTTGTTAAAAATTCTGTAGTATTAACTAACGGCAGAGATAGGAAAAACTGCTCTTCCTCTCTAAAATTTCTGAGGCTATTTCAATTTGGGTCTCTATCAAACATGATGATAGCTTTTGGGTGGAAATAGTCACATTGCATTTTTTAATAGCTTGTATTATCCATTCTTTTTTAATAAGGGTTTATTAATTTAATTTAATTTAACTTTTTACAGACAAGGTCTTACTCTGTCATCCAGGCTGGAGTGTAGTGGTATAATCTTAGCTCACTGTAGCTTCAAACTACTAAACTCAAGAGATCTTCCTGCCTCAGCCACTCCACTGAAGTAGCTGGAACTACAAGCACATGCCACCAAGCCCATCTGAGAATTTATTTTTGATTAAGAAATAATGCATTGTTCGGGCATGGTGGCTCATGCCTGCAATCCCAGCATTCTGGGAGATTGAGTCTGGAGGATCACCTGAGGTCAAGAGTTCAAGACCAGCCTGGGCAATATGGTCAAACCTTGTCTCTGCTAAAAATACAATAAAATTTGCCAGGCGTAGTGGCAGGTGCCTGTAATCCAGCTACTTGGGAGGCAGAGATAGGAGAGTCGCTTGAACCCAAGAGGCCAAGGTTACAGTGAGCTGAGATCATGCCATCGTACTCCAGCCTGGGCCACAAGAGCAAAACTCTGTCAAAGAAGAAAGAAAGAAAGAAAAAGAGAGAAAAAAGAAGGGGGGAGAGAGAGAGAGAAAGAGAAAAAGAAAAAGAAAGAGAAAGAAAGAAAGAAAGAAAAAGAAAGGAAAGAAAGAAGGAAAGAAAGAAAGGAAGGAAGGAAGGAAAGAAGGAAGGAAGGAAGGGGAAAGGAAAAGTAAAGAAAAGATGTGTTCTATATTAAATGTATATTTGGTATCTTCACTGAGGAATATCTATTTTTTCTCCTTTCATCTACTGATTTGTTGAATTATTTAATAGAATGCCTCTAATATAACAATGTTCACATTGCTAAGATAATGTTTACTTGTTCTTGAGTGATTATTAAAAATGTTGCACGGTTTTTTTCTTAAAAATTTTTGCATATTATGCAGTGAGTAATCTCTAGATTTATTGTCAATGTTATATTCTTCTTATAAAAATAACTCAGATAATTTCCTTATTTCTTCCTGGTCTAAAAAAATTGTATTACTCTTGGAATCATCTAGTCTATAAAGACTTGGACTAATTTTTCTTGTAAATATATCTGTGTATATTGCATTTTAAGGGACAACAAACGTTCTTTCATATAACTATGTATTTTGTAAAGTTGCTCTATTATTTTATTGCTTCTGCAGTCAGTTGTAGTAAATTAGATCTTTCTGTTAAGAAAGTACTTAATCTAGTTATTGAATATTGATTCGAGCCAAAAATGTCATCAGTCTTTTAATTTTCTCTTTAACTGTAGTTATTTCCTGTAATACATTCCTATTTCGGGTCTAGAAACCAGCAATTGATGCCATGAGTGCAATTTTACAGTAAGAGAAAAACAAGGACCCTTTAAATTGGAATTGTTCAGGATTCAGCAGAGGTTTCCCACACTGGACCTAAGACCCTGTTTCCAAGATCTTTTCACCTCTGTTGGCAACAGTCAAGAGGTAACTCCCGCTTCTACCTGTCACTACATACAAAACATTATCAGTTTCACACTACTGAATGCCTTGAAATCACAATAAAGAAAGTTATGCTCTACCATAGTTTTCCCAGGTGCCACCTGCTGTCTTGTAGTCTAATCTTTACATGTACTTTCTATTCTGTTTCTTTCACCTACCCCCGCTTCTTATACACTTTCTGCTCTGTTCTCTGAAATTTATGGTTCATATTTAATGAAATCCCCTGTATCCCTAGACTTTTCTTTGTTCATAACATAATGGTATCCAAATTGTCTCTGGAGAATATTGATTTTCCTACATGCTCTTAATGTTTAGCTATTTAGTATTTTTGTACTAAAATAAAAGTACTAAATACTAAAATAGAAGTATGAAAATACTAAATAGCTAAATATTTAGTTTAGCATTTTCTTCCAGAGCTCTCATACTGGTCCTGGAAGTGGTATTAATCTCTTCCTTCTTTTCTTGGCCATATTTAAACTGTTTCCCCCTTATGTCCAATGTTAACCAACTTTGAATGTCATGTTGTCAAAATATAAGCTAACTTCCCTTATGTTGTTAAGTACTTTACTCCAGAGACATTCCCTCTCATTTCTCAATGATTTTATTTTATAGCTCTATTGTTCTACAGATCCTTTCAATTCAAAGACTTTAAAGTCTAGGTAGATTGCAACTGATATTGTCAATAACAGCAATACTTGAATAAACTCCATTTATTGGAACAAGCTTTCTGACTAGCACATCTTATCTTTTCAGTTTTTTACTCCCTTTAGTGTTCCCAATTCAATTATTTAGGATCACAGATACTTTCAAAGCTCTTGATATCCTCTTTGCCATCATGTTTTTGCTTAGCTTCTGAGATCACTTGAGATCAGTATCAGCTAGAATCGTAAAACAACCACCAAAAGAAAAGTTCTTGAAATTGGATATTTCTTTTCCCCAACAAATAATTACGATGATAAATAACTGTAGGCTCCATACGGGAAGAAATGGACAATATATATACATACATAGATACACACACACACAGGCATACAGACTCACACACACACAGGCATACAGACTCACACACACACAGACACACACACTTGCAAGGTCATTACTAAGTCTTTCCTTGAGGAATCCCATCCTCCACTGAATTTGGTAGGCATTGAGAGTCGTAAATAATCTTAAGCTAACAATTTTTTGCATAGGGGTGTCTCTTGTCAGCCTTGAGCTCACCAAATGTTGGTTTACTTTTTGTTAGTGTTGTCACACAGGATTCTATTACTAATACTCTCCTACTGTGTTCCTCCGTTCTACTTTCCCTGGAAACCTGGTGATCCATTAGTAATTTTCACAGATTCTGGAAGGTCAAGGTACCTTAATTTCCGCTCCGGTCTTATTTCCCATTGTAGTAATTTTGACCATTCATCTGTTGTTGAGGACCACCATCTAATATCTGCCATTCCAGAATCTTGTTATACTTCCTTATACTAGGGGAAACAGTTCCATGACAGCACCTCCTGCAGCACATTATTGTCTACAGAAGACAGCAACCTTCAGCTGTTCAGAAAAGTAAATGTAACCTTCACCAGAACATTTCTCATCTACTTGATAAAACGATGGTCTTTTCTGCCCTCCAGGAAACATATACAAGTATAGTGGGATCTCTGGCCTTATAATCAATCCAGTCTAACATTCCCATCGTAGTTTTACATGTGTCCTAGCTCCTTCTATCCTTATAGGTGATGGTGGTGATGGGAGTGGTGGCAGTTGTTTACACCCCTAAAGTCAATGCCTAATTAGATGTCCAACCGGGGAATGAGACGGTATTGCTTTCTTAATTTCCCATCTCCCCCTCTTCTTCCTCCTTCACCTCCATGGTCTTCTCTTTCTGATGTTACACTCTCATCCCCCACAAAGGCATGAATGAAAGAGGAAAGGAAAAAAGAGGTCTTAAAATAAATGTGAGTCTTTTAAAAGTACAGAAAGAAGAGATTAAAAATGACCTTAAAGATAAGAAAAATTCTGAAACAAATTTAGCATCTTTTGAAGAACTAAAAAAATATGTGAATATGGATGAAAATGTATTAAGGAAAACTTTTTATAAGTGTATTATTTTATCTTTTGTCATTTGCAATAAAATAACAAAGTAAGGACTATTAATTAGCACCATACTTGAGAAATAATAAGTATGTTTAATGTATATTTGTTGGACTCATTAATACAAAGACATTTTAATATATTTAAACATATATAAACCAATTTATCAAACATGGACATAAACACAAATTTATAAAGATATTAAATACACTATTAAGCTTTATCTTTAAAATGTGGGATTAAAATCATTTAATTATTTACTTTTATTAATTGCCTTTTTAACTTTCACAGTAATTACCTACTATAGTTTCAATTGTAAAAAATTATAAGACAAAATTGCACATACATTTAAGACTAACAAATTGGATATATCTATTTTAATAAAAATTTTATTAATTTATAGAATAAAATTATTTGCAATAAAAATTAGATTCTTTCCAATTTGAAGGAGAAAGTGGAATAGGCAGCAAGATCCTGTAATACTACTTGACATCAAGGGACACTCATGCTTCTGAAGAACAGAAGAACAAAAAAACTTCCAGAACATCAAAGGAAAAAAGCAAATTCATTTTTATTCCACTAATCATCATCTACGGTGAAACAACAAAAACCAATTTTCCGCAGAGATCATCTTAGAGATTAGTTATGAGCTACCACCATTCTTGGCTTAGCTACACTGATATGTTTTAAAAGACAACATTTGATTTTTACTGGGGAATGTTCCTATTTAGGCTAATTAGTAGGTGTATATATAGTCCTCTAAGTTTATTATTTCTCCCAAGGTTGCTGTGTTGCAGCATTCATAATTGCCTTTGACCAAAATAATTTGGGGTCTTATTTTTCTCAGATCACAAGGTGTCCAGATGGAGGCAGTCTACAGCCATGGCACACATTCAGAGAAATATTCCAAGCACTAAGTACTTTTGGCTGCATTTTATATCATTCTAATGAGTATCTTTTATGCTCATGGTAGCCAGATGTCTGCTCCTTTCCGGGCATTCATTTGTTTCAAGCTGGAAGAAGTAGGGAGGAGATACAAATGAAAGACAAAAGGTGCATGCCAGCTGAGCCTGTGCATTTACATATTTTTCCAATAATCCTCATTCAATACCTCAACTGGACAGAGGTGCATTGATCGTGTACATCATTTTTACCTGCATGGGAATCATTGGAACTTATTATTTAAGTTGATCTGAATGCCACCACACTGAATATTATCAGTGTTCTCTTTGTAAAGAAAGAAAACATGAACAGAGAACACACAGATAGCATTGTCTGCATGGATACAAAACTGACACATATTCATATCTGATACTTTAGTTCATTGCTTGGGGAATATCAAGGTTGCATAATACATTAAATACAACTAAAGGGAACCTATGAATTTTAGTAAGGCAATTCATAATTAAAGTATAAAATGTTCTTAAAATTGACATGGTAAAACATTGTAAGAGTAAACAAGGAAGGGCCTGGTGGCTCATACCTGTAATCCTAGCATTTTGGGAGGCCGAGGTGGGAGCACTGCTTGAGGCCATGAGTTAGAAACAAGCCTGGGCAACATAAGTAGACCCCCTGCATCTCTATAAATTAAAAAGAAATTAGCCAGCATGGTGGCTCAGGCCTGTTGTCCTAGCTATACAGCAGGCTAGGGTGGAAGGATTGCTTGAGCCCAGCCCAAGGCAGTGAGCCATAATTAGGCTACTGCACCCCAACCTGGGTGACAGAGTGAGACTCTGTTTTGTGTTATGATTAATTCACTGTTCTTTCTTAATATGCCTAATTAAATATTCCTTTTCAATTTTCTCACCTGCCCATTCACTAAAGAAGTATTATATTCCATCTTCTATAGAAAATCACAATAAGTTATATTAATGGTAATAATCATTGACATCAATATCATTTCTGGAACTCTTGAACAAGTTTCTATTAAAACATAACGTACTATGCATGAATAAATAATATACATATGTAGTATTAATATATATGAATATTCACATAATCACTTGTTTCCTAATAATTGCCTTTCATTTATTTTTCTGCTTGCAACAATATTTTATAAAACACTGCTTTCTTTTGAATGTTGGTATTGTATATAATTTTGCTTGTATTTGCATTTTCACAGCACATACTTTAAGATATTCATTTTAGACCTTTAGAAAGAAACCAAGCAAAAGAATCCTTGAGGCACAAGAAATTTATTACCTCTTCTTTGCAAAATCACAGTGCAAGATGACAAATGGGCCCCATGCAAAGAAAACATATATTTGAAATAAACTTTTTAATTGAATTAGTTCATGGTTCCAAATAAACCATTTTGTTTGAAATATGATCACAATTACCCTAGCACTCAGTTCTTAATATATCATCAAACAGTCAAGTGAGAAAGTAAATAGCATGGCACTGAAAGTATTTAATTATTTTCATTTGATGAAACTTATGTAATGGGACCCTGTGGAATCTATCCTTGTTATCTCTGCCAATTCTTATATTGGTTCAAAATGAATATATGAGAGAGTGAGAGGATTTGATTTAATTTGGAGGTACTGGTGAGCCTAACAGTGAACATTATGAAAGTACCCCCTGACATATGTGATGTGAGGACAAGCTGACCATGTCATCCATTATACTACTTCACTGATGTGGCTGGCTAAATGCCACTTCTACAGTCCCCACTCCATTTGCTTCTCTCATAAAATGAGGTATTTAATTTGATATGATCACCTCAGCCAGAAGACGATGTGATGTGTTTGCCCAGTTAGAATCTCCCAGCAGAAGTGACATATCTGGCCTTAGAGAATATTGTCTGTGACTTCTGGAACATTCCTCAAGTCAAATTTGAAAAGATATTATCAGAGACCATCCATTTAGAAAACATAGAATTGTTTCCCTTTCATCTTACTCTTCCTTGTGCAATCCAATGCCAGAGGAAACATATTTTAAGGCAAATAATAATAAATGCCTCAATTAGTATTTCTGTTCTCAAAGCATCATTTTATACTTTTTTTGTTAGCATAATTACATATATATTCACTAGGCCTCTAAAACAAGTAAGAGGAAACATGTCTGTACAAATTGAATGTTACATTTTAGAAACTTATTACTGCTATCAAAGTCAGTTTTCTTAAGCAATAACATTAGAGTGTTAGAATAAAAAAAGCTACATAGTGTTCAAAAGAAATGACAGACATAGAGTTCTCTCTTTGTAGTAAACCCTTCTCTCACCCCACAGACATCCTTAACCTTAGTATTTCTGATGCTATTAACAGAATCAGAAGAATAGACAATTTTTTCAAAGCTCTTTGGTAGAAACTCTGACACAAGACAGAGATGATGATACTCTCATCAATAATGGGTGTAAGGTCCCTGCCTAATTGTAGTTATTGGAGATTCTTCATCACTTGCAAGGCAAATGTTTTTCCTTTGATCTCTACCTGCTAATCCTCATTCCTCCTTTTACACTGTATGTGAATAACCAGACTCGACCTTCTCTTTCAAAAAATTGCACAAATATTTGAATGCAGCCAAATTGTTGATACAGCATTTAAAAATTATTTTGGTTCTAGGTTATTTTATTTGTTGTTGTTATTATTGTTGAGTTTTCTATATCAGAGTTCTCTATATAATCTAGATAACAATGCTTTATTAAATATAGACATTCTCCAAAGGAGATATAAAATGTCCAATGAGCACGTAAAGAGATGTTTGACTTCACTATCATTAGGAAAATGCAATGCAAATGAAAACTACAATGATATACTAATTCACATCCAGTAGGATGGTTGCTATATAAAAATCAGAAATTAACAGATAGTGATAAGGATGTGAAGAAATTGGAACTCTTGTTAGTGAGAATGTAAAATGGCATTGTCACTATGGGAAACAGTATGGGAGTTCCTCAAAAAATTAAAACTAGAATTACCATGTGATCCCACAGTTCCAATTCTGGGCATATACTCAAAGGGATTGAAAGCAGAGTCTCAAAGAGATATCTGTACATCCATGTCCATGGTAGCACTATTCACAATAGTGAAAACAAGAAACAACCCAAGTGTCCATCAGTACATGAATGAATAAGCAAAATGTGAAATATACATACTATGGAAAATTCTTCAGCCTTTAAAAGAAGAAAATTCTAACATATGCTGGAACAACATGGATGAACCTCGAGGCCATTATGCTAAGCGAAATAAGCCATTCACAAAAAGACATATACTGTATGTTTCCAGTTCAATGAGATACTTAATGCAATCAAAATCATAGAGACAGAAAGTAGAATGTGGTTGCCAGCTGGTGGGAGGGAGAAATAGAGAGTTATAGTTAATGGGTACAGAGTTCCAATTTTATAAGATAAAAACAGTTATAAAGATGAATGGTGATCATTGGACCTTATGAATATATTTAATATTACTGAACTGTACAATAAAAAATGGTTAAGATGGTAAATTTTATGTTGTACATTTTACCAAAATAAAACTATTGAAGAAATATGTTTGCAAACTCACAAAACATATCTATCCTCATCTTTCATATGTACTGCTCTGTGATTTCAAAATAGAGTATTGGAAACAAGTTACCATTGAATTTTAAAATGAAGGAGATTATTTAACAGAAGTATGGAAATGTTTCCTTACTTGAAAACTCATAAAGCTTAATTTTAAAATATTGCAATAAGATCATCTCAATGTCTGGAATTTATGTGGTTTCATAGGATATTATAAAATTGCACATGGAAAAAGTTTATCTTTCCTTCTTAATAACATTATATTGAGAGTTTTCAAATGTGGGTTATTTGTATTCTAGGTAGGTATAATATATGTACATCTACCACCTATCAAGAGAAATTACACTTCTGTGTGTATTCATCCATAGAATGCTGCATTGCCTTTAATTTGATGAAATGACTTAAATGAATGTGGCATATACATTAGCCCTTGTCACTGATCACAAGCAATGACTAAATTATACTAACTGCAAACTGTCATAGCACCAATATAATTTTGTACAAGATCTCTATTAAACAAAATGCAATTTAGAATTAATTGTTCCAAAGTATAGTATTTAGATAGTTACAAGAAGATTAATTATCACTCTGAAGATTGTCTTAAAGTAAAATTCCTTATATATTCTGGTTATGAATTCTTCATCAGACAAGAAGTCTGCAAATATTTTCTCCCATTCTGTAGTTTGTCTCTTTATTCTGTTTTCTTTTCTCTTTACTGTGCCAAAGCTTTTTAGCTTGATGTGAGTTCACTTGTGCTTTTTAGCTTGATGTGGGTTCATTTGTTCTTTTTTGCTTAGGTTGCCTGTGCTGTTGAGGTCTTACTCAACAAATCTATGTCCAGACCCATGTCCTGGGTGTTTCTGCAATATTGCCTTCTTATAGCTTCATAATTTCAGGTTTTACATTTAAGTATTTACTCCGTTCTTATTTGGTTTTTGTATATGGCAAGAGACAGGGTCTAGTTTCTTTCTTCTGCACATAGGTATCCAGTTTCCCAGCACCATTATTAAATAACCAGTCCTTTCTTCAATTTATATTCTTAATGTCTTTGTCAAAAATGACTGGACCCAGCGATCCCACTGCTGGATGTATATACAAAGGAAGAAACTCAGCAGATAAAAAAAGATCTGTACTCTCATGTCTATTGCAGCATTATTCACAATAGCCAAGATTTCGAATCAACCTATGTCAGTGTCCACCAAGATATCAACAGATAAAGAAAATGTGGTACATATACACAGTGAAATATTATTCAGCCATAAAAAGAATGATATACTGTTATTTGCAACCATAACATAAAATGAACCAGAAAACATTTTGGCAAGTGAAATAAGGCAGGCACAGAAAAACAATGTTGGCATGTTTGTACTCATATGTGGGAGATTTTTTTAAAAAAATATCTTTTGGAGATAGTAAGAATCAATGATGGTTAACAGAGGCTCAGAAGGGTAGTGGCAGAGGATAAGAAGGGAATGGTTATTGGGTATAAAATGTAGTTAGCTAGAAGGAATGCAATTCAGTTTTGGGTAGTACAATTCAGTGACTATACATAACAATAATTTACTGTGTATTTCAACAGAACTAGAAGAATGGAACTGGAATGCTCCTATCACAAATAATCAAAGCTTGAGGTGATGGATATTCCAGTTAGTTACCCTTATTTGATCATTATATTATATGTTTATATCAAAATACCACATGTACTCCACAAATATATACAACTGTTAATGTATGTATAAAAATTTAAACACAAAAATAATGTGTCATATAAATTTTGACTAAATAGAACAGAGTAAATTTATTTTTCTCATCTATACATAGATCCTCTTGTTATATAAGATTAATTATAGAGTAATTTAAAAATTATGTTTTCTAGGCACATCAGCATTATAGTGGAAAATAAACTTTAAAACTCTATTGCATCACACTATTTATCAAGTTTAATGATAATAAATCAAATTGTACGTTTAGAGCTTAAATGTTATGTATGGAAAACTGAAGAACATGATTGTTAAAATTGCTTTAAAAACAGCAATCCATTCCATCATAAAAGTTGTTATAAATGTTATATTTATTCTCTAATTCATTGTGTCTCTGGTATGGTCTTTATGGTCTCTGGAGTTAATATATGTCTTTGTTTTCACCACAATAAACTAATACCTTAAATTTTTTGTATTGCTGAATTTAGTCACTTACAAATAGAGTTTCTGTTCCAACCTCAACTAAAAAAGAAGGAAATTGCATTTGTATTACATATATATTTCTGTATGCATGTTCTTATTTAAATCTGTAGAAATAGTGACATCATAAAACAGAAATTACAAAGGAAACTAAAATGCAAAAAGTGATCCACACTTATTTTAAACTAAAATATTTTATTCAAATACAAAGGGTAAAATTTAAATATCTTCTTATGTAAGTATGTGATACCCTAATATATTTGCAGAGTTGTGTTCAGATTATACTTTTTGATTTATTAAACTTATATGAATACTTCTAAGCTAATATATTCTTTTAATGTCAATTTTACCAGGCACAAATATGAGAAGATAAGAATGTTCTTTCACTTGCATGTTTAATTTTAATGCTTTTATAAGCAAACAAGAATTGAAAAAGTCTTTTGTTAGTTTAAGATAAATGTTGCAATGACCTTGAAAAATGTCAATGTTAGAAAAGTCAACATATATTATTAAGTGAATTCCTTAACCCTGGAGGCAGACATTGCTGTGAGCCGAGATCTCACCACTGCACTCCAGCCTGGGAGAGAGAGTGAGATTCTGTCTCAAAAAAAAAAAAAAAAAAAAGTTAATATGTAAGACACAGAATACAATACAAAATTTGCAACACATTATTAACAAAAAACTTTTATTAAGACCGTATTTGAAAAAAAAACTGCAAATCAATAATAAAGGGAGAGACAACTTTTTGGAAACATAGGCAAAAAGCAATACAATTTCTTTTTAAAAATTCTTGTGAAAATGATCAATGACATTACAAAAGAATATTTGAAATTATTTGCAATCAGGAATTATAAATCACTGTAAACTTAGAGGACTAGCTGTGCCACGTTAAATTATATTGCACTGCCAAACATTATATCATATTACATATATTATATTAATAATTATATTGTATGTTATAAATATAATTGAATATTATTTAGAAGTTTATGCAATGATGTTGAGTAAATTTAACTCTTGGTCATTATAAGTGAATGTACAGTTATGTAAAATTTGGGCAGAAACATAATGATAGTTTTATTAAAATTTATTACAAACTTTTACATGACCAGAACCAATATACATTTATAAAAGTGTTATTAGTAGTTAATAGTCAATAATGGGAAATAACCCAAGATCCCATTAACAGTGGAGTAGAAAAATACTAAATTGTCATATAAATTAATGAACAACAGCTACAGAAAACAATTGTAGAAAATTTTACCAACACAATATTGAAATAAGTACATAGTCTTTGGCACCTTTTATATTAATATTTTAAAAGGTCAAAATTAAACTAACATGTTGAGTATCGAGATAGTGTTTTGCTTTTTGATAAGAAGAGAGGGACGAATATTGGATATGTGGGTGTATTCTCAACTTCTGCTGGTTATATTTGCCTTATAAAATACGTTGTTTGCTTTTTACTATAGCTTAATACAGCATTTGATATTTACTAATGTTCATTTCAGTCAAATTCAGAGGTAGGGAAAGAGTGGAAGAGAAAGGAGGAGGGAGAGAGAGAGAAAATCAGCTCTTCATATTCAGTGAAATGTTATCTTTGATATCAAAATAAGTTATAACTGTTGGTTTTTGTTAATTCCAATGTAATCAGTTAATTTTAATATTGAAATCAGTCTTAATCCTATATATTTTGAAGTATGTATTTGGTTTTTTGTCTTAAATGCACATAAGAAGTAAAACATTATTTTTATCTGTATGCACTCTTTATTTGTTATAACATTTCCTGATTTAATAATGAAATGCTTAAAAATTGCACATTATTCATACAATTATTTCAAATTTTGATAAAATTTAGGTAGATGCTATTTTTGTATGCGTAATGAAAATTAATATATTAAAACAAAATAACTAAATAAGTAAAATTAGTAATAATCTCAAAAGAAAATTTCACAGTTACTTCAATAACTGAAATAATTTACTTTGAAGATGTTTAAACAGATTTTGATTCCAGATAGAATTATAGTTACATTGTATTGAATAAATGTTTTTTAAAGTAACACATAAAAGTAACTTTATGTGGAACACATTAAAGTGCCTTAAAATAAGGCTGTTTCTTTTTATACCCATAATATTTCTTTCTTTGGGTTTTATCATATTACTGGCTGTTTTTCCCTTAAGTAAAACATGTGAATGGGTTCTGAAAGCTATTTCAGTAAAAGTGCTTCTAGCATTCTTACACTCTACTGGTAATTTCCATTATTTTATATTTAAGGTTTTCACTTGAAATACCCAAAGACTATCAGAAATAAACTAAAAGTGGAAGAAAATCAAATTTTTTAAGTTCCGGGGTACATGTGCAGGATGTGTATATTCGTTACATTAGGTAAATGTGTGCCATGGTGGTTTGCTGCCCCTATCAACCCATCACCTAGGGATTAAGCCCAGCATGCATTAGCTATTTTTCCTGATGTTTCCACACCCCCACCCCGCCCTCCCTGACAGCCCCAGGGTGTGTTGTTCCCCTCCCTGTGTCCATGCGTTCTCTTGTTCAACTCCCACCAATAAGTCAGAATTTCATCTGTGTAAGATGAGAAGAAAAGATGTGAAAGTAAAATTGTGCTCTACTATAGTAGAGAACACCTGAACAGATGGAAAGAGCTAAACTTGCATTTGTTGTGGATATCAGAAATATTCTCAGAAGCATTATTGACATAATTTAGCTCTCAAGATGTCTGGTAAAAGACAAAATTTTGCTAGAAGCCATGTAATTAATGAATTATTTTGCATTGGTTTCAACTTTCTAAAACTGTGAATAAATTGACAGAAGCAACTGTTTAATTCTGACTAGCCAGGAGAAATGCTACTAAAAGTGGTAATATGTCTTGGGCAAAGATATCTGTTTGGTTAGAATGTAGAGACAGGGTTAGAATTGATGCCTAAAATTATACTTTGGAGATTCATTTATATTTCTAACTTAGATGATTTTATCTTTGCGGGCTTCATCTAATCAACATGGCCTTTTCTTCAGAGAGAAAATGACGTGAATTTGTCTTTTTAATTCCCAAATCTTTATTTCTAAATTGTTAAAGAAAATATGTGATGGATAAGGTAAAGAGGCTGATTTTCATTTTGTTTTATTCTAAATTTCTGTTTATTTTTATGTATTTTGTTTTACAAAAATTCTGAGTCCTTTCTTTTATGCTAAAATTAAATATGTTGTTATTTGCTTCCGTCGGTCCTTGAATTTATTGCTATTGCTTTCTACATGAGTCCTCAATGTCACCCTTATGTGCATTCATTTTCCTGTCTTTTTTTTTTTCAACTTTTATTTTAGTTTCAGGGATTATATGCGCAGGTTTGTTACATGGGGAAATCGCATGTCACTTAGGTTTAGTGTGAGAATGAAGCTGTCACCCAGATGGTGAGCATAGTACTCAATAGATTATTCTTAACTCTCACCTTGCTGCCATCCTCTCACCTCTAGTAGTCTCCATGTCTACTGTTACCATCTTTATGTCCATGTGTACTCAATATTTAGTTTCTACTCATAAGTGAGAACACGCAGTATTTGGTTTTTCATTCTTGCAATCATTTGTTTAGGATAATGACCTCCAGCTGCCTCATCTGTTTTGCTGCAAAAGATGTCATTTTATTCTTTTTTAATGGCTGCACAGTATTCCATGGTGTATATGTATCACATGTTCTTTATCCAGCCCACTACTGCTGGGCATCTAAGTTGATCTCATGTGTTTACTACTGTGAATAGTGCCTGAAAGAACTGTTTAGGCAAATACTATATTTAAGATACATCAGGTAAGTTTTTGTTTAGTATAGGGTATAAGAACATCAACTTGGAGCTAGACTCTGGGGTTATCATTTTGGATCCACCCTTACTTGCTGAGTTATTTGGGGATAAAGTATTGAACTCCTCTGCTTTACAGGCTTTATATGTAGGCTGGCAGTGGTGGGAATCCTTTGAGGCCGGAAGTTCTAGACCAGCCTGGGCAGCATGTAGAGACCCTGTCTTTACAAAAAATAAAAATTAGACAGGCATGGTAGAACATACCTCTAGTCCTAGCTACCTGGGAGACTAAGGTGGGAGGATCACTTGAGCCTAAGAGTGCAAGGGTATAGTGAGCTACAAATGTACACCTGCACTCTAGGGACAACATGTGACTCTATTTCTAAACAGATAACTAAAATAAAAAAGACTTTATCTGTACATGGGGTTATAGAATAATAATTAAATAAGTCAATCCATGGAAAACTCTTATAGCAGTAAAAGTATATGAATTGTTAGTAGATAATAGATATTATTATTTTTATATTTACTCATGTTTTTGCAAGTCTCTATTGTTGGTTATCTTTCTAACCTAGACTTTATAGCCTGTCACTGTGTTATGCTTCACGCTCATTTCTAGCAATAACGTCATTTATTCTCTCTGGACTGTTGCAATACTATCATACATATTTGCCTTCTCTATGATTAGACAGGGATATAATTTAATATTATATAAATGTTAAAATATATTTAAACTTTTGAGACTTCATAATGTGCTATACTTAATTGTTACGAACAAAAGAAATACTGATGAAAAGGGCTAAATTTTAAAAATCAGCTAAACATGAGCTGAATCTGTTTCTTCCTAAACCACAACAAAATCTACTATCTATGTACTCGTGAAAGGTTATTTAACATTTTTGAAATCTCAATTATAGGCCTGTGATGAGCACTAAGTAAAACACTGGTGAAAATTCCTACACATTCCATAGCTTGAAGGACAAATAAAATGACATTTCTTTCATTTTATTCATTTTGTTTCTTCAGTGTTATTTTATCAAGGCCTAGGCTGTGTTTTATTAAATCTTTGCATTCATGTCATATGTAGTTCACCATATACTTCATAGTATTCTGTAACTGTCCAGTTAACATTCGTTTAAGTGAACTGATTGTACAATTATGATTGTGGAGAGTTCTAAAAAGTTATTCGTATAGAAATAAAATACAGCAAACAATCAAGTTACTTAGAATACGTATTTATGGAATTTTAATTTTAATTCATTAAATAATGATAAATGTTCTATTTGCTTTATGCAAGTATAAATATTTTTCTACTTTATTTGCATAGGTACTTACTACTTTCCAGCTGCTTATGGAGTTCCAGCTGGCAAGAAATGGAATTTTCCATGTGCATTTTTTACATTGAAAACAGGTGCAAACCTCACCTGAGCACTACCACTACTCAAACTTCCGGATTGACTCAGACAACTAACATTATTTACTCACACCATTTTCAGGAATCTATCTTTATGGCTAGTCAAAGTCTAAGACAAATACATTTGTCTGCTTGAGGAAGTCAACTGGAAATAGTCTACCCTCTTTTCCTGAGCTTCTGGAAGTTTGCTTAATGAAAACTGTATATGCAAAGCAAATCTATGCCTCACAAGAGAATCATATAGTAGGCTTTGAAAAGAAAGGAAATTGTCCCAGTTATGCTGATTTTCCTATTGCACCGTATATGCTAAAAATTAAAGAGATGTTTGTAAAGGTTTGTAGTATATCATTATTATTATTATCAAAATAACTTTCTATGAACAAGCATATACTGTAACATCAGTTTTTATTGTTCAGAATTCCTGGTTGCTCAAAACAGAATCCTCTCTGAGTTACTTAACCAGAAATGTAATTCATTAAAAGACAGTTGGAAGCTTAAAAAAATCTCTGCTAAAACCAAAGAGCCAGGCAGAGGCAGCTACAATGCCCTACGTCACAGAGATTTTTCTGACTTAAAATGATTGCCATTATTTGTTGACTTCTAAGGCATTCAAGAATTAACCACAGGAACTCTTGTTACCACCCTTAAGAAACAGAGCACCCTCATCAGAGTAGTTGACAAAAAACTGATCTTTGTTACACGTTGATCACTGCTATATCCAAGACTTTCTTGGTTCATTTCACTGGAGAAACTTATATTAAATGCCTGTAGTCTACTTAGAAGAAGTCCTGTGGATGGATGCTTTCCGGATTCTGCTTGAGGAGGTAGAACTTACAGTGTGGAAAATTGTCAAGGTGTAGAAAGAGAATGCAAAACAAATTGGGTAGCTTTAAGTAACAGATGACATCAACAGGGTAGAAAACAGTATTATAAAAGGATGGATTTGACTTTCAGGAACACATGCTTTTTTATCAAAACAATGAATGTTTCTTTATAACACTGAGAGATTTACTTTGATTGTGTATCTAGCTAAAAAATGATCATATATTTATCAACTGTGTCATTGTAGTGGGTACTAGTGCCAAAAAGATGTATAGATACCCTTCTGAACAATATAACTAGAGAATAGATATATGATTTTATGCTTACAAAATAAGGCAAGTCTCTAATGGCAGTACACACATGAAAACTCAGAGGAGAAATTTCTCAAGTCTTCTTGGAATGCTAGGATTATCTACAAAAAATTAATATTTGCCTCACGCCTGTAATCCCAGCACTTTGGGAGGCCGAGGCGGGCGGATCACGAGGTCAAGAGATCGAGACCGTCCTGGTCAACATGGTGAAACCCCGTCTCTACTAAAAATACAAAAAAATTAGCTGGGCGTGGTGGTGCGCGCCTGTAGTCCCAGCTACTCGGGAGGCTGAGGCAGGAGAATGCTTGAACCCGGGCAGCGGAGGTTGCAGTGAGCCAAGGTCGTGCCACTGCACTCCAGCCTGGCGCCTGGTGACTGAGTGAGACTCTGTCTCAAAAAAAAAAAGAAAAAAAAAATTAATATTTGCAAACCTGGATTCTTGTGACAATAAAAAAGGAACTGTTCTTAATGTTGACACAGGGACAAAAAGGATGTTTTACTCAAGAGAAACACCATGCAGTTGAAATTAGAAAGTATCTAATTATGCCAGAAACTCAGCATTCCTGCAATACACATGCATTTGGGCATGTTACATGATCTCAGACTAGAAAGATAATGTGACTTGATCCTGAGCTGTATTTTACATGATGAAAATCAATATGGCAAATATTTTGAAATATCAGTAAAATTAAAGTCAACTCAGTAACATGAATGAGTATTATTGAACAATCAATTTACGAAGTATTAGTAAATTAGTCAATCAAATATGACTTTAATGCATATATAATTCAATAAGTATATGTACAATTCATTCAGGAAATTAGAGGTTTAAATTTTGACATCCTCAACTAATGATTAAAGACTGGTTAAACTCAGTAAATTACATTTCCTCACTTTTAGTGAAATAATAAAATGTCTACCACAGGTCAGTGTCTCGCTTTAATAGAAACAATTCAGTGAAATTATTTAAGACCTGATCCTTTCTCTCATGTGCTCTTCAATTCGCTACCGTAGGATACAGTCCTATTAAATCTATTCTTGTCAAGGATACCAGCAACTCCAAAATGATGAAAGAAATATTCATCTATGCATTTCCAAGTAGTACATTCTGTCCAGTTGTGTATTTTTGTAGTCGTCTTTAAAATCAGTTTAAATAGCTGTGTGTTTTTTCTCCTCTTCCATCTTACTGGTTGGTTGCTAGGTTCAGGAGATGCCTAGTTGGCTTTTTGTAATGAAAGAATGATACAAAATATTTGGTCCCATATTGACTTATGTCTTGATTTCTCTGACATATTTCCCCCCGCTGTCTGAGCCCTGCACATATCATACATTCACAAGATCTAGAGCTTTTCTATCCCAAAGCTGGAGATTTACACCACTTTCTCTGTGATGAGTATGAGATCTGTCAGACCTGCTGGACAGTTTTTGGTTGTTTGCCAATCCCTGTGCCTTTTACGGTGCAGAAAACTTGGCTTCTTTATTTAACACCATCCTGGGTGGAAGGATGTGAAGAGTTTTTTCAGGAACGTCTACTAATGCAGTTTGCATGGCCTCTGACACATCACGTTCTCAGTGCTTGTCAGTCCTTTGCTCCAGTTCAGCTTTGGAGGCAACACTCTTTTTCATCTCAAGGAGAATCAGATGAGCAGGTGAGATCCTAACCAACAGGAAAATTCTAACCACAAAATCCCTAAATGTGTCCAGATGCATATCTTTCAAAGTTTTTCCTTCTCTCAAATACATTTCCAGCAGACTAATATTGCTTCCAACTTCTCTTTCCCAAGGGGATTACACAAATCATAGAAAAACGTTCCCAATTTTAGCCCCAAAGGCTTAGTTGCAGTCTCAAATTACAACCTAGAGAAGATAAGCCCAATAAATCAGAATAATTTTTCTGATAGTTGGTTAATCAGCACAAATGTATTTTTGATTCACATTGTTTTCTGAAATCAGCATATACTAAATTGTTTTCTTTTCTCTCTAAGGGCGATATATACATTTCTCTCTCTCTCCCTCTCTCTCTCTCTTCCCGTCTGTGTGTGTGTGTGTGTGTGCATATGCGTGTGTGTGTGCGTGTGCATATGCCTGTACCTGTATGTGTGTTTGGACAGATGAACAGATAGACAAATAAACAGGTATCACTTAGGTTGGTCATGTCAGTAAAGCCAAGTGGCTTCTGCTGCTGATGGGATGGTGTTGGGGGCTGTGTATTTAAATGAATGACAAAGCAGAAGAAGTCAGGATGCTCCAGATATTGCAGATAAGCTAAAAAAATATTTAAAATATTGTAGAAGAAGGACAGCTACAAAAAGTGGAAAATGAGTGGCCCCAAAGTAGGAGAAATACCTGTAAAAAATAATGTTTCATACAGATTAATCATGTCAAAAACAGCTGAGTACAAGAAAATTGATGGGTGAAATCTGATTAGTTTTTAAAGTTATTAGAACTTTAACATAATTGATTGAATAGAATTGTAAGGGTCAAAGCCTTGTTTCAATAAATTTTGTAATGGGCCCAAAGTGGAGGAAAAAAGTTTACAAAGAATGGTGATGAATGGGTAGAAAGATAATTAACTGCAGGGGAAGAAGGGATAAAGACAAAGTTGCTGTTTGTTTTTAGAATGCCCATGTAAGGCCATTGAAAGATCAGCTACAGACTTGAAGAAAACAGCCTCAAACCACATATGCAAAAATGAATAGTATCTAGAATATATGAGGAATTCTCAAATCGCAAAACAACAATACATGCAAAATATATGAACAGACATTTCAGTGAATAGGAAATACAGATTAAAAAAAGTGATGAGAAGGTATTCAACATCATTCGACATCAGGTAAAAGTAAAGGAAAACCAAAATGAAATTAATCTACCTATTGAGATGAGAAAATAAAACATGATGTAAATCATAATATGTTTAATTCTTTGTCAATTAAAATAAATTAATATATTTTAAAATTTAGTGACAGCAACAAATTCAGGAGAAGGAGAAGCTAGATCTCTCATACTTTGTTGGTGGAAATGTAAAATGGTACAGACACTCTGAGAAACAATTTGTCAATTTCTTATCAGAATAAACATGCAATTACCATATGACCCAGAAATTGCACTTTTGGGCATCTATCCCAGTTAAACAAACACAATGTTTATAGCAGCTGTATTTATAATAGCAAAGAATTGGAATCAGTTCAGATATCCTTCAAAAGGTGACATGATTAAGCAATCTCTGTTACATACATATTATGAAATGCTAAACAATAACAAGGAGCACACGTACACATGCAGAGATCCAAATATATATTTGTATTTGTTCATTATCTATGTGATTTATCTTTGTCAATAAATTAATTAAATTTATAATGAAAATAAAAATTACAATAAAAATAGTTGAGAAAGAAAAGTAAGTGGCATACAAATAGTATAAAAAGTTAAATGTGATCTAATGGAGAAATGGCTTCAACTAGATTAATCACAAAAGTAATTACAATAGAATTAAGTGTTGAGATAGGACTTGACAAATGAAAACAAAAATCTGAAAACAGACAATGAGTCTTAATGAATTTGTTTTCCTAGGATCACTTTGCCCAGTTATTGAAGGTTTACAATTTTCTCCTTTTTAAATTAAAATCTGTATCAAAAATAATCTGAAAAGTCATATTCTGAATGGTAGAGAGGGGAGCAACTGCAGCTGATGCATCCATGAAAACATTACAAGCCTTTCCAGCCAATAGCCATGATCGTGCACATACTCTGGATCAGACCTTGGTCCTGCTTTTAGGGATAGGAAATAAGTGTGATTCATATTTCCTCTGCTATCATAATTTTACAAACTAGATTAAAAAATATGTACTGCATTATATAAATTGCAAGACACAGAGGTTATGACTTTTGTTCCTGAACAAAGAAACAAAATAGTACACCACAATCAGGTTTCTAACAATTAGACCTCTGTATTGGATGACAAAATAAATTAGAATATTGTGGATTTCCCTCTCTCTTTCTCTCTCTTATCTCTCTCTCTCTCTCTGTCTCAGGGTGTATATACATATGTATACCTATAAATATGTATATACATATGTATATCTATAAATATAGATATACATATCTCTCTGTGTATAATATATACATATAAAATACACACATTATATATGTATATAATACATACATACATATATAATACATACACAGAGACAGTACATATATACTTCTCTGTGTGTGTATATATATATATACACACACATATATAGACATCTCTCAGTATGTATACATATACACATACACTGGGAGAGAGATGTGAACATATGAATATATACATGTATATATACCCTCTGTGTATATATACAGATACAGAGACATACAGAGAGTGTATGTCTCTCTCTCAGTATATATATATGTTCATCTCTCAGTGTGTGTGTGTATATATATACGTATATATGCATACACATACACACACATGTGGACACATACATTGCCTATATCCATCCTCCCTAAACACTTACTCTGATTTTGTATGTATCTTACTTTATTGAAAAGCTAGAAGCCAGCAAGATAAACTCCATCAAGTTTGCATGACCAATTTTACCTCTATGTATACCCATTTGTCAAAGTTTATTTTTGTTTCATCATTATGCAAGTGTTCTCCTTCATCCAAACTAAGCTCAATTCTTAACACTTGAGGTGTTTCAAAGTCCTGAACTTCACTGATGTCCCTTTTTCCTGGTTTTCCAATTTCTTTTGATAAAATTTAATTTGTTAATTTATAAATGATTGATGGAATTCCTAGTAAAACCATCTGGGCCTAGAGATTTCCAGGCACTTGTTTAATTTTTATTATAGTGTTGTTTGTTCTTTTCTTTTAAAAATAAACTTTTAAAATATAGAACAGTTCAAGTTTACAGAGAAATTGCACATACTCAAAAAAGTACCAAGGGTTCACCATGGTTTCTCCTATAATTAACATTATTATGGTATGCTTGTTAAAATTAGCAAGCCAATATTAATACATTATTAAATTTCATACTTCACTAAAATTTTCCTAGTTTTTGCCTAATATCCATTCTCTATTTTAGGGTGGCACACTGTATACTAAATGACATTTACTCATGATGCCCCCTTAGGCTCCTCTTGGCTGTACCGTTTCTCAGACTTTCCTAATTTGTAATAGCCTTTAAACTTTTGCGAAGTACTACTTAGATATTTTGTAAAATATCCTCATTTGGGATTTATCTTTTGTTTATTCTCATGATCTGGCTATTGTTATTTGTTTTGGGGCAAAAGGCCATTCTCATCATATCACATCTAAAGTATTAATACATTATATTAACATTGCATGTCACCTGTGGTAGACAGAATAATGGAATCCAGATAAGTGTTAATCTCCTAAATCATGACTATATTTTCTTTTTTGGAAAAGGAGACTCGGCAAATATGATCGAGTTAAATATCTTAAAAGAGAGTGATTTTCCTGGATTATCCACATGGGTTTAATGTAATCAGAAGGTCCTTGGAAGACTAAGTGGGGGTCAGAATAGTCGGAAGAGCTATGATGTGGGAAGCAGAGTTTCGAACCATATGAGACTGCTGGCTTTGAAGATGCAAGGGGGCCAGGAGCCAAGGAAGCACTAGCGTTTCCAGAAGGTATTCAGCACTGCCAACAACTAGATTTTTATCCACATAAGACACGTTTTGGGATTCAGACCTTCAGAATGGTAAAATAATAAATTAGTGTGGCTTGAGGCAAGAGCACAACAGTTTGGGTCCTCACGGATACACCTGCATTAAGTCCAAATCTCTTCCAACCAAATTATGACAGTAACTGGTGAGTTTAGATAAACCCTGTGACAGTAGAGTAAATGTAAATTGGAATCTGTCACACATGAAACTGCTGTTTGTACTTTTAGGGATTAAGACACAGAAGAAAGCATTTGTGAGATAATTCACTAAGCACCAGTGTTTTTTAACATCTTGTAGTTACTGCATTATGGAAACCATGTCTGGGATTGCTGAGGCTATGTCAGGTACAACTTAAGTTAAGCCTCACTAGTCTGTTAGTCTCCATGAGACATTCATTTCTTTTTTTTTTTTTTTTTACAGGCCATACAAGTGCTATTATACAGGAAATGTATTGTTACCAGCATTTCAGCTTCTAGCATGTTGTATTAGTCAGGGTTCACTAGAGAAACAGAACCAATAGGACATATATATATATATATATATATATATATATATACACACACACACACACACACATATAGTATTCATAGCTATATAAGAGTGGATTTACTATGAGAATTGGCTTGTATTGTTATGGAGTCTGAGAAGGTCCACAGGATGCTCTCTGCAAACTACAGAGCCAGGGAAATTGGTGGTGTAGTTCAGTCTGTGTCCAAAGGCCTTAGAACCAGGGAAGCTCTCATATCTGAGGGCAAGAGAAAATATCAATTCACAACTCCATAAAGAAAGCACATTTACCCTCCCTCTTTCTTTTCATTTTATCCAGACCCTCAGTGAATTGAATGATGCCTGCTCACATTGGTGAGAGCAGATTTTCTTATTCAGTAACTGATTGAAAAACTAATTACTTGCAGAAACACAAGACACATTTTACCAGTGTCAAGGTATTCCTCAACCTAGTTAAGTTACACATAAAAGTAACCATCACTCATGTCATTAATTAAAATGGTATATTTTATTGCCCACTAGGTATCTTATATTGTTTTAAATTAACAATTTCTATGGATTCTGGCAGTTCTACTGGTTCCCAGATAGCTTGTTAAATTAAGACTAGTCAGAGAGGATTTTCATGCCTTCTATTTTACACTATTAGGTAGGAAAAAAAATACCCGGTGTAACATAATATCTATTTCAATAATACATTCAAGCAAAGGATATGTGACAAAACTCCCAATTTTTACCCAAACTTTTGCTCTAATCTCATTAATCATCGCACCTCCATAGCCTTCCAATCTAACCTTAGTCACCATTAAAATTTCACTAGCGGTTTTCAGAATCACAGTGCATTTGGCTCTGGGAAGTAAATGTTACTAAGCAACCCAGTCTAAGGTGTTTGGTTACAGCAACCCAAATGCAGCAAGACAGTGAAGACCAGGCATATTCAGTGGGTGAATATCCCAGCTGTTATAAAGCCAGTCCCACATAGATTATATAGAAAGTATATTAACTGCTTTATCTGTAGTGTTTGACTTGGCATTTACAGATAAAGTTGGAAAGTCCTTTTTATTTGGTCCGCAAGCCTGGTTGCTCCCTTGGGAATAACTTCCTGTGTAACTGGATCACATAGAGCTATGTGTAATTATTCTAGTGAATTGAAAATCTTGTGTCAACCCAAATATGTTCTTCTACTCTGCAGCATTTAAAACCAAATACACTAATTCCAAATTAGTCATTCTCAAAATCAGTTTCAGTAAAGGTTCTTCAGAAAGCTGATGATACTGACCTACAATATGGGACAACTCCTTTAACTGGTTTCAGTAATTTCTTAGTTTAGATTTTCCCGCCCCTCATGTGAATCATCTTCTTGGTCACTAGAAGTTTTAGAGGCACTTTCTGTTGTTCTGGCATAAATTCCCCTTTGGTAGGCAGCTTTAATGCTACTGGCTGAAACCCAGACTAACAGAAGTCTGAGCTCCTTTGAGCATCAAGGCCTGACCCAGAACTTTCTTCATCTTAGCCATTGCAAAAAAACCATAATCAAGGGATTGTATGTTTAGCATGTTTCTTATTATTTTGTATTTCCTTAGTTATCTAATGAGCTGACTTCTTGAGAAGTGGGTCTACCACCAATTCTAACTGGTGGTAACTTTTACCTTTAGTAAGTCATGGCAGCACAGCTGCAATTTATACCACAGGTGACTAAATAGGCGTCTAGAGATCAAAGTTTCTCAGTTCTCCATCTTTTCATTCTTTCTCTTCACAAAGTATGTCACAAACTGTGTTAGCACATCTCACTTCTCTGACACCAACTAAAAGAAAAGCCACTTCTCTACTTGAAACACTTCTGACATCAAATGTGTATATTTTCCACACCAAGCAATTCTCCAGTTTTCTGTGCACACTAACTGGATGTTCTACAGCTTAATACAACTGTAAGGCTAACTACTCAGAGTTGACACAGAACCCACAGGTTAAGGGGTCAGTCATACAAAACAACCCCCACTTCAAATGCCAATCACAAGTCTAGATCTCCTGTATTTCTGACAGACGGACAAGTTGAGAGTTTCCATGACTTCCTTCTTGGTTCTATAGCTTGCTAGGATAGCTCACAGCATTCAGGGATTACAGGTTACTTTGTATTAATGGTTTCTTATAAAGGATATTATAAGGCATACAAATGAATTGCTAGATGAAGAGGTGCACAGGGCAAGGTTCAGAAGGATCCCAAGTGCAGGAGCTTCTCTGCCTCTTGGTGTTGGGTTTGACCACCCTCCCTTCACATGGATGTGTTCACCAATCTGGAATGTGTCTGAACACCAGAGTTTAGACACTTCATGCAGGGTTCATCATATATGCACTATTGATAATTAATTCAATCTTCAGCCTCAATGGATAAGGACTGGGGGTAACTGAAAGTGCCACGCTTCTAATCATGGTTTGCTCTTTCTACTGACCAGCCTCCATTGAAAAACTGTCCATAGTCTCACCAAGAGAAACTTCATTAAACAAGACACTCCTATCACCTGAAATTCCAAGGGATTTAGGAGTTCTGTGTCAGGTACTGGGAGTAGACACTAAATACATGTGTTTCTAAACAAATTTTGTTGCAATGTGAGATCGAAATTGCCTTATTTGAGTAGTAGGACCCAAGATGCCCTGTCTCTGTGCTTTTTGTCTAGTCCTGAGATCCCAAATTAGCTTACCTTTTTCTTACTACATTTCAGTCATCTTTTGATTATTTCTTGTACCATTTCCAGGGATGATCATGGTAGTTAGTGAGGAGAAGCCAGGAAAAAACTGTTTTATGTCACCTAGTTTGAATCAGAAATTGCCCAAGTTGCCTTTTCTCTCTTTAAGTAGAAAAAAAAAAATTAGTTTTTACAAAAATCTACTAATGTTCCCAAAATGTATAATATGCCATCTGTACAACATACCACAATGTACTACTTTTAGGAAAACTCATTCAATTTCTCATGAAAAATGTAAAAAAAAATCGACGTCTACTAAATTATGAATCATGTTTGATATTTCAAATGCACAACTCTGGAGCTTGAAGCTGTTTTTCAATATTGGTATCGCTTTCAACTTAAGAATTTATCCTGTGATGAAAGTTATATAAGCCAAGTGTAAAACTACTATGAAAAGACAAAATATACATATGTATGTATGTATGTCTTTGTAATCTATAAAAGCAGTTAGCTAGTTGAGTGTACAAATAATTGTATCAGACCGAATTTAAGGGCCAAACCATTATTGATCTGTAAAGAGGCTGTGTGTTTAAATATTGTTATTCACTCTATTAAGGCATTATATTTTGAAAAAGTGTCATTAACACTCTTAATTAATATTGAGACCATTTTATATTTTACTTATGCTTAAGCAAGGCAGGTACTTGAGAACTCAGAGAAAGCTGAGTCCCACTGCTAAATAGAGCTCAAATGTATACAAGGACGCTTGGAATTATTTGTTTAAAACAAATGAAGGATTTGAATTACCTCCTGAAGGTGAGATTGTATTCTTATTCTAAAGTCAGTTATGCTACTCTGGTGTGTGAAATAGAAAAAAATATACCCAGCCATTTATATACACAATTATTTCTGTATGTGTGAAATACACACTTAATGACAATCACTAATAAATGGTGTTGGTACTTATAAAATAAAAAATTGTTCAAAGATCTCAATAATTTTTGATTGATGAGAAGACAGAGTGGACTTTGACATGAAAATGTTCACTTAATAAATCCTTACAAAATCTTCTTTGTCAGTTTAAATTCAGAAAACTTAAAAAAGAAAAAAAATTATATTGACAGAAAACACTAGAATTGTCTGCCTTACAAATCTGGAACCATATATTTAATATTCATTTATTAACTTGGGTTTAAGTAGTTCTACTTAAAAATATATTCAAATATTTATGAATAAATCGATTAATATGTATTACCTACCAAACATATTGCATTTCCATGAAATAGCATTTAATGAAGCTATTTATTTAAATTTGGAGTTATAATATTTAACATAAAGTGAGAAGTAAAGTTTTGCATCTATAAATAATAATTTTTAAATAATTTCTCCCTCTCCAAACCATGTATATATGTATACATGTGTAAAAACTTACAGCAACTACCTGAACTTTATCATGTGAAGTAAGAAGAAAAAAAATCAAAAGCATGGTTTATAGGATTAATATCTTTGAATCATCTGGGGAGTTCTTTGAAATACATATTCTTTAGCAAAATTAGATTTACCATAAAGCTAATAAAGTTTCATGGTAAACTTACCATATTATCCACCATCCACCACTGAGTATATATCCTAAAGAAATGAAATATGAATCTCAAAGAGATATCTGAACTCTTATGTTCCCTGCAGCATTATTCACAATAGCCAAGAGATGAATCAACCTACGTGTCCATAAGTGGATAAAGAAAATACGGTATATATACACAAGGGAATACTATTCAGCCATCTATAGAAGGAATTCTTGTCATTTTATTGACAATATGGATGAACCTGGAAGACATTAAGTAAAATAAGCCAGGCTCAGAAAGATAAATAATCGTAAAATTTTACTTATGAGTGGAATCCTAAAAGCTAAACCTATAGAAACAGATAACAAAATGGCAGTGACCCAAAGGGAGAGGCTGGGGAGATGCGGATCAAATGATACAAATTTTTGGTTAAACATGAAGAATCAGTTCAAGAGACATATTGTACCTCATAAGGTAAGTGTAGTTCATAGCAATGTATTTTATACCAGAAAATTGCTAAGATGATAGATTTTAAGTATTTTTACCTTAAAAGTGGTAAGATAATGAATATACTAATTAGCTTAATTTAGCCATATTAACAATGTATACATTTATCAAAACACCATATTGAACACCACATATACAATTTTGTCAATTTATATGTGCATATATATATCTCAAAGCGATTTTTGTTAAAACATATTTGACTGTATCAAAGATAAAGCCACCTTTAGAATAAAAGACCCAAGTACAGAAAGAGAACATACTCTCCAGGTAAACTAATAGTAATGGAAAACTCTTTTTAGAGTTGTGAAGCTGGGAGGATGAATGACAGTTTAATGGCATTGGGGACCAGCAGCCTTGACAGAGCCTCCCAGGTCTGTCAATCAGGGGATGAGCGGACAGTCTTAAGATCTAAGGGTCATGAGAATAAACAGAACAAAGTAGGGAGAGTTTTGTCTCAGGAGAAGAACAAGGCTACTGAAATACACTGGTCACTAAAAGAAGTGGCAATAGGAATATCTGAGGCTGGCTACTTTGTTTAAGAAAAAATAAAAAAATAAAAAAAAAAATAAAAAAAAAAAGAAGTGGCAATAGATGAGTAAAATATCATCTCATAATAAATGCAGGAGTAATCTAGTAAGTTATTAACTGAGTAGGTTATTAAATGTTCCCAGTTGGTAGAAAGTCATTTATCTTCACAGAAGAATGTCTATGTTTAAAATTTAGCAGATAGAATTCCCAAGATGGGAGAATTTTCTATTTTTATGTATAAAAAATGGGAGAGGTACTTTTGCATCCACTTGCAAAACAATTATTCCTGTTTTTTGCCACTTCATATCACTGAGAACAATGGCTTCGAATGCAGTTAAATTACAAAAGAGAAAACATTTCTCCACAACTCAAAGCAAAATTACCTAAACTTTGAAACATGGTCAGTATTCAAATGAAGATGTTTCCAATGCTCTATTATAGCTTTGTTCTGGAATCTACCCTTTATTTGAAATGTATTTTCTGTGTAAAGTTTCATTTAAAAATTCTAGATATTTTAGAATTTTGATTTGAGTGCTTTCAATTGGTATCAAAATTGGACACAGACATAACGGAGTTTAGAAATTTACACAAGCTGGAAGCATTGCCTCTTACTAAATTTATTCCAAGAAAAACTGTTAAAATCTTTTGTTATGTTAAGAACAAAAATGTGTTCTTAAAGTAGCAAAATTTGTGGAGAAAAATTAATTTGCCTTCATTTACTTACAAGCTCTGTATAGTAATGGAAAACAAAGATATTCTATGATTTAAATCAATTATATTTGGATTTGTGAATAACAGTTTAAAAATAAAAACCTAATATTAATAAAAGTATCTGAAATATTTTAAAGATATAATATAAAAAGCCTTTGACATAAATTTGAAATAACAATATTAATACAAAAAAAGTCATAAAACTTTAACAAATATAGTGCTTAATTGCAGGCTCAGAAAGTAATGAATACATTAGCATTTTAGCTCCTAGAGCTAGGTTTAAAATTAAACTACTCACAAACAAAAGAGTAGAAATAGTACTGACACATCACTATTTTTACATTAATAATTTATATCAATATAATTATTATTTTCTTAATCCCGACATGACCCTTGTCTTAGAATTGACAGACAATATTTAGTACTGCTTCTTAACCTTCTTGATAGCCTTCCAGTGATTGATTTAGTAGCAAATACAAAATGTAAATAATACAGGCTCTATGTGTTTTCAAGAAAAACCTAATATTTATAATGGAAGTAAAATGCTTCTGCACAGCAAAGGAAGCAAATAACAGAGTGAAAATATAGCCTATAGAATGAAATTTACTTCTCTGAGTTTTATACTATCCATCTATCTATCTATCTATCTATCTACTCTATATCCCAGTGCCCAGAATAGTGTCTAAATCACAGTGGACTCTCAATAAATATTTTTAATGTAATAATCTGTACAAGTAGCTTTCATATCTGAAATTTAAAATGTCCTTTATGTTATAATTCTAAAACACCATTATTAACCATTTACTGGCATAGAAATATAAATTTATTTAAATATTCAGTTAATTATTTATTAAAATTTATATATTTATAGAAATTAATTATGATCATCAATAGATATTTATAAGAAATAATTACTAGTCAACAATTGATTGGTAGTGATGGCCACTGTTCATAATTTATTTACATTTCTTTATAAATCATTTACTGTAGAGATAAGACTTTCTAAAATATGATTCATTAATTGGAGTCCCATGTGTACCTTCCAACCATGTTCTAGATGCATTATGTATGAGTTCATCGCTCAGTTTCTTAAAGAGGAGTCAGTCAGTCGTCTCATTACATCATTTTGCAGTGTTTTCTGCCACATAGAAATTAGAGCTATGGCCGAGTTAGTGTTTTCTTACTATTTTCTGAGCCATATTGTCCAAAGTCTTATTTGGAGAAAACAAAATCAGAATACAATAATCAGTAGTGTTTCTATACACTAAAAGCAAATTATCTGAAAGTTATACTAAGAAAACAATTCTATTTACAATCGCAATACAAATTAAATATTTAGTAATAAATTTAACCAAGAAAATCAAAGATCTGTGTACTGAAAAATAAAACATTCATCAAAGGAATGGGACACAAATAAATGTAAAAATATTATATGTTCATTTATTGAAAGAATTGATGTTAAAATGTTTATATTACCTAAAATGATGAAAAATTCAATACAATTTCTATCAAAATACCAAGATAGTCTTCATAGAAATATAAAATGCAAGCTAAAATTTGTATGAAACTGGATAAGACCCCAAATATCCGAAGCAATCTTAAGCTGAAAGAATAAAGCTAGAGATATCACACTACCAGACTTAAAAAGGTATCATAGTTAACATAGGCTATGGTAACCAAAGCAGAATGACATCAGCATAAAAATAGACACATAGGCTTTTGGAAAAGAATAAAGAGCTCAGATAGGAATCTCCACTTATAAAATCAAATGTTATTATTATTGTTCTTATTTTATTTTTTTGAGGTAGAGTCTCGCTCTGTCGCCAGGCTGGAATGCAGTGGCTTGATCTCGGCTCACTACAACCTCAGCCTCCCAGATTCAGGCGATTCTCCTGCCTCAACTTCCAGAGTAGCTGGGACTACAGAGGCATACCACTATGTGCAGCTAATTTTTGTATTTTTAGTAAAGACAGGGTTTCACCATGTTGGCCAGGATGATCTCTATCTGTTTCCTCGTGATCCACCCACCTCGACCTCCCAAAGTGCTGGGATTACAGGTGCGAGCCTTGCCCAGCCATTATTTTTATTTTTGAGACGAGAGTCTTGCTCTGCTGCCCAGGCTGGAGTGCAGTGGTGCCATCTTGACTCACTGCAACCTCTGCCTCCCAGGTTGAAGTGATTATCCTGCCTCAGCCTCCCAAGTAGCTGGATCTACAGGCACGTGCCACCCTGCCTGGCAATTTTTTTTGTCCTTTTCTTAGTAGAGCTGAGGTTTCACCATTTTGGCCAAGCTCATCTCGAACTCCTGACTTCAAGTGATCCACCCACATTGGCCTCCCAAAGCCATGGGATTGTAGGCACAAGCCATGCACTAGACCCAATAACCGTTACTGGTAAAACTGGATATCCTCATACAGAAGGATAACATTACACCTGTATTTCATACCATTTTAAAAAATCAACTCCAAATAGATGAAAGACAAGTATATGCCCTGCACCTATGAAACTACTAAAATAAAACACGGAAAAATCTCCATGACATTGATCTGGCCAATGTTTTTGTGGATATGTCCCCTAAAGTACAGGCAACTGTAACAAAAATAGACAAATGGGATTACATCACACTAAAAGATTCTGCATAGCAAAGGAAACAACTGACAGAGTGAAAAGACGAGGTAAATAGTGAGGGAAAATATATATGCACATTATTCATCTGTTAAAAGGTTAATATCCAAAATACATGACAGACTCAAACAACTTACTTGTAAGAAAACAAATACACCAATTTAAAAATAGACAAATAATATAAATGAAAAATTCTCAAAGTAAGACATACTAATGATCAGAAGGTACATTAAAAATGCTCATCATCACTAATAATTAGGGAAATGCAAATTAAAGCCACCATGATATAACATCGCACACATATTAGAATGGCTATGATCGAATAGGTGAATGGTAAGTATTGGCAGGATGTAAAGAGAAGGGTATCCTTGCAGACTGTTGGTAGAAATGTAAATTAGTACAGCCATTATTTAAAAAAAAAGTATGGTGGTTCCTCAAAAAATTAAAAATAGAACTAGCATATGATCCCATAATCCCACGACTAGGTGTATATCCAAAGGAAATGTAATCCGTGCCTAAGGAGATATATGCGCTCTCATGTTCCTCTCAGCATTATTCACAATAACCAAGATATGGAATCAACCTAAGTGTCCATCATTGAATGATGGGATAAAGAAAATGTGGTCCATATGCACATTGAAATACTCTTTAGCTTTTAAAAATATTAAATCCTGACATTTGCAACATGATTGATGAACCTAGCAGACATTATGTAAATTACAATAAACCAGGCACAGAAAGACAAACACTGCATGAAATCCTAAAAATTAGATTTTAGGGAAGTAGAGTAGAATGGTGATTGCCAGGGGCTGGGGTGGGTAAGAGAGTGTTTGGGGAGATGTTGAACAAAGGACACAAAATTTCAGTTTCTTACAAGAAAAAAGTTCAAGAGATCTTTTGTGCAGCATGGCGACTGTAGTTAAAAATATATTATATTTTGAAAAATGCTAAGAGGATGGATGTAAAGTATTCACACCATAAAAATGGTAATTGCATAAGAAAATGTATGCATATTGGCTAGATTTAGTCACTCCACAGTAGAAATATACTTTAAAGTAATGTTCTACATAGTAAATATATACAATTTGATTTGTCAATTTAAAAAATATGTAAGTAAATAAATAGTCTAATTAAGATAGACCCCAAGGGCAGATAATGTGTACATTTCTTAGAAACAAGTGAGGACGTTTGCCATGAGGATATTAGATAGGAAAATAAATTCCTACAGATAACCTTTAAATTATTGCCTACAGATAACCTTTAAATTATTGCCTACAGATAACCTTTAATTTTTAAAAGTTTTTAAAATTTTTTTGAGACAGTCTTACTTTGTCGACCAGGCTGGAGTACAGTGGCACGATCTCAGTTCACTGCAAACTCTGCCTCCCCATTTCAAATGATTGTCCTGCCTCAGCCTTCCAAGAAACTGAGATTCCAGGCGCCCACCACCAGACCTGGCTAATTTTTGTATTTTTAGTAGAGACGGGATTTCACTATGTTGGCCAGGCTGATCTCGAACTCTTGACCTCAAGTGATTCACCTGCCTTGATCTCCCAAAGTTCTGGAATTGCAGGCTAATTCTTATTTACGTAATAATAGCATTAAGGTTGCATATATTTTGGGAATTAAGGTTAGCTATATTTTGGGAAATCATGGTATATTATCTGGTAACTATATATATATATATTTTATATATATATTATATATATATTTGCATATGAAGTAACTTGGAAATTCTTAAACTCTAATATCTCCAATATTATATAAAAAAGAACAGTATCATTTCTGTTTCTCTTTACTTTTTCTTCTTTCCTTCCTATTTATTCCTATTCATACTAGTTCTTGAAATTCTATTTACACCATACATCTTAGTATAGCCTAAGGCCCTAATAGTGAAGTACTTTAAATTCAGAGAGATATAAATTAATTATATTATTGACAGTAATTATAATGGTTGGATCAACCAAAAACACTCCTTTCTTATGAATTGTTATTACATACAGTAATGTTTTCTACTGAATTAAATTATTTTATTTGTAATAGTACCTAGTTGATTAATGCAATTTAAAAAAAAAAAAAAACTTCTGGTCTCAATGAAGTTTTCACCAATTAAAAAAAAAAACTTCTGGTCTCAATGAAGTTTTCACTTAGGCCAAGAAATAGTTTTCAGATAGAAAAAATATTACAAATTATCTGTGTAAACACATACAGGATACTCACTCAAGATAAGAAAAATTAAGATAGCCATATCATAAATTTATATTCTTTTTAAAATTGTGCTGTAGATATCGATTATATATCAAATAGCATTCCAAATAGTCACATTTTATATTAGCATTTACATTCAAAATGTAATATTGCAATTAACTGTCAATTGTTTTGAGTACTTGCTTTGCTTTCTGATGTTTTGATATATAATTGGAAATATTTTTATCAGCATATGTTTGCTTTTAATTAGACAACTTATTTATGTGGATAGACTGTTCTTTAGAAGGACAAAATATCTAATTCACAGAGAATACATTATTTGTTTAAAAATAACCATTCTTATTTAATTTATCTTCACTTTACAATATTACTTTTTATATCTCTGTTTTGCGTTTTATTTATCCTATGCCAGTAAACTTTAAACTAGTCAATCAAGTAAGATCTCATTGGACTGGTTTTTTAACACGTATTTTAATATAACCAGAACCATAATTCTAGCAAATAGAAATATCTCAATAAATGATTGTTGACAAAATACATTGAAAGCATTGATTTTTTACTTTACCCACTTTTTTCTATAACTTTCAACTTCTCTACCTGTCTCCCATAGAATGCTCTATTTCTTTGCTGTCTCCCAGATTGCTAAATATTCCAATATATCAATTTGTAGAACAACTAAGTGTACTATGCCAATTTTCACCACCTAGGACACTGCCATTTCCTCAGCAAAATAAAAATGTGTTGCAAATTTATCTTTTAAAATATCAGCTTTGCCAAATGTCTGTTTTCTCATGAAGAATCAGTGATAAAATGATTCTAATGATGAATCTTTGGAACTGATGAGATAATATAAGAAATTTTACTTCATTTCAAATTATTTCTAGTCCCTACTTTGTTATTCCCCCCCCAAACAAATATACCAATGTAGTGAATGTCATTATATCATGACATTCAGTTGTGATTTCAAGGTACTGAGTTTATTTTTATGATTGCATAGATTAGATTCATTTTCAAGTTCACAAGAAGTCCCAAGTCAATTCTAAGGCCATGAAAAGTGTTCAGACACTCACCACATTAAGATTACAATATTTTATTGCTGAGAATGTATTAATTATCTATTTTTTTATTGTCCTTTCACAAGTACATTAACTAAGACAGACTGCTGAAGTGATGTAGTAAACAGTGCATTCATAGTTAAAAAGAAATCTAAAATAATATTAATTTTTTCTAATTTCTGTCTACTTTTCAGTTTTACTCAATAAGGTGGGAGTGCATAATTTATGCTTATAGAATTTGATGTAAAAATAAATGATCAAAGATTATTTTTTTTCCTGGCTGAGGAGACAGAGTCTTGCTCTTGTCCTCCAGGCTGGAATGCAATGGTGTGATTTCAGCTCACCACAATCTTCCGTCTCCCAGGTTTAAGCAATTCTCCTGCCTCAGCCTCCTGAGTAGCTGAGATTACAGGCATGCACCACTACTCCCAGCCAATTTTTTTTGTAATTTTAGTAGAGACAGGGTTTCACCATGTTGGCCAGGCTGGTCTCAAACTCCTGACCTCAGGTGATCAGCCTGCCTCGGCCTCCCAAAGTGTTGGGATTATAGGCATGAGCCACCACGCCTGGCCTGATCAAAGGTGTTTTAATTCTAGGTTTATTAGGTAGTGATACACCTGTTAAGTGGATTTCAAACTATATTATTTTTTGAAAACATGGCAGGTCTCTGGTTTTCCAAAGCTTGCGATCCATTCTAATGTACTCATTTATAAGCAATAAGTACATTTTAGAATACATTTTAACATAATGGTTTGATAGGTAATGCTTTTTCTCCTGAGGACAATTCACTTTCCAGTAATTGTTGAGTGCTAAAAAATTTAAAAGATAATGTATTTTGTGTTTGTCTTTTACTGTAATGGGGCACTGTTCTTACTTGATCACCACTAAAAGGAGAGTGAGGTCTAGGTAGAGTCAGGGAATTAGTTAATTAAATATTTTAGCTTTCAGGGGAATGGCTATACTTGCCTTGTACACAATACTAGATATAATGCATTTACATACACATTCATCTAAACCTTTAAATAATTATCCAGTGTCGTTATAACTAATTTCAATATAAAATGAATATTGTATTATTTATATGTTTATTTTAAAACTCTTCTAAATTATACAAAATAGTCTTTATGAGAGAGTTGTCCATCCTCTCATATATAGTCTTTTAAAACTTTCTTTAGAAAAAAAAAAATTTCCCTTGGCTAAACCTAAATTTTAATTACAAAAATATAAAAATGTTGCTTTAATAGAAGGCACGCTTATTAACGTAGATGTAAAACAATATACTCCTAAATTCTTATTAATTCATTACTAACAATAAATGTCATTTGCAGAACTTGATAATCAGAAAACCAAAGCACATGAACAGAAAAGAAAACTACAAGTGTACTTGAAAGCATTTTATTAAAAAAAAAAAAATCAAAGGATAAAAGCTTAAAAATTCCTAATTTTCGTGTATTTTAAATGTTTTGTTATTCTCTAGGTCTTGCATTTTTCTTTCATCTTAAAGAAAGTACTTAATGAATTGCTATGTCAATTTTTTCTGTCTGTTTTGTTATTATCCTTTGAATAGTGTTATTCATTTAAGTTTGTTATTTTTGTTGCAATTTTAGTATGTTTCATTTGCTTTTTGAAAGCAGCAAGTTTCTGCTTAAATACCTAGATACTTAAATATCAAAAGCAGTGAAAGACATTTTATTGGAACATATTTCTTTTGAATACAATTTTGAAATAATTACTTCTTATAAGATTTACCAAAGAGAAAAATAAAGTTTCTTAAACTTATCCAATATTTAAAATTGGGCCTTCATTTTATATCACCCTAAATAATCACTGCAATTGATTTGTTAACATCAAGAAAAGAAAAACATTTGTGTATATATAAAGAAGCACATTTTATGTTTTGTTTGCTTGTTGTACTGTTAAACTCATTCACAAACTTGCAAACAAAAGAGCCTGAAATTCATATTCAAAATGAAATTTATAAAAATATAGGAACATATGTATCCATGAGTAAATTTAATCTGAAGGTTATAGAAAATTAGGTCTTTGGTGTTTTCTTAACATTTTATTCTCTTGAAAAGTATATTTTTTCACATATAATTTGTTGAAGTTTGATATAGACAAAAATGGATTGTAAAGCCCAATTTAGATACTTTCCTACTTTTCTGTATGAAATGATAAATCATTTTCTAAATTATATTTACACATGTTGAATAAAAATTCATCTTTCATTTAATCATAGACATTTGACTTTTCAAGAAGATTAACAATGTGAGATATTAATTTGTAAAATAAAATTCTTTTGTTTATGAAAATGTCAGAAAAATATGGTCTATTTGAAAAATTTTTTACATAATAGAGACTTTATCATCATCCAAAAATGTGATTCCTCACCATACATAAATACTTGTTTGGATTTACTAAGTAACCTCAATATGAAAAAGTATATCTTAATGTCTTTAAACAATTTTGTTTTCCATTATGTCCTCTAAAGAAAGATGAAAATAAAACTAATGAGATAAATTAAATGCTAGAATGAGATTTTTCTTCCAGGTGTTTTTGAGTTTTGGAGAACCACAAAATATTGTATTATATGATGTTTTGGCCCACAGGAACAAACTTTTACCCTGTTGTTTGATATTGCCCTGCTCAGAATTGCTGGTATATTCTGAGTATTCCCCTTCAGTGTTCTATTTTTCTGTTTTTTGTGTACCATCATCTGAAATTCCATAGAATTTATTTATTTGTTTATTTTATATCTCTTCTTTTTTAATAGTAAATTCTATGAGAACATGGATTTTTAATATTGTTTTTAGTTTGTTTTTGATTGTTCATAGTGACTGGAATATTGCTTGATCCATAAATAGTAGGCATTCAGTATACATTTATCAAGTCAAATTTGGTATTAATATTTGCATAAACACTGGATGTAAGAAGTTTTCCTTATTGATGCATTCAGTTAGTACTTAACAAATGTATTAGTCCAGTTTCATGCTGCTGATAAAGACATACCTGAGACTGGGGGAGGAAAAGAAGTTTAACTGGACTTACAATTACACATGGCAGGAGGCAATAGGCACTTCTTACATGGTGGTGGCAAGAGAAAATGAGGAAGGTGCAAAAGCAGAAACCTCTGATGAAACCATCAGATCTCATGAGACTTATTCACTATCATGAGAATAGCATGGGAAAGACCAGCCCCCATGATTCAATTACCTGCCTCTGGGCCCTCACATAACATGTGGGAATTCTGGGAGATACAATTGAAGTTGAGATTTGGGTGGGGACAAAGCCAAACCGTATCATTCTGCCCTTGGCCCCTCCAAATCTCATGTCCTCACATTTCAAAACAAATCATGTCTTCCCAACAGTTTCCCAGAGTCGTAACTCATTTCAGCATTAACCCAAAAGTCCATAGTCCAAAGTCTCATCTGAGGCAAGGCAAATCCCTTCAGCCTATGAGCTTGTCAAATCAAAAGCAAGCCAGTGACTTCCTAGATACAATGTAGATACAGGAATTAGGTAAAGCATCCATTCCAAATGGGAGAAATTGGCCAAAACAAAGTGGTTACAGGGCCTATGCAAGCCCAATTCCAGTGGAGCAGTCAAATTTTAAAGCTCCAAAATGATTTTCTTTGAATCCTGTTCTTGCATCCAGGTCATGCTGATGAAAATGGTGGATTCCCATGGTCTTGGGCAGCTCCACTCCTGTGGCTTTGCAGGAAACAGCCTCCTCCCTTGGTGCTATCATGGGTTGGTGTTGAGTGTCTGTGGCTTTTCCAGGCACATGGTCCAAGCTGCCAGTGGATCTACAATTCTGGGGTCTGGAGAACAGTAGCCCTCTTCTTACAACTCCACTAGGCAGCGTCCCATTAGGGACTCTTTGTGGGGACTCCAATCCCACATTTCCCTTCTGCATTGCCCTAACAGAGGTTCTCCATGAGGGCCCTGTCCCTGCAACATACTTTTGCCTAGGCATCCTGGTGTTTCCATATATCTGATATCTAGTCGGAGGTCCCCATATCTAAAATTCTTGACTTCTGTGCACCTGCAGGCTCAATACCACATGGAAGCTGCCAAGCCTTGGGGCTTCCACCCTCTGAAGTCACAGCCTGAACTCTACATTGGCCCCTTTCAGCCATGGCTAGAGTGGCTGGGACACAGGGCATCAAGTCCCCAAGCTGCACGTAGCACAGGAACCCTGGGACAAGCCCACAAAACCACTTCTTCCTTCTGAGCTTCCAGGCTATGATAGGAGTGGCTGCCATGAAGGTCTCTAACATGGCCCGGAGACATTTTCCCCATGGTCTTGTGGATTACCATTAGGATCCCTGTTATTTATGCAAATTTCAGCAGCCAGCTTGAATTTCTTCTGAAAACATGGGCTTTTCTTTTTTACTGCATTGTCAGGCTGCAAATTTTCTGAGCTTTCATGCACTGTTTTCCTTATAAAACTGAATGCCTTTAATGGCACCCAAGTTATATACTGAATGCTTTGCTGCTTAGAAATTTCTTCCACTAGATACCCTAAATCATCTCTCTCAAGTTCTAAGTTCTAAAAATCTCTAGGGCAGGGGCAAAATGCTGCCAGTTTCTTTGCTAAAACCTAACAAGAGTCACCATTGCTCCAGTTCCCAACAAGTTCCTCATCTTCATCTGAGACCACCTCAGCCTGGAACTTACCGTCAATATCACTATCAGCATTTTGGGCAAAGCCTTTCAATGTGTCTCTAGGATGTTCCAAACTTTCCCACATTTTCTTATCTTCTCTTGAGCCTGCCACACTGTTCCAATTTCTGCCTGCTACCCAGTCTCAAAGTCGCTTCCACATTTTCAGATACCTTTTCAGCAGTGCCCTACTCTACTGTTTCCAATTAACAGTATTAGTTTGTTTTCATGCTGCCGATAAAGACATACTTGAGACTGGGAAGAAAAAGGTTCACTTGGACTTATAATTCCACATGGCTGGGGAGGCCTCAGAATCATGGTGGGAGACAAAAGACACTTCTTTTTGTCTTACATGGCAGTGGCAAGAGAAAATTAGGAAAATGCAAAAGTGGAAACTCCTAATAAATCTATCAGATGTTTTGAGACTTATTCACAATCATGAGAATAGCATGGAAAAGACTTGCCCCCATGATTCAGTTACTTCCCCTGGGTCCCTCCAACAACACTTGGGAATTCTGGGTGATACAATTCAAGTTGAGATTTGGGTGGGGACAAAGACAAACCATATCAACAAAGTAGAAGTACTTAACTAAGGGCATTCCTAATAATGGATAATTAAAACTATTCAGTATGTGGAAACACTGCAATGTCTTAACTACTTCCTAGTGAACTCTAGTCCCTGAAGCAAGGGAGAAAAGAATTGTTAAGCTTTTGCTAGAAGACACATTATTTACTTGTCAAAACAATTTATCATCTATTTATATATGTATACTGTATATATTTACTGCTAAAGTGGATTGTGGTCTACCTCAGTTCTGCTATTGAATTCTTATAGAATGCAATAAATCTCCTTCTCTGATAACAATATCTGTAAACGTAATTTAAATTGTCACATGTAGTGTACTTTATTAATTTTTAAATGAGTTTAAAACAGTTATACATACTCTAATAAATTAAAATATTTCTGACAAGCATTAAATTTATTAAAATATTATATAATGATAAGAAATTTGGTATAAGGGAGAACAATTTATGCGTCATAGCTCAGTGGGTTAAGCAGTTTTCCTGCTGTGATGTGATTTCAGGAGTTCACAAAATCACATTTTAGATATCATATTAGAATTTAAAACATTATCAGTGGGAGCAAGTTCAGTATTTTTAATTAAACTTTTTTTCTACAATGAATATCATTTGGTTTGGGGATTGTCCGTTATCAATCTTATAATCCAATACTGAAACATTAATTTCATCTCAAAACTGTGAAAAACTACACCAGAAAGTCATATTTATTAAGACTAAGAATAGAGACCACTTTTATCAACATGATTTAGTTCATTTCCTATGCCCTTTACCCAGAAGATAATACTTTATAAATCTACACATAACTTTATTTTTTGTTTCAGGAGTCTCATGCGGAGTAGTCTGCTTGGCTAGACAGGTAGTTCACTTATCACACAATAATTTACTTACCAACATTTATTTCAAGACCATCACTACTCTAATCCACCATTCTAAACTACCGTCAAAACTATGGCTAACCCTACACTGATAGATCCGAGTTAAACCATTTAATCCGAAATCTCCAAATCCTATAAAAACCACCCTCTGATTTCCCTGTTTTGAGATAGTGCTAAAACGGTCAGGATAATATTCTCCCTTACCGCAATGAGTTCTAGGGAAAGCAATCTCAATGTTGGTAAATATTTCTATCACATTATTTTTCTGCTCCAAGGCCAGCAAAAGACTGCTCTAGATTAGTGAAATGCAAAACACGGTTACAGTTGAGACTGAAGACTAAGACAAGCAGCATAAAGGAATCTGGGTCTGGGCAACGGGACTTTTTGGATGCTGAGACAGACAGCTTGACCAAGAAGGTGCATTGGTCACTCTTCTATTTCCTCCATGTTTAGTCTGGAGATTGCTTTCATTTGGAAATTGGTGCTAGGTCTGCTTTTTCTGTGGCTGGGACAAACTTTCAGCTTATGTGCTATTTTGCTAGTTTCTCACTAGGCTAGCCTTTCCACATCAATTGAATGTTAAGATGGAAGATGTTGGTTTGGTTTTGGAGGAAAAGATATGAGATACTGTTTGTCTGCCTCTGACTCCATAGCCTATTGACAAAGGGAAAAAGTCCTGATCATGTCATCTAGCTAGCATTATATAGGGGATCTCATTGAGGTTGGAATTTACATTCTAGTTTTTTTTTTGTAAATCTTTTTTTGGCATCCCTTCTCCCTTTTCCTCCTCCTTCTTTTCCTTTCCAATGTTCTTTCACAGTTAAGATAAGGGTGGATATTGCAAGATAGTGACCAAAGATTAAAAATGCTTTCACTTTTTATCTCTTCCCCCATTTCTTTGTATTTCTATCCATTGCAAGGAAAATTTTAGCCCACAATTTATCTGAAATAGAAGGTTAAAAATAAGCAATTTTGCCTGTTCTATGTACATTAAAAAGTCTTACATAATCAAACTAGATTCATTCTTGACAGAGTCCTGCAAATTATGTACACCAAGCTTTAACAATATTTTGATGTATAAGTATTACATAAAAGAAGGGCATATATTGACAAGACTAATTTAGGTTATTATTTTAAAAGAGATAATTAAAAGTATTTAAGGATTTCACCCTTAAGTAATATTTAGTCATTGAAAACTTTGATGCTTTGAACAAAAGCATACATGCTGATAGTATTATGTTAAAAAATAGACTATTTGTTAAACAGCTGATTACTTGATTTTTTAAATGTGAACACTAGTTTTCTTTCTATACTTTATTTCCCTGTCAAAAATTCCGTTTTGTTTCTTCTACTTTAATGAATATGTGATTATGACTTGTTTATTTGATCAAGTATAATTCATAGCAATTGTTCTAGATAATTTTTCTGAATTTCTTCTCAGTAAATCACAGTCAGTACTTTTAGGAACAATGTCCTGGTTTTTAAAAATACTCACTGTTCTAAATACTTATGACAAAATATATCAGGGCTTGGAAATATCTATGTTTTTAAGTTTATATCAATATGCACGTGAGACTTCTACATAATTAGAAATAAAACAATGTAATTTAAAGTGTTACTGCCTAGGAGGTAAGTAAAAGAAATGGTGTTTTTACCTTTTAAATAAATCTTGTAAATAAATCATTTCATGATTTTCGAAATTTATACACTTAATTAGATGTCCAACATGTGGAATAAAAAGGTGATTTTAATTAAGCAACAGATACATATTCTCATAATAGAGAATTCACAGTAAAAGTGTACTTTGTACTTTCAAAAATAATCACATTTTGTACTGATGTATTTGCTATTTTATTTATGCAAATTTCCTGAGCTCCCATTGGTTTGTTAAGACCCAAGGAAGTATCTGCTTGTAATAATCCACTTTGAAATTTAAACGTTAATTTAATAGATAGTCAATTATAATACATTATATATTGTTATATTATAAATACACAGTCATCCCTTGCCATCTACGAGGTATTGCTTCCAGGTCACCTCCCTGTCCACCCACCAAAATCTGCAAATGCTGAATCCCTAAAGTCAGAACCCATGAATAGCAGAAGTCCACCCTCCATATATCTGCAGGTCTGTGCATTCTCTAAAGACTGTATTTTCAATCCTGGTTGGTTGACTCCTAGGATGTGCAACCCACAAATGCAATAGGCTGACTGTGTAATTATATAATTTTTTTAATTCAGAGACTATATATTTTCATTTATTTTTAAATTTATAATTAATATATAATTGCACATATTTATGAGATACAACGTGATATTTCAACACATGTATATATTCAGAGGTTATATAGTTTTCTGAACATTGTGTGCTTCATTGTTTTTTACAATCTGCTCATACTTAAATGACCAACCAAACTCACAAAAGGAGACAATTAAGGGGAATATCTATTGGTTTAGTCACTTTGAGTCGTTTTTGTCAGTAACCACAGCTACAATTATATTAATACTATTTTTCAATAAACTGGTAAATGGGATTCTAAAAATATTGTATATGTCTGAAGCCAATTCTGTGTCTTTAACTCTTCTTAAGTCCCTACTCATGAAGAAAATGATAGAAAGCAATAAACCAGATTTGAAATTCAGAGTGAAACATCTAAGATCAGTAAGTGCACCAATGTAACTCTGCTTTTATTCCTGTATTTTTACTAGTAGCAGGTCTCTTCCAGGCTCAGCCTAAAGGACACAAACTTTTATGGGTGCCATTGTAAGGAACTGCTTTAAACTTGAAAGTTCCAGAGCAGATTAAGGTGATCTATAAACTAGAAAGTCAGTCCCTGAAATGTTTTGTTTTATGGAAGTTCTCAGGCTGTTTGCCAAGTCTTTCTAAGACTTTAGGAAAATTGAGATCATATAGACTTATCCTTTTAAAAAGGCATCTTCTTAGCTTTTGGGGAAAAAATATATAGACAGAAGGAATCCCCTCCTTTATACAATGGAGCCTAAAGACCTTTCTCATAAGAGCTAGGAAGGTTTCACTATATCTCATAAATAATGTATGAGAGAAATATACACATTTTTCTAGATATATGAGGCTATTATATTATGTAGAATAAATAAATAAATAATAAATAAATTCACGTTTATCCAAATGTGAATGTGGGCATTTGTATTCTACATAGGGCAAAGTAAATCCAACCTAGGTTCCCATTTATCCAAATGTGAATTTCCTACTTGACATATTTTAGGATAAGTTCATTTTTAATGCATACATTTTAATAAGGTCACAAATAACTTTGAGCATTGTTTCATAGAGAACTTGAAAACAGATTTTATTTTAAGTAGCCATCAAATATACTGTTAATTAGTCTTAAAGTTTTAAGACTTTTTCTTAAAGAAAAAATGCTTTTTTTCTCTCTTACCAGTTTGGAGTTAATTTCTCAGAATGCAGTGGAAGACTCAAGAATGTTCAGGGTTACGATCTAATTATTCTAAGAGATACTAGGTTGGTGCAAAAGTAAGTTTGTTTTTTCCATTAAAAGTAATGAGAAAAACCACAATTACTTTTGCACCAAAATATTTATGCTATCAAAAATATACAGAAATATTTTTGTTTGTTGATTTTAATTGAGGATATTAAGAAGATAAAGTTACCTCAAAAGTGTATCTAAAATAATCTTGTTTCAATTGAGGAAAAGATTATAGGTAATACAGGCCCATTATAATTTACTGTATGAATGAGCCTCTACAATTAGTTACTGTAGGAGGAGACCTAAGTCCTCAGTCTCCACAGTGAATCTTACGCCAGGATTCCAGCCTCATGCCTTAATTTCATCCCAAAACTTTCTATTTGGTATTGCTCAGTCTTGTCACATTCTGCTATTTTGATCATTTATTCTCAACAGGGAACTCATGGTGTGAATACAACACAAGTGAATTTAAGTTCTTCAGGGTCAATTGACCACTACTCACTGTTTTTTTCTTTTTCTTTTTCATTTTTTGAGTTGGAGTCTTGCTCTGTTGCTCAGGCTGGAGTGCAATGGTGTGATCTCGGCTCACTGCAACCTCTGTCTCCCGTGTTCAAGTGACTCTCCTGTCTCAGCTTCCCAAGTCGCTGGGATTACAGGCACCCACCACCACGCCCAGCTAATGTTTGTATTTTTAGTAGAGATTGGGTTTCACCAAGTTGGCTGGTCTCGAACTACCGACCCAGGTGATCCACCCACCTCGGCCTCCCAAAGTGCTAGGATTACAGGCGTGAGCCACAGTGCCCAGCCACTACTCTGTTTTTTATTTATTCTAAGAAGAACGTATAATTCCTGTAAAATATAAACTGACAAAAGAAAGATTTATATATTTGCCTTTATTACTAACATCAATGACCTTGCAGAAACATTTTTCTAAATAAAATGTAAATGGCTTTTTCTATATATACCATATGTGTGGATTCCAATAGTCTTTAACGAATGTAGCTAATTATAGGTTCTAGCTATCTAGGAATCAGTTAGGATTGTATCACCTTTATATGTTTATATACATTCCATTTTAATTATTTTGTAAAGATTATTTTTAGTACATTATGAAACAGGAACATTGACATTATCTGAATAATTCCATTTGGGAGATGTTGTTCTAATTGTATGATGACAATTTATTCTAAAACAGTTTAATTTTATCCTTGACATTGTTCTTCCTCTTCCTGATAAAGCTCAACCTGCATCAGTATGTATGGAAATCAATAGAGGAACATTAAAAACAATTACTGAATGTTGATTACACTTACATGTTGAGCATCGTGTGAAACGTATTTCTTCTACATGAGGCCCCTGAAAAAGGCTAAATGGTCCACTGGCTCTAGAAAAATCACAGAGAGCACATTGGAGGGTTAATTTCATTACTCTTTATCTAATTTTACACTTTTATTTTTAATTTATCCTCACTTCCTGACCTATGACATTTTATTTCAGTTTATTTTTGTCATAATGTGTGTGTTTGTGTGTGTATATATATATATATATATGTATGTGTGTGTGTGTGTGTATATATATATATATATATGCACATACATATATATATACACACACACATTTTTTTCTTTTTGAGATAGCGTACTGCTCTGTTGCCCAGGCTGGAGTGCAGTGGTGCACTCTCTGCTAATTCTGTGTCCCAGATTCAAGCGATCTCCTGTCTCAGCCTCCAGAGTAGCTGAGATTATAGTCTCCCACCCCTACACTGTGTCATTTTTGTATTTTTTTAGTAGAGATTGGGTTTCACCCTGTTGGCCAGGCTGGTCTTGAGCTGATTTCAAGTGATCCTCCCACCTTGGCATCTCAAAGTGCTGGGATTACAGGCGTGAGTCACCGTGCCTGACCATGTCATGATGTATATTTTTGGAAAAAATTTTAAATTCAGTTAAAATGAAACATCATATAAATAAATAAAACTATCATTTTATTCTATTCCCAGAATACAAGTTTATACAGAAATTCCAAAATTACAGAACCTTGAAATGAATTGAGACAACAGACAATATTTGCAGTGGTAAACAACTATTACTATAAAACCATAATTAGCTATAACCTATAATTAACTAGCATTCATTAAAGACTATTGTAATCCACACATACAGTATATACAGAAATAGCCATGTATATTTTATTTAGAAAAATGTTTCTGCAAGGTCATTTATGATAAAGAGAAGCATGCACATAGATATAAGCAATTGTGATGACATTTCTATGTAATTGAACACATAGTAAATATACATAGAGAAATCGGGCAGCTAAACCATTTTGTTAGAATGGAATGACATCTGTATTATGCAAAACACCAGATTCATTGTCTGCCAAAAGATTCCCCTTGACCACAGTGTTCCTGTTTTGTGACAAAATTATAAAACAGCAAAAAGGGAATGGCAACAAAAAGCTTCACAGCTGTCTCAGGAAAAGAGGACATACCATTTTGTGATAACAAATGCTTACTCTATTTGTGATGTATCAAGTAATATTGATGTGAAAAACATTTCTAAAACTGACAAATATCTAAATTCCCTAAAACTATTCAAAATATGTCAAATGTTTATTAAATATTTAGTGGCATGTTAAGTGAGTACTGTCAACTTTTCAGCAAAATTTAATGATGGTTTACTCAACATTTCTAAAAAGTTGCCTTACTACTACTTTGAGTAGGAATAACTGTAACTTTCCATAGCCAACAGTGGCATTGTTGGATTATATGATAGTTCCATTTTAATTTTTTGAGAAACCTCTATAATGTTTTATAAAATGGAGATGTTGGTCAGTGGGCGCAAAGTTACAATTTGACAGGAAGAATAAATGTTGGTGTTCTATTACATAGTATGGTCACTATAGCAAATAGCAATGTATTCTACTTCTCACGATAGTTAAAAAAGAAGATTTTGAATGTTGTCACCACAAAGAAATGATAATGTCTATAGTGGTGGATATAGTAATTACCCAGATTTTATTATTATACCATGTAGACATGCATTGAAACATCACATCATATCCCACAAATATAGATGCAATTATTATATGTCAACTGTAAATTTGTAAATTACATTAAAAAATAAGTATAAGACTTGAAAATTTGTAAATCATTTATTGTATGCAGCATCTATTTAAGGTCATTAGAAAACATCAAGTGCCAGAATTTGTGAAAACTTTAAGAGGAAGGTTAAATATCATCAGACACTGGATAAAGCAAAAAACAAACAAACAAAAAAAAAAACAAAAAAGATATGACAAAGGTTAACTTACTTGAGATAATATATAACATTTAGCTTTTATATTTATGTTTTTATTATACTCAATTCCATTACTGAATATGTATATATATATGTCCACAGGAAATGAAACCATTGTATCAAATGAGACATCTGCACACCCATGTCTATTACAGTGCTATTCACAATAGCAAAGAAATGGAATCAATCTCAATGCCCATCCAATGATGAACTAATAAACAAAATATAATGTATAGAGATGCGTATATATAACATGTATATATGTACATGATATACATATATTTGTCATATTTGTTCTGTTGCTCTGAAGAATTCTAACATGACAACTAAGATATTTGCATTTATTTGCAAACATTTTGGGGCCAGGCAAATTTGTTATTCTAGTAAACATTGTTCACCAGCTACATGCCAGGAATTGTTTTAGTTGCAAGACAAAACAGGAAAGGTAAATATGACATGGGTTGTGTTCTTAGGTCAGTTAAAGTCTATATAGCAAGACATAGATATTAAAACATAAAATTTTAAGTGTTAATAGGAATATGTTTAAATACAGATAACAGCATTGAATATGTTAAAGAATTGTTCTTTCAATGTTTAAAAAAACTTGTTAAAGAGTGAACTATAAGGTAAAAGTATCTGGAAATGAGGTTATATATAAAAAGCATAGAAGATTAATTATGAATGTCATGTAAAGATACTGAATTTTTTCCTGTATTTACGGCACTCATTGAAAGTTGTTAAATTTGGCAATTAAATGTATTCACTTAACATGCCACTAAATAATAAACATTTGACATATTTTGAACAATTAAATGTTTTGATTCAGATTTTTGGTTTCTCTTTCTGATGATAATGTAGATGATGGATTTGTACAAGTTGGAAATAGAAGAAAGAAAATACAGGAAATTTTTGTAGTAACCTAGAAAAACAGATAATAAACACCTGGACTTGTAGAGATTGAGTTAAGAGAACATATTTATAAATATTAATGAGATTGATTTGGGTAGATTAATTAATGAGGTGATGGGAATTTAATCTATTATTAACTGCTCCAAGGTAAGTACTTCAGTATATGAGGTTCAGCAAGTGAAACAGGTCTTTTCCAGTCATGAACAATTGAGAAATTTTCTATTTTATTCCTTGAATAAAAAATTCATGTTAATCTCTTTCTACAGGCTTTAGAATTAAACTATTTATAATGGAAGAGAACCTATTTATTGGATATTCCTTTGGATTTCTTGGATAATGGATATTTTCTCCTTCTGCATATACCATATGCGTGGATTCCATACATATGGTATAGAAGGCGGCTCCGCCCCCCACCTGCTGCTCCTGGTTCCTCAGCCCCTCCCCTGACTAGCTCTGCTCAGGGAACCCACTTTTAGAGAAAGAGACAGCTGCAGGGGTCAGGCTGCACCGCCACAGAGTGCCCGAGGTGGGTTATGAAAGGTTCTCTCTCAGGAGAACAAGGCCAGTCAGCACAGTTCCCTCTGCAGCCGACGGTGAAGGGGGAGTAAATTCTTTCCTTCCTCTCCTTCCTTCCTTCCTTCCTTCCTTCCTTCTTTCCTTCCTTCCTTCCTTCCTTCACTCTCTCCCCTCCCTCCTTCCTTCCTTCCATCCTTCCTTCCCAAAGAATCCTGCTCTGTTGCTCAGGCTGTAGCGCAGTGATCACATCATGGCTCACTGCAGCCTTTACCTCTTGGCCTCAAGCAATCCTCCCACCTCAGCCTCTCAAGTAGCTGGGACTACAGGCACATGTCCCCATGCCTATTTAATTTTTTTTCTTTGTAGAGGAAGGTACTCACTCTATAGTTCAGATTAGTCTTCCACTCCTAGCTTTAAGTGATCCTCTTGCTTTTGTGTTGAGATTAAGTCATGAGCCACAGTGTCTGGACAGATACTGGATATTTTCTAACTAGTTCTCTGTATTAGTCTTGCTTCTTCAAAGAAACAGAAAGCAGGGGTGTGGGGAGAGAGAGAGAAGAGAGAGAGAGAGAGAGAAAGGGGAGGAATTATAAGGAATAAGACTATGTGGATCATGTGATTATGGAAATTGAAAAGCCCATGATTTGCAGTTAACAAGATTTTCAGGCACAGGGAAACATATAGTAAAATTTCAACCTGAATCTGAAGCAGGAAAGCTGATTGTGTACGTGTATAAGTCCCAGTCTGAGTCTCAAACTAAAGGTAGAAGACTGAGATCCTGCTAAAAGACAGTCACCCAGAGGCAGAGGCAATCTTCTTAACTCAGCTTTTTTGTTCTATTCGGTCCTCCAATGAATTTGATGAGGCCGCCCACATTAGGGAGTGCAATTTTTCTTTACTCACTCTACCAAGTCAAGTGTTAATCTCATCCAGAGACATTCTCACAGACACACCCAGCATGGTTAACCAAATATCTGGGTACCCGTAGCCCACTCATTTTTACAAATAAAACTATGACATCTCTCCAATGCAAACTGCTACATAATTTCTTTCCTGACACTAAATAAAAAAAGATACAGAATTAAAAAGATAATTGTTAGAGCACTTATAGATAATTTTCCTCTATATCTTTTTTTTAATGGTGTATTTGGTTATCATTTTGGAAAGTTAGAAAGATTCTCTCCTTTTTCATATAGAATTTTGTTGTTCATATTTTTTTCAATCAAAGAAATATATACATAATTGAAAAATGTATAAAGAGACAGGAATTCAAAATTAAGAGATTATTTTGAAACTGCCTCTGTATAGCTCTGAAGTACATATTATATTGCCGAAAAGTGAGAAACTGTGAAATCTATACTTATAGCCTATCTTAAAACTTTTTGTAGGAATAAAATTTGATATATATGAACACTTCTAGAATATGAATTAGCACACTATAAATATTCATTCAATTTTACCAAATTAGATATTCTTGGGTTGTAAAATTTTTTTAAGCCATTGCTCCAAATTTCTTAGTTTGAAATTATTATATGTACATCATGGTTGTATATAATTATGAGCTACATGTGATGTTCTGATATAGAAACACAATGTGTTATAACCAAGTCAGGGAAATCAGAGTATGTATCACCTCAAGCATTAACCATTTCTTTGTGTTAGAAACATTCCAATTCCAGATTTTTAGTTATTTAAAAATAAACAATAAACCATTGTTAACTATAGTGACCCCATTGCACTACTAAATACTAGAAATTGTTTATTCTATCCAATTTTATTTTTATACCCATTAACCATTCTCATTCAACCCCTCTTTCCTCACTACCCTTCCCAACCTCTGGTAATCATCATTCTAGTCCCTATACTATTGAGTTTATTTTTGTTTTTTTTTTTTGAGACAGAGTTTTGCTCTTGTTGCCCAGGCTGGAGTGCAATGGTGTGATCTGGGCTCACTGCAACCTCTGCATCCCATGTTCAAGTGATTCTCCTGCCTCAGTCTCCCAAGTAGCTGGGATTACAGGCATGCACCACCGCACCTGGATAATTTTGTAGTTTTAGTAGAGACAGCATTTCACCATGTTGGCCAGGCTGGTCTTGAACTCCTGACGCCAGGTGATCCACCTGCCTCGGCCTCCCAAAGTGCTGGGATTAAAGGCATGAACCACAGTGCCTCACCCATATTTTTTATTTTATTTTTTATCTCCCACCTGAGGGAGAACATGCCAAATTTGTCTTCTGTGCCTGACTTATTTCACTTAACATAATGTATGTCAGTTCCAACTATGTTGTTGCAAATTACAAATTTTAATTACTTTTTATGGTTGAATAATATTCCATTGAGTATATGTACCATATCTTCTTTGTCCATTCATCTATTTATGAACTATAAACACCTGTCTCCATTTTGTGAACACTTTAACTTTTATCTTTCCATAAATATAAGTAAATCTAACTCATTTTGTTTGCAAGGAGAAACATACTGAGATTTAACAGTTAAACGTGGTTCATTTATAGGTCATGTAGACAAGTTGTTATTATAACATGTTACACTGGATTTTAATGGATTATTATATAAATCTACTGAAAAGAATAAATATTTCTCAAATAAATATTATATATTTATTTGAAAATAAATATAGAATAATTCGAAAAAAGTAAGAAATGGTGGCAGAGGGAATAAAACACAAAAATTTATACAAACTCAGAGGAGAGGTGAAAGATATATTTTATGAAATTTAAAATAAAGATTTTAATTTTATCAAAATAGTGTTAACAAGATGGATAAGAATATTTGCAAAATGTTTCTCTCAGGAAACCATATGTCAAGATTGCTGTAGAATCACTCATGCATTAAGAAGAAAACCATATGGAAAATTTTAAAATAATATTTCTTTACAATTCTGAAAAATACTGTTCTTGACATCTATTTATAAGTTTTTATACTTTTGTTGTAACCATGTGGTTACAGAATAACGCCTCCCAAAAGTGTTCATATTTTAATTCTCAGAACATGTGAACATGTTGAGTGGCATAGTGAAGAGGTATTAATGTTGAAGTTATAATCAAGATTATTAATCAGATAATCTTAAAATAGAGAAATTAACCTGGAATTTCAAGGTGGTGCCAATATAATAACAAATTCCTGAAAAGTGAAAGAGGAAGGCAGAAAAAATGATGATCAAAGAATAAGACGTAAAGATGAAGTCGGGGGGATGTGAGGGGCTATGAGAAGGATTTCACCTGTCATTGCTGGATCTGAAGAAGGAATTAAGTTTGCTATTCAGTTGACGTTAACCTAATTATACAAGTGTGTTCAGTTTATTCACAAGACCCTTATAAAATGTAGGTCAAAGGGTCAAAACAGAGGTCCAAAGGGGAGAGAGACGAGAATGAAGCAATGATCAGAGAGTACAGCAGACGATTTTCTGCTGGCTTTGGCTTTTAGAATACATTCTCAGCAAATTCTTAAAATCACAGACAGACAATCCTAAACCCCACTTAGAAAAATAATAATAAAAAAAAGTAAGTACAGATAGAAAAACCCAGCAAATACTAGATGATTAAAAAAAAAAAAATCACTGTGGTCTAATGCATTTAAGTTTGTATAGGCTCAATACTATTAACTACATGATGCTGCATATATTTCTGTTTCTATAAAAATAGATATGGCATTAAAAACTAAGTTTAAATGATGCATAAAAACAAATATTATGTAATTAAAATATTACAATAGTTTGTTGTTTAGGCAGTAGAAGAATAAATGCCAGACATTTAAGAATAAATGAATAATTGGAGTTAGAAAAATGTATTATTTGAGAAAATTATGTAATTTTTCTATAAACTGCTTACTGAGGATAGTGAAGAGAACAATTTGCTAAAGAACTTTAGCAACATGTTCAGTGAGTAGATAATATTTTGTAAAATATACTAGAAGAAAATAAAGCATTTTGTAGCAAAGAAGATAACTATAACTTATCTTCAACACTATTTAAATGAATCAAACATCCCAGCAGAGACAGAAGAAGAAGTACCTCAGAGCCAACCCTGAACACCCTGGTTATAATTAAAAACCCCCTGGACTCAATCTTGATCTCCCACTTTCTTTTACATAGTCCTGTCACAGTTATTTATTCACTTACTCTGTTAAGTTTACTGGTTGTCTGTTTCCACTAAGACACAAGCTTCTCAAGTTCTGCAACTTTTGTCTATTTTGTTAACTAATGGATCACAAAATGTTTACAATATGTTCTGATTAGTACCAATTTCTCAAAAAATTTTATGTGGAATGAAATAAAATAATGTATGGTAGGATCATTGAAAACAGAGGATCAATACAAAATATGACTGACACAATTATCAACCAAATCCTTTTTGTTCTCACACATTTCTTCTTAAACAAATGCACAATGTTTATGCAGCTAAATTTCTGACTTTTCTATTCTGTTTCATTGGTATATGTGTTTGTTTCTGTACTAGTACCATGCTGTTTTGGTTACTGTGGTGTTACAGCATAGTAGGTAGTTGAGTAGTATGATGCCTCTGGCTTTGTTCTTTTTGCTTAGAATTGCTTTGGGTATTTGGTCTTTTATGCTTACATACAAATTTTGGAATAGTTTTTCTAGATCTTTGAGGAATGAAATCTGTAGTTTGATAGGGATAGCATCAAATATGTAAATTGCTTTGGGTTGTATGGTCATTTATAAATTGATTCTTCCAATCCATGAGCATGGAATATTTTTTTGCTCTCTCTTTTTTTTTTCCAGAAGCGTTATGTGGTTCTCCTTGTAAAGCCACACACGTACCACAGTCTGATCTTTGACAAGGAACAGAAAAAGGCAATGTGGGAAAAAATTCCTATTCAATAAATGGTGCTGGAATAACTGTCTAGCCATATGCAGATGATTGAAACTAGACCTTTATTTTTATCACATACAATAATAAACTCAAAATATAGATGGTGGGGTGATGGATGCAGCAAACCACCATGGCACATGTATACCTATGTAACAAACCTGCATGTTCTGCATATATACCCTAGACCTTTAAGTGTAATTTTTTAAAAAAAAGATTTAAATGTTAAGATCTCATACAATAAAAATTTTGGAAAACAACCTAGGAAATACACTTCTCAACATCAGCCTTGGCAAAGGATTTTGGCTATTTCCAAAAGCAATTGTAACAGAAACAAAAATACACAAGCAGGACCCAAATATACTGAAGCGCTTCTGCAGAGCAAAATAAACTACCAATAGGGCAATCAGTCTACCTACAGAATGGAGGAAGATACTTGGAAGTTATGCACTCGATAAAGACCTAATATACAGAATTTATATGGGAACTTAAACAAATCAACAAATGAAAAAACAAAGAACCCCATGAAAAACTTGGCAAAAGACACAGGCAATTCTCAAAGAAGATATGCAAGTGGCCAAAAAAAAATAAATAAATAAAATAAAAATTGCTCAGCATCACTAATCATTAGAGAAACGCAAATCAAACCCACAATCAGATAATATTACACAACAGTCAGAGTGGCTATTACTAAAAAGTAAAAAAAAAAAAAAGATGCTAGTGAGACTATGGAGAAAGAGAATGCTTAATCAGTGTTGGTGGGAAGATAAAATAGTCCAACTACTGTGGAAAGCAATCTGGAGATTTTCCAAATAATTTGAAAAGAGCTACCATTAGACCCAGAAACCCCGTTACTGATCATATACCCAAAAGAAAATGAATTTTTCTACCATAAAGACACATGGACTTGTATGTTCATTGCTGTGCTACTAAAAATAGCAAATACATGGAATCGACTCGGAAGTGCAACAATCATAAATTGGATAAAGAAAATGTGGCACAGATACACCATGAAATATTACACAGTCGTGAAAAATAATGAAATTCTGTTTTTGTGCAGCAACACAGAGGGCTCCAGAGGCCATAATCCTAAGCAAATTAATTCAGAAACAAAACCAAATACTACATGTTCTCACTTATAAGTGGGAGCTGAACATTTATACTAGTTTATTTTCACATTACGATAAAAAAAAACTACCTGAGACTGTGTAGTTTATAAATAAAAGAAGTTTATTTGACTTACAGTTCTGCAGCCTGTGCAGGACACATGGCTGGGGAGGCTTAAAGAAACTTACAAAAATGGTGGAAAGCAAAGGGGAAGCAAGCACATCTTCACATGGTGACAGGAGAGACAGAGAGTGGAGGTAGAAGTATCACACACTTTTAAATCATCAGATCTCATGAGAATTCCCTCACTATCATGAGAAGAGAAACGTAAAATCTGCTCCCATGCCCGAATCACCTTCTACCAGGCCCCTTTACTAACACTTAAGATCGTAATTCAACATGCGATTTGGATGGGAACACAGGGCCAAACCACATAAGTCCACCCTTGACCCCTTCCAAATCTCATGTTCTTCTCACATTTCAAAACAGAATTATACCTTCCCAACAGTTTCTAGAAGTCTTAACTCATTTCAGCATTAATTCCAATATCCGTGTCCAAAGTCTCATCTAAGACAAGGCAAATCTCTTCTGCCTATGAGCCTGTAAAATAAATAAATAAATACTTTTTAAAACAACAACAACAACGACAAAAACAAGTTAGTTCCAAGATACAATGGAGGTACATGGATTGGATAAATGTTCCTGCTCCAAATGAGAGAAACTGGCCAAAATACAGAAACTACAGGCCGCATGCAAGTTCAAAACCTAGCAGGGCAGTCATTAAATCTTAAATCTCTGATATAATCTTCCTTGACTTCATGTCTCACATCCAGGGCACACCGATGCAAGGGATGGGCTCCCAAGGACTTGGGTAGCTCCATCCCTGTGACTCTTTAGCATACAACCCCTGCAGCTTCTTTGTGGGTTGGCATTGAATGCCTGTGTCTTTTCCAGGTGCATGGTGCCAGCTGTCAGTGGATCTACCAATCTGGCGCCTGGAGGATGGTGACACTCTTCTCACAGTTCCACTAGGCAGTGCCTCAGTGGAGACTCTGTGTGTGGGGGGGTTCAAGCCCACATTTCCTCTCTACACTGCTCTAGTAAAGGTTCTCCATAAGGGCTATACTGCTGTAGCCAAATTCTTTCTGAACACTCAGGCATTTCAATACATCCTCTGAAATCTAGGTGGAGGTTGTCAAACCTCAAGTCTTGCTCTCTGTGTATCTGCAGGTTCAACACCACGTGGAAGCCAACATGGCTTGGGGCTTGCACCCTCTGAACAATGACCTCAGCTGTATCTTGGCCTCCTCTAGTCACAGTTAAAGCTGAAGTACAGGGATGCAGGGAACCATGTCTCAAAACTGCACAGAGCAATAGTGCCCTGTGCCTGGCCCATGACATCAATTCTTACTCCTAGGCCTCCAGGCCTGTGATGGGAGGGGTTGCTGAGTAGGTCTCTGAAATTTCTTGGAGGCATTTTCCCCATTAACTTGAGTATTAACATTTAGCTCCTCTTTACTTATGCAAATTTCTGCAGCAGTCTTGAACTCCTCCCCCAGAAAATGCTTTAATTTATTTGTTTGTTTACCACATGGTCAGGCTACAAATTTTTCTAACTTATGCTCTGCTTTTCTTTTAAATATGTTTTAGTTTCAGGTCATTTCTTTGTTTATGCAAATGAGCATAGGCTTTTAGAATCAGCCAGGCTAAATATGGAATGGTTTGCTGCTTAGAAACTTTTCCAATTAGATATTCTAAATCGTCTGTCTCAAGTTTAAAGTTCCACAGATCTCTAGAGCAGGGACACCACCAGTCTCTTGGCTAAAGCATAGCAAGAGTGACCTTAGCTCCATTTCCCGACAACGTTCTCATCTCTGACTGAGACCTTCTCAGCTGGGACTTGACTGTTAATATCACTATTAGCATTTTGGTCATAATTATTTAACATATCTCTAGGAAGTTCCAAACTTTCCTTCATCTACCTGTCTTCTTCTGAGCCCTCCAAAATGCTCCAATCTCTGCTTGTTATTCAGTTCAAAGTCACTTCTGCATTTCCAGGCATCTTTATGTCAATACCCGACTCCTGGTAACAATTTTCTTAGTCTATTTTCACATTGCTATAAAGAACTCACTGAGACTGTGTAGTTTATAAAGAAAGAGGTTTAATGGACTCACATTTCCACAGGCTGTACAGGAGTCATGGTTGGAGAGGCCTTAGGAAACTTACAACCATGGTGGGAAATGAAAGGGAAGCAAGCACACATTGACAGGAAAGAAAGAGAGCAATGGGGGAAGTGCTAAACACCTTTAAACAATCAGGCCTCATGAGAACTCACTCACTATCATAAGAATAGCAAGGGGGAAATTCACCCCCATGATCTAATCACCTCCCCACCAGGCCCCTCTTCCAACACTAAAGATCGTAATTCAACATGAGATTTGGGTGAGGACACAGAGCCAAACCATATCAACATTGAATACACATGGACATTAACATGGGAACAATAGACACTGTCACTACTAGAGAGTGAAGAGAGGGGAAGTGGGTTAAAGAAACTACCTATTGATTCATGTGCTCACTAACTATGTGACAGGGTCTGAACCTCAAACCACAGCATTACATAATATTCCCATGTAACAAATGTATATGTGTACTTCCATATCTAAAATGAAAGTTGAAATTATTTTAAAAAGCAACAAAATTCACAGGGTTAACTGAAAAAAATTAGATACTAAATATTAAAATCAACATTCTTGAGCTCATAAAGCTGAAATCAAGGTAAGTCTACAGTAGTTTATCCTTATCTGAGGGAGTATGGGGAGCAGTAGGTTTCAAGACCAGCAGTGTCTCTCTAAAGCTTCAGACAGTTCAGAACCCTACACCTATAAGAAAGTTTAATTTATAAATTAGACACAATACAAGATTAACAACCAATAATAAAATAAGACATAAAACAATTATAAATATATACCATAATAAAGTTATATAATATGATATTTTTCTCAACATATTTTACCGTAATAATCTTTCTCTTCCTGTGATGATGTGAGCTAATAAGGTGCCTATGTAATGAAATGAAGTGAGGTGAATGATGTAGGGACTGTGATTTAGCATTAGGCAATTATAGAGGATTATTTGCCTCTAAATTATCAAGCCATGAAGATGCATATGGCTGCATGTCAGGAGTAATTATGTCAGTGTCTAAGGGGTGTGTATTACATACAGTGTGGATGACCTGGATGAAGGAATGATTCACATCCTGAATGAGATAGAGCAGGACTGCAAGATTTCATCATTCTACTTACAATGTTGCATAATTTAAAAACCATGAATTGTTTATTTCTGGAATTTTCTATTTAATATTTTTAGATCTTGATTGACCATGAAAGGGGAATACAATAAATGTTTAAGTCAATATTTAAAAGTTATGCCTGTTTTTGTATAGCATGACTAAGATTTATGATATGTAAGTATGAATATAAATCCATCAACTTTATTTTAAAATTCAGTATTTTCTGTGTTTTCCATTCTCCCCTTCAATGTCAAACTAGGGGGGGTACTTTCCTTTTACCAATTTTATGAAATTGTGTATTTCACTTTGGGTCTTAGCATATAAAAGTCTCACTATTGAAATATTTTTATTCTTCAATCTGATCATTTGAGTCCCTCTCTTCTTTAATATACAGGTGTAAATTCATGTCATAGAGGAGTCCACTATAATTTATTTCTTGGATTACCTTGATCTCCACTCAGCAGTTCTCTCATATTCAATTAAAATATAAATTCTACATTTCAACTTGATTTCTCTAGCAATTAAATTGGAATATATTTTAGCTCTCTTAATGAATTAGAATTCCCTGAAGGCACAGACGTATTTGTTCTGCCTCTCTTTTGTTTTAGACTTCACTGCACAAACTATCTACTTTAATATTTATTTACTGATGGTTAGAAATTAGAAGTGGTGACTGAATTTGCAGAAGGTTAATCAAGGTTGACTCAAAATATTATTAATATATCTCCATGATTGCTGAAATGGAGTTGGTAATTGTTTCCCACTCGGAATGAGTTGAACACGAAGCTCTTTGTGTTATCTTCTAGTCATATGTTTTATTAAGCTCTCCCAAAGACTAATAAACACATAGAAACTATTTAGGATTATATAAACATTCTTATCTCGCAAGTGAACACAAGTGAGAGTACTGCAACTCATTCAGTAAATAATAGGTGACAGTAAAACCACCCGATGAAACTTCATGCAACACTCTACACTTTGTTCCTTATTTTTTACAAATGAACTCTGTCTTTTTTTTTTAATTTCTATAATTCAGTTTATTCTTGAGCACTGTGGGGAAATTGAATAATATGGCAAATGAATCATAGAGCTCTAAAATTTCATATGTCAACAACAATAACCATCCTCTATGTCATTTAATGTTTAGATTAATTTCATCATATAACTTGATTATTGGTATCAGACTAGGTTTAAATAATTTGCCTTTTATAATCCTGCTGAAATTATCTGGATAATCTGATTTATGCACAGAAAATTTTATATTATTTGCTTTGTTTTTTACTAGAATCTATATCATGTATCTAAAACTGGTAAACATTCTACTTACTCGTTACGTATTTCCAGATTTGTGCGTATCCATCATTTACCTTATAATGCTTTGATAATCTCTTCCTCAATGCCACATAATGCTAAAGTTTATGCTAACTTGCTTCTACCTTTCTGGTAGTCACTATTCCAACATAAGTTTCTGCTTGACTCATTGGTAAAGCATGCTTATAACTCTCAATTTATTTGCTCAAGTTAAATCAAATTATAATTCTTTTTACTAGAGACTACTATTTTTCTGTGTAAATTATTTTGTTTTATTATTTTGCCAAAGTTATTTTGGGACCCATATTAATCTTTTCCTGCTGCTCTTTCTAGTAACTATCCTGCTCTCTCATCCTTGAATGTAATACCTCTTGTTGTGTTGTATTTCAAATAGTGTACTTATTAAATGTGTTTGTTAGAAAAGGCAGCCTCATGAAACAGTGTCTCAACCTGGCTCTGTAGATTCTTATGTAGATCCCAAGATCTACATAAGAATAGATCTTGGGCCTGGAACACTTTCCTACCAAGAAAGAAACCATACACACAGCCTGTATATGCCTTATCGACTTGTGTGAGAATATCTTTCCCAGTTTCAGATTTAGTATACTCCTTTGTTCTCCTTAAGCATGTCATCAATGGTCCTGAGGCATACCCCCAGTTTTTATTGTTCCAGACTCCACAGAGGAATGGCCAGAGTACTTCTATTGCAGAATGAGAGGGGTACATGTAAGAATGGGAAGTGGGAGGTTGCCTGCTAGCCCTGGGAGACTGATGCTATTGCAACTGATTTTGTGCTATTTCTACTCTATGTGAGAAAAGCATTGTTTCATATGGTGACTGACTGTTCTGTTTTTCTTACAATGCAGTAAGCAGAAGTGTTTGGACTGCTTTTCCTGGTGGTTGGCATAATAATAATGTAGTTGGAGTCCTTTCCTGACATTTGAAGCCATGCGCATGCTCTGCTGATGAAACTGTATACACGATAAATATATTTGTGCATTTCTGCAAATAACAGACATGTTAAGAGTAATAAGGCCAGAGTCCTCTTACCAAGGTATCACTTTCTGATGCTGTTCATCTTATGGCGTGAATGTAATCCAGCTAACAAGCAAAAAGTCTAAATTGGTCAAATACGTTCTGATACAGAAGTGGGAATTTGAGTTAACCACAGGTTATTGAAAGCACAGCAGCATTTTATTTTCCTTAGGATGGGAAAGAAGTTATTTTTGATCACCAGTTGGGTAAAATCCACATATAGCCAGGTTACACTGTCACTCTGACTGATTAACTTTAGTTAATCCTTCACCCAGAGGAATTCCTGATGCTTGACAGTTTCATTGTGACAAACAATACTGGTCATCAAATAACAGAAACAAAAGTCACATATTTCCTGCAAATGTTGTAATTATTCCTGTATTGGAAGGTTAATTTATCCTAGTATTATATTATTTATTTAATATAATTATAATATCAGTATAAATTTTTGTTGCTATTACTCAGAACATGCACATTTTTCTACTCTCAAAATTTAAACTTTAAGTTATAGCCTGAGTTTAAGGTCTATCTTAAAGTAAGTAAAATTAGTAAGTGAAAATAGTAAACAATGAGAAATTAGTATTAGACAATAGTTATGTTTTTGATAAGAAGAAAAAGACAATAGCTAAAATAATTGACAATGTATAACACATCCTATCACAAATATCATATTCAGAGAGAATGTTAAGTTTGGATTATCCTCTCTCTTTGTGTTTATGTGTTTTTGTGTGCATGAAACATAAATTCTAATATGTCAATAAATATAAATATTCAAATATATATTTATATCTGTAAGAGTTAAAGAAAAAGGAAAGAAACATGAAAAGAGACTTAACAGTCAATGACAGGTTTATTTTGAAGAATAAACCTGAGAGGGGCATCTGGTCATTTTTGGTAAGGAGCATTTCTCTTACAGATTAAGAGTATTTATTGGTGAGAGAGCTTGGAAGGTTTCTATATGGGAAAGAAGTTTATGGCTGGGTTGGCATGTCTCTGGTAGGAGGGGGAGGTCATTTTGGGACTGACATCTCTCCAGCCAGAAGGGAGATTATCTCAGGGCTGGCATGTCTCTGGTCATGGAGGAGTTTGGAATCTTTCTGGTCTGAGATGTCATTTGTGGTTTATGGTCATACTGACCTTAGCCATTAGGCTGATACCCTTTGGAGCTAGGCAGTTTTTGATTAAGGTGAACTTTAGAATGGCAGTGCTTGTCCGAGATTGTGATGCTTCTGCTCTGTCAATATCAATCTAATTATATAGAGATGTAACCAGAGCAACTGCAGCTGTCCCACACCAGGAGTTGAACTCAGGCCACCTAGGTGAAAAACAGGAGTTCTAACCACTAGACCACCACAGAAGCAAGGTAACTGCAGCTGGAACTTAGGCTCTTGACCTTTCTAACCGATAAGAATTGGAAAAAGGGCATCGGTGTTGCAGTGAGTGTTACAGCTCAAGTAGAACTCATGAACCCAAAGAGTGTGTGATAGTGCAATTTATTAGGCAGAGAGAAAGGACAGCTTTCACCCTGCCATGGAAGGGGACCCACAGAGGGTGCCAGTTCAGGCTGGGGTGGCTAGAGCTTTACCCCTAAGTTATTCTCTCCCCATTCATGTTCTCATCCAATGAGAGGGGTTCTCTCAAACTTCCTCTGGATTAATTGATTTTTGAATCCCTTACCAGATTGGCTACTGTTGAACAACCCTGAGTCACAGAGCCCCCACCTCTAAGAGCCAGAGGAGGGAAAAGCCCCTACCTAGACTTCCAGAGGTGGGAAAATGGAAACAAAGCCCCCTAGCCTGCCAAAGGTGGGAAAGTGGAAACAAAGGACCCTAGCTGGCCAGAGGCGGGAAACCCAGAGAAGTCCTGAGCTCGAAACACAGCGCCCAGATGACCCCACGAAGTCCCTCTAACACAGTCCCTCAGAGAGATAAATAATACAGTTGATATCAACCATTGTATCAGATGCTGTGAGTTGTTATGTGATATATTTGTTTGGTTACCCACTTTTTACTGCATTTTATATTTTCAAAATTTTTCACAGTGCTGTACACAAAAGTGATGAATGCAAGTTTGGGAGTGACTGAATGGTTATCAAGTTTAGCAAAGTTAACTAAACCTCTTTTTAAGAATTTTATAGACTAACTTTTGTGAAAAGCCTTCCTCAAAACACATTTTAATCAAAAAGAAGTCTATTTGTAAATAAAAAGCTAAAGTCACAAAAATTTCAGGGAAATGCCAATTGTTCAAAATTTAAAAGATAGCTGAAAAACAGAAAAATATACAGGCTAATCTCATTATATTGATCTATGCTTTATTGCGCTTCACAGATACTGCATTTTTTACATACTGAAGATTTGTGGCAACCCTGTGTTGAGAAAGTCTATCAACATTGTTTTTTTCAACATGGGCAGAGCATACTTCATGTCTCTATATGGAGACATGGAACATTCCATAGCCCATTGATCAAAAAGCAATTTCAACTTTCAAGTTTTATTATTTAATAAGGCTATAGGTGCCATATATGGTGATTCCTCTGATTAATATGAGCAAAGTAAATTGAAAACTTTCTGGAAAGAATTCACCATTCTGAATGCCATTTTATCAACTATTGCCATGTGTTTTTTTTACATTACAATTGTTTCTTATAGTGATCTGAAATCAGTGACATTTCATGTTACAATTCTAATCATGTTGGAGCATCACAAATCACACCCATATAGTACAGAATCAATAAATGTATGTGATCTGACTGATGCACCCACCAGCTATTCTTGTGACTCTCAACCTCACCATGAGCAACCGTATTCTCTTAGATACAAAAATATCAAAATTAGTTTAATTAATAACCCTAAAATGGCCTCTAGGTGTTCAAGAGAAGAGTCTCATGTCTTTAAATCAAAAGCTAAAAATGGCTAAACTTAGCGAGGAAGGCATATTGAAAGCAGAGATAGTCTGAAAACTAAGCCTCTATGCTAAAAAGTTCGCATTGCTGTGGATGTAGAGAAAAGTTCTTGAAGGAAATTAAAAATACAATTCCACTGAGTACACAAACTATGAGAAAATGAAAGAGATTTATCGCAAATATGGAAAAAGTTTTCATGATTTGAATGGAAGAACAATTCAGCCACAATATTCCCCTAAGCCAAAGCCTAATCTAGAAAAATGCCCTAGTTCTCTTCAATTCTGTCAAGGTGGGGGGGAAGTAGGATAAGTGGCAGAAGAAAAGTCTGGAGAAAGCACAATTTGGTTCATATGGCTTAAGAGGGCTCCATACCATGAAAGTGAAAAGTGAGGCAGCAAGTGTGAATGTAAGAGCTGCAGCAAATTATTCAGAAGATTTAGCTCAAATGATTAATAAATGCTATACTAAACAGGTTTTAGTGAAGACGAGAAAGTTTTATATTGAAAGAAGATGAGATCTAGGACTTTCCTAGCAACATAGAGGAAGTTAGTGTCTGGCTTCAAAACTTCAAAGCTTCAAAAGAAGCTGATTCTTGTTAGTGGTGTGAAAGAAAATATTTGGGCCCCCAAAATCACTAAGGCAAAGGGAAAATTTAAGTTGGGAACTGCTTAGGACAAACCTGCCTACCGTTCTATTCAAAGTTATTCCTCTGCTCACTGAGATAAATGCATATCTGATTGCCTCCCTTTGAAAGGCTAATCAGAAAACTCAAAACATGGCAACTGATCATCTCTCACCTATCTGTGATTTGAAAGCACTCTGCTCAGGTCATCTTCCTTCCATTGTTCAAGTTGTTCTGCCTTTCCATATTGAATCAATGTATTACTTACATATGTGGATTGATGTCTAATATCTCTCTAAAATGTGTAAAACCGAGGTGTGCCCCGACCACTTGGGCACATGTCATTAGGACTTCCTGAGGTTGTGTCATGGGTGCATGTCCTTAACCTTGGCAAAATAAACTTTCTAAATTAACTGAGACCTGTCTCGGATTTTCTGGGTCCACAGGGGCTAATGCAGCTAGTGACTTTAAGTTAAAGCCAATGCTCATTTACTATTTTGAAATACTGTGCCCCTTATAAATGATGCTAAATCTACTCTGCCTGTGCTCTATATATAGAACAATGCCTATGTGACTTAATTTTGGTGAGCCAGCCAGGAGTACATTGGACTTCAGAGTGGCGAGTGATATCGGACCCCTTTCGCTTGCTAATCTGTTCTTTCAATTATTTTAAATTTGTTAAGGAGGAAAAGACTGGGCACAGGGGTGGCCAGTGAGGAGCAACAGCAGAGGCAAGGCTGGGTGGGTGCCACCTGTGGAAAGCACAGGGCAGCCAGACCTGCACGAGGCTGCTTGCAGCCAGCAGTTGGGCCCAGGCGGCTTGAGTGGCTGCCTCCTGTGCAAGCCATGCCCAGCCTCTCAAAAGTGCAGATACCTGTCTAAAGACAAGTGTCAGGCTTTCTGGGAATGGACTCTCCAAACCCCAGCTGGCTCTTAGGAACTGGGAGCATTGGCCAGCCCTGAATCAGCTTTGTTTCTTGCTGTTCTTTATTTGTCTGGGCCATCTAAAAGCGACGGCATCGGGCTGGACTGGGTGGTTGTAGTGGTAGCCGCTTATGGGAGCCATGCCCAGCTTTTCAGACCCCAACCTCCTGGGTCCAGATTTCCATGAGGCAAACTTCTTCCTGTCTCTTTCCTCTAGATATTTTCTACACATGAGGCTCTTAGGGTGGCCATCCAGGGACACTTGACCATGGTGCCCTCAGGTTTATGCCCATGAGCACCTCCTACAGTACACAGGGCCGGTTCCCTTAGTGCGCAGTGGTAGGTTATGTCCTAATAGAGCAAGAGTCTATCGGTGGGTACTGGAGGCTATAGGACATTGTGTTTTTTGTCACCCACAATTTCCCAATACAACTCAGTGCCAGAATCTAATGATGCACAATTTGTCTTGCCTAGGATTGGCTCTCCGTACCGCAGAACCTCTCCATCTGCAATACCTTAGTCAGACCTGGTCCAAGGCTCTTATAGTTAATTACAGGCCCCACAACCCTAGGGCATATTCCTATAGTGAAAGGTGGGGTGGGGGAGAAGGCCCATGTCCCGAGGGCATTGTTCTGGCCTTGGCCACGTGACCAGCCATTACCTTCTTTAAGACTGTTGTGCTTAGAGGCCCCTCCCAAGGAGTTTATCCTCCTAGGGCAGTTTTATGGTCAGGCCTATGTTAATTGAACTCTTGCTAGGGAATATTGGCACCCATTGCCCAAGACTCACTGGCCTAGTTCTTCAAGGACGTGCCAGTACAGGGCCACTAAGCCTGGCAGTCCCCATGTCCTTAAGGTGGCCATAAGGACATTAGACAGTGAGTTTTTGCCCATGATGCCAGTAAGCATGATTAAACCTGGCACATGGGGGCCCAGAATATGATCACGCATCTAGGGCAGAAGGAAAATCACAGGTATCACATTGTGTTCACAGTAATGACAACATTGCTAAAGAAAATGGAGAGTAGGATACACATTCCTTATACTGGAAAAAGTGGAAGACACTAAGATTTTGGTCCTAACTCAATGCCTTTCCCTTTTCCCTTTTCTCTATTTCAGAGATTGGTAATTCCTGGGATGCATCTGGTGCTGGGATCCACATGAGAGCTCTTGCTCTTGAAGACCACCAATTCACTAAGGATTCACTGAAAATGTACCACCCTTGACTAAAGCCTGAAAGGTTGCAGAAGGCTAGAATGGTCCTGGTGATAATGACTGACTCTGTAGTTTTCAGATTCTTTCTGACCACATGTAGAAAAAGGATTGTACCTTATGTCTTGCAGGACAGCCTTGACTCAGACTAGAGATCAAAAAAACGTCAGCTCCTTTTTTTCTGTAAAGGTACAGATAGTGGCTATTTTAGACTTTGTGGACCATATGGTATTGTTTGCCATTACTAAACAGTACACATTTAGTATAAAAAACAGGCATAGAAAATATGTAAATGAATTAGTGTGAATGTGCTGTCATTTATGGACACTTAAAATTGAATTTTACTAAATTTCTACATTTTTTCCCTTGATTGGTTCTTAAGCAAAAAACTGGTATATGTTTCTAGCCAACTGTACAAGAATAACTGAATTATAATGTCTCAGGGAGGGGTAGCTTTCTATATTTTGAAAAGAGATTGAGTTCTCCTAGCCACAAAATAGAAAATTTGATTTACTTCTATTTATATATATACATATATAGGGCAATTTTTCATGAAATATGACAATAATGAGGAAATTTCAAAAGGGACCAACCAGTTCAGCTTTTGAATTTGTCTCTAACGGCAACTCCATAGGTTGTAATAAGAAATACAATGTTGTTGTTGTTTTTCTCTGAAATAATTTAAACAGCTATGTACAACTCAAGACCATTCAGAGATATTAATGACTGTCATGCATGCCATCATTCAGATAATAATAAATATATTTATAATTTCTGCCTGAAATAACTTCTGATTTAAAATATGAATATCAGCTTACTATCTATCATGTACTATTTTATTTTATGTATTATTTCTATTTTACTCTGTCTTAAATATACTGCATTGAAGTCTCAAGTATATTACTTAGCTCAAACATAAAGGGCATGAGGCAAGTATTTCCCTCATCTGCAACATTCACAGGAGTCTTCATTTGCATTGTTTTAAATTTTATCTACCTTTTCTAAGCACAAAGTACTGAAGTTTGTAGTCAGCCTTCTTAAGGCAACACATTCTTACCAATTACTAATTAGTGTATAGGGATAGCTGTATAATATCTTTTAAAAGAACATCCAGAATCTACAAAGAACTAAAACAGATTTACAAGAAAAAAACAAACTAACCCATTCAAAAATGGGTGAAGGATATGAAAAGACACTTTTCAAAAGAATACATATATGAGGCCAACAAACATATGAAAAAATGCTTACCATCGCTGATCATCAGAGAAATGCAAATCAAAACCACACTGAGATACCATCTCATGCCAGTTAGAATGGTGATCATCAAAAAATCTGGAGATAACAGATGCTGGAGAGGATGTGGAGAAATAGGAACACTTTCACACTGTTGGTGGGAGTGTAAATTAGTTCAGCCATTGTGGAAGACAGTGTGGCAATTCCTCAAGGTTCTAGAAATAGAAATTCCATTTGACCCAGCAATCCCATCACTGGGTATATACCCAAAGGATTATAAATCATTCTAATATGAAGACACATGCACACATATGTTCATTGTCACACTGTTTTCAATAGCAAAGACCTGGAGCCAACCCAAATTCCCATCATTGATAAACTGAACAAGGAAAATGTGGCACATATACTTCATGGAATACTATGCAGCCACAAAAAATGATGAGTTCATGTCCTTTGTAGGGACATGGATGAATCTGGAAACCATCATTCTCAGAAAACTGACACAAGAACAGAAAATCAAACACTGCATGTTCTCACTCACAGGCGGGTGTTGAGCAATGAGAACACATGGACACAGGGAGGGGAGCATCACACACTGGGGTCTGTTGTAAGGGGATGGGGAGGAACAGCTGTGGGTGGGGAGGATGGGGAGAGACAACATGTGGAGAAATGCCAGATATAGGTGACAGGGGGATGGAGGCAGAAAACTACCTTGTCAAGTATGTACCTGTGCAACAATCCTGTATGATCTGCACATGTACCCCAGAACCTAAAGTATAATTTTTTAAGAAAAGAAAATGTGGTATAGACATATATAATGGAATGTTTTTACACTTTAAGAAAGAAAGAAATCCTGTCACATGCTACAGCATGGATGAACCTTAAGCATATTATGCTAAATTAATTAAAGCAGTAACAAAAAGACAAATATTGTATGATTCCAATTATATGAGGTATCTGATGTATTCAAATTCATAGATGCAGAAATTAGACCAGTACATACAACAGGCTGGGAGGGGTAGTGGTAAAATGAGGTTTTTGTGTTCAGTGGCTATAGAGCCAGTTCTGCAAGATAAAAAATTTCTAGAGATATATTCACAACAATATGAATACACCTAACATGATCAAAACTTTAAAAATGTCTAAAATGATAAATTTCATGTTATGTTCATTTTTACAACAATTAAAAATAAAATAAATGAATAGGAAATTGAGGCATTCAAAAAAAAAGAGTAGGATAATATTAATTATCAGCATGCTTACTTTTTAGCCAAAGGAGTAAGATTTTTAACTGAATGTCCTCTGTCTTTATTTTTTCTTAGGATTCTGCATTTTAAATTTACAGGTAAGATTGTTTAGTTTAATGGTATTATTTAGTTTGTCAAAGTTAACCAACTCTCAACAATCTTTCTGAATATTCGTATGATCTCAAATCATTATAAGACAAGGGAGATATTAATCTGAATGGTCAAAGGAACAAATATTTCACTTATTTCTTATACTTTGTTAATGAGCTATTATATACAATTTTTGGTTCTGTGACCTATTTCTTTTCTTTATTTATGTAGATGTACCAGCTAAGTCATCCAGGATTTTCAGATGACTGGGAACAAGTCCACCCTATTTTATGTTAAGTCGGGGGTCAAGGGGAAAAAAATCAAAGCAAAAAATACCACCTGAAATTTTAGGGAAGTGTTTAATGAAATGTGTTTTTTGTAATAACATATGCTGGTTAAACTTCCCTCTTTCTCTTATTTTCTTGACCAGGGACAAATGTTCTGCTTTTATATATTTTATGTATTGTGTTTAGAAAGAATTAACAAAAACAAAGGACTGTCGTATTGTAATAATATTTGAAAACCATAACCTATGTGAATAGCAGAATGTTTGTTGTTAGATAACTTAGCTGTCAGATTTGTCACTTGCAAACCCCGATAAAACAGTGTTTGTTTATGTACTATGTATTAGAGGCTAATAAGATATTTAGTTGCTGCATATGACTAATTTTGTACTTAGTATCAATTTACATAAAAAGAAGCAATCATATTATTTTTACAAAGAATACAGCTTTCAATTTCAATTGTCAGTCTGCTTATATTTTAATTTCCTTCATCTATTATTTTGCCATTTAACCATGCATAGTAAATACATGGTTAAATGTATTTACCTAATACATTAATATATTTATATATGCCCATATACCAAGAAAGTACTGTCTTAATATATGTTTTGTCACTGTGCAAACTTAACAACCTTAAAGATATCTGAAAAATATAGCCCACTTTTTATATACGTTTTTTAGATGTTGTTATCAAAAAATAATGAAACATATTAATTCGTGACAGATTGCTAGTTACTTGAACTTCTTTGTCTAGTAAAATATTTATAACATGAAAATATTTCTATATTTTACAAAACAAGTGCTTCTCCATTCTCCACTTTCCTTTAATTACTCCTTGACGATAAGAGCTTTCAAAGAGTGCTTGTCTTAAAGTAAAGCAGATTGAGGGGTAACGAAGCCACAAAAGTAGTGGAGATTAAATCATATAAATATTTCAGTTTTAATTGCATGAATACCATGAAAGTGTACTGCAATTGAGAATATTACATTTAAAAAATTGAGTTGAAGACCAGTAATTGAATACCCTAATGGTAGCGTTATGTTAAATTTTGTTCTTTCTGGCCAGGCATGGTGGCTCACGCCTGTAATCTCAGCACTTTAGGAGGCTGAGGTGCGGATCATGAGGTCAGGAATTCAAGACCAGCCTGGCCGATATGGTGAAGCCCCGTCTCTACTAAAAACACAAGATTAGTCTGGGCATGGTGGCGTACACATGTAAGCTCAGCTACCCTGGAGGTTGAGGCAGGAGAATCACTTGAATCTGGGAGGGGGAGATTGCAATGAGCTGAGATTGTGCCATTGCAGTCCAGCCTGGGTGACAGAGCAGACTCTGTTTCAAAAAAAAAAAGAGAAAGAAAATTGTTCTTTCTCTTTGCCTCCCTCCAAAACACAAACTGTGTCTATATATTCCTTTTAAATTACCATCTTGAGTTACAGCGTTATCATATACCGACCATGTTCTCCCACCATAAACAAACTATGCTTCTTGTAATCTCCATTTCCATTTTTCCTTCCACTTAATATTTATTCTTATTTTCTCATTTTTGTTTCTTTCACTGCACAACAATGTCATTCCTTCTATATTCACATATGTTTACATATTTAGGGGTTTTATGCACTATACTATATCTGAAATATAATAATTTGAAATTCTTACCTATATTTATATTTAAAAATGTAACAAGACCAAGAAAATATACTGGACCTCTGAGAGCAAGACATTAAACAATATAAATCAAAATATAACATGGAGCAATATAAATAGAAAAAAATATAATCAGAGCCATTTGAAGAATGGATTTTTGAGATAGAAGAACTAAAATACATAATTCCCAAGGAAGGAGGTCCCCTCGAGGAGTGAAAAAGTGACCAGATAATAAATATTTGTTAAATACGTAGGCTCAAGCCCCAAGTGGACTAATGATGATTAAAGGTTATAGGGTGAAAAAAAATCCAAATAAATAGTTTTTAAGGAGGTGTGTGTGTGTGTGTGTGTGTGTGTGTAAGGATGTGATTGTAAATGTTTAGTGTAAAAGTATATACTTGCAGTTGGAAAATTCAAATCAGAAATTCCAGCATTAATGCAGTCTTTCATAAAATATTTTTTATTAAATTGATACGTACTTCTAATTAATCTACATTAATTGGAGGTAAAAATGAGATTCCTCAGCTTCCCTTAAATTTCTATATATTTTGAAAATTTGACTCAAGATGTAATTTGAGTCAAATGCCCTTCATATGTTAAACTTATGCAGACAATTTTACATAATATAATGTGTTATCTTCTTTAGGTTCTGCACTGAGATGCTTGAGGTACTGTAATCTGCTAGTATATATCATATAGAAATACCCAAAAGTGACCCTTTTTGATATGACCTGCAAATATTTTATCAATAAAAGTTGTGGTGGATTTTAGTATTTAGAAACATTAAATGTTTGGATATAGGCAAATAATATAAACAAACATAAAATAGATACTAACTAGAGTAATGAGAAAGAAGAGAGGAAAGAAAAGAAGAAATAATCAGACACTTGGAAACAGAAGATCAATGAGGAAAATTTAACTCACAACAGGAAAAAGAATTGGAATTGAAATTTGGAAGGGTACCGACATAAATGCAGAGGCTAGGCATGGAAAGGGAATGAGGTTGGAATGAGAAGGAGGTTTTTGTGCCAGAAGGAAAGCAGATATTGGGTTCTGAGCCAGATTCAGTTATAGGATGGTGGCACCCGTTACAAGATTGAGTTATGGCTGGAGAGGGTAACAGAATGTGCCTGGCAAGGAGCAGACGCATTGGCAAAAAATTGCAGCACGTGAGTGAGAGGAATGTGTTCAGAGCTGTTGGAGGTTGTGGTTATTTAATCATAACTTTATTCCTTCTGGTGCCAGAAGACTGATGAAACTCCCTCCCACAGAGGTCAAACAAATGGTTTTCTCAATTCACTTAGTCAATTATCCACCCTGTGAATAGAAGGTCAGGATGCTGCCTAACTGCAATTTAAGACAAATGAGATGCATTAAATGTGCAATTGTGTGCAAGGTGCTTATGACCGAACAATTTAGGGATTTCAAATACTGCTCTGCCAAGATCAGACTAACTTAATGGCCAGTGTAAAAACTTATCACTTTATATTCTTGTAATATATACTTCTTGAGAATTACATAAACTATTAATTATAAACACTATATAGAGAAAGAATAGGTCATCATTAACATATCTTAATGGAAATTATTACCAGCTATTGACCAGAAAGATGTGAAATGAAATCCCAGGTATTTATTTACTTTTTGAATTGAAAAGTTAACATCTCAGAGCCCCAGTGTTCTACAACTAATATTTGATTACAATATTAATGTATTTGATTATAATATGTATACCCCACATATATAAATATGTACGTGTATATGTGAGTGTATATACACATCTTCCTTTGTCCATAGCTTAAGAAATTCACAATGTAAGCAGATAGAATGACAAAACATTTAGCAAAACCGAAGGAAAGTATGTAATCAGTCCTGTAAGAGAGTAAGACCAGAACAAGCACATATTCTGCTACAGTTACTTTCTAATTCATGTTTAAAATATATTACAAAAATATTTAAATAAAGGTATATCTATATATGTTTAATTTCAAATAATGTCACTGGATTAGCTTCCACCCATGTGCCAGTAAAGCATTTGTGATGATTTTGGTACAGTCATTCAGTTTATTAATTATTTAATGAGTCACTAATATGTGCCAAACGCTGTTATAAATGTTGGTGAAACAGCAGTGAGCAAGGAAGAGAGTCCACAAATATTTAATGAATATACATATAGGTACCTGATATTTTATGTAGTAACAGGCCATGAAGATACTAATCAGGGGCAGAAAATAGAGAGTAAGTGAAATGGGATGGCAACGTTTTGGTAAAGGTTTTAGGGAGCATTCTAGAGAAAGAGACTTTTGAATGGGGACCAGCTGGTTGAGGAGTGACCTCTGTGAAAATCCGGGGAACTAATTCCTGGAATAAAGGAATCAGCATTTTTAGAGAACCTAAGACAAAAAGAAATCGGCATCCTTGAAAAACTGAAAGAAGCAGAGTGTGGCTGAACTGGAGTTAACAGGAGGAGAATGGTAAAAAGGTAATGTTGTAGAAGTAGATAGCAGGGAGAGTAAGTAAATTAACAAATGATGAGACTTGAGAAAGAAATTGGCTTTGACTTTAGATGTGATTGAAAGCTGCTAAAGGGTTTTAAAAATGTAAAAGACGTGCTCTGAATTGCCCTGGGAGTACAAGAAGGAACAACCATGATGTTCTACTGGCAAGAGGGGGTGGCTACAAAACAACCAGAATGTTCCATTAGCAAAACAGAAAAACAGAACAAATCAAAACTATGATTCCTCAAAATCAGTGTTTACTACAAAGATGTAAAAACATGTCTGCTTATGGATATGTTCTGAACATGGAGTAAAAAATACGTACACAGATATGGTAAATAATAATCTTAGATTATTCTAATATTTTACTCTTAGATACTAGGTTATTGGGGGTTGTATAGATAGTAATTCACCTGGATGTAATAGAAATAGTTAAATACTTTGCTGGGCAAGTTCATTTTTTCCTGACCTCAACCCTAAACCATTTTCAGCATTTCTTTTTCCTGCACTAAGTCAGCAGCAGCTGAGACAGGAGGGAGATTGACCCATGAAAACAGGATTCCTTGGACTCACTTACCAGTAGACTTCTCATTGCTTTCACCAAATTGGAAAGTTTTAATGGTATTCTAAATACTATTTATTAATGGATTATATATTTCTAGGAAATAAGCTTTTTCTTTTTTTTAGGTGTATAGGTGTGACTTGCCATTCCAAGCAAATACTTCAAACTCAAAATATTCCAAAACGAAATTCCTTCTAAACATGCACTTTGGTTATCTCTTGATAAGTCACACTACCATTCTATAAAACCCTAAATTTCAAAGCTATGGATGCACTTCTCTGACTACTAGCATAAAGCTGTTAATACAGTATTTGTACTGTGTTTATAATATCTCAATGTATTTTTACTAAACATTTCTTATATAGGTTATGCTTAGTGTCTTTTCATGGACATATGTCATTTCTTGCCTAGAATATTACTCTAACTCCCATTGCCCAAATGAGTGTTCCAATTATTAACTTAATGTTCCTATAAAAATTCGTGTGTTTCATTTGTAAAATCTTCAGCAACGTAATACTTGCACAATACTCTAGGATAAGGTCTATATGTATTTGTTTACACATAAAACTGATAAATTTCTGGCATTGAACACTAGTAACTCAAGCTCAATTGTCATTATACACATATACTTGTCCTTAACAGACACACACAAACCCTTCACATTGAGATCCAGTGAAAATAATTATATTTGGTTTTATGTATACACAGCATTATTTCCATCTACCTCTTGATTGGATCACTCTTTCTCTTTGGCATATAATAGTTTTGAGCCGATTTCCTCCAAATACTATAAGAGGTAATTTGCTCAAAATTTGCTTCATATCAAATTATTCTTTGTCTCAGTTAGAATTATTTTATTTATTCTTGATGTCCACAAATGAATTCTAACTTCTATAGTTATATCGTTACCACATTCTTACAAATTATAATTGTTCTTTTTTGAAATGGAGTCTCACTTTGTCACCCAGGTTGCAGTGCAGTGGCAAGATCTTGGCTAGTGAGATCTTGCCTCCTCCTCCCGGGTTCAAGCAATTCTCCTGCCTCAGCCTCCTAAGTAGCTGTGATTACAGGTGCGCACCACCATGCCCAGCTAATTTTATATATTTGTAGTAGAGATGGGGTTTCTCCATGCTGGTCAGGCTGGTCTCAAACTCCTGACATCATGACCCACCCTCCTCAGCCTCCCAAAGTGCTGGGACTACAGGTGTGAGCCACTGAGACAGCCACAAATGATAGTTTAATTTCTCATTCTTTTCCAATCAAATAATAAGCTCTTTAGGAAAACCATGGTATTCCCCCCCCAATAACCTGGTTAATCTTAGGTTTATTATCTAATCAAATCAAATGTTTCCTTCTGAAACTGTGAAATTTGATGTGGAATTCAGATAAATTATTAGAGTTTTGTTCTTATCGTTGATGTTGTTACAATTTTACCAATGAGACTGGCATTTCAGCAGCACTGGCGTCCAGAGTAGTAGTGTCAATAGAAGTTTGTAGTGATAACCTCAGGAGCAATGTGCTCCATCTACTACTCCTCAAGCCTTTACTGTTGTTTCAGTTACCTCCTAAAATATTTGCTGTTTCATTCGTCCTCAAATACTTTGATCCACTTTATGTATATTCAATACATGTATTTTTCTAATTTATTTAGCTAGAGTAAATTTCAGCTGGAAAAAAAGAAGCTTGACCAAAACGAATTTATGTATTCAGCACCAAAAATAGGCTTAATATTATTGAAGTTTAATTTATATTCATGGACTGTAGAAATGAGTGAATCGGTTGTCTGCTTAAATATTAATAAGGTAAAAAAAGTCAAAATTGATTGTGTGTTCAGTTTGTATAAAGCATTTGCAACAATCTTTGCAGAAATGAACATGTTTACTTCTAACTTCATTCTTTTGAGGTGGATACTATTATTTCTGCTTTACTCTGGAGGACATTGAGGCACAGAAAAGTTAGTTGAATGGCTCAACGTCACCCCTAGTAAGTTATGCAGCTGAGATTTGTACTTAGACATCTGTCTCAAGAACCTACAACCATTCTATTATTCTACACTGTCTCTAATAGCAGAATAAACAGTTTGCTTTTTGTTTGTGTTTGTTTCTTCTTTGAGATTATTGTCATTTTAGCAAAAAGAAATGAGTACTGTGAATATATAACATTGGACCATATTTTTCAACAGCCTTTTCCCCAAAATAAAAGAATATATGTGAAACATGTAGTTTGATCCAAATTCATAAAAGAAGTGAAAAACAGTGTTAATGATCATCTTCTGAACTGTGTGATTTGCTTCTTAATCAGCGTGATCCATAAATAAATCAGTTGATACTCATAACATCTGAGTAAAGAATATACACCTTCAATTTTAAAACTCTGGAATCAATAAACCCCAGATACAGGAGAAGTAGAGTAGAATCGTATAAGTATTTTAGCATATCTTATTTTATTATATAAATATATGCATACAATATATACATATGTGTATGCATATATCATTGTAAATGACTCTACATTTAATTTTCATATAATCAGGTTTTTATATCATATGTCTTTACACAGGCAAAGCCTAATTCAAAATAAAAATTAGTTTGGCTTAATATAGACAGAATACCAATGAAGGGCTATCTTTTGAATTTTTTCTAAATGTTCTTATCTTAAGCCTTTGTCAGAACTGGAGGAACAGAGCTTTCCAAAGCCTGGGACCCTCACAAAAATCTCTTCTTCTGAATTTTTCATCATTTATTATTTAACTACAAAATGTCAGAAATCAAAAAGACACCACCAGAAAATTTTCAGATCCTAACATTTCACCCCAATTATGGCCTTAAGAATAAAGCATTAAAAATTTCAAGCACAGAACTGAAAATAAAAAGGAACTGGCCCATTTCCAAAAGACTTGCTTTCAATTGTATAAATTCGAGAGAGCATTAGCTTTAAAAATCAATATTCTACAAGCATGACTTTTTCTTGACCTATCAAAAAGTTGAGACTACAGAAATTGTGATCTTGTAAAAGAAAAACTTAATGCTCGATATTGTTGCATATTATTTCTCCAAGTAGTAGCATGTAATGTTTATGCACTTATTCACATTCATTTTTTCAATATGAAAAATTTCTGAGGCAGTATCCTGTATTGAAGTCTGTGACTTGCAAAGAAATCAACAATTTTGCATTCAGATCTACTGTAAACATATATTACATAAAACATACAAAGTATTGAGTGTCGGTGATCTACACTGAAGTCAGGACAATCACTGACATAAATAATTTTCCAAATTAACCATTTAAATATTTCAACATTTAATGTGGTTGGTAGATGTTAATATGTTTTAATTAAAATCTCGAAGACAAGGAATGTTGTTGGTGCCAAGGGAGAGGGCGGTACTCAATTCATTATGTTTTGTTAGTTTCATTTTTGAAACACTGGGGTAAACAGATATCTGGAAAGGAATGGACTGTTGCATGGTAAACACATACACACTTACATATAATAAGTATAGTAATGAATTTAATATCTGAACCAATCTCACACTTTTAAATATCATATGAGCACTGACACAAGTGCATTTCCTTCTTGGACACATGATTCTTGTATTCTGTATTCTCTGGGTCCCTTTTTGATTTGTTCCTTTGATTTCTAGGCCTGCAGTTGAATTTGCACTCTCAGATTTTGTTTCCTTGCCCTCGTGAGTTTGCTCACCTGTTTCCTGGAAGTCATGTATTTCATTTATTTGATTTAAGACAAAAAAACAAAAGTAATGGAGCCTTAAGGAGTTTATCCCAGAGGAATTGGAGGAAGGTACTCACGCACATCCCTGCAAATCTAAAAATATGCTTATGTTACTCTACAATTGACTCATATTCTGGCAGACTTTGATAAAAATAAATACTTGGATTCACTAAACCCAATTTTTTAAATCTATAAAATACCAGCTTTAAAGTGTACGTGGAGTATTAAATAAACTATATGAGAAGAAAATGCAAATAGCTACTTAGTATAGTAAATTTTTAAACATTAAGACATACTTCTGAAGACTTCTAGAAACACAAAGCAATTTATTAAAAGTTAAGAATTAATCTTAAGAGCAACACTGGTTAAATAAAATCATGGGTTAACATTTAGCAGGGTTTGAAGAGAAAGAATTTATTATTTTGATATGAAATACTCAAAATAAACATACACAGGGCCATCAAAGAACCTCAAAATATTAAACAATGTAACTTATAATAAATTGCCTATGGGGAATAAAATGAAATTACAGCTCACTAAAAAATGGGTATTAAAAATAACTTGTTTTGGAAAACTGTAGTAAACATCCCACAAGCAAAAGAAAAAACAACTTTGAAGAAATTATGGCTTACTTAGAACTGAATTACTGAATTACTGTAACATGCCACAAACAGCTAAAGGGAAAATGTTCACTTGGAGGATATTTTTCAGAAACAAGGAAATTTCAGAACTGTGACTGCAGTCTTTAACTCCCAAAGTTAAAAAAAATAAATAAATGAATGCACTCCTTCAAATAAGAAACAATACAGAAAAAGGCATATCAATGAAATAAATAAAAACTAAACAATTTTGTTTGCAACTCCATACAAAATGCACTAAATCTTAAATGTTTCATCAAATATCAGTAAATTACAAAATCTTAAATGGATCAAATATTATTTTCAAATAGATTATTGAAAAAATATATTGTTTTCAAGTAGATTCTTTTGAAATAGATCTTTTAAAAAATAATTATTTTCTCAAAAAAATTTGTATTTTTAAATTTCTTTTTCAGTTACATACTTTTAAACAGGGATGTGTTTCATTATTCAGACATTCAGGCAATGTTGACTTCTTTAGTGTTGACAGAAAGTAAGCATAAAAATGCAAAACATTGTTGCTTAACCTGAACATACCTGCATCACCTATTATTGACCAGTTTGTGTTGCCAAAAGACTTATTCCCTGCAATACAAATGGAGCACTTAAATATATTGCTAAAAAGCAAATGTCTACAACATTGGTATTAGCAGCAAATAAGGGTAATTATACTTTTAAAATATTTTAAGTCCATAATTGGATTAATATACACACCTTCTTATGTATATGGAGTTCAGATCATATAAACACTGTACAATCTAAAAAAATCCTACTGAGAATAAAACTAAATAGACTTATGTTAAGAAATACAGATATTGCATGTATTTACAAATACCATAGATACACAAATTTGGTCAAATACTGTAAAGAAAGAAGTGGTTTCACAATATAATGGCCAAAACGTCCATCTACCTTGCTCAAAGCAAACAGAAATAAAAACTCAGTATGCAACTCCTGTAGTTTAAGACAGCATGACAGTATATAGATAGACAGAATGGAAACTGTTGACCAAATTACACAGCAAATGTTTTCTAGGTTAAGTGTAGGCCTTTAAAACCAAAAAAGATCATTCATAGGATTCATAGCAACTATGATAAACAATGTAATGATTTGTGATGTTCATGTGGGTGCCTAATTCATCAAAAACAATGCATTAAACTTTTAGCTAATAAAAAAAAAATTACAAAGTACAATTAAATCCCTGTAAATGCAATAATGAAGTAAAAAAAAATGTAGATTTATTTACTTTAATATACATCTTAAATGTTACTTTGAGACAATAAAAATAAATAAGCATGCCTGGAGGCACACACACACAGACAACGAAGAGACTGCATGGCAGGAATACCAGGCAGGGAAAATAGAGTATTATTTTAAAATAAAAATTATTATACTTTTTCATGAGAAAATTTCCTTTGGAAAATTTCTGAAATAAAACAAAAATTCTTATATGACATGGTCAGTTTCATTATAAATTTTACCCAATTGCAAAATATTTTGGAATTTGCAAACAAAGCAAATCAAATTAACAGTAGTCTGAAAAACATTGACCCTTGTTTTATTTCAACTATTTAGACATTACAATTAAATATCTCTATCTCTCTCTTTCTCATTGTTTCTCTCTATCTCAACTCCTCCCCTACCAGTTCAGGAAAACAGTTAAATCTTTAAAATGCTAACACAAAGAAATCAGACAAATCATACTTGGTAAACACTATATACTTGAAATTGGATCCCCACTAGGTTCAAATCTATGTAAAAATTTCCCTTATTTTTTTCTATTTTCTGAATCAAATACTTTATGTCAATTTCACTGTGTAGACCTTTGTTATGCCTCAAACCATGTTGTATGGACATCGCTCTCACTGTGTTTTCTCTTAAGAAACACAAAATGATGTTTTGACAGAATTTTAACATATAACATAGTAATCGCAGGAACAATTATTTGCCAAAAACTATTTTACCCACTGATTAGAGTGTTTTCTATGTTATTTTGTTGCTAAATACTAAGCAAGTTACTTGCTGTCATTACTAAGTAAGAAAAGGTCAAGGAAGTTAAACTTGAGAATACATTTCTATTGGAAGAGGATAAAATGAATTTCATTTAGAATCATATATAAACATATTAGAAATGAATTTGTTTTACTGTAATATGAGCACATTTAAATATTTCCGACATGAATTTTCAGATTTGATTTAGTTTTCTAAAGAAATATGTTTAAATATATATTGCATATATCATTTTTATATACACACAAATATATTTGAATGCATATGTGGATATGCTTGAATAAATAATGTTTTCTGGATGAATCCAACAAAAGTTAATTTATGGACTAATGACTCTGTACTAGCACTTATTATTTACCTAATCACTAGCTCTTCATCACTTGGAGCAAAATCTGAATTCATAAGTCATTCTTTCTGACAATCAAAAATCTAGCTTAGAAATAATATTTTAGCTATTGCAATCCCATTTTCATAGACGTTAAGATATGTAGTCTTTCCAACATTCATAACATCCTGAGTTTTAATCCATAATGGCATTTTAAAGATTTAAGACAGACTTTATCTGAGCTTAATTTAAACAATGGTTTTTAAGCCCTGTTCATCATTTTGTAATTCCTCATTCTCTTTGACTTAGTCTCAAGCATCAGTTATTCCGGTCCATCATGGATCACATGGAGCATGTAACACATGGTAGGGTAGTAGAAGGCCACCCAACCTTTGAATTCTCAGCTCCGCATTACCTGCCTCACAGGGGTTGCTGTGCTTAATTCCCATATTGTCTTCCTCTTACCCATAGCCTCTACTTGGCCTAGGAAGCTTTATTCTATTTCTTCTTTATATACTTATTATTTTCAAATCTTTCTTCAAGAAATAATACGAAGTTAAAAGCAAGAAGGCTTTTTAATGCCATACTTATTTTCTCCCATCTAAAATGTTCTAAAATGGAAATACTGATAGTTATCTGTCATCAGTTACCATCTGCTTCTCTGAGTCATTACAGTCTAGTTATTGATATAGACTTAGGAAGATAAAAAGCTGAGGCTTACACTTGGCTACGCAACATGCTGTGCCACTTTTATGTCTCATTTTCTCCATTTGTTAAAACAACAACAACAAAATCCTATTGTAGATTGTTTTGAGAATTATGTAATAAGTAATTACATTAAAATAGTAGTTATAAAATGTAAGTTCACTCACTGATAATAGCATTTGTAAAGGTCTATCTACAAAAGTTGAACATTGATTTAATTATTTCTGTTTTTACCAAATTTTAATGAGCAGTGACTTTGATTATACAGTGTATCACGTATCACTTAACTGTGTACGGTGAGTAACAGAACATCAGCTAGGAATATGTACCACTTTTTAACTTAGTGTATAATATGTCCTATGATGCGCTTTGACTCAAAAATGCCTATAATTGAACCAAATAAAAACACAATTTGTATATGAATACATATTAAAATATTAAGTTTAAGAAACTCCAGAAGAATATTCTGCTTGACAAAATCAGTTCAGTTATGAACATGCATTAAAAAAACTAGATATTTTTAGCATAATATATTTTAAAAATAAGCAATATAATTTTTAAAAAAATAATAAAACTTTTAAAATGGCAGGCTGGCATACCATTAAAACTGTTTGAGGGTACATTAATGATAAATTTAAAAAATCACAAAGTTCCATAGGGCAAATTGAAATGTACCTTATCATTACCCATAACACAATGGTGACATTAAATTTTGATATGAGTCATTTTCCACAAAATTCATATGGAATTCTTTTATTTTATTGATTTTATTTTGCTCTGGCATCATGTTTTGTGCCTGCTGGTGCTAATGTTTATGTAAGATCAGCATATTTTTCTATGAGTTTTGCAGTGGTATATTTGTTTTGTTTTTTTTACTGCCATAACAAAATTGTCTGTAGCTTATTTGCATTGTTTTCTTCAAACTCCATAGTTTTAACCCTTCAGTATGCAAATAATGTCATGCAGTTTTCAAAATAGACTTTAGATTTTATGTACTACTTTTAATTTAAAAAGTATTTATACTGTCATCAACTTATTTAAAGACACATAAAATTAAAGAATCCTGGATTTGTTTCTCTATGTAGTTAATTACTGAATTTTAGTAATGCACTTCTATTTGTATTTATAATAAGTTTATAGTAAGATAAAAATCACAATAATGTAATTTATCAAACCACTTTAATACTATAAAATAAATTATGAATATTAAACAATTTCTGATATATTTATTATAATAGTTTCCTTTTTACTTCACATCAATATTGAATATATTTGAATTAGTTAATATTTAAGATAATACAAATGTATGTTTATTTGTGTTAAAGTAGTTGTCTCTCTCATTTCTGCTTTTTTGCACCTTATACCATAATATATGAATTTTTTTAGAATGTAAATGCAGTCCCAAAAATTTGCTTTGTGGAAATTTCCTTTATGGACAAGGAAAGTCCATGGCATATATAATGGAAAAGAAACTATGCCCACATAGTGTGTTTCAAAGATTAAAAGATATATTTTCATTTTTTATACTGTCCCTCTACAAAACATAACCTTCAACAAAAATGTAAAAGGCAAGTAACATTCTATCAGTACGTGTATTTTTTAAGTAATTCTGTCAATTTTACATTAGTATACATCACATCTTTCCTCCAGATTAAGTGATGGTCCATGTTTCATAATTCATAGTGCCAAAACTGACAAAAACCTGACAAATGGATTAGCTGAATATTACATATTATTTCAAAGATAACTCTTTATTTAAAACTGTGAAGAAGAAATTGTTTAAAATTTTTCTCTGTAATCTCCATTGATGAAATTGTAGTCACTGTGATTACTGACCGAAACAATTACATTGAATTAATCTCAATTTTATGTTATATTCATCATCCACTTACTCATTAAACAGAGACTTATTGCATACTTTCAAGTGCACAGTGGTATCTCAGACATTATAAAATTATCTGCTTGCATGTAAATATTTCAAGAATAAGATGCAGATTTTTTTTAAGTTGCATCCAATTTTTTAATATTCTTTAAGAATAATGATTAGTTTATATTTAACTATTTTCACCTTAAATAGCTACATACCTACTAGCATTGAAAATGTCACCTGACTGAAAATTATGTATTACAAATGTAAAAAAAAGTGTCTACAAATTTTGAACAAATATATAAATTTAGATCTTTTGAAATTATACTCTTATTTTTGTAAATCCTTCTTAGAAAAAAGCATACAACCATATATGTCTCTATAAAATGATATTCTATATGGGTTTTCCCCCTCCACAAAATTCAATATTCATTTTAGTCAATCCCAAAACTGCCATCAAGTATCAGAATAGATATGTCCATCTTTCCAGTGTGATGGGTTCTAAATTTGAATCTCAATGCATTTTAAATAATTACCTAGGTGTAATTTAACCTTCCTTAATCTTTTATACTCCTTAATTTTCTCAATGATTTAATTCTACATTTCTTCAATAAGATAAATACCATCTATCCTTATATGCACTTTTTAGCAGCATTACATAGCAGAAGGTGGAGAATCTTTTTTATCGTGAGATTTAATTTGTCAAGCTAAACACAACATGTGATTTGAAGTATAGTTAGATGATTATATCTGCCATGATATATACTTTTCTGAATAGCCTTTGCATATGTTCAACTTTTTCTTTGAGTTTTATATACAGTAAAACAGTATCATCAATATTCTACTCATCATATCTTGTCTCATATAATTCTTAGCAATTTGTATATTTTTTCTCATTTAAGGAATTCTGTGATTGAGGTGCATTTACATTGATATGATAACAATACTGAGTTAGGCACTTAATACACACTAAATAAGAGCTTGATTAATGATTTTAAAAGCTGAATTAATTAATTTGATAAATAACGCCTTTTAAGATTGATGTTAGGATTATAATAAAAAATTTAATCACACATTAATTGAATATATCACAATGTAAAGACAGCAAAGAAAAAAAAATTAAAGAAAAAAGTGGTTCATTGTTGTTATGGACTGAATTTTCTGCCCAGTGAAATTCATATGTTGAATCCCTAGCCCCTAGTACGTAGGCATGTGACTATATTTGGAGATAAGATTTTTAAGGAGGCAATTAAGTTTAAATGAGATTATAGAGTGAGGCCTTAATCCAATATTACTGTTTATTACTGTTATCCTCCTAAGAAGAGAGAGATACCGGGGGAAGCTTCCGCACAGAGTAAAGACCATGTGAGGACATAAGAAGGGATGGACATTTTTGAGCAAGTCTTTATGAAAAATCATACCTACGAACACCTTGATCTAGACTTTCAGCCTCCAGAACTATGAGAAATAAATACCTGTTGCTTAAATCACACAATTTGTTGTATTTGTGTGGTAATCCTGGCAACCTAATGCAACCGATCAAAACAAAATATTTTCTACTAAATTTGGCATCTGTGAACAGCAATGGCTATTTCTATAACTGAAATATAACAAAGTTTATATTGCTTAATTACTGTCACTTCATGTCATTTTCAAATGGCACAACATTTTCTAATTTTGCAATAAGACTACTACGAAACTTCCTTAATGCAAAGTTTCTTATTATTTAGATCATGGTGTGGCATAGAGAAATAAATCTTTTATAAAAGTGCTAAATGGAGAAGTAGTAAATTACTTTGAATTGGGGTTTTAAAGATTATATAATATAAGCAATTTTTAAATAAAATCTGAAGCAAGTGCCACCTTAAACTAGAAAGAAAATATCTCAAAATATTAGTAAGAGAAGACATATTAGACACAGTAATTTTACTTTTTAAACTCAAAATTCAAAAAGCTTTTATAGTTCAAACCGAGTCATATTTAGTAAAGTGTGTATCTTTCTAAGAAATCAACTACCTTTTGTTTTTTAGTCTGTAGTTAAATTATCAATTCCTTTCAGGTCATATGACATCAATTAAAGTATAATACTGCAGGTTTTAGTTCTACCTTCTTTTTAGTGTATGAAAACTTTGATGCCCTCTTAAAAATCTGTATTTAATATTTGTTGGTAAATTATTTTTTCTATGTTAAAACTTCATGTTTTAAGAAATTGTGCTAGTAAAACATTGTGGTCTGTGATGTAGGAAAGAGCATATTGGATTAATAACAATTAGAGTTATCTTGGCCTACTTTTTCCACTTACGAGCTTTGTAGCTTGAGACAGCCTTTTATCATCTTTGAGATCATTTATGCATCTGCAAAGTACTCTAACCGTCCCTAAAGGACATTTCATTATATTACTTGTACTAGACAGAAGTTAGTAAAATGTTTTATTCAAATAAAAATTATTTGATAGTGATTAAACTATTTTACGTATTTTAAAAAGGAATAACAATAAGCATATTATAATTCTTTTTGTTTAATGCTAATTTTTGCATAATTTGTGTTATACTCATGTTAATTGCTCCAGGATTATTAACTATTTCTTTACCTCATATGCCTCAAATTATAAGGTTAGCTGCTCAGGACACAGTCACCAAGGTAAAATGATAGCAGCTGTTTCACTTTATGCCTCATGGCTAGTCCAATACCAATAGGTCTCTTATTCAGAATAACTAGAATGATGGTAGGAGAACTCTTCAGGAGGCTCTCTCTGATAGCCTAAGCTGCAAACGTGGGTATTTTTATTTCTTTGAGACATCAATATTTGTATAGAAGACAAAATATAACTTTATTTCCGAGGTGTGGTGCTTTGGTAGATGACCGATTCAGATCTTGCAAAGAGGGATATGGAAATCAGTTGTATGATCCGTATTGAGACTGTAGAGTGTGGTAACAAAATATTTGAACAAAATCATTCTTGAAGATTATCTCTATCCTCTATATCACCCTTTCCCCACTTTGATTTGAAAGGTAGAAGGATGCCTTCGTCTTACTGTCAACGAAATGAGAGTACTTACAGGGGGAACTCTGGATAGCTTATGTCAACCATGACATTTTAGCAGGTGTTGCATTAAAAGTCTGCAGGCAAGAGACTGAAATGACCTGTGACATGTCAGTAGGCAAGATTGAAACTGAAATTTTACTTTTATCTGGCAAAAATGAGGTCCCCATAAAGGAATATAATCAATATTTTCTTAAATCTTTTAAAATAGAAGACAAGAATAGGTTTGTAACCCCAACAGAAGGTGAACTACTAAATGTCCAGAAGTTGAATGAGCAAAAATAGCTCCCAGCAGGATGAGAGGCATTCCATATCAAAGTGGATTTGAGAGACTATAGTAAGAGATATTTAAGAAACTCACACAAGTCTTCTACAGAAGTAAAAATTATTGAGATTGCAACTCCAAAGAAATCATCACATGTGCACAAAGACATTTTCTAGACTTGCCTCTCTGTTCTCCCTTTTGCTCTATTTCTAAAGAGTTCAGAGTCATCCACATGAAGAAAAATGAGAAGCATACAAATTTGAAGAAAAACAGAGTGAAATCTTCTACCCTCAAACAGTTTATTTTCTCCTACCAGACTTCAGTGCATGCTTTTCAGTTTGAGCTGAGATGGGAAAAGCTTTCTATTGGATATGATTATGGCATGGGAGTGGACACTGTGATTGCTTAAATGAACTTGTGATTGAGGATCAAATTCGTGGTCATCATTCTGTTACTTAAAGAGAGAGTGGGAAGATTTATGAATTCTATCGACTGTCAAAGAGAAAACTGGACCGGAGAGTGGGTTTAAAGAAAAAGTGTATTCCTCATCTGTCATACGGTTTTCTTTAACAATTCGTCATACTAAGCCATAGTGTCTTGAAGTCTTTGTTTTTCTTTTAAATGGCATTGATTTTGTTTTGTTTGCTTGTTAATTTGCCTGTCTATGGTTCTTGTGAAAAATAAGGAAGCTTGACTAAAGACAGAGATACAGAACAAAAGTAAGGCAAAATACAGTACATTTTGCCTACTCTGGTGGCAACCATAAAATGGAAATTTTGGATTTTGGCAAAGTACACTCTTTACGTAATCTAATAAGAACCTAGTGACTATCACAAGAAATCACTGCTAATGGAGTTCAGAAAAAAAAGTAGACTTAGATACTTCAGCAGCTTTTCTGTCTCATCGTCTATTTTTATTGAAGGCAATATTACTACCAATTACAACACAATTAAATGCACCCATTTTAAGGGTACAGATGAATGATTTTTATTTCATTTAATTATATATTTCTCTCTCTGTCTCTCTCTTTCTCACACACACACACACACAACACACACACACACACACACTCACACATCATGCACCCAAGTAAATATAATGACAAGCAACATACAGATGACATCTGTTACCCTGATGGTTGTCTTCTATATCACCCATGACAAAACAAGCCTTGTGTCACTATGAACAAGATTTGCCTTTTTAAATCTTCCATATAAATGAAAGATCTAGTACGTACCTTCTTCTATTTGGCTTCTGTCACTTAGCATAAGATTCTGATGATTTTCCATGTTATTTCATGTATCAGTATATTATTATTGCTATCAATGTTTTATAATATATGGATAGATCAAAATATGCTCAACCATTCATCTGTTGTTAGATATTTTTGTTGTTTCTAACTTTTGGCTATTATTCAAAGAAAGTTACAATACAATTTTTGTACAGATATTTTTAATGATATATATCTTAATTTTTCCAAGGTAAACATCCAAGAGTAGATTTACTGGACTTAGGGTAAGCATGTGTTTAATTTGATAAGTAAACGCCAAAATATTTAGTAGAGTGATCATACCATTTTGAATTTAAAGTAGCAATATATGAGTTATAGTTAATCTACATGCTTGATAACACTTGGTTTTCTCAGTCTTAAATTTTGGCTATTCTAGCACAATATGGTGATATCCAAGTTTGGATTTAATTTGCATTTCCCTTATGATTAATTATGATGGTCAACTTTTCAATGTTTACTTGCAATTAGCCTATGTTCTTTATTGAACAATTTGTACAAAATCTCTGCCTATTTGTAATTGGGTGATCTGTCTTTTTTATATTTGTAAGAATTTTTTATATATTCCAAATGCAAATCATATATTATTGGATATTAATATTGCAAACAAACATTTTCTTTCAGTATCTGCTTTCCTTTTCATTTTCAGTGTTTTTTAAGAAAAAAAAAAGAATCTTCATATTGATGAAAGCCAATGCTATTTTTTTTAATGTTCATGTGTTTTTCCTATCCCAGAATCATAAATATTTTTTCTATGTTTTACTCTGGAAGTTTTATAGATTTAACTTTTGCTTTTAGGTATATAAAATATTATAATTTTTTGTTTGTTTGTTATATGAGGTCCCATAGTTTTTGTTTTGTTTTCTCCCATGTGGATATTGAGTTGATCCATCAGCCTAGTTGTAAAGATTAGCCATTCTCCTCACTAAATTACCATGATAACATGATTGAATATTATTGTACATGTAGAGCTCACCTGTGGACTCTCTATTCTATTTATCCATATGTATGTTCACAAGCCATGTCATGTCTTAATTACTGTAGCTTTACTATAAGTCTTAAATTGCATAGTGAAAACCCTCCACTGTTTTCTTTGTTTTCAAAATTGTTTTGACTATTCCAAGTCCTTTGAAGATTTATATGCATTTTTAAAATTAGTTTGCATATTTCTACAAAAAATCTGATGAGATTTCAATTGGAGCTTTGTTGACTTTGTAAACCAAAAGGTATCTGAGACAAGTCTCAGTCAATTTAGTTTATTTGGCTAAAGTTAAGAACATGCCCATGAAAAAGCCTTAGGAGGTCCTGAGAACATGTACGAGGTGGTCAGGCTACAGCTTGGTTTTATACATTTTAGGGAGACATAAGACATCAATCATCACACAAAATTCTAATAAAGAAAGCACATTAATCAGCCAATATATTGTTCAAATTATGTTCCCTGGTAAATTAATTTATCCAGTAAAATTATTCAGTGTGTGGTATTTTTAAATTAAAACATAACCTTAAAAATGAACCCTCTGATAAGCTAGTCAAATATAGCTTTAGAAAATTTTATTTAAAATTTAAATCTGAATTTGGCTAATTTAAATTTATTGTTTACTAATCTGAAACTTAGCATCTTACTTTATATAATTTAAAATATTTCCTGCATATAGTAATAAATATACATTAAAAAGAAATTAAACACAGTTTATAAAACCATTAAATTTATTTTGTTTAATTATATATCATCCTCTAAAACAAGTCTAATATTTTCTTCTAACTTGATTCTGGCTGGCACCCATCAAAAGAATTTATTTAATGATAGAATGAGAAATAACAAACAATTCTATTTCACAACTGAGTGCATTTTTGCAATAGTCATTGTGTACCTCAGTCTCATCCAAAACTTACAATACATATTTTTCTCATTAGTCTTTTTGTGTGGCATGCAACACTGATTTTTTGGAATTGGATATTTATTTCTAACTGCTGAAAAGAAGGGACAATTTAAATTCATATGTTCTTTAATAGCTAATGCTAAAATAACATTCTTGATGTAGACATACAATTCTTCCCAAACATTTTATTTCTAAATAAACACATGGCTTTACAGGGACATACTAAATTCAGTTCATGGAACACTTGGCTGTCCTTTGGTTTCAAAATAGGTTGGTGCCTTGAGCACAGTAAGTATTTAAAACATGTTCACTGATGTTAATTATTTAATTTTTATTTGCTCTATAAGAGTATGTCCAGTCAAAGTAAAATACATTGCAGAATTAAATGCAAACAAAAGACATTTATAAATAAAAATAAATAAAAATAAATAAAAATTTTAGTGTGTGTGTATGTACATGTCTATATATCTATATGTACATATGCGATATCTGTTGAGAAATAGATCTATTTGATCACAATCTCTAATTGTGTGACTATGGCGTGTAATTTAATCTCACAATATTTCAGTTTCTTCACTTGCAAAATAATTTTAGACTGTCAAATAAGGTTATTGTAATAATATATGAGCTAATAAATGTTAAAAATAGATCTATCTATTTCTCAATAGAAAGATCTATTTCTAGATAGATAGATAGATATAGATTTATCTGTCTACCTAGTCTTAGACTGTTTGTGCTGTTACAACAAAATAGCACAGACTGGATAATTTATAAATAGTAGAAATTTATTTATGTCAGTTCTGAAGGCTGGGAAATCAATGATCAAGGCATCAGCAAGGTCAGTGTCTATGACAGCTGCTCTTTCTGTTTCCAAGACGGCACCTTGTTGCATCCTTCGGAGGAGTGCAACACTCTTGTCCTTACATGGCATAAGATAAGGAAGAGAAAGAGAAACAAATTATCTCTGAAGCTTCTTTTATAAAGGCATTAATTCACTGATGAGTGTGAAGCTCTCATGGGTTAGTTACTTCCCAAAGACCCTACATCTTAATACTACCACAATAGGGAAGAAGTTTCATATGAATTTTGAAAAGAACACACATTTAAACCATGAATATATGGTTATGAGTACTTATCGAGATAATTTGAATTCAGTTCCAGATTTTGAAACCAGTGTCCTAAATTCCAATTATAATTTAACTAGCTGCTAATTGTGTGGCTATGGTGTATAATTTAATCTCACTATATTTCAGTTTCTTCACTTGCAAAATAATTTTAGACTGTCAAATAAGGTTATTGTAATAATATATGAACTAATAAATGTTAAAACATTGTGATAATATTTGGAATTTAGGGAGTGCTAAAAGTATTCCTGTTTTTATTTTAGCAAAAACCACAAATTACATGTATACATAAGTATCTTCAAATGATATATCTAACAAAATAAATCACTTTATTAATTTATATTCAACTCCTATAGAAAATATTAAAATGGAAATTTATTAAAAGATGTTTATATATTTGATATCAAATAGCAAAGGTTATGAAAATTAATTTAGTAAAAGTTCCATATGCAAAATAATTATATACATGTATATATACAGGAGCTTCTCAAAGAAAGAAGAAACAAACTACATAGCGGTTCATTACAGTGAAACCAGAAAAAAAATTATGGCTCTGATTTTGGGGTTTAATTCCCCACAATCAGATTTTTGCTATCATAGTATTTCCAATGTAATGTGCTGTTTTTCATACTTAAGTAAAAAAAAAATGCTTTGCACAGAGATTATTTTAATTAATAATATTAATATAGCCATTCAATCTTCTTTATAATTGCTATTTGTATGGTATCTTTTTACATCTTTTCACCTTTAGCCTAATTGTATATTTGAATCTAAAGTGTCTTCTGTAGACAGCATGTAGTTGAATTTTGTTGTTTTTTTTATTCAGTCTGAAAATACACCTTTTAATTGGGTTATTTAATACTTTTAAAATCTAATGTTATCATTGATATACTTTTATTTGTCATACGTTGTAATAGTTATTTTACATAAGTGCATGTCATTTACAAAAGTTTATCTAAATCATGGAGAGTAAGTTCATATCTGTGGAGTTTGTTTTATTTGCATCTTATATACTATTTCTGGTCCTTTTCATTTTTATTTTTCCTGTAGCTTCAGTTACCTTCAGTATATTTTCTTATTCCAATATAATTTTCCTGTTACAATCAAACAGTGCTGTTGTAATCAAATATACTACATTTCTATGTAAATCCAACAATACAATTATATACGTATTATTTTATACAATTGTCTTTCAAATCAGCTAAAAGAAGAAAGAAGAAAAATTATGTGATTACCCTGTATTTTGAATTACATAATTACCTTTACTGGTGCTTATTGTTTGATGTGAATCTGAATTTGTCTCTGGTTTTGTTGCTTTCAGCCTGAAAATTTTCTGTTAGTATTTCTTTTAAGGTGCATTGGGGGTTTGTTAATTTTTCTGTTGTTTACTTTTTTCTTTGTTCCGTGACTCTGCTGGACCATCTCTATGAAATCTGTTCCCCTTGCCATGGAAAGCCTTGTACCCTTACCATGTTGCTCCTTGGTGAATAGTATTAAACATATATAGAATCCTCTGTGTTGGAAGTGGTTTTAGATAAGCTTTATTTCACAGTCTCTTTACCTGAGCTTATGATTATTATTATTTTTTGAGACAGAGTCTCACTTTTTTTTCAGTCACTTTTTTTTTTTTTTTTTTTTTTTTTTTTAGCCTGGCTCTGTTCCCAGGCTGGAGTCCAGTGGTGTGATCTGGGCTCACTGCAACCTCTGCCTTCCTGGTTGAAGCAATTCTCCTGCTTCAGCCTCACAAATAGCTAGGATTACAGGTGTACGCAACCATGTCCTGCTAATATTTTTATTTTTTATTTTGGTAGAGACAGTGTTTCATCATATTGGCCAGGCTGGTCTTGAATTCTTGACCTCAAGTGATCTGCCTGCCTCGGCCTCCCAAAGTGCTGGGATTACAGGTATGTGCCACTGTGCCTGGCCTCTGTTTATTTTTTTAAATAAAATTTACTATATATATTTGGGATTTATAACATACTGTTATAGAATACAGACAGATAGTAAAATAGTTACTATAGATATCTGCACTTATATGTTCATTTCACAATTATAAATAATTGTCAAGATACAGAAACAACCCAAATGCCGACTCACAGTTGACTAAATTTTTTTTAAATGTGCTATAGATAAACAATTAAAAGTTATTTAGACTTAAAAGGATATCTGTGCCATTTACCATGCATGGATGGATATGGAGGCCAATCTTTTAATGTTTATTTTCTGACCATATGAGGGATTTCTAAGCTGTCTTTTCTTAAAGAAAGAAGCTGAGGCAAAATCAATATAGGTACCGAGTTTATTTGGGCCAAATCTGAGGAATGCAGTCTGGGAAACATGGAAAAGTGCCCCAAAGAACAAAGGAGAGCACACATTTTTAAAATAAAAAAAGGACAGATCGGGAGAGGAGGTGATTACGTAAGTTATTTGTCAGAAATTCTCATTGATGTACAAAAATTACATTTATTAGTGATTGCCTACACACCATTGAACTATAGGATATAAGTTATGGTATACACTGTACGGCATTGTTAGGTTAATGGATAGCTATTTGTAGCAACATTTAGTCTAGAATTTGTAGAGTGGGCAGCTTTTTAAACGATTACTTAGCTCAAAGGGGTGGAGTAGGATATGACTACAGTCTCAGTTCAATTACTCTCTAGCCTAGATAATTTAAAGGGGGCTTGCAATTCTCACATACAAAGTTCCTTTTTCTTTTCTCACTCGTGTGTAAGTTAGTTTTACAAGATCTTTCTATAGGGAAGGTTTACCTCAGGGCATAGATTTCTCTAGGAAAGAAACATTTCTTCTTCATACACTGTAAGTAGCATTAACATCTAAAATCTCAACCACTGGTAATTGTAAGGCTTATTGTCGAATTTAAATTGAGAAAACTGAGGCCAGTATAAGAAAAAATTAAATTCCAGTTTATTCAGCTCCTGGGCGAGGTTCTGTGGTGGGGGGAAAGCAGGGCCAGAGAAGTTGCACTTGACTTCCTGAGGCGTGGGTTTTTTATAGCGAGTGAGGGTGTCTTGATTGGCTGTGAGGGAACAGGACGTGGAGAGGGTAAGCTATTATTGCTAGATAGAGGGGGCTGCTGGTAAGCTGGCCGTCCAGGGGAGCGGGGCAAGCTGCTATTGGGCAGGGTTTGGCAGGGTTTTTTTTAAATTTTGGCGGGGTTTTAACGGCGGGCTAGGTGCCGAGTGCAGAGTCTGGTGTTGAGGGCAGATTTGGGTGCGGAGTGCAGAAGTGGGCGTTGGGGAAGCTACGTGGTGGGGCTAGATGCTGAGTGCAGGGCTTGGTGCCGGGGCGCGGAGTGGTGACGCAGTTTTTTGGGCGCCGAGAAGGATGGGCGTGTCCGAGCTCCGGGGCAAGGCAACCGGCCTTACGGTAATGACTTTTAGCATTAAAATAAGAAAGGGGTAACTATAAATTGGATTTTAAGTCAAACTGAACGTGGTGATGAAGGGAGTGGGGGAGGGCGGTGGAGGGGGAGGCCAGGAATGTCCCTAACTCCCTGAAGTAGAAATGAAGTTAATGGCTTCTTGGGTCTGTTGTCACTGATTGGATGAAAGTTACATAAGCTAGAGCTTGAGTAATTGTTTTTGTTGTTTTGTTTTTTGTTTTCCCCCCACCAAACCATATGAAAACAAGGAACCAAACAGCCCACCTGTCTGAGTGTAAAGCTTAGGGCATTCTCATGAAGCTGCTACTCTTTGTATTTGCTTACCATTAAATTCTCTCTTGTTTTTGAGAGGATCTTTAGGTTTACACTTTCATGCACTCTATTCAAAATGAGTTAATTCTCTTGGTGAAAAATTTGCTGCTCTCTGTTCTCATGGCCTAAATTTTGCACTGGGCAAAACTTCTGAGTTACTGCTTTGGAACTAGGCTTGGGGTTCCTCGTTCATTTCTCTTATAATCACACATCTGGGGTATAAGTAGGGTGCCAGAAAGAGAGGGTAACCTCTTGTCTTCTCTGCCCGGCCCTCTTGATATAAGTGAGCTATGGTGAAGGCAATTGGAGAAGTATTCTCAGTCTCCCTGGCCTGGGGTAGAACCTCAGGTGTTTGTATCCAGCTAGGGTGGAGAGGTAGCCCCCTTTCTCTCAGCTGTATTTCCTGGACTTTGGCTTCAGCAAGGAAGAGTTGTAGATGATGAGATATGATGATGATTTTCACCTTCTGGAGAGAACTATAGCCCTTACCTAGGAACGAAATGGAGAAAAAAGCATCTCTTTTTGGCTGCAGCTGCTCAGAGTGAGTTTTTCCTTATGGTGAGCAGAGTCAATGGGAGGAAGGGAGCAAGTCATGGCTCAAGTCTGCATTCTCTGCTTATTCTTACAAACAATTTAGTAGATTTTCTTGAACGAATGTTTCTTCCTTTGCATTATGCTCTTAGTATAATCTCCAGTGACTTATTTTAAATATGATTTTATCCAATTACGGTGTTCTACTCAGGTGTGGTTCCACAGAACTCCCCATGGCACCATTCCAGACATGAAAGCTGGTGTATTTAACTAATGCTAGCCATCACACAGAAACATAATACAAGACATGAAGACCAGTAAAGAAATGCAGATAACTCCAAGGAAACTCATTTCAAATAAACCTAAAACTAACCTTTGTGACACAAGATACATTACCTGCATAAGCAACAACACAACTTTAAAAATTATTTATGTGACACACAACGGCAGTAGGAGTACTGATACCCTCTTTTAAGATTGTATACTCACAATTTTCCCTTTACTTACTACATAAAGCATTTAAAAATCTTGTTGCCATGGTTACTGATATTAAAGCAGACACACAGAAGAGATCAGAACTGGAACTCTGTCTAAGATAATATATTGTACTCAAAATAAAATAAAAGTCACTACTGTGAAGGATACTTACATGTAGCAGTTTTTCCCTCTGACATTATTTTTCTTCCCTGAGAAGATACAATGATGAAATTATGTACGACCCTAAAAGGTTGCAGGATTTAAATAACTGCATACCGTTTTCTTAAGAGTCGTGTCTCCAAAGAAGAAATGGCATGACATTTATACATATATTGTTTAAATACATTGTTTTTAAAGTAGATGATGAGAACACAGGAAATATATTGCATGGTAATTTACCCAAAACACAAATTGTAACATACTCTTTTTCTCACAAATATGTAAATATGTGAATTCTGATGAATATTTTCAGTAGCAATCGTATTTATTTGTCAACTCAATGGTATCCAATTGACATTTTATCAAAGAAAAATAAAACATAGTACATAAACAGCATTTTAAAAGCTATATTACTGTGTGTGACTCTGCACAGTATGGTAGCCCATTGTGTAAGGTTATTTTGAACTAAATGAAAAGGTGACCTGTTATGAGATTTGATGTTGCTCTTAACAGTATGATGCCACCAATTATGAATAGATAATAATGTATTTAAGAAAGTAATTTAAAACCTTTAAAATGATGCATCTAGGTTTTAAATTACTTTCTTTGTCCTTTTTTTTTTTTTTTGGTCAAAAGAGCAGACAGAATAAAAATGGCTTTGTAGAAACAATGTGAACACTTTAAATAAACAATTCTTTGCGGCTCAAATCAGCTCACTTATGTTGTTTTATTATTTAAATTCTATACATTACACATGAAATCTTCGAATTTATAAGATTTTTCAGATTTTCTGTACATTAGAATATATCAATACCTTGATGGTTAGACAAATAGACCACTGCATAGATAGTATGCATAATTAGATACAGATACATAACAATACATAAGTAGATATTATATACAAGCACGCAAACACACACATACATGCAAATATACATATTGGAATGGTGCCAAATTTACAAGACCAGTGAGAATAACCTTTTTTATCTGAATCTTACTGCATTCTGTTTTCTGTAGTGTATCACACTTATTGAATGGCTTAAGTAAACATTTCTTGATTGTCAAAGAAAATCCGAAAATTTGAGCAGTTTAACAGGTTTACTATTTAAGACCAAAAATTATTAAATAAAAAATTCTGCTTTAAATTTCTCTGCCATCTAGAAATTGCATTCACTTGTTTTCTTCAACAATGCTTAATTTTAGATATCCTATTCTTTCTCTTCTCTATTAATAAATTCTTTTCTTATATATGCAATTTTTTTGCTTACTATCAGCCTCTTGGGTCTCAATGGAAGTACAAACACAAAATACTTAAATTAATTCATGAAACACCCATGAATTTCTTCTGCTCATCCTCTGTCATTGATACATACACCTGGAAAAGCTCATACCAAAAATTTGGGAGTGACTACTCTCTCTTCTCCACACAATCACCTTTTATTTCTTTATTACATTCATGAACTATTTTTCAAATTTGTTTTTCATGTTGAGTGCCATGGTACTAGTTTGAGCCACTATCCTCTCATTTAAGCCTCTGTAATATGCTGTAAACATATCTGCTGTGCCCTCTCTTGTAACTTGATTCATCACTGAATATCAGAACAATCCTTATAACTATGATTTAGGTAAGAGCATGTTCTTGCTGAAAACTTTACAATGGCATCCCATTTTCATTACAAAACCTTGTATTAAATGGCTACAAATTTTATCTTCAAACCCACTTCATTGTTTTAAAAGGCTTTCATTTCTAACATAGACAGGCTTCTTCATATTTCCAGAATTTCAAATTCTTCTCTGCCAGGCATGCTTTTTCTCTTCTTTCCATGGACTAATTTTTCTTTACCTTTACTCTTTAAAAATCCCTTCACAAGAAGTCATTCTTAAACTCCATGCTAGTGTAGACCACCTCATCATACATACAATCTAATGACACATATTTTAAAAAGAATTGTTTGTATATGTTTCTAAAAATATGCCTCTCTTATGAGATTTCCAACTTCTTCAAGTCAAGGAGAAAATCTGTCTTGCTACACTTAATTCCAGCACCGAAGTTAACCACCTAGTAATGGGAAAGTACTGAATAATATTTGTGGAATAAATGAGTTCATTAATCAATACCTTATTAGAAAAAAATACAAGGAGATAAATAAAATTTGACAAAATAGAAATGTACATAGAGTTCTTCTAGCACTCCCACAATTGTAAGTGTTACTGTTTAAAAAATTGTCTTTTCACTCAATTCCACTTACTTTTTCTGAGAGCGCTGATGTTAAATACTAACAACAGGAAAAACAGAGCTCTTTTGTTTGATTCTGTAAGACACAGATAAACTGATATTAGGGCAAAGAATTTAAACCAAGGCAAATACCCTTTCTTCCCACCAGTACTATACTAAATGTTATTTCATTCTGAGAACCTCTGCAGGTTCTGGGATAAGAAGTATAAGCAGTGTTGATAAATTAATTGAAATTTCAAACACAGCAAATCAATTTAGTGGTCATTTCGTTGAACAGCTGGATAGGCAAAGCCCTGTGGTAGTGTGTGTGGAGGTACGGTGGTAAATAAAGCACACGTACAGCTGATTGTCAAGGTGGCTGTAATTAGGTCCTCCGATTTCATCTGCAGTACTTCCCTTTTATTTATTGTATGTTGATTCTCTCAAAACCTCTCCTACAATTGGTATACTTGACTATACCATGGTAAGCATTCTTATGGGTGCGATTATGGAGTAATGGAGATGCTACAGTATAAAAACAGAGTTTTGTGTCTAGGCTTATCACATGCAGTGTTTATAATCTTTGAGTTTAGTTTGCTTAATATGTAAAATGAAAAATACTGTTTCTCTTTTAAGGCCACATTTAGCAGTATAATCAAAAGTTTTAATGCTGTTAATATTACACATTAAGCCATGTAAGAGTCTTTGATCATTTTAATCATAACATGTCTGTCCCTAAAAGTATGCCTGAAATTTAGACCATTAGAGGGAAAGAAAGTCTAATGTTTTTCAGTGGCCTATTCTACTCCAAATCCTGTAGATTTAGAACAAACCTGAAATAGCATGGACATTGGAACTGTGTAAAGGTCAGCTGTGACTTCATAAGTAACAGTAAAGGACACTATATTTTTATCTTGGATGACAGGACATCCATCCTCTTACTTTTTTATGTTTTACTTTCTCTTTAGAATCCTAACCTACATTTTTCAGAAACTCCATTGCCCTGAATTAATTATTTCCAGTTCTCTGTTACACTACTTTTGTGGTTCCTTTTGATGCAGTAGATTTCAATTAGGTAGCTGAAGGAAAATCCTATCTTCCATAATCAGTTATAGAAAGTTTACTATACTTACCACCAAATTTTTGGAATTATCTTTGCACCATATTATCTTATCCTTTCAAATTTCTGTCTGGTATCTGTAAGTATCATTTTTACTTTATAATTTTTGTTTCATTTTCCTCAGAGGTACCTAACCCAAGATTATTACACTGCTCTCTGAAATAATAATAATGCCAATATGGTAGTTCCTTCTGTATATAAAGTGGATACAATTACTCCAGTATAATACTATGCACTTCACATTCATAAATGTGTTGTATACTCACAAAAAAAATTTGTATAAGTACCAAGTCCATTGATATTTTACAAAGAAGGTGAACTCAGAAATTAAGACATTTGTCTAATGTCATAGAGCTAGTAAGTGGTAGTAGGTTAATCTGAGACTAATTCTAGTGACAACAGTCTAAATTATTATGCAGTAAGTACATTAACGCTATTGCTTGGAAAAACCATTTGCATAATTTATAAAGTGAGACTACTCTTCTTGGATGATTTACTCAGTTACATATGTAAAGTTACAGTAAAGGTACATTCAACTAAAATGCAATTAAAGTGAATTATTAGTCTTAATAATAGTGATTTTCTTAAGAAAGTGGCCAGCTTGAGTGATGAGGGCAAACCAAAAGGCAATTACAAATTAAGAGAAGCTTGGTTGAAACATTTTTCTAACTTCTTTCTAGTACTCTTAGCATAACTTCATACAACACACTCTCCCAAATGATTGTCATAATCATTTTGAGTACTCACCACTTCCTGGACATACCTGGATCCTCTGAGAAATTTCCTCTGTCAGACTCTCTTTTTATTGTCCCCATTTTTTAAAATTTGTTCTCAGGTTAGGTTCACATTGCCAGAATAAAATGATGACTAAAGAATGTTAATGTATTTATGTAAGGAGCCAGTTAGCTGAGTTATGTTAATTTTAAACAAAATATGCATTCTTTAAAAATGATTGAATGTAATCCAATTACATATAGGGAGTGGTCAGTAAATGTTTAATAATTAATTAATTTAAAGTAGAATTTCCGCGATAGACAATTGGAAATACAGATGAATTTTGGGTCAAGCCCCATTCTCACCTCTAAGGTACCCACTGATATGGTTTGATTCCTACTCATATGGTTTGATGTGGTTTTTCTTCACCCAAATTCTATCTTGAATTTCAATCCCATAATCTCTATGTGTAAGGGAGGGACCTAGTGGGAAGTGATTATATCATGAGGGTGGGTTCCCCCCATGCTGTCCTCGTGATGATGAGTGAGTTCTCATGAGATCTGATGGTTTTATGTGTTTGTTCCTCCTTCAGGCACTTCTCTCTCCTGCTGCCCTGTGAAGAAGGTCCGTACTTCCCCCTCTGCCTTCTGCCATGATTGTAAGTTTCCTGAGGCTTCCCCGGCCCTATGGAACTGTGAGTCAATTAAACCTCTTTCTTTTACAAATTACCTGGTCTCAGGTAGTATCTTTACAGTAGTGCCAGAACAGACGAGACATACTCACCACTCTATCATACCATACAATTGTCTTTTTCACTGTTAGGAAGTAATTATCCATGGTGTCTTTAACATTTCAGCAGTTCCTACAAATAAAAGCACAAACAGCTTTTTATTCGCCCTCTCTCTTCATTACTTTTCAAAGCTGTTATGTAGTGAACAGCACTGGAAGATAAAGATAGTGTTTTTCTTCCAGAACTGAGGGGCAGGATTGTTTCCTTCTCAATTTAATAAAGATAAGTTGTCCATCTAGGAAAGCTACTGAGCAGGTTTATTTGCATGTTATAACAAAAGACTGAGATTTTGTAATATTGGGGTATACCATCTGTGATATAAACACACTGTGTGTGCTGCGTACACATCAACACACCTGCATCACATTCTGAGGATCTGGGTTGCAGTAGAAATGTAGAGGTAGAAGAATTGATATAATTATGAAGTTTGTCCATCTTGCTATTCACAAATTAAAAAACAAACAATGACAACAAAAAACATGTTTGTCTCCGATATGGAGTACCACTCATTTTTCTCTCAGCAAACCTTAAAATTATGGAAGGATAACTTGCTAGCTTGAAAGTAGGGTAAATGTCAGAGCCTTCACCCTTCTTGACACCATCCTTTTTACAAGTTAATCCCATGATGGTCATAAAGTAAGCCTAGGAGAATAGCTATACCTGCAGTATCCGTCTGTGTGTTTCGCTTATTTTAGCTTTCTGTATATCTAAGACTTGTATCAGTATAAAATTCTGGTTCTTTTTAAAATAATGTTTAATCATTTATAAAGAAATCTAATAAGCAAGGGTGGAAAATTAATGGAGCTAGTAATTCATATATGTAAAGGAAATATTGCCAAATTTAGATTGCACAATATATATATTTCTTTTCATATTTTGAAGGTAAGGGTTCAAATAAGCTAATATAAGCTATATTCATTATTCTCAAATTATCCTTTATATTTGTCAGGGTACCTTGCTGATACTTATATGTATAGTAGAAAAAGTGGAAATCTAAATATAGTACAGGGGGAGTTAGGTACACTTTGCCATTATTTCCACTGAAATGGAAGACAAGGGTTAGGGGTAAAATATTTTTCCCCTATTAACATTCCAGAGATCCTCAAAATTTCTTCTAGTGGGATTCACACAGTAAGATATTGAAAGGTTGCATAAAGATCTATCTTCACACTTCCTTATTGAGGGTGCAATGTGTCATAAAATTTAATGAAAGAGAATGTGGCAGAACCTCATTCTATTCCTGGATTTGGCAAAACAGAGGAAAGATCGTCAAGTGATATTGACTTTTTTCCTCTAACAAGCAATAACGTTTGCAAACACTAATGGAATTTTGAGACCCCAGGATCTTCTTTGAGTACTGGTGGCCACATAATGTTCAGCTTATGAAGGAAAGTTTTGCCTCTGATACATATGGTCCCAAGGAGAGACTACCAGCCAATACATTAAAGAGCTTGACCTGTAGCCAGTTGCCTGAGATGGTCAGATAATACCAAAGTCTCAATGTAGACGTACTTTAGAACTTCTTAACTCATGCTTTGTTGATTCTAACCCCCTTTTGGTAATACTTTTTTTCACTTATGAGTCTTTCTACCCTCTTACATTCCTGTGTCTTCTTAAGGAACCTAAAATAATTATTCCACTTACCAGGTTCAATTATGCTGAAATTATCACTGGAGTGAACCAGTGTGATTTTGCTGAAGATCAAAGAAAAAAATTAATAGCCAGATTGGAACTGAAATCCATATATCTGTTTTTACAAGCCTATATGTTTAACAAATTAAGAGTATTTCTTTTTTTTTTCTTTATCCAATTTCTTATCATGTAGGTAAATAACAAATAATTTTTAACTCTGAAAGGCATAATATTGATCGGCAAACAGAGCATACACATGACTTTGTTTTTTAATACATTCTGTTTGGAGTCTACTTTAGGATCTAAGAGTATTTCTTAAGGTATTTTTAATATTTAAAAGCTATAGTTTGAAAGATTTTAATTATTATTTTCTTTCTTTCATTAATATTTTGAAAAAAATCAGAGGTAGGCCTGAGCATCAAGAAAGAGATAGGATAGAAAAATACATCCGTTTTCAATGAGTTCATGTTGAAAAGAAACAAACAAAAACTGATATAGGAACGCTAAAACAGGCATTTCTATAGATCATTCAAATTCATGTTCAAGATTTGACTTTTATCTGAATGTAATTAGAAGAGACTTTGCCCGCCCCCCAGGCGCCCCCCCGGGGCGGCCGGGGGGGGGGGGGGGGCGGAAAAGTCTTTTCAAAGTGCGAGCAGCTGTTTATTTTTAAAATGTCATTTTTCATTGCCATGTCAAAAATGGATACTCCTCTGCAGATGGTATAGCAATTCATTTGAAAATTGTCAGCATTTTAAACATAGATATAAACAGTAGTTATAAAAAGATTACAGAAGTATTTAAAATTAAAATACAATGGACTTAATATATTTTTAAAATGAGAGGTGGGTTTATGAGAAAGAAGGAGAGATTTAGAATGACTTCTAAATCTGAAATACTATCCTAGGAAACTAGTTTGATTAAGGTTTCATTACTTGTAGGCAAACTTTGGAGGAAAATAATCAGTTTAATTTTGTTTATATTGACATTGTGGTATATAAGAGGTTTGAAATGGAGGTATAAAATGGGAATTTTTAAATATGGGTGTGAAATCAGTGTATCGAAGAGACACCTGCTGTTTCATGTTTATTGCAGCACTACTCATGATATCCAATCTATGGAATCAACCTAAATGTCCACTAAAGGATGAATGGATAAAGACATATTTCTAATTATTGCTACAGAACAACTCCTTTTCTTTTATCCAGCCAAATAGCTTGAATACATTTGCTATTTTAAATTACTTTTGCTTATTAATATATAGATATATTTAGTATATTCTGAAAGTTTTTCACATATGGCTATGTATCTATTCCAACCCAAACCTGTATAGCTAATACTAATAAATTAAATCCAAAGAAAAATAAATCAGAAGGCATTTCCAAGATGGTCCATGCTATGTTTAAGAAATCTACAATGGAACTACAGCCTATAGAACTCAGGTTGAATTGAAAAAGTAACAATTAACCACAAGAAGAATGTCTAATTAAATAATATTACTTATTTGATTCACTAAGTTCTATGATTAATTCCTTAATTGTGAATTTCTGGCCAGAAGGCAATAAGACTTAGCTATAGCATCATGCAATCGTAGAAAAGTTTGTCTATGCTAGCCTTAATTTGTTTAAAACAATCCTTAAATATACTTAAAACAATTCTGTTTAGCAGTTCAATAGCTGGTTGACTTCGTGATATCAATGTGACCATAACTTTAAATAATTTTATATTTCTTTTTAGATACTTCATTGTTAGTGTACAGAAACAAAACTGATTTGTGTACAGTGATCTTGTGTCTTATAATTTTAATTTGTTAGTGGTAACAACTTTTTGTGGTATCTTCAGTGTTTTCTGTATATAAAATCATGCCACCCTCAAACAAAAATAATTTTACTCCTTCATTTCCAATTTGGATGCATTTTACTTCTTTTTCTTGCCTAATTGCTCTAGCTCGGCCTTGCAGTACTATTTTAAACAGAAATGGCACATCTGCATCACTTGCTTTCTTCCTAACTTTAGAAGAAAAGATTTCTGTTTTTCAACATTGAGTGTGATGTTAGCTTTGGGCTTGTGAAATATGGCCTTTATTATGTCGAGGTAAACTTCTTTTTCTCCTACTTTTATTTTAGATTTGGAGGTGCATGGGCAAGTGTGTTTCAAAAGTAAATTGTGTGTCACTGAGGTCTGGTGTACACATCATCCCATCACCAAGGTGGTGAACATAGAACCTCATAGGTAGTCTGTAAATTCCTTCAATACCTAGTTTGTTCAGTTTTCAATCATAAAAGTGTGTTAATTTTTGTCAAATTGCTTTTCTGCATCTATTGAAATGACCAAGTAATTTTTATCATTCATTCTGTTAATATGCCGTATCACTTGATTTGTGTTTGTTGAACTCTACTCACATCCTAGGGATAAATTCCAGTTAGTCATGGTGTATGATCCTGTTAATGTGTTGTTGAATTTACCTTGTTAGTATTTTGAGAAAAATGTTTGCATTTATATTTATCATGGATATTTACGTACAAGTTTCTTCTCTTGTAAGCTTTGTGTGGCTGACCTCATAGGATGAGTTTGGAATTGCTATTCCCTCCTCAATTAGAATTGATGTTAAAGCTTCTATAAGTGTTTGGTAGAATTTCCAGTGAAGCCATTTGGTCCTGGTTTTTCTTTGCTGAGAGTTTTGGATTACTGATTCAATCTCTTTACTTATTGTTCATTTTTTCAGAATCAAGTTTATAATAGTTTCATAAAAGAATAAAGTACTTAGGAATAAGATTAACCAAGAAAGTGAAATACTAATACACTGAAAACTGCAAAACAACTTGAAGAAAAAACTTGAAGTCATAAATAAATAAAAAAAATTTCATGTCTATGAATTGGAAGATTTAAACTTGTATAAATATCTATATTACACAAAATTGTCTACTGATTAAATGTTATTCTATCATTTTTTCCATTGACATTTTTATGTAAATAAGAAAAGCTACAATAATGTAAAAGTACAGTATTATAGTAAAGACAGACACATAGACTAATGAAACAGATTAAACGGTTCAAAAATATATCTGTTCATATACATACAATTGTCCCCTGACGGGGGCAAAGAATACCCAATGAGGAAGAAGTAGTCCCTTCAACAGAAGATGTTGGAAATATTGGATATCCATACGCAGAAAAATAAAATTGAATAATTATCTTACACCATACACAAAAATCAATTCAAACTAAAATAAAGACTTAAACATAAGACTTGAAACTGTACAATTTATAAAAGGTATTACAGAGGAAAAGTTTCTTGACATTGGTTTGAGCAATGATATCTTGTCTGTGACAGCAAAAGTACAGATTATGAAAGCAAAATTAGACAAGTAGGACAACATCAAACTGAAAAGCTCCTTCACAGCAAAGAAAATCAAGAGAATGAAAAGGCAACCTAGGGAATGGAAGAAAACATTTGCAAAACATGTATATGGAAAGGTGTTAATTTTCAAAGTAAGTATGGAACTTCTACCACTTAAGATCAAAAAGAAAGTTAAGAAAAAAAAATGCTAAAGGGACTTCAATAGATATTTCTCCAAAAAAGACATAAATATGGCTAACAGGTATATGTAAAGATGCTTAATATCACTAATCAGGGAAATACAAGTCAAAACCACAATGATATTTCACTTCACACCTATTAGTATGGCTATTTTCATACAATAAATAAATAAATAATATGTGTTGAGGATATGGAGAAATTGGAAGCTTTGCACACTGTTGGTGGAAATGTAAATGGTTCAGCCACTATAAAAAACAATATAAAGGTTCCACAACAGATTAAGAAGAGAACTACTATAAGATTCAGCAATACAACTTTTCTGTATATATCAAAAATGTTGAAATCAAAATCTCAAAGAAATATCTACAGTCCCATGTTCATTACATTATTCATACTAGTCAAGATATGCAAACAACCTAAATTTTTGACTCATCTATAGATGAATAGATAAAGAAAATATGGTCTGTATATATGATGAAATACTATTTTAATAGAAAAAAACTTCCATATGTGACAACAGGGATGAACCTGGAGAAAATTATGCTAAGCTAAATAAGCCAGGCCCAGAAGGATAAATATTACATTATTCCACTTATGTGAGATATCTTAAATAGTCTAGTAGGAGCAGAGAGGAGATAGTAGGGGAAGAGATTTGTTTAACAGTTACACAATTTCAGTTATGTTAGATTAATACATTTCAGAGATCTATGGTACAGCAAAATGCCTATAATTAACAATACCATATTTGACATTTTAACAACTTGAGTATAAATTTCATGGTAACTATTCTTGACAAAAGACAGAAACATAGACAAAAACAAGAAGCAAAAGGGCAAGAGAAAATGCTGGGAGACCCAGATGTGTTTATTCCCTTGATTGTGTGGATGATCTTATGGGTGTATGCCTGTGCCCAAACTTATAAAATTGTATGCGATGGACATGTGCAGTACAGTTTTTATAAACCAAATGTACTTCAGTAAAGCTATTGAAGATAAAAAAGACATTATTTCTTAGCGAGGTTTTGGTCATATGCAGAAAAATTTAAATTTAAATTACTACTCTTTTATATCTGATTCAGGTACTGCTAAGGATTCCCAGGATAAATAAAGATAATTATCATTAAACTTGGTAGTTAAATAACTTAAAATTTTGGTAGTCATTTTAAAAAGTATCTTAAAATGTTATCTTATAGTAGGTAAAATGATAAATATACAAATAATTACATATTTTAGGAGGTAGCTCTTACTTAGGGTTATGTTTCACTGCATAATTCCAAAATATAAATCTACTGTAAAGGGTTTAAAATGCAAGAATTTTAATTTCACATCATTGATGAAACACTAATTGCCATCAAATTTCTATTTTGAAGACATATTTGATATTTTATCCCACATTTATTTTATGTCATATGTAAGTTTGATCAAATAAGATATAAGAAAAGCAAAACAAACAAGATGGGATGCTTTATGGGAAGTATCAACTAAATGTTATAATAAATAATAAAAATTTATTCTACTATAAATCTAAAAGACCATTACAGAAGCATAATTCAAATGTGCAGATATAGGAGCATTATAAATCTTTTATGTAATTAGTTGAAAAGAACTTCAGTAACTTTATCTGTGATAAATCATATCCATAAAAAATATTAGAGTTAGAGAAGAAAGCTAATGGAGCAAACTAAAATTAAAGCAACTATGAAAACAGTAATTTGATTCCAAATGATATTTCATTTTAGTCATTTTGAAGTAGTCAAAACAATTTCAAGCATAAGAAAATTTAGATATAAATGAACTCAGAAAAGTGACTTCATGTAATTATTGCTGTAAAATGATTATTTTTTAGAATAATTAACCTAACATTTGGCATTAAAATCATTTCACTAATATTGAAACTTTATTTTAAAGGTCAATAAGACATTCTGAAGGATATTTTGGTTAGATGATTAAAAAATCCAGTTTTTTAATGTAAAGTACAGTCACTCCTGGATGCCTGAAGACAAGAAGAAAGCCATATAATTGTGCTTTGTTACAAAACTGAATTTGAAATTAATTTTGAAAGAATTGAAGCAATTATACAAAAAATATTTTGAAAATGTTAACAGGAATTTTTACTTATGAATAGAGAAATGCTGGGGCAATTTAAAACACTGTTGAAGTTATATTCAGTGCTCTATCCAAATAGTTTCAGTCTCACTACTTGCTGTGCTTTTCCACATCAGCCTCTCTTGGCCTGTAAGCATTTTCCAAAGCCTCAAGTCCTCTGCCAACTTGCACTGCAAACTAATCCTACTGTTTGGAAATGCTTCTATATTTTTACATTTTAATTTTGCTTCTGTAATGGTCTATTAGATCTATTTTAGCAAAAACTTTTATTATTTATTATAATATTTAATTATTTGAGAGCTCTGAGACCATCCTCTCTACTGACTGACAATAGTTTTTATACATATACCAGCTCTCTTCAGAAAGAATTTAAAGGCATGTGCTTTCCACTATTCTTGAGAATTTACCTTTGAATTTAAATTCCAGACATTTAGAATAGTAACTAGATGGATAGTTCATCTATTATTAACTTTAATTCCTCTCCTTCCTGACTTCTCCACCCTCATACTGATGTTTTCTGCCAAATAAATGATTTTCACTTATTTTCTTTTTCTGGAACTTGTTCTGGGAGAAGCCAAATCAAGATGCAAATAATAAAAGTCTGCCTGTGCTCCGTCACATATTTTCAATAATAAGGAATCTATATTAAACATCAACGGACATGTCCAATTGTATATTCCTTAGGCAGCTGTATATTCCTTAGGTACTTTTATTTTTTAAACACTGTTGTATATGTAGAATTTCCAACCTACCACGTCTGAGCATAAACTACCACAATCTCTCATCAGGAACACCACCAGATTCCCCCTATCTGACTCACTCTTTTCTCTTCCAGTCTATTTTGCCTGAAGTAATTTTTAGGCAGGTGACACTTGATTTAATATCAAAGTTAAATTTCAGCCTCTCATCTTGCCCCTGTAACATCAATTCCCAGCTTCACATTCAAATTATGTTTGTTTATACATCTCTTTAATGCCATTGTTTGTGTGTTTTTTTCTTTTTTTCTTTTTTTTTTTTTTAGAGTTACGCATTTTTAACCTTAGTGATTTTTTTTTTTACTTTTATTTTAAGTTCAGGGGTACAAGTTCAGGTTTGTTACACAGGTAAATTTGTATCATGTTGTATAGACCATTTCATCACCCAGATATCAAGCCTAGTACCCATTAGTTATTTTTCCCGATCCTCTCCTTCTTCTCCCATCCACTCTCTGAAAGGCGCCAGTTTGTGTTGTTCTCCTCTATGTGACCATATATTCTCATCATTTACCTCCCACTTATAAGTAAGAATAATATGTAATGTTTAGTTTTCTACTCCTATGTTAGTTTGTTAAGGATAATGGACTTCAGCTCTATCCATTGTTTTTTTATTACTTTATTTATATTGACAAAAAAATTGCATATATTTATCAAGTGCAATGTGATGCTTTGAAACATACCTTTTGGAACAACTAAATGTACCAAATAACATATGCATTGCCCAACACACTTGTCATTTTGTTATAAGAATACATACCTATGTTAACATCTTTAAAGAATACTCTATGTTTTAAACTATGGTTAGCATGTTGTAAAACAGATCTCTTGAACTTACTCTTCCTACCTAACTGAACTATTGTATCCTTTGACTAACATCTTGCCACTTCACTCCCAACCACTCCAGCCCTTGGTAAATACCATTCTACCCTCCACTTCTATGAATTCAAGTTTTTTAGATCTAACATATGACTGAGATCAGGCAGTATTTGTATTTCTGTGCCTCACTTATTTCAAATAAAATAATGTCTTTCAGGTTATTTATGTTGAATTATTATTATTTTTAAGACAGACTCTCCCATAGGTCAGGCTGGAGTACAGTGGCATGATCTTGGCTCGCTGCAGCCTCAACCTCCTGTGCTCAAGCAGTCTGCTCACCTCAGCCCTTCAAATAGCAGGACTATAGCTGTGTGCCACCCTGCCTGACAAACTTTTGTATGTTTTATAGAGAAAGGGTTTCATCGTGTTGCCCAGACTGGTGATCTGAGCTCAAGTGATCCATTCACGTTGGCCTCCTCTAGTGCTGGGATTATAGACATGAGCCACTGAGTTTGGCCTACTTTCTTGTTAATAGCTGAATAGTATTGCATTGTGTATATATACCATTCTTTCCCCTATCCATACATCTGTTGATGGACACTGGTTGATTCCAGATCTTGTCTATTGTGAATAGTATTGCAATAACATGGGGGTGCAGAGATCTCTTCAAGGTGCTGATTTTATTTCTTTTAGACACATATCCAGTAGTGGAATTCTTGAGTCTTACGGTATTTCTATTTTTAATTTTTTGAGGAATCTCCATAATATTTTTGAAAGGCTAATACTAATATACATTTATACCAACAGTATCTAAGGGTTTTGTCTTCTCCTCATCCTCCAAAATCATTATCATTTGTCTTTTGATAACTGTCATTCCAACAGGTAGGTGATATTTGATTTTAATTTTGTTTACCCTGATGACTAATGATGTTGAGCATTTTCCCATATGTCTGTTCACTATTTGTATGTCTTCTGTTGAGAAATGTCTATTCAGTTCTTTGTCCACTTTTAAATTAGGTTATTTGATTTCCTGCTATTCAGTTGTTTGGGTTGCTTTTATATTTTGGACATTAATTCCATATCAAAAATATAGTTAGCAAATATTTTTCCCCTTCTGTAGATTGTTTTCTAGCTACTAAGTTTGACTTTACTATTCAGGCTATTAAACCCATTTTAGATATTTAGTTTGCAAATATGTTCTTCCCTTTTGTAGTTTGTCTCTTCACTTGGTTGAATGTTTTCTTTGCTGTGAAAAGAACTTTTTTGTTTGATATCATTCCATTTGTCTCTTTTTGCATTTATTGCTTGTTCCTTTTGTAGTCATATACAAACAAAAAATATTGCCTAGACCAAAGTCATAGAGATTTACACCTCTGTTTTCTTCTAGCATCTTTTTAGTTTTATATTTACATTTAAGTCTGTAGTTCATTTTTAGTTGATTTTTGTATGTGCTATGAGATAAGGATCTAATTTTATTTTTCCATATGTGGCTATCTAATTCTCCCATATGTTGAAGGGACTGTTCTTTCCATTTTTGCTTAAGGGAATTTGTCAAAAATCAGTAGACTGTAAATGCATTGATTTATGTCTGGGATCTCAAGTTGATTTTATTGGTCTAAGTGTCTGTTTTTATGCCAGTGCCATGATGTTTTAGTTACTATAGTTTCGTCATATATTTTGAAGGAAGGTCAGAAGTTTGATGCCTCCAGCTTTGTTCTTTTTGCTCAAAATTGTTTTGTCTACTGGAGATCTTTTTTGGCATCATGCATATTGTGGATTTTTCTATTTCTGTGAAGAACACCGTTGATATTTTTATAGTAATTGCATTGTCATACATATATTGATAGTAAAGAGACTGAATTGGTAGATTGCTTTGGTATAAATATTTTAAGAATATTAATTTTCCAATCTATAAACACAAGATATTTTTATATTTATTTGTGTCTTTTTCAATTTCTTTCATCACTGTTTTATAAGTTTTCATTGTAAGGTATTTCATTTGTTTAGTAAAGCTTATGTCTAAATATTTTATCTTTACTTTAGGCAATTGGAATTGTTTTCCTTGATTTTTTTTTTTAGATAGCTCACTGTTGGTATATAGAAACAGTAGTAATTCTGCTTTGTCAATTTTGTATCTTGAAACTTTACTGCATTTTTAATTAGTTCTAAGAGACTTTTTCTGGAGTCTTTAGTATTTTCTATATATAAGTTCATGTCATCTGCAAACAAAAATGATTTTAGCTTTTTCTTTCCCATTTTGTTCCCTTTTATTTCTTTCTTTTGTGTAATTGCTGTAGCTATGACTTCTAGTATGATGTTGAATCAATAAAGTGTCAAGAATGGGCCTTCTTGTCTTGTTCCAGATTTTTGTTTTTCCAAAAAAGCTTTCAACATTTCCTGTGGAGTATAATGTTAGTTGTGGGTTTGTCACAAGTATCTTTTAATGTACTGAGGTTCATTCTTTCTATACCTTATTTTTGAGATTTTGTTAATAATAAAAAGATGTCAAATTTGGTTAAATGCTTTTTTTTATTATTATTTGCATATATTGAGATAGTAATAGGATTTTTATTCCTCATTCTGTTAGTGTGATATATGACATTTATTAAAGTGTGTATGTTGAATCTCTCCTGCATCCCTGAATTGAATCTCATTTTATAATGGTCTTTTAATGAACTGGTTGATTTGGTTTGATAGTATTTTGTTGAGAATTTTTGCATCTATCTTTATAAGGAATATCATCCTGTAGTTTTCTTTGTTTTACAGTTTTATTATATGACCTTTGTATGAGGGCAATCTTGGTCTTATAAAATAAGTTTGGAAGTAGTTATTCTTTTTTAGTTTTTTGGAAGAGTTTTAGAATAAATGGTATTACTTTTTCTGTATTGTTTAACAAAATGTATCAAAGATGCCATTAGCTCTTGGGCTTTTCTTTGATGAAAGACTTTTTAGTACTGATGTAATTCTCTTTCTTGTTAATGTCCTATTTTGACTTTTTATTTCTTCATAATTCAATGTTTACAGGTTGTGTCAAGAAATATATCAATGTCTTCTAGGTTGTACAATTTTGTTGTTATATAAGTTTTCAAAGTACCTCTTTTGATCCTTTGTTTATAGAAGTTTTCAAAGTACCTCTTTTGATTCTTTGTATTTCTGCAGTGTTGGTTGTAATGTCTGCATTTTCTCATTGTTTTGAAGATGCTTTGTTTTCTCTTCATCTCTTGCTGTTTCATATATGGCTAAGTGATTTTCTTAAATGGAATGTTTTGATTCCCTTGTTTTTATTTTTTGCACATCTGGTATTGGTTTTTGTTTTATGGTTAACATTAGGCTTAAAAGGAAATCTTATAATTACAGCAGGTTGTCTTAAACTTGCTGTTTACGATATCTTATAACAACTTAACTTTGATAAGAAAATTTTAAAAGCCCTTGTAGAGTAATACTTCACTATTCCCATATATATATTGAGTTTCTATCATAATTTACCTTTTTATATTTTTTAACAAATTATAGTAGATATAATTTTTAATAGTTTTGTCCTTTAACATTTATATAAAAATTTTAATTTTTTATATCAATCTCCATATTAAATGTCTCATTTTGATCACTTCTTGTCTTCTGATGTTGTTGAATTGTTCCTCTTTATTTTCTTGGAGGTTGTTAAGCTTCCTCAAAAAATTTATTTTGAATTTTCTCTCAGGTAGGTCATAAATATTTATTGCTTTAGAGTTGGTTACTAATACGTTATTTTCCCCCCGTTTTGTTGATATTCTGCTTTCCTGATGGTTTTTGATCCTTGTAGTCATGTACTGATGTCGGCACATTCTAATAAGTAGCGTTTTATTCCGATCTTCATATATAGACTCTCTTTATCTGGGAAAGCCCATCAATAGGCAGCCCATCTAGAGAGTATGGGCAAGCCATCTGGTGTGGTCTCAAAGCCTAAGGTCTCTGTGGTTAGTATGGCTCTTGGTCAGGCCAAAAGCCTGGGGAAACTGGCCAGTGTGGCATTGGAGCACACCAGAAGCCGAGGGATTTACGTGGCTGTTACAGCACTGAGTAGTGCCTGGATCTTGGGGCCACTGAAGTCTGCTTATCACTGTTGTCTGCCAGGAGTTTGGGGCCACTACAGTTGGCCCAGTGGTAGTACAGGCTGGAAACAGAGTCGGCCATGCAATCCTAAAGCCTGGGGATTTGTAATCCCACCTGGTCGTGGGGGTGGGCTTAGATGCCTAGTCTACAGTTATATTCCTAGAATATGGAGCCCTACAGGTCTTCCTTGTGCTTTGTTTTACTGTGCTGGACTCACTGTTGATGTCCAAGACCAAGTTCTGTGCTCAATTCCTCATTTTTTCCCCCTGAGCAAATATTATCTCTCTGTTGATTGTGCTGAATGTGCTTGGGGAAGGGGGTGACCCAATAATGTAAAACTGTCTTTCCAACCCTCTTCAAATCATCTTTTTTAAAAAAATGCTACACATAGGTAGCGTTATCATTTTTTCATCTTGTTTCTTTGACTCTTACAAAGGTATTTTAGCACATGGATAGTTGTTCCAACTGCTATTTGTGTGGCAGATTATTATCACTGGGGAGACCTATTCTGTTATCTTGCTCTATCTCTTTCAACAAAATTGTTTTGACCGCCTACAATGTGTCAAGATTTACTGTAGATGCTAAGAATAAATAATACAAAGAAAATGTATGCTTTTCTTGGTCTCACACAAATGCATACAAATAACTAAGTGATATCAGGCACTCTGATGAAAAAAATGAATTATAGTAAGGTGAATAAATATCATAAGGAGATAAAGTGGTAAGGCAAACGATTCTAATGAGATGGATTTCTAAAGAGAGGTCTGCATGAACTGAGGGGATAAACCATACAATAATTTAGGAGGAGCAGTTTCCAAGATACAAGAATAGCCAGAGGAAAGCTGCCCTCAGGAAAAGCAGAGATCCCACTATGTTGACATTTTTGGTCACTATTATATAACCCTTCTCTGAGCTCTTACAAAATATTCTTTCCTAATCATATAAACTGATACACTTTTTATAACAATCTGCTTGGTTGACTATTTTTTTCAACCGTTATGCAAGCACTTAGACAGCAAAGTCCCTGCCTAAATTTTTACTGCTTTTGGTACACAGTGTCTATGTAAAAAAGCCAAGAATATATGTTGTCAAAAATGAAAATATAAGCATACATTCATTTATCAACACAGCTACACAGCATGTATGAATATATATATTCACTTAATGCCATGGATACTTTATGTGCCCTGTGTCTTTAGGCAATTTCATTGGTGTGCAAACATCACAGAGTGCACTTACACAAATGTAGGTGGTACAGCCTACTATACACCTAGGATAAATGGTGTAGTCTATTGCTCTTAGGCTACAAAACTATACAGCATGTTACTGTACTCAATACTGTAGGCAACTGTAATAGAATTTTAAGGATTTACTTATCTAAACATATCTAAATGTAGAGAAGGAACATTAAAGGTATGATATAAAAGGCAAAAGCTTTTATACTTATATAAGACACTTACCATAAATGGAGCTTGCAGGACGCAGTTGTTCTGGATAAGTCAGTGAGTTAATGGTAAGTGACAATGAAGGCCTAGGACATTACTATACAGTACCGTAGACTTTCTAAATGCTGTCCAGCTATGCAACACTAAGTTTATCAAGTAATCTCTTTACTTCAAAAAGTTAACAGTAGCCTGCTGTAATTTGTTTTGTCTTATATACTTTTAATTTTTTTAAAAGTTGACTCTTTTGTAATAACACTTAGCTGAAAACACGAACACAGTGTACAGCTGTAAAAAATACTTTACTTGTATCCCATTCTTTAAGCATTTTTCTATTTAAACTCTTTTTTGCTTTTTAAACTTCTTTGTTAAAAACTGAGACACATACACAGAGACATTAGACTAGGCCTGTACAGGGTCAGGATCATGAACATCATTGTCTTCCGCCTCCAGTCTTGTCCCACTGCAAGTTCTTTAAGAACAATAATATGTAAAGAGCTGTCATCTTCTATGATAAGAATGTCTTCTCCTGAAATACGTCTTGAGAGACTTGCCTGAGGCTATTTTACAGTTAACTTTTTAAAAGAAAAGTAGAAGGAGTACAATCTAAAAAAATACAACCTAAAAATATAGTATAGATAAATAATTAACATTGTTGCTTATTTTATTATCAAATATTATATATTGTATATAATTATATGTGATACTCTTTTATACTACTGGCAGTGCAGTGGTTTTGTCTAAATGAGCATCACCACAAACTCATGAATAAAGAGTTGCACCACCGCATTATGACAGCTCTAACATCACTAGGTGATAGAAATTTTTAACTCCATTGTAATCTTATGGTATCCACCATTGTATATGTTGTCCATCATTGACAGAAACATTGTTATACAGTATAAGACTGTGTATATACACACACACACACACACACAGCCCTATGGATATGTATTATGTTTTATACACATACACAACCTATTGATTATGTTTCTCTCCCTGCAAGAATCTTTAATGATATAGACTTTGATACTGAGAGTCATTCTGAAAGAACAGAATTATATTTTCTGAATTGTTCCTTCTAGAATTGGTTCTTTAATCTGATTAGATTTAAATTCATTAGTAACTGTTTCCAGTGGTACAGATAGACTCTTTCCTCTGGTAAAGATGGCATTGATGTCACTATTGTGCTGTGGCAGTAGAGATAAGCAAAATATTATCATCAATATTTTTTGTTAAAAACTAAACATAATCAAACACTTACAAAAGGTAAGTTTAGGGTGACTATCTATTTGACACCTTGCAACACATTTGCCAAAATAATAGGTATAAAAAGATTGACTAATTGCTAATAATTATCCTGGGAAATATAAAGAAAAATAAAATCATGTATTTAAATTTCTAGTTCCAATGGAACTTACATAACACGAAAATTTCTATATCTGGCCTGAAATAAACCTTTGTCTCCTATAGCCAGAGCGAGGTTTCTGATAATTCAATCCAAATCTTACAAATGATATAATTAGCAAATCTTACAAACGGGTAAGTTATGATCCAAACTGAATGCTCCATTATAATCTTATGGTACCACCATTGTATATGTTGTCCATCATTGACTGAAACATTGTTACACAGTATAAGACTGTGTGTACACACACACACACACACACACACACACACACACCACATGAAAGGTATTTTCTTTTAAAGTTACAGCATTGATTAAGAAGGGAATTCTGAAAATTGGAATGGGGGGCCCTGGAAGGATTCTGATCAATCTGGGAATATTGAACCACTAAATTCTGCTGAGTTCTTGTCAATAGACGCAGCTCTTTAATCCCATTCTGAGTTAACCCCAACTGCCTGAGGAAGCTATAATGGCCTCTCCTGAGGTAGTTGCCTCAATATCAGGTGACCAAAAGATGAAGAACAAAGAATGACCCATGAGAGAGTGCACACAATCCAAAAGAACCGCGTGATTTTTTCTTCTTCATGCAGACAAAAACCTGTAGAGTATGTGTAGAAATTAATATTAACAGCATTAACTGCTTGGGATAGTGGTTGAATGAACACAGCACTGGATTAGACCAAGTTTATTCATGTAGGCCAAATAGAGATTCTACAGTCAATGATATAGCTCACTTGGTTAAAAATGACTCAAACAGTTTGTCTGGCTGGTTGTCTAGGACACAGAAATAAGTTATCCTATACTAACTATATTTAATAGTAATGCCAGGATTTGCCTTGGTGTACTGTAGAGGAACGTGTAGTGTGACAGGTCTTTCAATAGGTTATGTAGGTCTGTATGTCTGGTACCTAAACCCTGAAGGCTGGGCAGTAAATCAAAACCGTGGTGCCTAACCAAGGAATAGGTATCCCTGAGAGCCCACACATCCTGGAGAGTATCTGAGAACCTACCAAAAAAAAAAGTATCATTGCTCAAGCCATAAAATTAGCTTAAAACCAGGTTAGAGATGAGAGGTGGTGCAGATATCTAGAGCACTCCCGCCACCGTCCGGGAATGCCTTGTATATAAGTCCTAATAAACTCATCTACCCATCAAATTGGACTTGTCAGGGTCACTCTTTGGTCTCTTGGTTTATTCTCAATTGTAGGGGGATACTACAGTTCCAAGTTTTCTCATAACACAACATATTAAAAAGTTAAGGGAGATTGGAATGTTAGAGTGAATTTATCATGTAAGACATGCTTACCCCCGGCCCCCAAGGAGGATCCCAAGGATACAACTTTTGCTACAATTGTGAGAAATATATTTATTAAGGATTCCCAGGATCCTCGAAGAGCTCTGGGGTTGCTCTTCTTTGTAGGCCAGAAATTATAATGGGAACTACTGTCACTGAACTGGGATCTTTAAATACAGCAGTGATAATTTGAGTCTGGGATAATGGGCACTTACTTAATCACTGAAGATAACGTTGGAGTGGTTACCACAGAGAACACACTTGCAGAGACATATAGCATTAAGTTATTATGGTGTCCATAGAAGAGAAATATGTGAGAAATTGATTAAATTTTTTCTTGATCTGTATAACTGAAAGAGCTCTAGTTTAAGCTAACAGTAGTGTTGCTTGATCATTTAATTTTAAGACTTGAGCAATAAAGTTATAAAGTCTGTAAGATTTTAAGATTTGTAGACTCAGAACCCCTTGAGTGAAAAGACTATGTCCCCTAGAGGAAAGACCACACAAGGCTCAAAATTGGTACTGGTTATCTTTTCCCCAGTTTTCTCAAAAAGACTTAGGAAATTTTATCATGGTCATTCTGCATTGAGGAAAAACAGATAATCAGGTTTGGGGAAGGTTATCAGACACTGGCTCTCGAACTGACATGAAGTTCAGGAGACCCAAAGTGTCACTGTTGTCCATCAGTCAGAGTTGAGGTTTATGGGGCTCAGGCAATGAGGAGTCTAGCTCAAGTCCATTCACATAGATCCAGCGGCTTCTAAACCCATCTTTGGTTATTTCTCATCTAATCATACTGGACTAGACATATACAACAACTGGCAGAGTTGCCAAACTGGTCCTCTGATTTGCAGAGTGAGGACCATTGTGGTTGAAAGGTCAAATTGGGACACTAGAATTGCTTCTACCTACACAAATAGTAAGCTAAAAGTGGTAACACATTTCAAAAGAATTGTCGACATTAGTACCATCTCATGGAAATGAAAGGTGCAAGGGTGTTATTACCATTGTCTCCCCATTCAGTCACCTATTTTGTCTGTGCATAAAACAGAGGGATCTTAAAAAATAATAATGAGTTATCTTAAATTTAACCTGGTAGTGACTCCAGTTGAAGCTGGTGGTCAAATGAGGTTTCACTTCTTGAACGAATTACTGTTATCTCCTGGTAGCTAGTGTGTGACTATTTACCTAGAAAGTGTCTATTAGTAAAACTCAACAAAAGCAGCTTTATTTTGGCCAATAAGCCAGCAGTATACCTTCCCTCTCCTACCTAAGCGTATGTAGCCCTATGCCATAAATTAATATGCAGGGATCTATTAGGTTGGTACAACTATAATTGTAGGCTTTGCTATTAAGAGTAATTTATTCTTTTGCACCAACTTAATAGTTTGCCTTTTCATTTCACAAGACATTACACTAGTTTATTTCATTGACGACATTATGCTGTCAGGGCCTAGTGAGCAAGAAGTAACAACTACCTTACACTTATTAGTAAAACAATTGTGTGTCGGAATATGAGAAATAAATCTCACAAAAATCCAGGAGCCTTCCACCATAGCGAAATTTCTAGGGATACAGTGCTTTGTGGCAGATTGAAAGACACCATTTATGGGAAGGATAAATTGTTGAATCTGGCCCCTTCTGCAATCAAAGTAGAGGCACAGTGTTCAGTATGTCTTCGATTTTTTAAGGCAACATGTTTCTCATTTTGGTGTGCTATGCTGCCCCGTTTACCAAGTGACACAAAAAGATTCTTGTTGGCCCCACAAGAAAACAAAGTTTTGCGTAAAGTTCAGGGTGCAGTGTAAGCTACTCTGTCTCTTGGGCCATATTAGCTAATATGTACAATGGTTCTTGATATGTCAGTGGCAGATAGAGGTGTTGTTCTAAGTCTTTTACAGGCTGCTATAGCAGAAACTGCTAGAATGTTAAAGAAAATTCTTGTCATCTTCTGTAGATAAGAACTTTTGTTTTGAGCAACAGATTAACACTTGCTACTGGGACTTAGTAGATATTGAATGTTTAATCATGGAGGATGAATTTACCGTACAACATAATCTGCTCATCATGAAGTGAATGTTTCCTCAACCCTCAATCCATTGAATCAGACATGTGCACCAGCACTCCATAATCAAAAGGAGGTGGTATATATGGAATTATTCTTGAGCAAGTCCCTAAGGCAAAATCCATTCACATGGAAAATTGGTATAAATGTTCATGGTTTCCACTTTTGCAACGTTACCTTCTCTCTTCCAATTCACACCAGCAGTATTATGCATATTCCCTGTAATCAGCTGACTCAGGAAGAAAAAACTGAGGCCTTGTTTACGAATGATTCTCCATGACATGCAGGAACTACTTGAATGTAAACTGCTACAGCACTGCAGTCACACTCTGGGATAAATCTGAAGGACAGTGGTGAAAGGAAATCCTTTCAATGGGCAAAATGTTGATCAGTGCGCTTGGTTGTTCATTTTTCTCGGAATGAGAAATACTCAGATGGACAACTGTATACAGATTCATGAACTTCGGTCATTGATGTGTCTGACTTGTCAGGGACTTGGAAATAACATGATTGGAATATTGGGAGACAAAGATGTCTGGAAAAAAAATTGTGTACAGATCACGTTAAATGGGCAAAACATGAAAATATGTGTGTTCCATGTAAATGATCACCTAGGGTTTCCTGAGCAAAAAAGGATTCCAGAAATAAAGGGGGTTATAATGACCCTCTCTCTGGATGCCAGCCAGTCTCTTTCCCCAGCTATGCCTTGCATCACTCAGTGGGTTCATGAACAATGTGGTCAGCGTTGACAGGATGGAGGAAAGGCATGGGTTAAGAAACATGACTGAGGGCATGATGTGCCAGCAGCAGAAATTAGAACTGATTCTCTGCTATGGCATCATTCTCCACCATGATTAGATTATCTTGGTGGCAGTTTGATTGCATTGAATGGTTTTCATCCTGGAAGTGGCAGCAGTTTGTTCTTACTAGAATAGATACCCACTCTCCATATGGATTTACCTTCCTTATATGCAATTAGAAAAAACTTCCATTCATGTACTTACAGAATGACTTATTCACTACCATTGTGTTCTGTACAGCTGCAGAGCTGTACAGTTCTAGCTTGCTTCTTTGAAGTAACTCACTGCATGGCAAAAGAAAAAAAATTATATATATATGGCTATGAGCCTGTGCTCACAGATTTCAATGATCCTACTACTTCACTTATCTTCCTGGAGTAGCTGGCTTGAAAGAAAGATGGAATGATACTTTGAAGATTCACCACAGCACCATCTTGGTGGCAATAACTTGTAGATATGGGCCAATATTCAGCAAAGTTTCTATGTGCTTTTAATCAGCATGTCATATACACTGACATTTACCCTGTAATCAGAATTCGTGAGTTCAGAAATCAAGGCATGGGTTTGGCAGTGGCTCCACTCACTATTTCACCTAGCAATGTGCTAGAAGAACTTTTGCTTTCTGTTCCCACCTCATTAATCTGTATTAGTCATCCGAGAGATCCTAGTTTCAAAGGCATTCCACAAGGAGGTACAACATTCATTTCACTAACCTGGAAGGTTAAAACTGCTACCAAGCACTTTCGGCTCTTTGTGCCTCTGAATCAACTGGAAAAAGAAAGTGACTATCCTGGCTCAAGTGATTGATTGATCCTGATTATTAAGAAAAAAATAGGCGGCTGCAACACAGTAGAGGTGAGGAACAGTATGTTTAGAATACAAAAGTTCCTGTAGGGCATGTCTTAGCATTCCCATGCCCTGTGATTAAAGTCATTGGTAAATTACAACCACCCAGTTTAGACAGCAGGACTAGAAATGGCCCAGACTACTCAGGAATAAACATTTGGTTCACGCTGCAAGGTAAATCAAACAGCAGAGATGCTTGCTGAGGGCAGGAAGGATGTGGGTCTAAGTAGTGGAATGTGGTAGCAGCCATGAGCATGTGACCAGTCACATAAATGAGGGCTGCTAATTGTTATGAGATTTATTTCTTATTTTGAGTGTGTGCGTACATAAAATATTTTGTTTCTCCCCCCTCACTTCTTTTCTTATTACATAACATAAAATGTATTAATAATAGTTAACTTTACATCACGGTATTTAATTTACAGGATTTCAAGGAGAAGGGTGACCATCACCCAAGTACTTTATATCCCCTTTTGGGATGAAGGTTAAAATGTTTTCTATTGTATGCAGAATTATTGTGTCATGTTACATAAAAATACCAGTTTGTTTTTGTCTTTATTTGGATATTTAGTATGGTTTAAGTAGATGGGTGTAGATGTTAAGTTGACAAAGCGTGGTCTATAATGACAAATTTCATGCCAACCTGAGTAGGCTATAATGCACACTTATTTGATGAAACATTAATGTAGGTGTCACTGTGAAGATATTTTGCAGATTGATTAACATCTAAAATCAATTGACTTTAAAGGATATTATCCTGCGTAAGGTGTGTGACCCTCCTCTAATTATTTAAAGGCCTTAGGCTGCATGTGGTGGCTCACACTTGTAATTCCAGCATTTTGGGAGGCCTAGACAGGAGGATCATCTCATTCCAGGAGTTGGAGGCTGCGGTGAGCCATGAGTGCACCATTGTACTCCTGCCTCACCAGACTCTGTCTCAACAACAGGATTAATAAATGAGAAAAATCTAAGGTTTTCTACAAAATAAAAATTTCTGCTCTTCTGACTACAGCATCAACTGCTGCCTGGTTTTTCAGCCTGTTTTTGGCCTCCCTGCAGATTATCAACTTGACGGACCCAACGATCATGTGAGATCTGATCCGATTTTTTAAAAAATCTCTTTCTCTTCTTTCAGTCTACTCTATTCATGGTTACTTTTCTCTAGGGAACCCTCTGTGATACAATGATGTAAATACAGATAGTATTTCCTCAGAGAAAAAGCAATTTAAAAAGGAGCAAACACCCCTAAAACTGCAGTGGAGAGCATTGTCATTAATGGGAATGTTCAGACTCTATGTTATCTGGTCATCAATATTTACGACATTGATTTTTTTTTATCTCTTACTATAAGCTTTATTCATAGGGCTTTCACTGTTTAAACTTGCAGATGCACTACCCTCTAAACAAACCTTGTACTTGTTTACGCTACTGGCATTGTTTCCGCCATTTGAAATCTCCTCCCATGGTTCAGTGCCTATTCAAATGTTATGTACACTTCAGGGTCCATCAAATACCTCCTTTTCCAGAATGCTTCTCCAGTCAGTCAAGTGATAAAGCAATGCTTATGTTTAAGCCATTTAATAGCCATAGTACTTACTGCCAGGACTGGCATCTAATCCATTTTCTGGCTTTAAAAAAATATCAGTATTTCTTGGGTATTAGTACTTGTACTTTCTGTAGCTATCTATTTACTCAAAAGTCTTTAGGCTAAGTGGGAAAACATGTAAATATAACAAATGACAGATATACACTGTCTATAGCTGATGACTGTTATAACACTGGAACTACAGGCAATCTCACTTATCTTTGAGTAAATCAAATCGCCTATTTTCTGCATGCTACTCTTTTTGCTCAAACCCACCTTCTTTGCTGGTACTATTCACAGTGTAAGACATCTACATTTTGAAATGTTCTTCCTTTGAGAATCTTTATAATTCAATGTACTCTTTCCCATTAATATCGTTCCTCAAGGTACTCTCATATAATGGTCTGTCCAGATAACTAACGTGACCCTCTGTAACTCCGATTTTTCCATTGAGCTCCAATAAGACATTTTATAGACCTCTCAAAATTACCATAGTAAAATAGGAACAAGGATGCCTTCTATTATTTAAGTAGAATATGTTGCCATCTTCTATCTTTTTTATCTCAGTCAATGGAGCCAACACAAACCCGGTTATCTTCCTAAAAACCTAAAAAAATATTTCTTTTTTCTGCTTCATTTCCCAAACCATATTAAGCTTATATTGTTGATTTTATTTCCAAAATTATTGCCCTATCTATTGATTTCCTATAGTCTTCAGTGCCAACGTGTAAACCACTATCATCTTGTATCTAGGCTACTAAAATAGACATTGACCATATTTGTTCTCAACCTACAATTCTATGATGACTCAAAATTATATTTTTGCAGTACAAAACAAATAATTTCATTCTCTTTCTTAAGCCCTCAAATGGGTTTGCAATGTACTTAAAAGAAAATTTGACCAACTTTATCTGGTACCATTCTCCAGTCTCTGAGTTCTTTACTCATTGGTACATGTTCAATTTTCTGAACACATCAAGCTCTCACTTTACTAAAGGTTTTAAATTTGCATAACCCAAGTTCCTTCTATAACTGACTACTTTCTGCTGTCCATGTCTCAGAATCAAATCTAAATTGATAGACATTTTCTCCACTTTTTTGTCACTTCTTCCTGCTTTATTTTATTTATAAAAAGCTACAATTATCATAAATAAAAGCACATTTATAAATTTGCTTTCTGTATCTCTCCCACAAAAACTCAATATCCAAATTTAAAATTCATGAGAGTAAGATTTCATCTGTCCAACTGAATCACTAACAAATGAAATAGATCTGCCAGGCACAGTGGCTCACACTTGCAATCCAGCATTTTGGGAGGCTGAGGTGGGTGGATTGCTTGAGATCAGAAACTCAGGATTAGCCTGGGAATCACAGAGAGACCTCCTCTATACAAAAACAAAACAAAACAACAACAACAAACATTAGCTGATGTGATGGTGTGCACCTGTGGTCCTAGATACTTGGGAGGGTGAGTTGGGAGGATTGCTTGAGCCTGGGAGTCTGAGGCTGCAGTCAGCCAGGATTATGCCACTGCACTCCAGCCTGGGTGAAAGAACAAGACCCTGTCTCAAATAAAACAAAATAAAATAAAATAAAATAAAAGGATCTTGATACATTTATCTATTCAGTAAGTGTATATTTAAACAAATAAGTAAAAATGAAGTTCCAAGTTATGCATATAAGGGTAATACTGTTCTACTGTAGATGTAATTCATAATAATTTCTGAAAATTACCTATTTTAATGTTTTCACATGGAGCATGACATACTAAAAATACTACATAAAAATTCACATTCAGAAATTACATACCTGAACTATGTAATTAATGTATGTGAATTCTTTGAGTTGTAGAGAAAATATATATTTCAGAAATTAAATTATTTTTTAAAATAACAACTTCAGTAGCTATTTCACAAACATAACATTGGCAACTATACATGTAGCATCATTGGAGAAAACTTGTGAGGTCAGCTGTTTACACTTTCATTAGAGGAAAATATTGGTTTCCATATATAAATGGGTGGATTTAAGTAGTCATTATTTTGTTCTTTTATATAATTTCATTTTCAGCATAGGTTCAGATATCTATTTTCATCAGAGCTCTAACAACTTTTAAAAGCTTTGGTAATTACATCTTTGGAATAGTAAAGCATAATATTGCAAAGAGATATGGGAGAGATTTAGGAATAATTATTTGTATTTTTTAAAGGGGCTCTGGTAACAGACAAAACAAGCAACAATAACAAAAGAAAACAGGAACAGCAGAATCAACCAAATGTTCACAAACAGAGAAAAAGGAAATACTGCCTAACGCCAACGTTCTTTATTAAGATGTAATAAAAAATAACATGAAGTTCACCACCTTCAAATGAAATTATAATGGAGGGATTCAGAGCACTGGGTTTGAGGGGTTGCTGGCTACTAACCTGGGTAGAACCAAGGGTATAGACAAAGGAAAGTGTTTTTTATTTATATCTGCATGTCTGTGTTTAATAAATAAAGGGATTAAATGAAGCTACAGGTTTGAGAAATATTGATTCTTTTATGTTGGCGAAGTATTGCAAACAATGTAACTGACTATAATATTACTGTATGTTTCTAAAAACCACAATAGGGCCAGGTGCAATGGCTCACACCTATAATCCCAGCACTTTGGGAGGCTGAGGCAGGTGGATTGCCTGAGGTTAGGTGCTTGAGACCAGCCTGGCCAACATGGTGAAACCCCGTCTCTACTGAAATACAAAAATTAGCCAGGTGTGGTGGCATGTGCCTGTAATCCCAGCTATTCGGGAGACTGAGATAGGAAGAGGAGGAGGTTGCAGGGAGTCAAGACTGCACCACCTCACTCAAGCTTGGGTGACACAGTGAGACTCCCTCTCAAAAATAAATAATTAATTAAAATTAAAATAAAAAATAAAGACCACAATAGAAAACATGAACTGGGGACATACCAAAATATCACTCGCATTGTATGTGCTTTCTGGTCAAAGATGGGCAAGCAGTAGCTTAAAACATGTACTTTAAAAAAAAAAAAGAAGGAAAACTTTCCAATTTCTTTCTAAAGTAAGATACATATTTTATCAAATCAAAACCACATTGAGATACCATCTCACACTACTTAGAATGGCGATCATCAAAAAATCTGGAGACAATCTCCAGATATCAAAAAATCTCCAGTTGCTGGAGAGGATGTGGAGAAATAGGAGCACTTTTACACTCTTGGTGGGAGTGTAAACTAGTTCAAACATTTTGGAAGACAGTGTGGCAATTCCTCAAGGATCTAGAAATAGAAATTCCATTTAACCCAGCAATCCCATTGCTGGGTGTATACCCAAAGAATTATAAATTGTTCTATTATAAAGGCACATGCACACATATGCTCATTGTGGCACTGTTTACAATAGCAAAGACCTGGAACCAACCCAAATGCCCATCAATGATAGACTGGACAAGGAAAATGTGGCAAGTATACACCATGGAATACTATGCAGCCATAAAAAATGATGAGTTAGTGTCCTTTGTAGGGACATGGATGAGTCTGGAAACCATCATTCTCAGCAAACTGATATAAGAAGAGAACATCAAACACCACATGTTCTCACTTATAGGCAGGTGTTGAACAATGCAAACATGTGGACACAGGGAGGGGAGCATCACACACTGGGGTCTCTTGGGGTGGCTAGGAGAGAACAGCAGGGGGTGGGGGAGGTTGGGAAGGGATAACATGGGGCATAATGCCAGATATAGGTGATGGGGGGATGGAGGCAGCAAACCACCTTGCCATGTAAGTACCTATGCAATAACCCTGCATGATCTGCACATGTATCCCAGAACCTAAAATACAATTAAAAAAAAAGATATTTAAACTATGTTCAAGGTCTTACTGAGAACTAGAAACTATGTTTATTCTAGTCACGTTTTCAATTCTGAATCAAGGCAAGGGAAGGTACACTTCCATCACATTGTTTCAGTTTATTAGAGCCTCCAACTTATGTTGGACAACACATAATGCTTCCTTAGTGTCACCCACAGCATCCACAGGAGGAGGTTATGGAGTAGTGCCTTAACAATAAAATAATGACATGATCAACTCTTTTTATTGATTTATAAACTATGGACTGGTTGACTTATGATGCTATTATTAAAATACTGCTTATCAGATTTGATGGGTGATGGTTACAAAGAAACTTGTTTGCGATTTTTTTAACCAGTGGCATATTCGCTTTAAGTGAAAGACTCTTCCACAAGTTCATATATATATTCGAATATATGTGTGGGTATGCATATGTGTGTGTATATAGAAATGATGTGAACATAAAGACGATGGCAGAGTTAAAGTAAGTATTTCATTGATTTAAATGCTTTTCCTACAACAATGTCACATGTAGTAGAAGCAGATACTTTGTTTACTGATGGAATAATTTGGATTCTAGAATTTTAAAAAATAGAGTACACATTGATTTTATTATTAACAAATTGTAGGAGAATTAGCTGGGTAAATATTGACTCAATAAGTCTCTGGTGATGTTGTAGTGCTGTGTCTCTGGTGAATATGGAATTTCAGTGGCACTCAGTTATGACATTATTAACCAGAGATGGCTTATTTAAATTTCCAGTGAGATGCTGAATTTAATCTCAGGCATTTTTTTCTGTCCAAAATAGACAATGAAGAAAAAAAAACACTTAGGCAGACTTTTCTAAATAAGAAATAATTCCATGGAAGTGAGTCAGATTCTCTCATCGCACTTGTGCACAGAAAGAATCTATTGCTATACATTTATCCAATTTTTACTTCAAAAAATTAACCTTATCTTAAAGAATCCATAGTCAATAAACTTCATTGTATGGTTTTCATATGCAGAATAACTTAAATAATAACTGCATATTCATTAATGTAGTGTTACATGATCAAAACATGGCTGACTCAGGGTAATGTGGGTATACATCACCTCAAGGCCTTATCATTTATGTTAGAAACATTCCAATTCTACTTTTACAGTTATATTTAAATATACAGTAAAGTATTGTTTGTGATGAGAAAAATAATAAGTAACTTAAAAGCTTTATTGGGCTGGGCGTGGTGGCTCACATTTGTAATCCCAGCACTTTGGGAGGCCGAGGTGAGCGGATCATCTGAGGTCAGGAGTTTGAGACCAGCCTGGCCAACATGGTGAAACCTCATCTCTACTAAAAAAATACAAAAGTTAGCCAAGCATGGTGGCACACACCTGTAATCCCAGCTACTCAGGAAGCTGAGGCAGGAGAATCACTTGAACCCTGGAGGCAGAGATTGCAGTGAGCTGAGAGCATGCCACTGCACTCCAGCCTGAGTAAAAGAGTGAAACTTCATCTCAAAAAAAAAAAAAAAAAAGCTGTATTGACGACTGTTTGTCCAGAACAGTGTGTTAAAAATAATACTGTCATGTAACATAGATGGAACTGGAGAACATTATATTAAGTGAAATAAGCCAGGCACAAAGAGGCAAGTAGCCTAGTTTATTACTCATATGTGGAACAACAACAACATACAAAAAGCTCATGGACATAGACAATGGAATGATGGTGGCCAGAGGCTGTGAAGGGTAGTGGGGGAGAGAAGGGATAAAGTGAGGATGGTTAATGGGTACAAAAATACAGTTAGAATGAACACGATGAAGTATGTGAGAGCACAGAAAGATGACTATAGTAAACAATAATTTATTGTATATTTTAATATAACTGTAAAAGTGGAATTGGAATGTTTCTAACATAAATGATAAGACCTTGAGGTGATGAATACCCAAATTACCCTGAGTCAGGCATTGCACATTGGATGCCTGTATCAAAGTATTACCTGTTCCCCATAAATATATACAATTAGTATGTATCAATAATAAAAAGATTTTAAAAATAAAAAGGCGTTCTTATTCTATGTGTGAGAATTTCCTGAATGGAGAAGGAATCAATAATATGATAACTATAATAATTTAGCACTCTGGAAAGATCACATTCCTCCAAAGGTGGACTTCAAATACTAATAGGAAAAAGAGAGTTGTGAAAGTGTGCACTTGAGTATTCAGTTGAGACTGGGTATATGGTTATCTCATCTCTGTAAATAATCAGATGGATTAGGCTTCCTTATGCAAACCAATCAACTAATCAACAAAATTGAAGAGGATGACAACAAAACAACAAAACCTTGTTAATTATTCACCATAAGAATTACATCCAGTGAGAAGAGACAGGTACTAATTACCTCTAAAGGAAAAGTATATTACATTGTTTTGAGAAAGTAAATTTTTCTTTAGTTATCTCTGCTGTCTCTGTGTATAGATGTCTTCTCTTTAAGACAGATTTAACATGTAAAGGAAAGAAAAGAGAAAAGAATTCTAGTGTCTCTGCACTTAAAATGTCTCCATTAAATATTAAAATTCAACATATGTCATTTGATATTTCTAATTGTGCTTATTTTGAGGGAATAGCTAAGAATAAAACTGCAGCAAAAGACATACATTTTAAGACAGATATCGTTTATTCTATACTCAGTTGATACAGATAAAATATAACAAATTGTTTTACTTTCAATATAGATTAATTCATCAAGAAATCATTGATTTTCTCCCCTGTGAAAAGTTGGGTCCTTGGTATTATGTGAGGTAGAAAAATCAATAACCTGTAATCCCTAGTTACAGTGAGCTAATAGTCAATAGAATAAAACAGATTTATACACTGGCATACAAAATATTAAGTAGTGATATCATAAAAAAAAGAGAAAATGCCCTCAAACTTAAGCAGGCATCAGAATTACCAGTAGAAATTATTAAAACATAGATTGATTGATTTCACTCCCATAAGTTATGATTTGGTAGGTATAATGTAGGACCCAGATAATTTAAATTTCTAACAAGTTCTCAAGTTATGCTTATGCTGCTGGTTGTGGAATGACACTTTAGAAATTATTGCTTAAAATGATGATAGAGAGAGATATTTATTTTGACTTAGCTGTGAAAGGAATAATTCCCAAGAGATGTGAACTTACTGTTTAATAAGTTAATAGAATTTGACAGGAAGATGAGAAAGTAGAGACTAATATGGAAAGAAAATAAGTCAATCACAGATATGAATGCAACAGAATGTTCTAATTGTGTGTAGAATGTGTGGTTGGAGTATGAATGAATTCATTTGATTAATAAAATTAAAACCTAGAAAATTATGCAATAAATATTGACCAGAAGTTTATATGTGACTATCATAATGCTACTGTTTAGTGAGGCAGTGCATCACACCAGTATGGCTAGAGTTACATTAAATAACAATATCAAGTCTGGCAATGATCAGTTGCAACTAGAACTTTTATCCATTTCTGGTTGATGTGTAAAATATTACACAATGTTTCAAAAATTCTTTGACTTTTGTAATGTTAAACAGACTCTTAACCTATGACTCAGACATAGGCTGAGTTAGTCCCTAGATACGTTGCCAAGAGTAATAAAAAAGTCAATAAAAAGACAAATGCATGCATGTTCCAAGTTTAGTCATATCAGATCTTAATTTCAAATTGTAATTAACCAAAGTTCAGCAACGAGTGGATGGGGAAAGAAACGCACAAATATGGGTGAATCTCAAAATTATTATGCTGGGGCTGCAATGGAGTACAAAATGTCTAATTCCATTTTTTAAAAAGTTTTAGAACAGATAAAGTTAATCTATGATGACTGAAATCATATTACTGGTTTTCTAGGATAGGGAGTGGGGGATAAGTAAACAGAAATGTATATGACAAAAATTTCTGTGTTATAAAAATCTTCTCTTATTTGATAGAGATGATTAGGTGGAGTAATCTTACTAAAATTAAATTAATAGAATTTACCAAAAGACTAGCTGTTGTTGGTAATGGTGAAAAAGAAAAATTTAAGATGACTTATGCTTTAAGCCTACATAGTGAATGTATGATATTAGTAAGTAAAGTAGAAAAACCAAAATCCAAAAATAAAAGTAGTATTTCTAGATCTCTTGGATTTCTACTGTTGCATGATAAATTACAACAAATGTAGTGGCTTGAACAACACACCTTTACTATTTTGTCATTCTACAGTTCAGGAGTCCAAGCAAGACTAAGTTGAGCTATCTGTTTCAGGACTCCCAAGGCTGACGTCAAGGCATCACTTAGGCTGCACTCTCTGTCATCTTGAGGCTTGCCTGGGAAATAATTGACTTCTCGAGCTCTCTCAGGTTGTTGTCAGAATTTTTTGCCTTGTAGCTATAGGACACGTGGCAACTTGGTTCTTCAAAACCAGCAATAAAAAGAGAAAAGGAGAAGAACCCAGTGGGAGCGAGAGCATGCATGTACCAAAGAATAAGAGGGAAAGATGCTTGCCAAATAGGTTTTACAATCTTATCAGTCTCCTGTAATTATATCAGTGCAATCACACACTTCTCATCACCTTTGTCATGTTCCATTGGTTAGAAGTAAATCATATGCCTTCACACAACCAAATGAGGGATTATCCGGGCTTGTAAAGACCAAAAACCAGGAATCATGAGGTCTCCTAAAAGTCTATTCTCTGTCTTCCACACCAGAGGAAATAGGTTCTTTCTACGGTGGTGAGTATGAGTAAAAATGTAACACTTGAGAAGATAATCATTAAAAAATTGAAAATATTTAATGACAGATTAAGAATAAACTTAGCTAAAGCAGATATAATAGCCTGTTTAAGATTTTGTGGAACGACAGTTCCAATAGGAAATCTTACTGAAGTGATCAGCAACAGTGAACAAGTTATGATTTCAAGTAGAATTTCATTCCCTTTTTCTGAAAAGTGTCATTGTCTTGGGAAATACAGTATTACAGAAAAAGTGTCTCTGAATTTATGGGAGGAGTTATAAGAGGTAGAACCAAATTAGTATGAAACTACTGCCTTCAGTTACTCCTGTAGTTGAGAATATTAGGCAGTAACATGAGAAGAAAACAGGAACTAATACTGGGGCAGAGAGCAGCTGTATTATTTCATTAATTCAAGATGAAGAGAAGTTGCTGTTGAGAGTAGAATGGTATTTCACAGTATGTACCTCCCAGGAAAGTGTTTCATCAACCCTCTGAAATTTAAATAGACATTCAAGTGTCTATGTATGGGTACATTTTTCAGAGAATAATTTCAGAAATGTACAGAAAATGCTCACAGGGAGACATTACCTCTAACAAGTGTGAATGAGGATACACACTTTCAGCTGTAAGATGAAAAAGTCTTGAAGATCTAATGTACAGCATGGTGACTTTTGTCAACAATACTATATCTTACACTGGAACTTTGCTAAGAGGGTAGCTTTTAGCTAGTCTTACCACACATACACACACACACACACATGCACACATATGGTAATCGTGAGTCTCTCAGTGTGCTAATTAACTTGATTATTATAGTAATTTCAAAATGTGTATGTATATCAACTCATGTTGTGCATCATAAATATGTACAATTTTTGTCAATTATACTTCAATAATGCTGAAAAAAATGAGAAAAATTTTCAAACAACAGAAAGATGAAAAAAAAAAACAAGTGTAAGATCTGAAACTCTATTAAAAATTACATTTTGTAAGAGAAACCTCTTTTAAGTACAGAGAGGACCAAAGATATCTTATGAGCCCCATATGAAGAAGAACCAAACTCTAGCCCTTGTCATATATTTGTCAAGGGAGAAACTCAGGACAGTTGTTAACATGTAGACTGATGTGTCAGAATACAAGTGCTGACTTTCTTCTGCATATGTCTTTTTTTTTTCTAGAGAATAAAAATTAAGGGATGACTGGCTACAGCTCCTGAAAATAAAACACATAAATCAAAATAATTGAACTTCTAACCATTAGCAAGTTCTTAGGCAATTTGAAAAACCCCAAATTACCACACTCAAGAATAGTCAGATTATGAAGTTAAGGTTTTGTAGAAACACTCTCTAGAGATTATTCCATATAGTGATTTTAGACAAAGACTTGGTAAAGAAAAATTACACTGAATGAAGTTAAACAGGAAAAGGATGACATTTGTCCAAGATTATTGCAAAGGAGTAAAAGATCATAGAAATAGGGTAGAGAGATTGAATTCAACTCCCCTGGACAAAGACAAAAGGAATTTTAAATGTGTGGTGTATTAGTGGGCAAGTATTAGAGGATGTTAGGGTAATGGAATGTTGGTCATTGTGCTTAGACCATCTGTGTTTGCTAACTGGTACTTATCTAAGTTAGGTTCTGATAGTTCAACCAAGACTGACAGGTTGGAATGCTATTATTTTTTGATGATAAGATTTCAAAGTGATGAGTTCCAGGTACTTGAGTAAGACATCTTCTTACACAACGTGAAAGAAGCTGAGAGAAGATTTACTTCTCAAAAGAATAGAGAAAATGTTATAATTGCAACTTTTCTGAACTAGTCTATGGGAAGGGAGGTGCTATGATCTAAATGTATGTGTCTCTGCCAAATTCATATATTAAAAAATATATATTTAAAAAAAAAGACTGCCAGTAACACACACACACACACACACACACACACACAAAACATAACTAATGTGATAGTATTTAGAGGTGGAGACTTTTGGGAAATAATTAATTCATGAGGGTTCCACCCTCATGAATGGGGTCAACCATATAAAAACGTTTGAAGAAAGCATCCTAGTTTCTTCCTCTCTTCTGCCATGTGAGGACACAGCAAGAAGGCACCATCTTTGAAGCAGAGAGCAAGCCCTCACCAAACAATGAATCTGCCAACACTTTGATCTTGGACTTTCTGACTCCAGAGCTACATGCAATAAATTTTTGTTGTTATAAATTACCCAGTCTAAGATATTTTGTTACAGCAACTCAAACGGACTAAGCAAAGGGGTCAGAGGTCTATAGTCAGGGAAAAACCTATCTAAAGTTTAGTTGAGCTGAGGGGAACTGCAAAATGACTTGGTCAGACTCCTGTTTTTCAATACCGTCTCTGGATGAAAGCTATATATGCAACTGAAATAGCTTCAGCCCTTATGTGGAAATTTAAAATTAGTGTTGTTTTCTTTTAAACAAATTCAGTGGAAGAACTTAGACTTGGAGCTACCATACTAAACACAATTACTGTAAACAGAGGGCATTGTGTGTTTCTATTTGCTACTTTCAATTTACGAAACCATGCAATTTTCTCTGAAGGAAAAAAGTATATATTACACACACACACACACACACACACACATACACACATTTGAAGAGCTTATTTTAACACATATGCAGACTGTGAAAATGTTTCCACTAGACTTTCAAGGCTTTTGCTGAATTGGCTGAATTTTGTACTTTGCAGTAAAGCTAACTATTCTTTTGCTTACACTGCTGTAAATTTTGCTTATTGTTATGTATAATGTATGACGAAGCACAAATATACATTGCATCTTCTGCAAGAAGATTATGAACTAAATCAAAATATTTCCAATATAAATAATAAAATAGAAAAGACAATTTACAATTGGAAATTGCCTAGGAAAGCTTAGGCAAACAAATATAATTTCCAGAGCCACTTCTGAAAACAAATTCTCTAAGGCAGACTTGTGAGGACAGGGTTGTTATTAGAATTTATTGGATATATTTTTGAGTTGATATGTACAATTTAATATTGAAACATACTTTATGATGAGAGTTAATCACTCAATTTTTTGCCTTTGCAATAATATTTAATATCTGATTGAGGTAAAATAATAACACGTTATCCACTAAGGAAAGGAAAGGGTACTTGTGAGGGAGAAAAGCTTTCTAAACCCTAACAAGTACTTAATACTCAAACTGCAAGCAGGGAAAGCTATTCAAAGATGCCTCCAGGTGAGTGCCTTATTAGACACTGGGTAAGGCCAATATGACATTGGCTTTAGCATGTTGTAGAAAATGACAAAGGAATAAACGACTCTGAATAAAACTGACTTTTACTATTACTTCTTTCAATTTAATATTGAAGAGATCTTGAAATATAACCAATTCTGAACTGTACTTTTGGAAGGATTCTCAGTGTAGTAACATTGTTGTCTGCATAACCTGGACAACGAATACTTAAGCAGCACTCGAATTGTCCTGCTGCATTTGCTCAATGATGGATGGTGTCCAGTTCTCTCTTGGCTATTATTGATTAGAAATATTGAAAATACTTTTAATGGCATTTCAGAAAGAGAAGTTTTAGTTATGAATCTCAATGGTATGCTTTCAAATTAAATACACACGAAGCAATTGTCCTTGAGAAGGGCAATCTGAATAATGGCCAAATTAATATTTTACAAGAGAAACGGACTATTATCAAATGAATGTTTCTGGAATATTGTACTGTACTAAGAGACTGAAAGATGTGTATGTACATGTGTCTTACATACATATATACATAAATATTTATGGTTTTAATTTTTTTTACATATACTAAAATTGTTTACTCTGCATGCCTATAAATTTCAGTATTATTATTCTTCTGTTTTACTACCTCTATACTTATAGTCATTTAATATTTGAGTCTGTGACAAAGATTATATCAATATTTCTTTCCACTTTTAAATATCTTGATTTCTGCCTAAATTCCCCTTTTTTCTTCTTCCAAACATTTCTGGGTGCTTCATTTCCTTTCTTCATAGAAGCTCCAGGAAGTCATGTTTCATTTCATATCATTATGTGGAGAAATTTACCTCCTCTTATTTGTTTATGATAGGCTTATCCTTCTTAACTTGGTTTTATATTTTAAAAAATCTTCTTAATATATTTTTCAGTGTATTTTCCTAATAATAAAATTATATACTTGGGTACAGTTATTCACTTTATGAAATGGAGAAATCAATGGCACTTATACTTTTGTATTACAAACAAATTTGGCACTATTTTTCATATTTTATGTTGTTAGTTCCCCTTAATACATCCTTATGACCCAATATCTATATATTTTATTATTTATTAACATTCACTATTTATTTTCTTAAAAATTTTATGGATTATGATTGTTATTTCCAAAATAAATAAATGATGGACGGTGTCCAGTTCTCTCTTGGCTAATATTTTAGCTTTTCCAAAAGAAATAACAATCATAATTATGAACAAATGAGAACGTTATGCATATGCATATAAAGAATGTATTCTTTTATTTAAAACATTTTTAAATATTGAGATTACCAGTGGAACAAATTTGAAAGATAAAACATTTTTAAATATTGACGTTAGCAGTGGAACAAAGTTGAAGCCCACAATATACTTAAGTTTTACATAAAGCCTGTACTGTTAAGATAAAAACAAAACTATAGACTATTAAACAAAGAGGTTATATTCTACTGGATTTTCAGATATATGTCCATCTTTTCCTTGGTTCTCAGAGTTCAAGTGACATTATTGCTCACATTCTACTTACTTTAAGTGAAGATAACATTTTTAAAACACAAGAAAGAAAGGGAATACTTGGAAATTCAGCTGAGGGAAATAATGCAGCAGAATAAATTGGTAGGGCAAAAAAAAATTGAACAGATACCTAAAGAATGGTATTTTAAAAAGTCTGGGCACAGAAACTCATGCCTGTAATCCCAGGACTTAGCGAGGTCGAGGTGGGCAGATGAAATGAGGTCAGGAATTTGAGGCCAGCCTAGCCAACGTGGTGAAACCCATCTCTACTAAAAATACAAAAAAAATATTAGCTGGACATGGTGATGTGCACACCCGTAATCCCAGCTGCTCTGGAGGCTGAGGCAGGAGAATTGCTTGAATCCAGGAGGCGGAGGTTGCAGTTGACAAGATCCTGCCACTGCACTCCAACCTGGGTGACAGAGCAAGATCCTGTCTCAAAAATGAAAAAAAAAAAAAAAACAATAAAGAATGAAAGAGTCAATGTTTTCAATAATAAATATGCATTATCTATGCTGTGAGTTGATAAGCAACTTCAGCAAAGTCTCAGGATACAAAATTAATGCGCAGAAATCACAAGCATTCCTATACACCAATAATAGACAATCAGAGAGCCAAATCATAAGTGAACTCCCATTCACAATCGCTACAAAGAGAATAAAATATCTAGGAATACAACTTACAAGGAATGTGAAGGACCTCCTCAAGAAAAGCTACAAACCACTGTTCAAGGAAATAAGAGCGGACACAAACAAATGAAAAATCAATCTATGCTCGTGAAGAATCATTACCATGAAAATGGCCATACTGCCCAAAGTAATTTATAGATTTAATGCTATCACCACCAAGCAACCATTGACTTTCTTCACAGAAAAAAACAAAAACAACAACAAAAAACTACTTTAAATTTCCTATAAAACGGAAAAAAAAAAAAAAAGAACCTGCATAGCCAAGACAATACTAAGCAAAAAAAACAAAGCTGGAGGCATCACGCTACCTGACTTCAACCTATGATACAAGGCTACAGTAACTAAAAAGCATGGCACTGGTACCAAAACAGAAATATAGACCAATGGAACAGAACAGAGGCCTCAGAAATAATGCCACCCATCTACAACCATCTGATCCTTGACAAACCTGACAAAAACAAGCAATGGGGAAAGGATTCCCTATTTAATAAATGGTGTTGGGAAAACTGGCTAGCCATAAGCAGAAAAGTGTAACTGGACCCCTCCTTTACACCTTATACAAAAATTAATTCAAGATGGATTAAAGATTCAAATCTAAAACCCCAAACCATAAAAACCCTAAAAAAGCCTAGGCTATACCATTCAGGACATAGGCATGAGCAAATACTTCATGACTAAAACACCAAAAGCAATGGCAATAGCCAAAATTAACAAATTGGATCTAATTAAATTAAAGAGCTTCTGCACAGCAAAAGAAACTATCATCAGAGTGAAGAGGCAACCTACAGAATGGGAGAAACTTTTTGCAATCTATCCATTGGACAAAGGTCTAATATTCAGAATCTACAAGGAACTTAAATAAATTTACAAAGAAAAAAAAAAACCATCAAAAAGTGGGTTAAAGATATAAACAGACACTTCTCAGAAGAAGAGATTTATGTGGCCAACAAACATATGACAGAAACATTATCATCACTGGTCATTAGAGAAATGCAAATCAAAACCACAATGAGATACCATCTTACACCAGTTAGAATGGTGATCATTAGAAAGTCAGGAAACAAAAGATGCCAGAGAGTATGCAGAGAAATAGGAAGGCTTTTATGCTGTTGGTGGGAGTTTAAATTAGTTCAACCATTGTGGAAGACAATATGGCAATTTTTCAAGGATCTAGAACCAGAAATACCATTTGACCCAGCAATCCCATTACTGGGTATGTACTCAAAGGATTATAAATCATTCCTCTATAAAGACACATACACATGTATGTTTATTGCAGCAGTATTCACAATAGCAAGGACTTGGAACCAACCCAAATGCCTATCAATGTTAGAGTGGGTGAAGAAAATGTGGCACATATACACCATGGAATACTATGCACCCATGAAAAAGGATGAGTTCATGTCCTTTGCAGGGACATGGATGAAGCTGGAAACGATCATTCTCAGCAAACTAATACAGAAACAGAAAACGAAACACCACATGTTCTCACTCATAAGTGGGAGTTGAACAATGAGAACACATGGGCACATGGAGGGGGACGTCACACACCGGGGCCTGTCAGGCCTGTCTTCCCTAGGGGAGGGATAGCATTAGAGAAATATCTAATGTAGATGATGGGTTGATGAATGCAGCAAACCACCATGGCACGTGTATACCTATGTAACAAACCTGCACATTCCACACATATATCCCAGAACTTAAAGTATAATAAAATAAGTAAAATAAAATAAAATAACTCTTATAATTGGAGAATAGTATAAGAATTTATATATCCAATAATAGATAATTTTCTGATTCTAAACATATTGCATAAAACGTATATATAATTTTCAAACTTCAAAGTGTGAAAGAAAATACTGGTAAACCGATTGCAACACCACATCAAAAAGCTTATCCACCATGATCAAGTAGGCTTCATCCCGGGGATGCAAGGCTGGTTCAACATACGCAAATCTATAAACATAATCCACCACATAAACAGAACCAAAGACAAAAACCACATGATTATCTCAATTGATGCAGAGAAGGCCTTTGACAAAATTCAACAGCCCTTTATGCTAAAAACTCTCAATAAACTAGGTATTGATGGAACGTATCTCAAAACAATAAAAGCTATTTACGACAAACCAACAGCCAATATCATACTGAATGGGCAAAAACTAGAAGCATTCCCTTTGAAATCTGGCACTAGACAAGGATGTCCTCTCTCACCACTCTTATTCAATATAGTACTGGAAGTTCTAGCCAGAGCAATCAGGCAAGAAAAAGAAATAAAGGGTATTCAAATAGGAAAGGAGGAAGTCAAATTGTCTTTATTTGCAGACGATATGATTGTATATCTAGAAGACCCCATCGTCTCAGCCCAAAATCTTCTGAAACTGATAAGCAACTTCAGCAAAGTCTCAGGATATAAAATCAATGTGCAAAAATCACAAGCATTCCTATACACCAATAACAGACTTAAAGACAGCCAAATCAAGAACCAACTGCCATTCACAATTGCTACAAAGAGAATAAAATACCTAGGAATACAACTAACAAGGAACGTAAAGGACCTCTTCAAGGAGAACTACAAACCACTGCTCAATGAAATAAGAGAGGACACAAACAGATGGAGAAATATTCCATGTTCATGGCTAGGAAGAATCAATATTGTCAAAATGGCCATACTGCCCAAAGTAATTTACAGATTCAATGCTATCCCTATCAAGCTACCAATGACCTTCTTTGAAGAACTGGAAAAAACCACCTTAAACTTCATATGGAACCAAAAGAGAGCCCGCATGGCCAAGTCAATTCTAAGCAAAAAGAACAAAGCTGGAGGCATCACACTCCCGGACTTCAAATTATACTACAAAGCTACAGTAATCAAAACAGCATGGTACTGGTACCAAAGCAGAGATACAGACCAATGGAACAGGACAGAGACCTCCGACGCAACACAACACATCTACAACCACCTGATCTTTGACAAACCTGACAAAACAAACAATGTGGAAGCGAGTCCCTGTTTAATAAATGGTGTTGGGAAAACTGGCTAGTCATGTGCAGAAAGCAGAAACTGGACCCCTTCCTGACACCTTACACTAAAATTAACTCCAGATGGATTAAAGACTTAAACATAAGACCTAACACCATAAAAACCCTAGAAGAAAATCTAGGCAAAACCATTCAGGACATAGGCGTAGGCAAGGACTTCATGACCAAAACACCAAAAGCAGTGGCAACAAAAGCCAAAATAGACAAATGGGACCTAATCAAACTCCATAGCTTCTGCACAGCAAAAGAAACAGTCATTAGAGTGAATCGGCAACCAACAGAATGGGAAAAAATTTTTGCAGTCTACCCATCTGACAAAGGGCTGATAACCAGAATCTACAAAGAACTGAAACACATTTACAAGAAAAAAACAAACAAGCCCATTCAAAAGTGGGCGAAGGATATGAACAGACACTTTACAAAAGAAGAGATACATGAAGCCAACAAACATATGAAAAAATGCTCATCATCACTGGTCATTAGAGAAATGCAAATCAAAACTACATTGAGATACCATCTCACGCCAGTTAGAATGGCGATCATTAAAAAATCTGGAGACAACAGATGCTGGAGAGGATGTGGAGAAATAGGAACGCTTTTACACTGTTGGTGGGAGTGTAAATTAGTTCAGCCATTGTGGAAGACGGTGTGGCGATTCCTCAAGGACCTAGAAATAGAAATTCCATTTGATCCAGCAATCCCATTACTGGGTATATATCCAAAAGACTATAAATCGTTCTACTATAAGGACACATGCACACGAATGTTCATTGCAGCACAGTTTACAATAGCAAAGACCTGGAACCAACCCAAATGCCCATCGATGATAGACTGGACAGGGAAAATGTGGCACATATACACCATGGAATATTATGCAGCCATCAAAAACGATGAGTTCATGTCCTTTGTAGGGACATGGATGAACCTGGAAACCATCATTCTCAGCAAACTGACACAAGAACAGAAAATCAAACACCGCATGTTCTCACTCATAGGCGGGTGTTGAACAATGCGAACACATGGACACAGGGAGGGGAGTATCACACACTGGGGTCTGTCGGGGGAAAAAGGGGAGGGGATAGTGGGGGGGTGGGGAGTTGGGGAGGGATAGCATGGGGAGAAATGCCAGATATAGGTGATGGGGGAGGAAGGCAGCAAATCACACTGCCATGTGTGTACCTGTGCAACAATCTTCCATGTTCTTCACATGTACCCCCAAACCTAAAATGCAATTAAAAAAAAAAAAGACAATTAAAATGTGGTAATAAATGCAAGATTATTTGAAACTGAAAAAAAAAAAAATCTAAGCAAAACCACTGATATGGTTTGGATGTGTCCCCACCCAAATCTGATCTTGAATTGTAGCTCCCATAATCCCCATGTGTCATGGGAGGAACATGGTGAGGGATAATTGAATTGTGGAGGTGGATTTTCTTTTGCTGTTCTCATGATAGTGAATAAGTCTTGAGATCTAATGGTTTTATTAAGGCAGTTCACCTGCACACACTCTCTTGCCTTCTGCTATGTAAGACATGCCTTTGCCTCTTCCTCACCTTCTGCCATGATTGTGAGGGTTCCCCAGCCATGTGGAACTGTAAGTACATTAAACCTCTTTTTCTTTATAAATTACCCAGTCTCAGGTATTTCTTCACAGCATATGAAAATGGATTAATACAACCACAATGAGCTACCCAGTTGTTCAAAGACTTACAACTCCCTGACTTTATGCATATTCAGTGTTGTTTACTATAGTCAAATAAGGATGTACAGGTAAGTACAAGATTCACTAACCATGTGACTTAGAGGATGGAACTTAACTTCTTTAATTTTATTTATTTATTTATTTTCTTTTTTATTATTCTACTTTAAGTTCTGGGGTACATGTGCAGATCATGCAGGATTGTTACATAGGTATACACATGTGATGGTGGTTAACTGCATCCATCCCCCTGTCATCTACATTAGATATTTCTCCTAATGTTATCCCTCCCAATCTTCCTACCCCCTTGCTATCCCTCCCCTAAGTCCCCTACCTCTAACAGGCCCCAGTGTGTGATGGTCCCCTCCCTGTGTCCATGTGTTCTCATTGTTCAACACCCACTTATGAGTGAGAACATGCAGTGTTTGGTTTTCTGTTCTTGTGTCAGTTTGCTGAGAATGACGGTTTCCAGATTCATCCATGTCCCTTCAAAGAATATGAACTCATAGTTTTTTACGGCTGCATAGTATTCCATGGTGTATATGAATCACACTTTCTTTATCCAGTCTATCACTGATGGGCATCTGGGTTGGTTCCAAGTCTTTGCTATTGTAAACAGTGCCACAATGAATATACATGTGCATGTGTCTTTATAACAGAAAGATTTATAATCCTTTGGGTATATACCCAGTAATGGGATTGCTGGGTCAAATGGTATTTCTCTTTCTAGATCCTTGAGGAATCACCACATTGTCTTCCACAATGGTTGAACTAATTTACACTCCCACCAACAGTGTAAAAGTGTTCCTATTTCTCCACATCCTCTCCAGCATCTGTTATCTCCAGATTTTTTAATGATCGCGGTTCTAACTGGCATGAGATGGTATCTCAATGTGGTTTTGATTTGCATTTCTCTAATGACCAGTGATGATGAGCATTTTTCATATGTTTGTTGGCTGCATAAGTGTCTTCTTTTGAAAAGTGTCTGTTCATATCCTTTGCCCACTTATGGATGGGTTTTTTTTTGTTTTAGTCTTGTAAACTTGTTTCAGTTCTTTGTAGATTCTGGATATTAGCCCCTTGTCAGATGGGTAGATTGCAAAAATTTATTCCCATTCTGTTTCTTGCTGGTTCACTCTAATGATTGTTTCTTTTGCTGTACAGAAATTGTTAAGTTTAGTTAGATCCCATTTGTCTATTTTGGATTTTGTTGCCATTCTTTTGGTGTTTTAGTCATGAAGGCCTTGCCTATGCCTATGTCCTGAATGGCATTGCCTAGGTTTCCTTCTAGGGTTTTTATGGTGTTAGGTCTTATGTTTAAATCTTTAATCCATCTTGAGTTAATTTTTGTATAAGGTGGAAGGAAGGGATCCAGTTTCACCTTTCTGCATATGGCTAGTCAGTTTTCCCAACATCATTTATTAAACAGGGAATCCTTTCCCCATTGCTGGTTTTTGTCAGGTTTGTCAAAGATCAGATGGTTGTAGATGTGTGGTCTTACTTCTGAGGCCTCTGTTCTGTTCCATTGGTCTCTGATTTGGTACCCGTACCATGCTGTTTTGATTACTTTAGCCTTGTAGCATAGTTTGAAGACAGGTAGCGTGATGCCTCCAGTTTTGTCCTTTTTGCTTAGGATTGTCTGGGCTATGCAGGCTCTTTTTGGTTCCATATGAACTTTAGGGTGTTTTTTTGTTCCAGTTCTGTGAAGAAAGTCATTGGTATCTTAATGGGGATAGCACTGAATCTATAAATTACTTTGGAAAGTATGGCCATTTTCATGATATTGATTCTTTCTAACCATGAGCATGGAATGTTTTTCCATCTGTTTGTGTCCTCTCTTATTTCACTAGTGCTTATTGAAATTTTACACATAATAAGTTGCCAAGGTGATAGTGAACTCTGAAATCTAGGAAAGGTGTCAGAGTAAAATGCATATTTTCTATAAGGCACACAAATGCATTTTTCGTGGGTCCCAGTTTCTCCAAATTGACAAATCAACAATGACCTCTTGGATAAAATGATCTACAGCAGCATATGCAGCTGCTGGGAAACCATATTTTTTAAATGTTATAATAACAAAATTAAGCAACACCCTGGACTCTTACTTACACTGCTCATTCATTTAGGCAGGTATCCTCTAACTTCAGATTTAGAAAAACATTGTGCTCATAGGATTTTTGTTTTCTTCGAGTAGGAAATAATATATAACAGCTTTTATTTCAGATATCAATACAGTAGTACAATTTCCATGTGAGGCATTTTACCAGCTTTCTGTCACATAAAGGAATGAAGTCTGTAAACTCAAAGTATTTGAGAGACTGGTAAACCCTGGTTATATCATTGTTTATGTGACTTCTGAATCCCTCTGAGAACTAGCTTCAGTTTTAGTATATTATATCCACTCATAATAGCTATGATTACTAGGACAAAGGTCCTCCCTCTTGAAAGATCCAGAAAATCATACCAGCATATAGTCAATAAATATTTGTCAAGTGTCTGCTATGCCACAGTTTTGAAATAAAACAGCAAAAAGCAAAGACAAAGATTTGTAACACCCAAGAGCTTAATTGTAGTTGGAAGAGGCAGAAAGCAAACTTTTTTTAAATGAGATTTTTAAAAATGAGATTTCTTTTGATTTTCAGTCCAACATGTAAGGAGTTGGGGAAGCCATTACTCCTATACTCACAAAAAGGAAAAAAAAAAGCTGAACCAAACTAAAATTCAACAACTCTTCTGAGGTCTGTGAAATAATTGGAGCCATCTGGCAAACCATTGCTATAAAAACGAGAGAAATGCAAGTATGAAGAATCACAGCTTACTGAGAGTGGAAGTCCAGAGGCAGAAACCAGCCAGTGGAGTCAGAACTGGTAGAAGTAATTAAACTGAGAGGACAAATTGCTGAAGGCTCATTGTGAACTAGTGTGGGAATTAAAAACTCAGGGACCCAGTCATAGGGGCTCATTAGTTTTACTTCCAGGAACCCCATCGGGTTTCTAAGATGAAGACCAGAGAAAAATCTCATGCTTCCGGTGAAGGGAAGGAAAAAGTAGCCATTTTGAAATTGCGCAGATATTATTTCTCTTTAGCAAAGGGTTTTCCTCAGAAGAAACAATTTTATCCAAATCTACTCAATATGTGTTTTATCAGAACCTAATTGAGTAGAGCAATGGAAATAACCCAACTCAAGATCCCTCTAGTCTTCATTTTCACATAAAGACAGAAAACAAAACAAAAAGCTGATAAGTACATTTGAAAATCACAGCCAGAGGCTCATTGAAACAGAGACCTAATCACAGGATTACAAAGCATCACCCTTCTGTACACACCTTACCACCACACCAACCATTACAGAGAAAAGAGACAAGGTGAGTTAGACAGGCAGAAATAAATATGATACCATTTGATATCCTACATAGAATGGTTAGAGATGGTGATAGGTGACCTTCATTAAATAAAAAATAAGCTAACAAAAAGTTGAAGAAATCTAGAGGTGAGCCATGCGGCTGCCTGAAAGCAAATGTTCCCAGCATAAAAAAAACAGGGGTAAATTATCTGAAGATTGGGTATGCTTGGTGTGTTCGAGGAAGAACAAATATGACACTGTCACTATAATGAAGAGAATGTGGTAAAAGTTAAGATCAGAGCCATAGTTAGGGGCAATCATCAAAGACCTTATAGGCTACCATAAGGAATTCAGCTTTTAATTGCAATGAACTAAAAAGTTATAAAATGATTTTTAATGGAGCAGTTACATGATCTTACCACTCTGGATACAGTACAGAAATTACTTCATAGGGGCAAGCTGAAACAAAAATCTAGCCAAAAGATCACACAATATATCTTTAATTATTTAGATTCGATGCTAAGGAGTACCCCCACTCCCCGGGGGAAACACCATCATTTATTCAAGTGCTTATAGATAATAAATAAATAAGATGTATCATTGTCATTAATATATATCCATACTTACATGTACCTGCATATCTAGAAAAAAAATCACAAACCTGACCACATTTATCACTAAATAGTTATGAAAAATGTCTCACAAATGTTCTTGTGTGCTATAAAGACTTCTAAAATGACAGGATATAAGATGGTGGTTATGTATGTTTCCCATTATCTTTCTTATTAAGGGATTCCACATTTTTTCTAACACAAGCTCTAATGGCAGACAATTGACTAGTTTGCTTACATCATAAAATTTCAGATTGCTGTGGGCCCTGAAATATCGTCTAGGGTTTGTCACACTTCATTGATCATTGGAATCATCTGGAACACATAAAAGCACAAACTTCCCAACTCCTGGAGTTTCTGACACTATCGTTGAGGGTAAAGACGGAATCTCTCTTTTTAAATGTGCTTTAAAATGATTACAGTAATCAGTCAGGTTTGACAACCATTCATTACAGAGTTGAGTACTGTTTACTTCATCTGTGCTGATTATTATTTGATTTGTGACTGAATTATTTAGACAGTGATTGAATACTTTCAGTGATAGAGAACTTTTAATAAAATGCTTTTTCTTTTGGGATATCTCTTTTGTGATTTTTTAAAATTTTAAATAGTAAACACTTTGCAGAATATTTATCATTTTAGTCATTTTTATATATCTCTTGCCACTTCTCTTATTCAATAAAACATAAATTCCAAATTGAGTCTGTGCTATATTTTGAATTTGTCCAGTATGCCTCATTTCCTCTGTACCACCCTATATCCAGCCCACATCTTTGCCTAGTGTACCACAATATTACCCTGATATTTTCTTTTAAAAATGTTATATCTATAATCTCTTATTCAATTCATTCTCCATACATCATTTGAAATGATCTATTAGTGATCCAAATAGTATTGTGTATTATTCAGCCTCCTATTTTCTGCACATGTGCTTTCTCTCTCCATAACTATCTACTATTCTTTTCATTCATTTATTTTTTTGTCTCTGGCTTATGTTGATTATCTTGGCAAATAATATTTTCTCAGCTAAGATCACTCTTCTCTTCCTTTTAATTTGTTTTGCAAGCATTGTATCCTCAATATTAATGTTAATACCTAGGGAATTGTTTCTTTATCATAAAGTCTAGTCAAGTTCCCCTTGCTACATAATGTTCTAAACATTCTTGTTCTTTTTTCTTCTGCTCCTTCTTCTCCTTGTTGTGTCTCTTCCTCCTCTTTATTTTCCTCCTTCTCCTTTTTCTTCTTCTCCTCCTCCACTATACCTAAACCTAAATAAGGAATGAAACTGCAGAATTTTGCTTTATCATAGATTTCCCCAAAACACTAGGCACAGTCCTTGTCACATATTTTGTATTTAATAACAAATTGGTACGTCCCAAGGGATTCTAGAGAAAAAAACAAACCTTCAGAGAGAAGATAATGTATTATTCATGGTCCAGTCATAAAATAAAAACCACATAATAATTAGAGCATTAAATTTTTAATCTAAATTTATTTACTAGTTAATAACAGATTACATATTAGGGAAAATGAAGTCATAAAACATACAAGTGTAGTGTATATTGAGAAAAATTACTACCTTTATTGCTGAGGCAGAGTACAAAGGAAAGAGCAAATTTGGAAGATCCTCAATCCAAGGCTGAAATTTAGATCTGACAAGAGAATATGAGAATGTCTTCTACTTCATGGCAGAGAAATTGTGTATGATTTCACAAGTCAGGATTGGCAGGCAGCAAATGTCTATGGAGATGTTAAAACACTTGCTGAGAAGCTAACTGAGGTGAGAGGTGGAACTCACTAAGAAACTTCCCATGGGGTTGCTATAGAAACTTGCTGGATATCCTTATTCTAGAGCACCTGCAAAATTCACTTGGAAGCTGTCCAAAGAGAAGCTGCTACAACTTGGCTAGCATATATAAATAAAAATACATATTACAACAAAGAGGAATTATAACCAAGCTTAAGCATGTCCAGAAGTTACTGTAAGTTTCATGTTCAATGGCTCAGAAGCTTTCAACACTGACTGCCATTGTATTAGCTCCTTTCGCACAATTTATGGCTATGGTTCCCTGGGGTGCTCCTTATGACTAGTTGGCTGGAAAAAAAAATCCTCACAGTGGCTGCTTTACATATATGTAACATGATATGCTGGTACCACCCAAAAGTGGACAACAGTGGAACTATAGCTTCACACAAGAATGCCCCTAAAGAATAATGGAAAGACAAAATTATCCTAGTTGGCAAGACTTGAAACAGTGCATTTAGTTGTCCAATATATCTAGAATGACAGAGGCCAGCAGCACAGATCTACATTATTCATGAAAATTTGATAATGATTTGGTTGAATATTCAGGGCTTTGGAAAAAATAGGATTGGAAAATTGGTGACATAGAAATCCGTAAAAAAAAGTGTTCACATGGACAGTTTAGAATTGGCACAAACTGCGAATATATTTGTTCCAGTGTGAGTATCCACCAAAGGATATTCCCAGGAGATGAGGTTCTAAAGAATCAGGTGGGTAAAATAAAATGCTTTATGGATGTTGGTTAGCATCTTTTCCAAGCCCATCTAATGCTATCTCAGTAGGTCCATGAACAAAATGATCATTGTGGTAGACATGGAGGCTACACATGAATTCAACAACATGGAATTTCTCTTGGTAAGGCTTACCTGACTAACACTAAGGCTGAGTACCTAATATCTTAATATGGAGGCTACCAGTGAGGACTAGATATGATACCATTACCTTGGTAGGCTAAATAGCCTCATGGCTGTTGATTAGATTGGACCTTTTCCATCATGGAAGGGCAGAGATTTTTTCTTATTTAAATAGATATATTTGGGATATGAATTACCTCCTTCCACATAATACTTTGCCAGCACCATCTGTTTTTAGTCTGTTCAGGCTGCTATTACAAACTACCATAGACTAGGTAGCTTACGAATAGCAGAAATTTATTTCTCACAGTTACAGAGGCTGGGAAATTCAGAATCAAGTAGCTGGCAGATGTGATGTTTGGTAAGGGCCCATTTCCTTGGTTCATATATAGCACCTTCTCACTGTGCCCTCGCATGGAGGAAAGGATAAATTAGCTCCCTTGAGTCTATTTCAAAAGGGCACTACGCCCATTCGTTGAGGGCAGAGCCTAAGTACCTCTCCCAAGCCCCACCGCCTAATACTATTACATTGTGGATTAGAATTTCAAGGTATGCATTGGGGGATGGGGCGAGGGATACAAACATTCAGATCATAACATCATCATTCATGATCCTCCAGAATACTTTACCCACATTTACGACACTCCTCATGGCAACATTGATGAAGAAATCCATTTCTCAGCAAAGGAAGAACAGCGATGGGTTCGTGCTCATGAAATTAACTTCTTGTAACATGTGGCCCAATATGCTTTTGGATGAATAGTGGCTGAGTTAATTTAAAAATAAAATGGTTTATTGAAGATTTAGTCATGGTACCTACTGGCAGATAACATTCTAAAAGGATATACCATGTGACTTGTATCATTTTAATCAGAAGACACTATAATTGTTTGTCGTCTCAAAAGTCACTATGCATGAGTCTAGAAGTCAAGTATTGGAAGTAAGGGAGACTCTGCTCACTCTTATTTCTAAATAATCTCTCTGAATATTTGCATTCTCTCTTGGAAACCTTGCGCTCTGCCTGTTTTTAGAGGTATTAGTTCCTAAGGCATGGATGCTTCAAGTAGGAGACACAACACTCATTCAATTGTAGAATGAGACTACCTTAGGCAATTTGGGAATCCTTCTGCCATTGAACACATAGGCAGAAATGAAGGGTTACTCTGCCAGCTGAAGTCATTAATGCCAATTACCAAGGAGCTCTTTTGTTGCTGCTACACTGTGAAGGCAAGGAGGACAATGTCTAAAATCTCCAGGTGCTTTTCAGTACTTCTGCACTCGGTAGTCCAGGGTAATGAAAAACTGTGGCAATCAAAATGATGACTAAATTAAAATAAATTAAAAAATGGTTGTAAACGTAGACTCTCAATGAGAGTTTTACATCACAAGTTTTACATTACTAAACAAGGCAAAAACTTGCAGCTGATGTACTGGTTACGTGCAGGGAATATACAGAATGCATAGTGGAAGAAGGAAGCTATAGATATCAACTACTATATTGTAACCAATTAGAGAGATAATAATCATAATAGCCTTGCATATTCTCTCTCTCTCTCTCTCTCTCTCTCTTGTGTGTGTTTGTGTGTCTTTTATATACATGAAGGAAGGAGGGTAAGAAGGAAGGAAGCAAAGGCAAACAATACACATTTATCTTCTCTCCTAAAATTGTTAGAACTGCACACCTGCTTTTGAGGAGGTAAAAAAAGGGATTTTCTCCTTTTCTACCCATTGTGCCTCAATCTCTAGTCTCCTTTAGGGCAAAATTTTCTTCAGTGCTAGTTCCCTTCATAGCACAATTAATCCCATGCTAGCCTCCTTCTGGGTAATGTTTTGTCAGTGATACACTGCTTTATGGCTTCATCCAATTCCAGCTCCTGCAGAGGGTAAATTCTCTTGTTCCTGGTTTCTGAAGGCACTTAGTTTTAAGTAGTATCCTTAGGCCATCCTACAATGGCTTCACAGTAGCATGTGACAAGCGAGGCCCCTTCCTCCCTGCAAATGTTCTCTTTTGGCTCTTGTTCAGGTGGCATTGTCATGCATTCTAAGGTGACAATCACCCCTGTAAATGGATTTCCCCATTACCAGAGATAATCTATTTTAAGAGACGTCTCTAACATTTTCACCATCCAGCAAGCCACAGAAATGCCTCCTTTCAGCCTTCGGTTGGTGTGGCAGGGATAAGGATCAAAGTGCAGGCAGGATAGGGTGTCTGGTGAGGGCCTGGTCTCCACTTCCACCAATGGCGCCTTGAATGCTGCATGCCCCAGAAAGGAGAAACACTGTTCCTCACATGGCAGAATCCACTCCTGTTAGTTCATTTTCATAGTGGCTTTAATTTATTCATGAAGGAAGAACCCCCATAGCCTAATCACTCTTAAAGTTCCCACCCTTCGGGACTACTAACATAGCAATGAAATTTCAATGTTAGTTTTGGAGGGGAATAAGCTTTCAAAATATAGCACTATCTATCTTTCTTTTTAGTTCTCTTTAAGTCTTAATAACCAATCCCTCATTAGTAATTCTTTACGTCAAAGTTTATGTACTCAACTTATTGTATCGTTTCTAGCAACTGATTTGGATTCATTCACCCAAGAGACTTTGGATCCTTGAATTGTCTTAGGTGTAGAAATAGGTATGGTGACTCTCTACTATGGCAACAGGATTTTTATTACCAGATTGAAAACGTTTTTTTTGTTGTTGTTATTTTCTAATGTTATTCAAGCTTTAATCAAGCTGTATTCTGGTAACACATCTATCTAGTTCTATCTTAGGAACAATTAATTAAGCAGGACCAAAGTTTCTTACTGGCTAAGTCATTATGCATACCGGGGCGTCCTTGAGCTGCCCTTCATAATTAATATATCAACTTCGTCTTCGGCAGTTCAGCGCTGTGACTTGGCCTCTGGTACCCCAGGGTCTGATCTTCCATACTGAAATCAGAAAGAACATAACAGTTGCGGTATCCCCCATAGTCATAAATACCTGCAAAGGAAAGCAATCACAGGGATTTTCATGGATTCAGGTGTTTCCCTCATGAGTACATTTCTTGCTACCTTAATAAAGGGGGTGACTTCTAGACTGTCTCTTAAACATAGAGATTAGGACTACATGTTTCACACGATCTTTCTACTTCAACATACCTATCAACTAAAGCCCCAGGATTCCCTCTTCCACATTACACCAGGGGAAGCTCTAACATATAAATTCTCATGAAACACAGGCCACTGTTTTGTCCAAGTTTTCCTTAAAAAAAAAATCCATGGTTAAATGTATCTTCAGGTCCACAATCTACCGCATTATATCCAGAATCTATAGTAAGTATACCTGTATTAATAAATTGAACCCAATTTAGTGTTTGTATCCCAATGTCCTTTGTCTGAAACCCTCAGAATCAAGTTAAAGAATGGGCTAGGCATGGTAAACCCTTAAGATTGGCTGGCTTGAATATTATCAGTAGGCTCTTGGCTATAGAGGTATCCACAGTTGTCTAATACTTGTCTCTGGAATAATTTAGGGCAGAGAAAATATTGGCTTGGTGTGTGAGAGTTAAATAAAGAGGTGGTTGGGAGTATGGGTCTTCGATTCGTTGGTTTGCATGTAAAAGATGCGCTGGCAGCAAGTTGTTTACTCTCTCTAGGAACTAGCTAACCATGAGAGGAGCAGTATTTCTAGCATTAGCAAGGCCCTGAGATGTCAAAGCATCATAAATTACAGAAAATTACAAATAATTCATACAATAGACAGGAGCTGAAAAACAGAAAACTTCCCACTGGGATGCCAAAGAAATGCACTGATGCTGACTGGTTTCCAACTGAACCCACTGAAAAGCCACCTTTGTGGTGCTGTTGAAACTAATTAAGAATTCACCCTCTGATATGTTGGTGGAACTCACTGGGAACCCACCCATGGAAGTATTACTGAAACATGCTGAGAAACTCTCTGCTAGGATGCTTGCAAAACTTGTAGGGAGGCCAGTTGTACTTCTAACAAATTGCTGGGAAATTGCCTGGGGCTATGTCACTGAAGAGCCATCTAGAAGGTCAGTATCACTGGGCATCTCACAGGAACTGGTCTCCACACACTGCAGGAGAAAAGAAGACAGAGGAACCAATCAGACTGGCACTCGTTAGTGACCCAGCTTGATATCATGTTAGCTGGCAAAAGAGAAATGTTTACAAGGTCCATTTCTAGTATCACAGAGCAGTAAAAGACAGGTGAGTTTGATCTATGAGGGAATAATTTCCTAATGCAAATCTGGCATGCGATGTTGTAAACAATATTTGGAATGATAAGTTAAATGTCAAATATTTACTCTGTGGTACAAAACCTGCTACACACCCAAGTGTACCCGCACACACATACACTCATAATTCCTGATAGAGTCTCTCACACAGGCTGAAATGTATGTATTTTAGGTCTCTTTTTCTCTAATTCTTTGCACTTGTAATTTAACAAGCTATCCAGTTTGAACTAGAGAATTTGAAGGCATCTAAGATCCCTTATTATTATTTTTTTATTCCTCATCCAATTTGTTACAAATCTTGGTCAGTGCTAGCTCTCTTCATATTTATCAACTGATTTAAATAGCATAGGGTATAAAAGAGATTACAGTAGCAGCTTTGTTGAATGAAATGTTTGAAGTAGCGTGTATCAATTCCATTGTAGTTTTAGAAAGCCTAAAAATAATTTATCACATTTTTTTTTCTTCTGCCAAGGTGATCTTGGAAGCAAATGCTAAGATAAAGCTACTGTCAGCTGGAATCTGAGATTAACTATAATGATCTAAATATGCTGCTAATATGATACACTCATAGTGTTCATGGGCAATAAACTTACGTACTGCTAAGCCATGAGATGTTAAGATTGCTTGTTACTATGCAATACCCTCAGATATACTATGGCCAATTTCTCGTTGTATTAACCCTATTAAGATAAGAGTAGGATTGAGATATGTTAACAACTGCCAAACAGCCCATCATTTCTCTCAGTCTATGTCTGCTTATCTTCAGGGGCATGCTAATCTTTTCATGTATTATTACCCTTACAGCACTTTCTTTCCATGAAGACATCTCTTTCTCTTCTTTAATAATTTTTTTCTTCATCTTGTCTTCTCTGCCTTACATTTTAACCACATTTCCCAAATTATTTACAATGCAGGTTCACTTGTCATTTCATGCAGGGTGCATGACTAACCCAGGAAAGCTTCAGTCTTTTGTTGTATTGTGACCTTCAACTGATTGGATGAGGCCTACTATGGAGAGAAAGGTGCTTCACTCAGTCTACCTATTTAATTGTTATTCTCATCCAAAACCACTCCCACAGAAACACCCAGAATAATGTTAAACCAGTCAGGTTGCCACATAAAATTAAGCAACACAACGTATAATTACTTTTATATCACTAACTTCTTTGTTATTTGGAAAATGTACTTTTAATTATCTCCTGTATCTAAAAATCAAGTTTTATGTCAAAAAATACTTTATTTTCATTATATCAGAGTGATAAATGCAAGATTAATATGAGAGTTTTATAATATACGTTGAGCTCCTTTCAAGAAATAAATAATTGACATTTTAACATAATATATTATAGTATTTTAATATATTCAACAGAGCTTTTGTCATTCACTATATGACATGAATAATAAAAAAGTAGGAAAAAAATTTGTAAAATTATTTGAATAGTTCATGAACAGATATGTACACATCCTCTGTTTTATAATACCAGATACAGTATTGTAAAAGATGATAAAAGGAAAAGATGGATATATTCTAATTCAATTTGATTTTAATGTTTGTACTGTAAATGTTACCTTGTAGTATTTGTCAATACTTACTTTATCAGGGGAAATCAGATTAAGTCTCAAAAGATCTAATTTCTAATCCAGCATTTAAAAATAATTTGGATATAAAAGTGTGATTTATATGATTGTGTTAAAATAGATTGCTGACTTTTTTGTTCTCAGTGAAAGGGGAAGAACTGGGGAAATATCTCCAACATCAGTAGGTACAGGGGAGGGAAGGCACTGATGATAGCTTAGATAGGCGCTCCTACTTTAGCCTTCCTTTAAAACAACAGGCCATTTCATTGCTTCCAAAGAGTATTGCAGTGGCTTTCAATTTAACTAGCTGTAGGATTTGCCATCCTCATCAGACAGTTTGTATCATGATTTGATACTTTCCATAATTTTAATAGGACTTCTATTAAGAACAGTAAGAGTCTGCCCTAGCTTCTACATCTTTCATGGAAAACACCCACAGGTACCCCTGGATGTACTCCCACACACATCTTCATTGTTATCACTCAGTGATTCAATGATGTGGATAAATATATACATATTTTTATATATATGATATATATTATATTTATATATAATATATATAATACATGTTAAATATATATATATATATATATATATATATATATATATATCCTGCCTGTCTAGGATGAAAATCAATACTAGTTATTACAAAGGGGTGGACCTGAAGCCGACTATCACATTAACAAAATCTAAACCCAGAGAACAGTTAGTAACAACTGGGACAAAATTTTGCCACCAGTATTTGAACCTATTAATATCCAGTGTACATTCTGCAATCTCACCCCCAATTCTTCCATATTAATAGGTAATTAAGAAGATCATCTAGTACACATCCTACAATCTCATCCCAAAGTTGTCCATATTAACAGGAAATAAAGATCATTTCTTGTCCAGTAAATCATAACATTTTAGACATGTTTACTACCAATACCCGAAGAATTTTATCAAATCCCATTCATCTGCCTCCAAAGAGCCAATGTTCTTCTCTTTTATAAATGTTTATCAATGTCAGTATTCCATCTTCATAGCTAAAATTCTCAAGATCTAGGAAAAATTTGTGATTTTATTTAGCTTGCTAGCTAACATATTAGGTTGCTCTAGTTTTATAGATGCTGGCAGAACACACATGAGACTCATGTGTCAGAGACATATAATTTTATTGCTTTATGGTAATCAGAGCAGCATAAGCATTTGTGTATTTCCTCAGTCCTCTTTGCCACTAAGTCCCATGAGAGCAACCCAGCTGAACCCAGATGGATGCCTGAAAATGTAACTGTTTACATTATATGAAGGGAAACACTCATTTAGGAAACAAATCTTTTATAATGAGTTGTAAGCCTGCCTGCTCCATGGTTAGACACACTCTGTCTTCCTAGCTACTAAACAAACATCATTAAAAAGATGGTCTAGAACAAAAGCAGCCAACGTCTCCAAAAAATGACAAGAAACTGGATAAATCCGTAAATAGTTGCTTCTCAATATTGGCTTATTAGATTTATCTACTCTTCTATTTTTCTATCTTCTCTCACCTCCCTCCCTCCCTCTGTATCTCATGCCTCACTCTCCTTCCCCTTTTTTCCTTCCCTCCCTCCCTCCCTCCCTTCCTTCCTTCCTTCCCTTTCTCTCTTTCCAGATGAAGTTCTGTACTTGGCTTTAATTCACTTCATAAAGATAAGACTAATACACACTGAAAATTCAGATTCTCAAAGCATTTCTGTAAAAATTATAGTCAATGGGCCTAAAAAGATACCCCAGATATTCTATTTTTAAGATGGGTCCCTGGGAAGTAAATATATTGAAGATATATAAAAGCAAATGACACACACTTGTATGTGGGTCTACCAATGAAAAAATTGTAAGTTCAGGCTAAATTAATCTGCTTAAATAATGAAATTAAGGAAATAAAAATGTAGACTATTGGCTGGTGTTGATAGTCACTCAGGGTAACTGGCAAAATATTAAATATTAGGAAACATTATAGATTGTAATCTCAAACCTTTTGAAAGGCCAAAAGATTTTATTGGGGCAGGATGAGGCAGCCACTCATTTACATTAGCATAGGAAAGAGATGGAGATGATCAAAGGCTTTACCCTACATCTTTTTGTCTCTATTCCTAACTGTTTACTCATGTAAATTTTATGCTGGATGGTCCTCTCAGGAGAAGATCAAAGGGGAATTACCTGTTAATAGTGTTTACTCTGGGACCCTGAATCTAGAGCTTTTAGCAGTCCTAGAACCATTCTCTTAACCATGTAAATTATCCACAAGTGTGTTAATTTAGAACCTCTATTATAAAGTCTACGGAATAAAAGTGTGGATGCACAGGGATTCTTGATTGGTTGCATTTCACCCTCTGAAAGCAGGAAGCAGCCATTCCAAGATGACTTGTATCACTGTGATGGTGCGAAAGTGTGTTCATTCATCCGTCTTTGAGTCAGGGTCTGCAGGACAGACCTCCACAGGTGCTTGTCAAGGTCTCAGTCCAGGTGCAGTGGCTCCCACCTGTAATCCCAACACTTTGGGAGGCCGAGGTAGGTGGATCACAAGGTCAGGAGTTTGAGACCAGCTTGGTCAACATCATGAAAACCCACCTCTTCTAAAAATACAAAAATTAGCCTGACATGTACCACCATGCCTGCTACATGGGAGGCTGAGGCAGGAGAATCTCTTGAACTCAGGAGGTGGAGGTTGCAGAGAACCTAGATTGCACCACTGCACTCTAGCCTCTCAATATTGGCTTATTATATTTATCTGCTCTTCTATTTTTCTGTCTTCCCTCACCTCACCTCTGGGAGGTGAGGGGAAGATAGGTGATCCCATTTTTTGTTAATCAAATGGGAGTAACAAAAGAATAGTCTACCATGTGTAATATAGATCAAGAATATAGTAAAAAAAAATGGTTTTATAGACCTGTCTTTAACTTGGTTGATTAGAGTATCAAAGCTTTTGCTTTCTATTTCCTTGTCATTTCAAAGCAAGGGGATTTAGAATACATTATCTTTAGATCCTATAGAGGGGGGTGGTGAGGGAAGATAGAAAAATAGAAGAGTAGATAAACTACTCTTCTATTTTATCTATATAAACACAGGGGACTTTGTCTCAAAAGAAAAAAAAAGGAAAGAAAGAAAAGTAGTCTATCAGAGGGTAGATACCTAGCAATTAAGAAATATTTTGCTGTTTAAATATTTTAGAGAATCAACAGGAGGACTTAAAATCTTTTCCTCTGTTTGTTTCAAAAGATGAAGATGTAAATCATGCTTATTGTTATAACCTATGTTTCTTAATGATTACAGCCTCGTATATATAGATATAACTTTGTTTTGATTAGTATGATTTATCATTTCATAACATTCAAAATATTCAGCTATTCAGAAAGAAATTTTTTTCTTATTAATTATGCTGAAGTGATATTGTCTCAGTATCTCTGAAATAGTAATTAAGGGACACATTTTGTCTTTAGAGAAATGTTGGAGACAGCACAGATTTTATTTTATCACATTCTTGGTTTGTATAACTATATCTGATTGTTTCAATGTAAATGGAAAAGGCTATTGTGCTAGAAGATTATTATTAAAAGAAAATATTACTTATATTATTTCATAAAAACTTTGGCTCTCACACCATAAATTCAATATGTAAATTCTCACAGAATTTTTCTTAGGATATTAGATTTTTTAAATATTGCCTAAAGTGTTATCCAAAAAATACAAGCTGCAAATTTACTGACTTATGTCAAGTGATATCAAAACATACAATTTTTAGTTTTAATAAATGTTGTGTAGGTTATTTAGCAGAGTAAAATGGTATTAAAATTAATGATTCCCTTCAAGTATAAAATATAAAAGAATAAATTATTTTTGTGAAAATAATATACCAGATTTTACTTGTGAAGAATATTAATAAAACACATTATACTACATCAAATATGTAGGTAACTATTTGTAAGCTATCAGAATGTCAGAAGAAAATGTACTGTTAGTAATCAAATAATTTTTGATATCCCTATTATTACACACAAATCTAAGACTATACTTGTTAGACCTTTATTAAAATTTGGGATAGCCTCTTTAGGCTAGTAAAACTCACAAAACTAAAACATTTAAATTTTTTTAATTTAGTTTTAGATTTACCATTCACCTCCAGTCTTTACTTTTAAATTTAAATCATTAAATAGCCATTCAATTTTACTTATGATGAACATGAAACCTAATAAGGGACAATAGTTGACCAGAACAGCATTGTTATTATGAGAATTTGTTTTAATTCAGATGACTAAATGTAGAAAAGTATTTCATTTTAATACAATGTTATAAAGAGATTAAGTTTATGTTGTGTTTTAATCACAAAGTAAACAGAGTTTCCCTTTTATTCAATCTACTTGATAACTAAGCCTTGGTTAGTGAACAAAATTAAGTGGAACTGATTTCTTCTTCTCAAAATATTCTTAGAGTACATATGGGGTTTTAGGAAGGAAGATGTGTGTGTGTGTGCGTGTGTGCTTGTGTGTGTGTGTATAATATTTTGTACTTAATTGAAGATTGCAAACATGAAAAACTAAAATTATTTCTTGTGTAAAAAGAGGGAAAACACCAAAGTTAATAAATCCAACATACTCTCAGATCTAAATTTTGCAATTTTTATTGCAGGCGCTTAAAGACAACCCTAAAAAAATGATTTGATATTTTAAGCACTTTTTTTTTTTTGAGACAAAGTCTCACTCTATTACTCAGGCTGGAGTGCAGTGGTATGATCTCCCCCACTGCAACCTCCACCCTCTGGGTTCAAGCAATTCTTTCACCTCAGCCTCCCGAGTAGCTGGGATTGTAGGAGCCTGCCACCATGCCTGGCTAATTTTTTTGTATTTTTAGTAGAGACGGAGTTTCACCACACTGGCTAGGCTGGTCTTGAACTCCTCACCTCAAGTCATCCTCTTTCTTGGCTTCCAAACATGCTGGTATTACATGGTGAGCCACTTCCAGGCCCACCCTTATTTTTTTTAATCAAATAGGAATAACAAAAGAACAGTCTACCGCTTGTGATATAGATCAAAATGTAGTAAAAAAAAAAAATAGTCTTATAGACCTACCTTCAATTTGATTGATTAGAGTATCGAAGCTTTTAATTTCTATTTCCTTGTCAGTTCAAGGAAGATGATTAGGAATATATCATCCTATGTTTAGATCCACAGAAAGTATTCTCTGTAAAGATTATTCATCATAGATATTTTCTTTTGACTTAAATGGTGAAAAAAAAACTAGCAAGCTTCATTCATAAGTATGTGTATTTTGACATGATATGGAAGGTGGGGTTGGTTTTGAAAAGACAGAATTTAGAAGGCGTTATAGCTCAAGAAACAGAATAATCCATGGTAACATGTCTTAGGGCTATGTTCTGTTTTTATGAAATTGTTAAAATGCTAAAGGAGAAAAAGTGGAATGCGTAGATAAACTTGGATACTACACAATAAGCTAGGAATTGGTCATAACAATTCTTTAATATTTGTATACATAGAATTACTTTAACACTTATCTATTTTAGCCATATGTAAAGATAACTTAAAAATCTAAACACACACACACACACACACACACACACACACACACACACACAAATAGCACCTGAATTTTTATACTTTGGTTTAGAAGAATACCTTAATGTACCATAAGGGCTAAATAAAGGAAGCCATAATGATAAAAAGCATTGAAATCCTTTGTGTATTGTAAAGGTAGTCACATACTATTTTCATGGGGTAGGGGATGTTGCTGTGGAAATGGGAAGAAGAAAATAAAGCCAGTTTGGCAATTATACATTATTAAAGCTGAAAGATTTAAAAAAAGGAAAAGAAAACCAAGCAAGGTCATGAAAGAATGATGAATACGGTGATATGGCTTTAGAAAATGTGAGATAATGGGGTTCCTTAGATTTTTAAAAATTATACATGTGTATTTAAACATTTTTTAAATTATACATGTGTCTTTAAACATGTTTTTCATGCATTATAGTGTGGTGAACATGTTCCTAAATGGGGTTCTTTAGTTTTTTTAAAATTATACATGTGTCTTTAAACACATTTTTTTAAATTATATGTCTTTAAACGTGTTTTTCATGCATTATAATGTGGTGAACGTGTTCTTAAAATATCATTGATGTCAACTTTGTATGCAAATAGCACTCTTACTAATATCTTATATGTATGTGTGTCTTGAAACAGTTTTTTGACACACAGAACAGTATAGTCAACACATCCATTTACCACAATAACACTGTTCTCAACTTTGCACCCACGTAGCATTCCAGGAAACATCTTATGCAGGCATACATATCTTAATACATTTTAAAACTACTTGAAATGTTGCAATTTATATTTCTGTCACTCCAAAGCCTTATTTATGCTACACAAATTAGTTATCTCATGATCCCTATTTTTGTGACTGTTTTGAAAATTGGACAAGAGATCGCTAGTATTTAGTCAGACTACATTATAGAGACAACATAAAACAAATTTCATGAAAATCGGTAAACAACTATTTTAGTTTAAGAGTGCATAATCTGAGAGGGGACAAAGGTGGCTGAAAGGGAGCTTCTCCAGAATGCAACTCCTAGCCAGTGAGACACAGAACCAAAGCTATATCTGTGTCTCTGAACAAGAGACAGGGTTTGTTCCAAAGGGACTGGTTGAACGTGGGATTAACCCAAAAAAAGGCAGCAAAAGCAGCCCAAAGCGGGCGAGCTGAGGCAAGGCTGGGAACTGCCCCACCTGGGAAGTGCATCTGGCATGGAGGATGGCGGAGAGGGGAGCTTCACCTCCTTGGTACTCAGATTCAGATACAGCGCTTCACTCCGTGACTTCAGCAGCACACAGCCCAGGAAAATGCCACCTGGCTGAGAACTACCCCGAGTTGCAGATCCGGGCAAAAGCCCAGGCCGGCAGCCCTGGCCAGACCGGTGCCAGATCTGGGTGGAGACTTGGACTAACACCAAGAAGGCTTGTGAGAAGAAACTGCCTATGCCACGGAAGAGGGAGAGTTGAAAGCGGGGAGAGAGATATGGCCAGACAGGTCCCACCCTACAAGATCCAGCAAGCAGAATCCCTCTCCCCCGGAGAGTTTCACAGTTACCATATCAGATGGAGCTCCATCTGGGAGCAAAAGTGCAGTGAAAGAAGCCCACCATTGGGAAGGTGGGGCTAATCTCACCGGCATGAGTGGAAACCAGGCAAAGAATAAACGGCAGCCTGGCTGAGACAGAGGCAGCCCAGCAGTGCTTCCACAGGCAGACAATGGACAGACTGTCTCAAGTGGCACACTGACACCTACATTAAAAAAAAAATTTAAAAAGCCTCATACAGGAGAAATAACCCCAACTTTAACAGAAAGGACGTCTACTCAGAGATCCCACTCAAAATCGCCAACTTCAAAGATCAAAGATAGATAAATCCATGAAGATGGGAAGAAACCAGCACAAAAAGGATAAAAACATCCAAGTCCAGAATGCCTCACTTCCCCAGAGATCACAGTGCCTCACCAGCAAGAACAAAACAGGTGAGAGAATGATTTTGAGGAACTGACAGAAGTAGGCTTCAGAAGATGAGTAATAACAAACTTCTCTGATCTAGAAGAATATGTTCTAACCCAAAGCAAAGAAACTAAGAACACTTAATAAAGAATAGATGAAACGCTAACTAGAATAACCAGCCTAGAGAAGAACATAAACAACTTGATGGAGCTGAAAACACAGCATGATAATTCATGAAGCATACACAAGTTTCAATAGCCTAATCAATCAAGCAGAAGAAAGGATATTAGAGATTGAAGATCAACTCAAAAAATAAAGAGAAGGCAAGAAGAGAAAAAAGAGTGAAAAGAAATGAACAAAGCATCCAAGAAATATGGGATTATGTGAAAAGACCTAATCTATGCTTGATTGCTGTACCTGAAGAGGATGGGGAAAATGAATCCAAGCTGGAAAACACTCTTCAGGATATTATCCAGGAGAACTTCCCCAACCTAGCAAAGTAGGCCAACATTCAAATACAGGAAATACAAAGAACACCACAAAGATACTTCTCAAGAAGAGCAACCCTAAGGCACATATTCGTCAGATTCACCAGGGTTGAAATGAAGGAAAAAATGCTAAGGGCAGCCAGAGAGAAAGGTTGGGTTACCCCACAAGGAAAGACCATAGACTCACAGTGGGTCTTTCCACAGAAACCTGATAAGCCAGAAGAGAGTGGGGGCAAATATTCAACATACTTAAAGAAAATAACTTTGAACCCAGAATTTCATATCCAGCCAAACTAAGCTTCATAAGTGAAGGAGAAATAAAATCCTTTACAGACAAGCATTACTGAGAGATTTTGTCACCACCAGACCTGCCTTATAAAAGTACCTAAAGGAAACACTAAACATGGGGGAAAAAAAATCCAGTATTAGCCACTGCAAAAATGAACTAAATGGTAAAGACCAATGACACAATAAGGAAACTGCATTGACCAACAGGCAAAACAAACAACCAGTAACAAAATGGCAGGATCAGACTCACACATAACAATATTAATGTTAAATGTAAATGGCCTAAATGCCTCAATCAAAAGACAGAGACTGGCAAACTGGGTAAAAAGTCAAGACCCATCCATGTGCTGTATTCGGAAGACCCATCTTACATGCAAAGACACATATAGACTCAAAATAGAGGGATGGAAGAAGATCTACCAAGCAAATGGAGAGCAAAAAAAAAGCAGGGGTTGCAATCCTAGTCTCTGATAAAATGGACTTTGAATCAACAAAGATCAAAAGAGACAAAGAGGAACATTACATAATGGTGAAAGGATCAATATAACAAGAAGAGCTAACTATCCTAAATATATATGCACCCAATACAGGAGCACCCAGATGCATAAAGCAAGTTCTTAAAGAGCTACAAAGTGACTTAGACTCCAGCACAATTATAGCAGGAGACTTTAACACTCCACTGTCAATATTAGACAGTTCAACGAGACAAAAAATCAACAAGGATATCCAGGACTTGAATGCAGAACTGGAACAAGCAGACCTAATAAACATCTACACAACTCTCCACCCCAAAGCCACAGAATATACATTCTTCTCAGCACCACATCACACTTACTCTAAAATTGACCACACAATTGGAAGTAAATCACTCCTCAGCAGATACAAAAGAATGGAAATCATAACAGTTTTTCATACCACAGTGCAATCAAATTAGATCTCAGGACTAAGAAACTAACTCAAAACCACACAACTTCATGGAAAGTAAACAACTGGCTCCTGAATGTTGATGGGATAAACAATGAAATGAAGGCAGAAATAAAGATGTTCATTGAAACCAATGAGAACGAAGACACAATGTACCAGAATCTCTGGAACACATTCAAAGCAGTGTCTAGAGGGAAATTCATAGCAATAAATGCCCACATGAGAAGGGAGGAAAGACCTAAAATTGACACCCTATCATCAAAATTGAAAGAGCTAGTGGAGCAAGACAAAAAAAAAACTCAAAAGCTAGCAGAAGTCAATAAATAACTAAGATCAGAGCAGAAGTGAAGGAGATAGTGACACAAAAAACCCTTCAAAAATCAATAAATCAAGGAGTGGGTTTTTTTAAAAGATCAACAAAATGGACAGACTGCTAGCCAGATTAATAAAAAAGAAAAGAGAGAAGAATCAAATAGATGCAATAAAAAATGCCAAATGGGATATCACCACCAATCCCACAGAAATACAAACTACCATCAGAGATTACTACAAACAACTCTATGCATATAAACCAGTAAACCTGGAAGCAATGAATAAATTCCTGGACACTTACACCCTCCCAAGACTAAACCAGGAAGAAATTGAATCCCTGAATGGACCAATAACAAGGGCTGAAGTTGAGGCACCAAGTAATAGCCTACCAACCAAAAAAAGTCCAGGTCCAGATGGGTTCACAGCCAAATTCTACCAGACATACAAAGAGGAGCTGGAACCATTCCTTCTGAAACTATTCCAAACAATACGCTAAGAGGGGATCCTCCCCCAAGTCATTTTACGAGACCAACATCATCCTGATACCAAAACCTGACAGAGACTCTACAAAAAAAGAAAACTTCAGGCCAATTTCCATGAGGAACATAGATGCAAAAATCTTCAATAAAATACTGGCAACTCGATTGCAAAAGCACATCAAAAAGCTTATCTAACACGATCAAGCCCACTTCTTCCTGGGGATGCAAGGCTGGTTCAACTTATGCAAGTCTATAAACATAATCCATCATATAAATAGAACCAAAGACAAAAACCATATGATAATCTCAATAGATGCAGAGAAAGCCTTTGACAAAATTCAACAGCCCTTTATGCTAAAAACTCTCAATAAACTAGGTATCAGTGGAACGTATCACAAAATAATAAAAGCTATTTGCTACAAACCCACTGCCAATATCATACTGAACGAGCAAAAACTGGAAGCATTCCCTTTGAAATCTGGCACTAGACAAGGATGTCCTCTCTCACCTCTCTTATTCAATATAGTATTGGAAGTTTTAGACAAAGCAATCAGGCAAGAAAGCCTGATAAAGTGTATTCAGTTAGGAAAGGAGGAAGTCGAATTGTCTCTATTTGCAGATGACATGATTGTATATTTAGAAGATCTCATCCTTGCAGCCAAAAATCTCCTTAAGCTGATAAGCAACTTCAACAAAGTCTCAGATATAAAATAAATGTGCAAAAATCAAAATCATTCCTATTCACTAATAACAGACAAACAGAGAGCCAAATCAAGAGCAAACTCCCATTAACAGTTGCTACAAGGAGAACAAAATATCTAGAAATAAAACTAACAAAGGAGATAAAGGACCTCTTCAAGGAAAACTACAAATCACTGCTCAAGGAAATAAGAGAGGACACAAACAAATGGAAAAACATTCCATGCTCATGGTTAGGAAGAATCAATATCGTGAAAATGGCCATACTGCCCAAAGTAATTTACAGATTCAATGCTATCCCCATCAAGCTACCAATGACCTTCACAGAACTGGAAAAAAACAACTTAAACTTCATATGGAACCAAAAGAGAGCCCACGTAGTCAAGACAATCCTAAGCAAAAAGAACAAAGCTGGAGGCATCATGCTGCCAGACTTCAAACTATACTACAAGGCAAGAGTAATTAAAACAGCATGGTACTGGTACCAAAACAGAGAAATAGATCAGTGGAACAGAACAGAGGCCTCGGAAGCAACACCACACATCTACAACCATCTAATCTTTGACAGACATGAAAAACAAGCAATGGGGAAAGGATCCCCCTGTTTAAAAAATGGTGTTGGGAAAATTGGCTAGCAATGTGCAGAAAGCAGAAACTGGACCCCTTCCTGACACCTTACACTAAAATTAACTCCAAATGGATTAAGGACTTAAACCTAAGACCTAACAGCATAAAAAACCTAGAAGAAAATCTAGGCAATACCATTAAGGACATAGGCATAGGCAAGGACTTCATGACTAAAACACCAAAAGCATTGGCAGCAACGCCAAAATAGACAAATGGGATCTAATTAAACTTCAGAGCTTCTGTACAGCCAAAGAAGCAATCATTAGAATGAACTGGGAACCAACAGAATGGGAAAAAACTTTGCAATCTACCCATCTGACAAAGGGCTAATATCTAGAATCTACAAATAACTAAAACAGGTTTACAAGAAGAAAGACAAACAAACCCATCCAAAAGTGGGCAAAGGATATGAACAGACACTTTTGAAAAGAAGACATACATGAGGCCAACAAACATATGAAAAAATGCTCATCATCGCTGATCATTAGAGAAATGCAAATCAAAACCATATTGAGATACCTTCTCATACCAGTTAGAATGACAATCATTAAAAAATTGGGAGACAACAGATGCTGGAGAGGATGTGGAGAAATAGGAACACTTTTACACTATTGATGGGAGTGTAAATTAGTTCAACCATTGTGGAAGACTGTGTGGTGATTCCTTAAGGATCTAGAAATAGAAATTCCATTTGACCCAGCAATCCCATTACTGGGTATATACCCAAAAGACTATAAATCGTTCTATTATAAAGACACATGCACACGTATGTTCATCGTGGCACTGTTTACAATAGCCAAGACCTGGAACCAACCCAAATGCACATCAATGATAGACTGCACAAAGAAAATATCATACATATACACCATGGAATACCATGCAGCCATAAAAAATGATGAGTTCGTGTCCTTTGCAGGGACATGGATGAACCTGGAAACCATCATTCTCAGCAAACTGACACAAGAACAGAAAATCAAACACTGTATGTTCTCACTCATTGGCAGTTGTTGAACAATGAGAACATGTGGACACAGAGGGGGAGCATCACACGCTGGAGTCCTTTTCGGGGGCTAGGGGAGGAAGAGTAGGAAGGAGGGTGGGGGAGAAATATCAAGTATAGGTGATGGGGGGATGGAGGCAGCAAACAACCTTGCCGTGAATACCTATGCAACAATCTTTCATGGTCTGCACATGTACCCCAGAATCTAAAGTACAATAAAAATAAAAGAGTGCATAATCTGCCAGATCCTATAAATTCACAGAAATATGTGGAAGCCTTCACTATTCTCCATATTTTCCAATGAGGTTTTAGATGCTCTTACCACACTTTAAAATACTGTATCATGTCTTGGGTTACATATCAATTAGTTTTTTTTTTAATTGAAACAACATTTTTAAAGATTATTTTCACTGTGTTGCTTCCCTTTGTGTCATTAGTCTTTTCTTTAGGCTAAGCACTAGATTTATATTTCTTCTTGGTATTTAAAAACAAAACAAAACAAAACACATCCTGAGCCATCTCTAAATGCACTTGTAAAATAAGGATCCTATTTTATCTGTGACTAATATTCGGTTTCTGCTTAAAATCGCTTTTCTCTTAGTTTTACCACCTGCACTGTTGTTGTCCGGGAGACTTTGATCAAATGTTACCTGGGTAGTCAAAATTGAAAAATGATCACTGCGATAAAGCTATGTCATTTCCAAAACAGAAATTAAGAGAAAAAAACATTTTCTTTTACCAAATCAGATTTAGTGGTTGGGGCTGCAAATGCAGAGAGTCTGTCTTTTAGCAGAGCTGGTGTGCCATGCTGGAAGAATCTCCCTTGTCAGAATCAACTGCTCTCTTCACAGCCAGCAATGCAGGAAAGAGTAAGTCTGCTGAAGCTGTGACCACAGCCACCTCTTCCCACAAGTGCTCTGTCCCAGGGAGATGAGAAGTTTTATCTGTTAGCCCCCTAACTGGGGCTGCTGCATTTCCTTCAGCGATGCCCTTCCCAGTGAGAACTAACCTAGAGAAGCTGTCTGGACACAGTCGCTTTGCCACACTGTGGTGAATTCCTCCCAGTCCAAACCTCCCAGTACCCTTAGCACTCTCAGGGGAAAACAGCCTACTAAGGCCTTAGTAATTGTGGATGCCCCCTTACCTCACCAAGATTGATAATCCCATCTTAACTTCAGATTGCTGTGCTGGCAGTGAGAATTTCAAGCCAGAGATTCTTAGCTTGCTGGGCTCCGTGGGAGTGGGACCTGATGAGTGAGACCACTTGGCTCCCTGGCTTCAACCCCTTTTCCAGGGGAGTGGATGGTTCTCCTGTCTTGTTGGGGTTTCAGGTAACACTGGGGTACTAAAAAACTCCTCCAGCTAGCTCAGTACCTGCCCAAACAGCCGCCCAGTTTTGTGCTTGAAACCCAGGACCCTGGTGGTGTAAGCTCATGAGGGAATCTCATGATCTGATCTGCAGATTGCAAAAATCTGTGGGAAAAGCATAGTACCCCGGGGTGGGTAGCACAGTCCCTTACCACTTCCGTTAGCTGGGGTAAGGAGGTCCTTCAGCTCCTTGCATTTCCTGGGTGAAGCAATGCCCCACCCTGATTCTGCTATCTCTCGTGGGTTGCACCCACTGTCTAACCAGCCCCAGTGAGATGAACTGATACCTCAATTGGAAATGCAGAAATCACACACCTTCTGTGTTGGTCTGGCTGGGAGCTCCAGACCAGAGCTGTTTTTATTTGGCCATCTTGCCCCTCCATCAGACTCAATCACTCTTAATAAACACAGTGCAATACTCATATATATTTGAAACAGTTTATGGAAATACACATATTTGTTCCTGAATACTCAAATCAATTGTTTTAGGTACTATTGTAATATGCAATATGACAAATGAAACAATTAGGAATGCATTAATTTTTCCCAAGGCTCTGAAAACTGTGGAATATATATTGAAAATATAATGGTGCAGTACTTTAGGGAATAAAAAGATTTTCTTTCTCTATCAACAACATAATAAATTTTTCCTATTTCCAAAATAATTCTGCATACATTTTTATTGAAAACCCTAAAATACAGAATTTTAGAAATCAGTAAATTAATGATTATATACAATTAGTTTAGTTCACAGAATAATCTTCAAGTTTCAAGAGTATTTCTTGTAACTCCAAAATTTATATAAATATATTTATTTAATTTGCCATATTTCTTTATATTGAGAATCTTATTTTCACTGAACATCCTGCTTAAAAGTTTATCATTTTACCTTTGGAAAACATTAGAATAAAAAGCAAGCAGTACAGTTTCTCATTTTTAATAGACAAGCTTACAAATAACTACATTCTTTTTATTATTAAATAGAAAGCACAGCAATTGTAAATGCAATGTTTCAGAAGAAAACACATAATGTATTAGAAGGTTGCAAGAAACTTTTTCATCTTTAAGCACAAATGAGTTACATAATTTTACAGGTAACAGTGTCTCCCAAAGAAATATTCTTCAAGGTGACTTTAGGGAATGCCAGGGGCAGACAACTCAATTCATTTCATTGCATGTGTTAAAACAACATGCAAATTGTGAACCGCATTTTGTGATTTATCTTGTTGGTAATTGTTATAATTTGTTAATATTATACTAATGTAGTGAAACACAAATAAGATGTATAAATAAATAAATATTGAAGTTATATTTTCCAATTAATTTATTGCAGACACATACTATTAAAAATGTTTGGAGATTTCTACTCTGAGGAGTTTAAGAACAGATGAGGTGTTCGAAGAGGCTTTGATCTCAATAGTTGTTTAGAAGAGAATGCTCAATATTGTAGCCCCTTCAAAATTTCATGAAATGAATATTTCATTGAATTTATGTGTTATTCCAGATTCTTAGTTCTCCAAAATAGCAGATAGAGCTAAAAGTTATTCCTTTTGAATTAGATATGTTAAAATATCCAAAAATATTTTACTATCTGGTTTATAATATTTGAGCATTTAAGCTTTTAATGTCTTTTCCAATTACCTGTCAAAATTTTCTACTTAAAAAAAATAGCCTTTAGTTTGAGTCTTATTTTCTCCTGAAAAACCGTGCTGCTAAGTGAACATCTGGTAAATAAGTTAAAAAATAAAAATTTTAGGCCGGGCTCAGTGGCTCATGCCTGTAATCCCAGCACTTTGGGAGGCTGAGGTGGGGCTGATGACAAGGTCAGGAGATAGAGACCATCCTGGCCAAGATGGTGAAACCCTGTGTCTCTACTAAAAATACAAAAAAAATTAGCTGGGCATGGTGGTGTGTGCCTGTAGTCCCAGTTACTCAGAGGCTGAGGCAGGAGAATTGGTTGAAGCTGCAAACGGAAGTTGTAGTGAGTTGAGATTGCACCACTGCACTCCAGCTTGGTGATAAAGCCATACTCTGTCTCAAGAAAAAATTAAAAAAAAAAAAAATAGAAATAACAATTCTATTCATTGTAATGGGAAAAATTATGATATATTTTATTCCTTCCCCAAATATACAATTATCACAGAAAAAGCACATAATTTAAAAATGAAAACTATTTTACATGTTATAAATATGTTGAAAGTAAACAAATAGAAGTCATACATAATCTGTAATGTAATGTAGGGAACGACCTAAGAGGAAGTGAAGATTTGATTGCAGGTGGAGGATGGTGAAGGCAGGATTAAAGGAGTCATTCTTAGAAAGATACATCCTTCTTTCTGCACTATTTTCTTAATTTTTCTATCTTTCGGAAGCTTATGGTTAGTGTACACTCAAACTTCATATAGAAATATGGTGATATCACAGTAAAGCAACAATAAAGCTAAATACAGCCCCCCTCAAACCCCCCAGAGAAGAGTGATTGTAAACATTCGGAAAGACCAAAACTAGTGGAGATACAAGATGAATTGTGGAAGAGGTTATATCTTCGATCTTCTCACTTGCTCTATGCATGAAAACAAAAATGGTTTTGGATTATTCTTACGCAATTTGGATTGTTCCACAAATCTTTTCTTCTACAAATGGATGTGCTGAAAAATTTTTTGGTTGTGATATCTCCAATAATGCAATTTCAAAAGAGCCTCTTGCATATTTATTTACTATGCATGGAGTGAAAAATCTAGTATCAGGTCTATTCACGTATATATTACCACATCAATATCTTCTGTTTTATATATATATATATATATATAAAACAATTTTTTAAATATATGTATTTATATATATATATAAAACAAAATAAGATATTGATGTAATATATGCGTGAAAATATATATATATAGATATGTTAATATATACGTGAATATATATATATAGATGTGGTAATATATACGTGAATATATATATATATATACACACACATATATGGCTAAATAGGTGTTGGTTTACTTTTTTATATTCTCAAATTTTTTTTGTTTGTTTTGAGATGGAATCTCACGAGATGGAATCTCACACTTGTTGCCCAGGCTGGAGTGCAATGGCACCATCTTAGCTCACTGCATACAATAGTGTTTTGTAACTTTAAAACTGCTATGTATAAGTTAATAAAACAGAATAAGGTGACAATTTATTTTAAAGTTATTAACTTCCGAAGTGCAACCATTTCACTTTCAATGATAACCAATTACTACACATTTCTTTATAGGACTTTCTCCTTAGTTCAGCTTAATTCTGATACTGCAGTTCCACGTATTTTAGATATTTTGATTTTGTCCCACAATGCTTGAATGCACTGTTTTTGTTTCACTTTTATCCCATTTTCTGAGATTTTTTCTTTGAGAAACTTTTTATTGACTTTCTTAATCTGTTTTGTAATGCTATAACAGAATACTTGGACTGAGTATTTTATGAACAGAAATTGATTGCTTCACAGTTATGGAGCCTGAGAAGTCTAACATCAAGGCACCAGTACATTTTGGGTTTAGTGAGGCCATTATCTTCTTTCAAGGTGTCTTGCCCACCGTGTTCTCTGGAGATGAGAAAGTCTAGATGCTGACATGGCAGAAGGTGGGAGGACTAAGAGACATAAGCCACTCACGAAAGCCCTTTTAATCAATGTATTAAACCCAACCTCATGGCCTAATCACCTCTTAAATGTCCCACTTCCAGATACTTCAACATTGGCAATGAAATTTCTACATGAGTTGTGGCAGACACATACATTCAAACCTTAGCACTGACCTATCAACAAAGTCACTCCTGGGATATGTGTTTTCTCTATTGATAAGTACACCAAAAAATTATTTCACAACCTTTTCTTTTTGATCTCTCACAGTTTCCATCTTTATGCTGAAATCCCCTATTTAGTCATGCTTGTAGTTTCCATTACAACATGCTTACTTAACAGTCATGTTTTTCTCCATTGCTGTGTTACATTCCATCTCTCCCTGGGATTGTAGCCCTACTGGTTGCCCAGAAACCTCAGCTCTCTAATTATTTTTCAGTAAATTGTTCATAATTTATCTATTTTTTCCTTCTTTCTCATTGTTATGGTGTAGGCAGTATTTTCCAACCTTTAAAATCCTACGTGGAAACAGAACACTAAGTGGTTATTCCAAGCAGCAAATATCTTTTTCTCCTTAAAATATTTTAAAATTCAAATCATTGTACATATTCAATTTTACTTGATTTTAGCACATGATAAAATTAAGTATGGTTATTTAACCAGTTTAAAAAATATGACTATTGATGGTTATGACATTCATTGCCTCTGTACCTAATTTATTTTATGTTGTCTTACAAATTAAGTATATTTAGGAAAAGCTACACTTTATTCTGATTATCCTTCTTCCATAGTATGTGTATACACAGTAAAAGTTCAGACAAAACATATGACAAGAAGTAGTGCATATTCAACCTTTCCTACCCCAAATTAACATGAAGTTAATTGAACTGGGGGAGACTTATAAATATAATTGGAAATCAAGTAGGGTAATAATAGTTCTATAAAATAAAGCTTAAGAAGCAGATCTTTGATGGTTTAAAATTATTTAGCATAGTCTGTGCACGGTGGCTCATGCCTGTAATCCCAGCACTTTGGGAGGCCAAGATAGGGGTATCACTTGAGGCCAGGAGTTCAAGACCAGCCTGGCCAACATGGAGAGACCACGTCTCTACTAAAAATACAAAAATTAGCCAGGCGTGGTCGTGGGCACCTGTAATCTCAACTATTTGGAGGCTGAAGCAGAAGAATCATTTGAGCCTGGAAGGCAGAGGATACAGTGAACCAAGATTGCACCACTGCACTCCAGCCTAGGCCGCAGAGAAAGATTCCATCTCTCTCTCTCAATTCTCTCTCTCTCTCTATATATATATATATATACACACACACACACACACACACATACACACACACACATACACATACACACACACACACACATACACACATGTATGTATATATTTACCATAGAATAATAAGATCTAATCTATTTGAAGTAAAGGGATGGATAACAAAGCAGAAATGTTAAAGATAAAACTTGATTATATGAAAGTTTAACTTAGAATAAATGCTAATCCCCGAAAACAGGGAGGAAAGTTACAAACACTAAGGAAAGTGACTTTTTTTTAAGAGCCTCGGGTTTTAAGCAGATATTTTACTAAACTTGGATTTGAATGCATTCAAAACTGATAAAACAACCAGTCTTGCTGGTGTTGTCATTGTGTCTAAAATATTTACGAGTAAACACCAGGGAAACAATGGAGGGTAAAATTTATGTCTGTCATTTAATCAGTATTATAAGTTTTGTAAACTTATAGTTTGTTAGGTCATTCAATCATTCTTTCACTATAAATTAATCTGATTAAATGTCTCTACATTATCCAAATAAATTATGCAATTGTAAGATGGGCATATTTGTCTGTGAACCTAACTGAAACACTAAATCTTGCCTCCTCCCTAAAGTCAATTACTGGGAAAAACAGATTGACTGGGAAGGCATACAACTTTCATTTCTCTTCCAAAAATTCTGAATAGAAAACTTTTTTTTCCCTGAATAAGAAACTTTTTTTTTCTAATTCAAAAATAAAATCTCTGGAGATTAAAATATTACCAGTTTGCCAAACTGGATAGTAACTTTATTCAATCAAACTGAAGAATTCAAACAGAAAATGATGAATGATGCTGATAGTTTGTTTTAAGTCATAGTCTGTAAGGATTGGCTAGGGTCTTATCATGGCATTTCAGATTTAAACCTTTTTCTCATATACGCTATTTCACTTCTGCAGCATGCAATTATATTAAACAAATTCATACTAACATTAATATTCATGTCTTAGGCTACATAAAATTTTGTTTTTGGAAAAATAATAGAAAATAATTGAACACTAACACAAAACCTTTAGCCATATTCCTATCTGTGTGCACTATTTAGGTTGTACCAAAATAAAGAAAATTCTCCCTAATTAACAAATAAATATAAAATGGAATAAATGGTGACTGGTTAATATAAATTTGATATATCAGGCCTATATGACTTAGCAAAAGGTTTGAATTATAGAACAAGTTTAATATTCTATGAAACATGTTTAACATTCTGTAATTATAATACGTATAAATAAATTAGGTTTTGTTACTTGTAGATGAACATTACAATATAGAGTATGCTATCAAAATGCAAACACAAAATTAGAAACAAAACAAAATCTAAAATAGCCCTGCATATCTTCTCTGTGTTTTTTTTTTTTTTGAGAAATTAGACTATGTCCACACATTCCTCATTTTTGTGTTTGCTTTTACATACTCTTACAGAACACCAAAAAACATTCAATTTGCTCGTGGCAGGAAAATAATTACAAATTGAAAAAATAGATTTAAGAGAGACCTTTTTGATTATTTAGATTTAGATACTAAGCAGAGACTCAGAAAATTGAGTTCTTTCCCAAGGTCACTCAGCAAATTACTAGGCAAATCATATATTTTACTCTAGGGATAGTGTGCTTTTCAGGATACTAGGAAAGATGATACACAGAACCATTTTTTTAGATGAACTAAACAAAAATTATCTTCATAAGATAAGCTTGCATTTTTACACTCATAATATACTGGATTATTTGTCCCAAGTTCTCACTCTGTTTTCATCAAAGCCATACTTCAACATACTTAGTGACTCCCATTAGAATAGGCAATGTATATTTTTTGAGAATGACTTAGGGATTGAAAATGTGAGTTACTTTGGCTAATGGAGTATTGGAGAATGTGACACAGGCAGAGCCGTTACTGTGTTGCATAGCTTCACTTGTCTTCTTGAGCTTCTGTCATCTACCCTGAGTAAACCATGCTCTGTAGGGTGAGGAGGCAAGTGCAGTTGACATAATGGAAACATTGCAAAGGTAATTAATGCAAGTGCTTAGGGTGTTAAGTGTCAGTGGATTTTGTCTTCCTTGAAATATAAACATAACTTGGCCAGAAGGCCTTTTAAAGTAAGAGAGAGCATGAACCCCCAGTTTGCACATAAGTGTTAAAATTTTCAAAATTCTAATATTGTCTGTGATTATTAATTTAAATAAAATTTTAAATTTCAGAATAGATCTAATGTTACAAAAATGCAGGTTTAAGTTTAGCATAGACTTCTCTTATATCTCATATTCATTTTCTCCAATTATTTATATCTTCCATGAAGATGGTACATTGCTACAATTAATGAAGCAATCATGATATATTATTATTAACTAAAGTCCCTGATTTATTAAAATTTCCTGTTTTCCCCAACATGCTTTTTACAAATGTTTTTAAAGTTTTTGCCTTCGATTCCATGTTACCTTTAGTAGCCATGTCCCCTTACATTTCTTATTTTTTGTTATGACCTTCTGAGTTTTGAAGATTATAGTTAAAATATTTTATAGGATGTTCCCTAATTGTCATTTGTCTATTTTTTCTCATCGTTAGATCAAGATTGTGTGTGTGTTTACCTTTTTTATTACAGCTTATTGAGTTATGAGTAGTATATAAAGAACCACACATATTTGATGTGTACATTATTATTCATTTGGACATTACAAACATCATGATATCATCATCATGATCAAGGTAATAGATACATCCCACACCTCCCAAAGTTCTCTTGAGTCTCATACTGTGTTTGTTTTGTGTGTGTGTGATAAAAAAACTTAACATGAGATCTACCCTCTTAACAAATTTTGAAATGCAAAATATTGCATAGCTAATTATATCCACTATGCTGTACCACAGATATCTAGCACTAACATTCATCTAGCATAACTGAAACTTCATACCCATTGAACAACTCCCCGTTTCTCCCATCTCCTAGCTCCTGGAAACTGCTTTTGTGTTCTTTGCTTCTATGAGTTTGATTATAATAGACACTTTATATAAGCAGAATCATGCAGTATTTATTTTTCTGTGACTAGTTTATTACACTTAGCATAATGCCTTCAGGTAATGTGTTTTTTGAAAAAAAGACTACAGTGGTAAATTGCCGTTCTCATTACATGTTGGTAAGGGAACACAACATCAACATCACTGGTAATGTTCACCTTAGCATCTGGCTTAAAATAGTGTTTATCAGATTTCTCCACTATAAATTTACTCTTTTTTGTTTTGTTTTGTTTTGTTTTGTTTACTTCCCTGTTCTTTCCTACAATGAAAAAAAATCAATTAAGGAATAAGGATTTATGTCAAGGTCATTAATGACAAAGTAACTTCATAAATTATTTAGAATTCTTTCTTCTGCATGGGATATTTGTCTATACTTCTCCATTTACTTATTTATACCATCATTTGTTTACATTAACACAGACACATTAATATTTACATTATATTTAGGGTTATAATCTAATAATCTTTAAATTCAAATTATTCCAACTTACACCATTGGGAGATTCTCCACATAGTGCCTATGTCTCTTTAACATGCTTGTATTTGTTTATTGGTCTTCAGAGAAACTCAATCGTCAACCAGAAAATGTTTAAATTTACCTCTAGCTTGGAAGCCCTGCTTTCAGTTGTCCTGTCTTTCTCAACCAAACCAATGCATTTCTTAAATGTATTTGATTGATGTCTCATGCCTCTATAAAATATATAAAACCAATCGGGGTCCAGTGCAGTAGCTCACACCTGTAATCCCAGCACTTTGGGAGGCCGATGGGGGCAGATCACGGGGTCAAGAGATGAGACCATCCTGGCCAACATGGTGAAACCTCGTCTCTACTAAAAAATCAAAAATTAGCTGGGCATGTTGGCAGATACCTGTAGTCCCAGCTACTTGGGAGGCTGAGGCAGGAGAATCGCTTGAACCCAGGAGGCGGAGGTTGCAGTGAGCCGAAATTGTGCCACTGTATTCCAGCCTGGAGACACAGTGGGACTCCATCTCAAAAAAAAAACCAGTCTGTACCTTGACCACCTTGGGCACATGTTCTTAGGAGCTTCTGAGGGCTGTCTTATGGGCCATGGTCACTCATATTTGGCTCAGAATAAATATCTTCAAATATTTTACAGAGTTTGACTCTTTCCATTGACAAGAGATATACATAAATCTTTCTCAGTTCTATATTGTGGGTTGCAAGAGATAAAGCCCATTAAATTATGTGTTACCCTCCCCCAAGACTTTAGCCTTTATGAGTTTCTCACTGTCATGTTAGTCCACGCTAAGCTTCCAGCAATTCATCGACATTAATAGTTAAGGGTCCTACCAGTCTTTGGTTCCAACAGCTTTTGCTCTAGGTAAGTAGATCGCAACTGAATTATGTCCCCAGATTTCAAAGTAGTGGTATTGTTACCCAGAAAGGGGTACCAATCCAGATCCCAAGAGAGAGATGGTTCTTGGATAGCATAAAAAAGAATTGGAAGCAAATCCATAGGGTAAAGTGAAAGCAAGTTTATTTAAAAAGTAAAGAAATAAAAGAATGGCTATTCGATAGGCAGAGCAGGGGTGTGGGCTAATAGACTGATTATACTTATAGTTATTTCCTGATTATATGCTAGACAAGGGGTTGATTATTCATAAGTTTTCCGGAGAAATAGGTAAACAATTCGGAACTGAAGATTTCCCCTTTTTATTAGATCATATAAGGTAACTTCCCGGCATTACTATGGCATTTTTGAACTATCATGGTGCTGGTGGGGGTGTATTTTGGCATGCTAATGCATTAATATTAGTGTATAATGTACAGTGAGGGTGACCAGAGGTCACTTTCTTCATCATCTTAGTTTTGGTGGGTTTTGGCCTGCTTCTTTACCACAGCCTGTTTTATCAGCAAGGTCTTTGTGACCTGTATCTTGTGGCAACCTCCTATCTTACCCTGTTACTTAAGATGCCTAACCTCCTAGAAATGCAGCCAAGTAGGTCTCAGTTTTATTTTACTCAGGCCCTCTTCAAGATGGAGTCACTCCTTTATAACATCTCTGACAGTTTCTCATGTGGCCTAAGTTCCCTAATAAATCCAATAAAGGTCATTGATTTTCTGTTTTTCCTGCTTTTTCAGTTTGTGGTAGAGTTAGGGGTAATAATTTTTTAAGCTCTTTATGTTACCACCCACGGGGTTCTTTTGCCTACTGCATAAAATAAGACCACAACATTATAACAGAGAAAGAGTTTAATATACATCAGACTGGCCATACCATGTGGGAGATGAAGTTTATACTAAAATGATCTATTCCAAAGCTCGGAGGTTGGAGGCTTTTCAAAGGCAGTTTGGGGGAAGGTGTGGGGGTGGCAGGGTGGCAGCTGATTGCCACTGATTCGTTGGGGTGGAGATAAATTCACAGTGGGTTGAAACTGTCCTCCTGTGAGCAGAATTGCTTTGGCTAGGGCCACAGGATAGGGGTTGGCAACTCCAGGTGGATCCATAGGTGTCAGATATTGAAAAACCTAAAGCAGGTATCTCAAAAGGCCGCTCTACAATAGTGGTGTAATTTGCAGGAGTCATTGGGGAAGTCACATATCTTATAACCTCCAGAATAGTGGCTGACAATTGTTCACGTAGGAGCCTTGGCAGGACTCAGGCTTCCCTCCTCCCTGTAGCCTGATGCTTCCCATTAGATTTATAAAAGCCATTGAGTTTCAGGGCAAGGTCTATTATCACTTAAACAATAGCCTAAATGTCTCTCAAAGTCAGCTTGGCCTGTTAGCTCAGAAATAATTTAGGAAAAGACAAGATGGAGAGGTGAGTTAGCTCAGATCTCTTTCACTCTTATTATTTTCTCACTGATATAATTTTTGTAAAGGTGTTTTTATTTACATATTTAAACTGAAAAGGAGAGCAATTTTTAAAATTTTATAACACTGTATAAACAAAAGAAAACCTTTTGGGGGGTATTCTCTCTTCTACAGGTGTGGAAACTCTGCTATTAATTTTTATGGCTAACCAATGATGTTTATAATGCTAATTTGATACTAACATTAATGATGAAAGCATGTCACCTTTCATATCAGGATAATAGTTTTTACTAGGTACAAATTAAATGGAGACAGATAGAATGTCTTGCTCATAATCATACTGCCAGTGAATGACAGAAGTAGGCAGTTAACGCTTCATATTAGAAATTACATTAATGCAGTTTTCTCTTTAACATAATATGTCCCCTCACTTCTTAGGAGATTTCAGGCAGAAGAAGAAAAATAAGAGAATAATAAAGAAAAATGAAACAACTTTCTTGTTTAACCATATGATTCTTGATATTATGAATGTGATGGAATAACATACATACTCCCTTTAAAAACACAGGAGGCTGCGTATGGTGGTTCACACCTGTAATCCCAGAACTTTGGGAGGCCAAGGTGGGAGGATCGCCCGAGTTTGGGAGTTAGAGACCAGCCTGACCAACATGTTTTGACATTTTATCATGGGAGACATTCCCACCTTCCCAAGTTCCTCTGGCCAATGAAAGGAGTTCCTTTAAACTTCCACTGGGGTGATTGACTCTTAGTTTCTTCCCGTACCCTCAAAATTCAAACATAAACCATTAAAACTCCCAGATGGAGAGAGATGGGAGGTGGGCATGGCGCTGGGAAATTCTTGCCCTTAAAACTACGGACCCTCATGAACCTGGAAAGAGAACACATTCCCTCAGGATTGCCACCAATTCTTCTTTGTATGGCTCATAAAATTTAGCTGTCAATCCCTTTGGTACAAAGTTTTTTTTTATTGGTAGGTCTTTGTATTATCAGTTCCATTTTTTAATTTATTATTTGTCTGTTCTAGGTTTAAATTTTGCCATAGTTGAAGCTTAGGAGTTTGTGTATTTCCAGGAAATTATCAATTTTCTGTAAGTTTTCTAGTTTGTGTACATAAGAGTGTTCATAATAGTCTTTAAGAATCTTTTTTTATTTCAATGGGACCATTTGTAATTTCATCTTAGTTACTTCTGGTTGTGCTCATTCGGATCTTCTTTCCATTTCCTTTGTTAATCCAGCTAGTGGTCTATAAATAATGTTTATCATTTGAAAAATTTTTTTTGCAAATAGTTATTTGCATCCCAACTTCATTTATTTTTCGTCTGATTTTATTTATTTTCTTCTGCTAGTTTTTGGGATAATTGTTTGTGTTTTTTAGTTCCTCTAGATGTAATATTTCATTGTTAATTTGATATCTTTCCTACCTCTTGATGTGGTTGTTTACTGTTACAATCTTTCCTCTGAACACTGTTTTTTGCTTCATTTGAGAGATTTTTGGTATATTGTATGTGTATTTTTATTAATTTCAAATACTTTATTATTTATCCCCTAATTTCATTGTTACTCAAAATTCATTCAGAAGTAAATTGTTTACTTTCCATGGTCTGGCGTGGTTTTGAGAGATCTTCTTGACATTCATTTTTACTTTTATCTTACCATCATTGATAGTATGCTTGATATGACTTTGCTTTTTTGAATTTATTGAGACTTGCTTTATGACTGAGAAAGTGGTTGATCTTAGTATATCTTCCATGAGCAGATGAAAAAAATGTATATTCTTTAGTTGTTGGTAGAGTATTCTGTAGACATCTATTTGGTCCAATAAAGCATCAAGTTTAGGTCTAGAATTTCTTTTTTTTCTGCCTTAATGAACTGCTAATGCTTTCAGTGGGATATTGAATTCCCACATTGTTATTGTGGAGCTATCTAAGTCTTTTTGTAGATCTAGAAGTACTTGTTTTATGAATTTGAGCATTGCAATGTTTGATGCATATATACATATATATTGAATATTTAACTCTTCTTGTTGAACTGAACTCTTTATCATGTAACGGCTTACTGTGTCCTCTTTTACTGTTATTAATTTAAAGTCTATTTTGTCTCATGTAAGATCAATGAACTCTGCTCTTTTGTTTTCCATTTGCATGGAAATAAAAACAGATCTTTCTGGATCCCTTTACATCATGCCTGTGGGTGTTGTTACATATGAGATAGGTCTCAAAGAAAGCAAACAGTTGGGTCTTGCTTTTTCTATCCAACTCGCCCCTCTATGACTTTTTTTTTTTTTTTTTTTTTTGAGATGGAGTGTGGAGGCAGGGGAACTTAAGGCTGATTTGTGCTGACTTCCTAGAACTGAATCAAAAGGAAAATCCCACCTCTTCACATCCAAGTAAGCAAATAATCAGAGGCTACTCCCTCTGCACTACATGGTAGATGAAAAAAAGAAAATACCTCTGATTGGTCCCTCCCACAACCAGTCAGACTGGTCATGAGCCAAAGCTTCATGTGTAACTTTGTAACTTCACTTCAGCCTCTGATTTGTCCCCTTCTACAACCAATCAGGTATTTGCATAGGATGGAACTCTTGTTACTTTACTTCAGCCTCAGATTTGTCACCTTCTGAAACCAATCAGACTGGTTGTGGGCTACTTCTTTTATGTAGGGTGTAAAACAAGTAACCAGTGGGAAACCTCTACAGGGTATTTAAATCCCAGAAAAGTCTGTAACCAGTGCTGTTGAGTCCCTTGCTTGAGCCTGCTGCCACTCTGTGGAGTGTACTTTCATTTCAATGAATCTGTGCTTCTCTTTCATTGCTTTGTTTGGGAGTTTTGTGCAATTCTGTGTTAAAAATGCTAAGAATCTGGATACTCTCCACTGGAAACAAAATCACATTAATTTTTAGATTTGCCTCTTAAAAACCTCCAATAGTTTGCTATATATAAATCACCTGCTAAAATCGATCTGTATCATTCTACTGTTGATCTTTTGATTAGATACTTATATTTCCATAAGCAGGGAGTAGTTTCTACTTCCTTAATTCCCCTCCCTGAAAAAGTTACCCTGAGGCATGATCCTCGACAATAAAGAATATAACATAGAAAGGGACATGGAAACACAGTTGAGTGTCCCTTGTGATAACGAAAATGAGCACAGTGTTATAGCAATCTTTATTTTCCACACTCCAATGTGTGTAGGAAATTGAGAATGAAAATTTTTCAAGTCATGCAAAATAATATAGAAAACTAAAAACACAATTTTAAGCACTGTGGTGTCAGGTTGAGCCACACTGCATTATGTCAATGATTTCATTTCCTCTACAAGGCTTTGACAGGAAAGTCATATATCTTTCCTAAACAAGAAAGAGAAGGTGGAATATATTTTATCTCATTAGAACATTTTGAACTAAAGGCACAATGGGGCCACTTGGAACATTAGATCCTGCTGCTGATTTCATATTTATTTCATTGAACTGACAACAAAGTAACTGATCTTTATCTCAGGGTGCAAACAAAGAATAGCAAAACAAATAAACCTACTGGGGAGAACATAAAATGTTTTGAAAATTACAGAACACTGCATCCTTCTGTCCTTTTAGAAATTGTTAAGTAGTGAAAATAAAAATACATGTTTAATCACAAATTAACTGTTTTGTGTTAAAAACCTATAAAATGAGCTCTATTACAGTCTAAAGAATGAGACGTCTCCAGTAAATTTCAGTTCAAAATAGAACCATCCTATGTTATCCTATATTTATGTAATACTCATTTTTGTTTATCTTATCACCTTGAAGGAACACAAAATAATACATTAAGAGAAATATTTATTTGATATATGCGCTTTCTACCATTTCAAAGACTCCTTTAAATATTTTCAGATGTTTTCAGGGTGTGTCTTATATAAGTCCCCACAACATATTACCATCTACCTCACTAGGCCTACTAGGTGCCACGATTGGTTCTCACCTCTCTTTGCCATCCTTAACTCTCATACACACCACTACTTTTCATCAGCATCCCTGAATACTACTAATAGTGAACTGGAATCTTGAAATCCAAAAAGAATATATGTTTTCTGAGTTTTTATAATGTATTATCTACTGGGAGAAATGTCAAAACAAGTCCTCATCCTACTAGCATGTTAGAGAGCTGAAATAAAACAGCTTTTTCTAAGTTTATTTACAGTCCTTTCTCTGAGATCTGTTCACTAGTTTATGGAGCTAGGCTGGAATGTTTTTGAGTGGTAGGTATCACTTTATGTGAAAATGTTTCTCCTGAGAGGACTAAGGCACTGTTACTGGATTAAATTATATGTGTTAATTTTTGCTTTAGTATAAACTTTGTCCTAGGAACCTTGTCAGTAAATCTCATACATGGTATTATAAGGCAAGCTGTGAAATTTCACCAGACAAGCATATATTACTATGTGCCATAGTAATGACCCATGTAAGCTCAAAAAAATTCATAAATGTCTTATATTTTTCAGAAATGGGAGCCCCAGAGTCAATATAAAATACTTGCATGTAAAATTTTGATGATATAATACACTTTATAAGTTACAAGCCAGTATTTTATTCAGAAGTTTTTTTTTAATATAAGAAAATAATGGTTACTTTAATTTTTAACTCCATTGCTCTAATTTCATAAGTATCATCACATGTGTACACTTTAAATTATTAGGAAGCTGTCATGTAGCAGTGTGAACTTCTCTGAAACAAAATAAGAAATGTTGGAATTACTTCTAAGGAATATTTCATGAGCAAAATGAGTCATATTCTCAAGGAGTAGGTTATTTTTACCAATAATATTTTAATCAAGGATGCTGTGTTTTCTACAGACTGTATAAACATTTTTGTTTTGTTTTTCACTAAATTAATAATAAACTAAAAATTTATTCTGATTTACACTGATTTAGAAATACGCAAATTAAATCTATAAACTTCTGCATTTTTTATTTCTTTGTTTTTATTTCTAGCTTAAGGATGAAAAAATGTTTTCCTCCAAAAAATATATATTTTCAGAAACAATGTGAGCTCTGGGTTTCAGTTATAGTGCGTATATGACATACAAACTGTATATATTAAAAATAATTCTGGCCATTTGTGTTTGTGTTACAAATAATTCAAGACTTTCTTTCAAGTTGAAATAGAAAACATGTTTCTATAAAAAAAGACATAATTAGCACCATTGTAGTCAGAAAGAAGATTTTTAGATAAAGATTTGGTGTCTGCGATAATAAAAATTCCCAGAGGCTAGCTACACAACCTCTGGAAAAGTATAGTATCTTACCAAATTCCTAACAGACCAATGGAAAGATACTTAATCAGATTTGGGGATTGTCTATGTAAAATATTTGCTTATATAAAATATCTTTTTAAAAACTGTTGAGACAAGGATTTAGAAAGACAGATATTCCAAAATTCTGAATGCCTGAAATGCAGAAAGAACAAAAGGAAGATTGGTATATATCTTCTACTATTTTTATCCCTAGGTCTAGGACTTTCAGTTTTGATATATAAGTCAAATTAGTGAAAGGAGGAAAGAAGTAAGCTGAACAGGCCTTGTGCGGTGGCTCACCCCTATAATCCCAGCACTTTGGGAGGCCCAGGCGGGTGAATCATGAGGTCAAGAGATTGAGACCATCCTGGTCAACATGGTGAAACCCCATCTCTACTAAAAATACAAAAATTAGCTGGGCGTGGTGGCACACGCCTGTAGTCCCAGCTACTCGGGAGGCTGAGGCAGGAGAATTGCTTGAACCCAGGAGGCGGAGGTTGCGGTGAGCCAAGATCGCACCTTTGCACTTCAGCCTGGGTAACGAGGAAAACATCGTCTCAAAAAAAAAAAAAAATTAAGCTGAAAAATAATTTGCCCTGAGGGCTTTATGTAATGAAGCAAATGTTTTATATCTGGGCAGCCTACAGAGTAGTCTCAAGCTCCATGTAGATTCTGAGCACATAAACTGTGGCTAGTATAATTGAGAAACTGAGATTTTAATAATATTTTAATTTTTAATAAAAATTAAACTTTACTATAAAGTTTATTAATTATTTTTATATAATTAAACTTTATTATATAAAATTTTATTATAAGAAGATTTAATGTTTTAATTTTTAACAAAAATTAAACTTCATTTTAGAATGATTGTAGACTTTCAGAAACAAAAAGTAAGGGTAGTTCAGAGTTTCCAAATACTTTACACTCAGTTTTCCTTAGTAATGTCATCTAGCTTAGGTAAGGTCAACTTGTTGCATATAATGAGCTAACACTACTATATTATTATTAACTAAAGTTCATAATTGATTCATATTTCTTAATTGTTTACCTAATGTCTTTTGCTAGTTCAAGAATTTATACGAGGTACCACATTACACTCTTATGTTTCCTTAGGTTCCACTTGGCTGTAACAGTTTCTCAGACTTTTCTTGTTTTTGATTGATTACCTGGACATTTTGAGGAGTACTGGTAACCAGGTATTTTATAGCATGTTCCTCCATTATGATTTTTCTGATGTTTACCCAGATTTGAATGTGGTTATGAATTGTGGAAACAAAGACCCTGAGGTAATGTACCATTCTTATCACAACACATTAAAGGTAACTACTATCAATATAACTTAGCATTGTTCATGTTAAACATTATGAGCTGGCTGAGGCAGTGCTTTTTGGATTTCTCAAATGTAAAATTACTCTTTTTTCCTGTATTTCCATACAATACTTTTTGAAAGACTGTCACTATGTGCAACCCTCAAGACTGTCCATATAATACTTTTTGGAAGACTGTCACTATGTGCAAACCTTAAGAAATATGGATTTGCACTCAACTTCCTTGAGTGGGATGTAGCTACACAAATTATCTGTAATTTTTCTGCAAGGTAGATTTGTGTACTATCCCCCATTCATTTGTTTAATCATTTATTTATATTGGTATAGATCTATGGATGTTTATTTTATACTGTGGGTTATAATCCAAAAACATTTTAATTATTTTGTTACTAATATTTTTCTAACTTCAGACTTGGGAGAATTTTCAGTTGAATTATGCGTCCCTTTGACATAGCCCAGTCATTTTTTTTCTACACATCCTGTAGCACTCTTAGACTCAACTGTTAATTCAAGAAGCCCTTCTTTCTCTTACTGGAGAACAGTGTTAATGCTTAAAACATGGAAAATAAGTATGCTCATTGTCACTGAGATGTTGCTGCTTCTAAGCAAAATTTTTTGAATTATAATTCATTCAATTTTAAATTCATGTATTTCTTTGTGGCTTGTCACTCTATTGTGTTAAACAACTTCAATTGACAGATAAGAACACATTTATGTGGTTCTTGAGTAAAAATATAAGGCTTAAAATTTAACATCTTCCACTCACTAACTAAAAAAGTTTGCCCAAGTTAATTCAAACTCTGCTTTATTATTCATCCACAAAGGGATTATTTTATTTTCTTTAAAATATTTTTTATGGATTTTATAAGAAAATTTATTGAAAAAGACATTGGCATATGCTAAATTCTGGGAAACACCACTCAGCCTCAGTGTTCTAAGGAACTGGCCTTGCACCCAAAACTAGCCTGAGAGTTTCTCTCATTGAACATAATTTATCTCATAGAACAACATCAGATAAATTGATACCGAGGCAAGATTTTTAAAAAAATTTATTCTTTAATCTTGTCTGAGAAGAAAGGAGGACAGCGTCTATATGTACGCCATAAAAATGATTCACTATTCATTTGTCTTTGACTAATATGTACAACCCTTGATTTCTTATCAATCATAGATTAAGCCTTTCTTCTAGATAGGATTCATATAGATATCAGTGGAGGAATTACCTGCTTCTTGACAGCAACCCATTCGGAACAAAGCTCTACTCCCTGAACCTTCTGTAAAATCAACACAAGCCTAATCACCTAACTCATGTCTTACATGAGTGATATCCTTCTCTGAGATGACAAAAATCCAACTTTGTCTACTGACTACTGGTACATACCCAGTAGTCTAGCTGGAGATCATCAACACAGCAGTAGTATTGTTTCTATAAAGGTCAGCCAAAGCTGTTGCTGGTTACTGTGGCTCTCATTCATAGATTCCATTGATTAACTGTTCATTAGACTCAGAAAATATATTATCATCTGCTATTTAATGTAGATTAAAGGATGGATCTGACAGGATCCTTTTGGTGCCACTTCACCAACAGGGCCTCTGCTCAAGTTTTGCTAAAGACCAGTGGGCTGGCTCCACCCACTTGGCCTGGCAGGCTGTGCTTGGTTTGCACCACCAGCCCGGATCTCATGCCCATCACAGGTCAGCCAGTCGTGGAGTGGGGGAGGGCTGTGTGAGTGAGTACACATGAGGTCCAGCCACAGTGCACAGCCAGGCATGCCAGCTGCTCAGAGGGTAGAGCAACTCCAGGGGCCAGCACAGACACAAGCTCCATGTGAGTCTGTGACTGGATCATGTGTGCCTTAAGCGGCTTCTGCCTTGAGCAATGATATCTGGACAAGGGGGAACACCATAACAATCAAAAATTCAGAGATGCCAGCAACCGTGCAGTCCCAAAGAAGGTGTTACAGCATGTTACAGCTCTGGCTTGGGAAGCCTCAAGGTCTGGGCCCCCAGGAAGCGTTATGGCTCATTCATGTTACAGCTCATTTATTCCCACCTGTCCACATGCTTTGACAAAAGGGGGCATGTCCCAGCTTGTTCATTCCTCACTCTAGCCTGTGGCTCCTGGGCTAGCCTGGCCCTGCTGCCACTTCCCATCATGTGAGGAGGGCATCCAGTGTGGGTGGAGGACAAGAGGGCTGCAGCATTACAAATCCTTTCCCACCTACCGTTCAGCAGGTCCCATGTTCTTCTCCTGCATCCATGAAAAACGAAGTTAGGCAGACAACCAGAGAGGAGGCAAGGTGGAGAGGAGTTTTATTGAGTGATAGAAAAGCTCTCAGTGGAGAGGGGACCTGAAGTGGGTAGTCCCTACCCAAAGGCAGGTAGTCCCCCAAGTGTGTCTGAGTCCAGGGTTTTTATGTGCTCAGAATGGGAAAGTGCATACAGATTGATACATGGACAAGCCTGGAAAAAGCTTCATTTCATTGGCTAAAAGGCATCAAGGAAGTACATGGAACTGGCTGTTGGGTTTTCAGGTTTTAAAACTGCCTTTGGTTTGAAAGTTTCACTGGGTAGGAATTTGTCTGCCTCCTGCTGCTATCATTACTACTGAACATGACTTCTTTCTATTAGGGGCTAAGGAACTAGTACAATTTACTGACACCAAAAACTACCATTTTAATGAATATAGAAAGTGCTATGCAGCCATATGATGTTTGGAGGTGATTCAGTGCAGGATAAGAAATTTAGTCTGGGATGGGTTGGGGATGACTGGTGAACATGGTCTAGAATCCTTTTAAAAACAAAATTAATTTTTTCTTTTGCATTTTCTGGTTGAACTTTATCTGTTATCTTAACTTTTGAATAGGATTATAAAATATAAATCTCTGGTGCAATGTAAGAGGAAATTTTCCTCCTTTGGTCAGAGATGGGCCATAAGATCATCCTTAGATTTTTTGATATTTGTTTTTCAAGTCCAGTTTCAACTGATACTTTCAGTATGTATTTTATGTTACAATGAATTATTAATGATGACATGAATCTTATTAAACATTTATATACTCCTATAGTTTCAGGAAAAATAAAATGTGTATATTATTTGGCTTTCCATAAAATCCTGCCTTTATAAATGTTGTTTATGATAATTTGTAATTCAGAAAGAAAAGTATAAAATGAGAACAACATATTGCAGTAACATACTATACATTCTCTCAAATAAAGTAGGGTCAATACATCAATCCAGGAACACAACATCAATCAAAACATCAGTGATATTCCCCCAAATGAAAAATAAATGCCAGAGGGCTATAGCTAAGGTTGTACCCACCTTTCCAGGAGCAGTTCTGTGATGCTCAGTTAACCCTTTTCTTTCTTCTCTGCCTCTTTTCTGTATCATCTCTGCAGTATTCCCTCACTTCCCACCTTTGCCTTTTGTGCTAAGCAGTTATTCTGTGTAATGGCCAAGGCAGAGGCAGAAGCTGGAGGGATAGAGGCAGATGAAGGGCATTCATGCCAATTAAATGTTTAATCGCCTGCTTCTGAAGCATGAGCATTTTAAACTGAACACAGCCATTTATTTTATAACTGCAAGCAAGATTAAAATATATTTGAGGAAGTAACACACTGATTTCCAATCATGCTCATTTGCTAGCAATCATTTCAAGTCTTTTCTCCCAAGAAGAGTTTGATAGGTGGCAAGGTAAGAACTGCTAAAACAGACTTTTAATTCACATTGCCTGGAACCGTCCTAGAAACTTTTAATTCACATCTTTGCCTGGAACCATCCTAAAGAACACGAGGAACGTAATTCAGACAGTTATTTACTTACCTGTTAGTGAAAATCTTAGATTGTCTGAATTGCCAAAACAATCTTTGTCATACTAAAGCTTAATGTTAGCACATAACATTTGTTCATTTAAGTGAAGTGCTCTACAGCCACCTGTATTTCTATTGGTGTATGTGTCCCCCAGGGTACAGTCAGTAGCATATAATAATTCAGAAATGATTGCCTCAACCTTTTGTTCAACTCACTCAGTTAACTCAGATAAAATACATAGAAAAAGAAAATCTTCCAACAAACTTGCTAATTTTCAGTCTCATGTGTTTTTTGCCTTCTGCAGTTAATGGGAAGAAATATCGGTAGAATTGGCTTAATAATTTGTCCAGCTATCAAAATTCAGTAATTTATTTTTTTCAGGAATTATAAAACAACCTGACCCTTCAAATAAGGGCTCTTTTAAATATTCAATGTTGACTAGTTGCTCTTTGTAAAAATAGCAAGTAACCTGTGTATTCAGTTGGGGGACATAGAGCACATACAAACTCATATTGAGCACTAGTTAGACAAAAAAAATAAAAATAAGTAAATGAATATTGTTTTGTTAATTAAGTTTTCACCTCATTGAGATCATATTGCTTGGTGGAAGCACAGAAATACTAAAGGAATTTTTCCATATAACCAGGTGGATGACATGACAAGCAGATATTACTACTAGTAGTGACAGTGGATTACTTAGGACATTACAGGTGAAGATGGCAATCACTTATATAATAGTAGTTTCAAAAGGTCTGTGTCAATTGAAGTAGTCCACTCCTCAAGGGATGAAGGTTCTGATCAGTTCCCTAACAGATGTGCCGCTCCAGAATCCTAGAACTAATTTCTCATAAAGATGGCAAGATTTAGACTGTAGAGATTTACACCAGAAATCAACATGTTGTTGTTGTCTTTTGTGCTCTTCCAGTCTCCCTCTTTCTGTGCCTTTCTGTCTATGTCTCTCTCTTTCCCACTCTCTGTCTCTTTATCTCCCTATACTCCCTGAATCCCCAAAGAATTACTACTTTTTTCTCTCCAAAATGCTCCCTTAAATATAATATTTAGGCGAAAATTTATATCAATAAGTAACGAATTATGTTTACCTTTGTAAATAAGTAACTAATTATGTTTACCTTTGTATTTATTTTCTAATCCTCTATCAATAAGTAACTAATTATGTTAACCTTTGTGAATAAGTAACTAACTATGTTTATCTTTGTATTTATTTTCTAATCCTCCCATTCTATCTAACTCCTACATGGGTCTGGTGTTAAATTTGGTAAGGAAGATATCATAGAAAAAGAGAGGAAGAAAGAGACATTGGAAATTGTTATACTGCTAAAATATATATATGCTGCCGCAAAGTCTCAAAGAGGATAAAAAATTCAAGTCATTTTTTGAGATTTATGAGACATTTTTAAGAAGAGAATCTCAAGGCATAATTTACATACAGCCAGAGATTTCTTCTCTATAATAAATATTTAGTTCCATTTAAAAGTAGGTGGAATTGATATAGGTGTTTTGTTTTACTGCCCAAACTTTGAAAAGTTTTTTTTTTAATTTTGCATACTGAATATGGAAAACATTAACTCAGATTCTTAGAATGTAGGAGATTTTGTCTATTAACATTAGGAAATTTGAAAATAATAATACTCTGCACATTAGCACTTGCGTCGAGGAGGATGGTGAAAGGCTTAAGAAAATGAACTCAAGTCATGAAATTCTCTGTTTGAATCCTCTCTGTCATTTAGTGCAAGAAATAATATGAGACATCCTAAAGCTCCCCCAAGACATGTTTTCATCTGTGATCTGATGCTTGATAATAGTAAATGACTCACAGAGATTTTTTGGGAGAATTAAATGAGTTAATCTGTAGTGTCTGGTAAAGTGTACGAGCTCAATAATTGTGACTGGCTAAGAGAATGTCACTATAAGGCAGGTGAATTGAACTTATAAACACCCTTAGTTATGTCATTTTTAAACACCTATAAAACTTAAAATCTTCACTGAATATTTTAACTCTTTTGTTTGAATCTCAGTCAAGTGTTTAACATATAATTTTTCCCTCCTCGAATACAGGAATTACATCTTTCTTTTTTACACAATGTAAGCCATGATGAATATTTGCTGAATTGATACTAAGAAAGTAATATTGTCACTTATAAAATTGCAAGTGTCTGTTATGCCTCAAATAATTCATATTTGCCTGCCTTAACCAATTACTGCTATGAGTGGTTTCGATCAGCATTAAGTGCATATCAGTATTAAGTGAATATAAAATATAAATGTATAGTGCTATGGCATGCTGGTACAATACCACGAGGTAATGCAATGAAAGATAAGATTTGGGACAGAGATGCCTGTAGGAGGTCCAAGAGTTATGGGAAACAATTCAAATTGTACAGAACACAATCACAGGATTAAGAAAAGCAATTGTCACTTGCCCTGTGTGGTTACAGCAAGAGCCAGAATGTGCCAGCTGCACAGCTTGTCTGCGGCTGTTGTTATCTGAATCTGTTTTGCAACATCCATTTTCTCTCATAACTGTGTGGGATTTATTAGGTGCGGAGTTTATCAGAATCGCTTTTGTGCAGAGAACACTGGTATAATGGTTCTTAAATTTAAACCAGGCAAGGGAAGATATAATCCAGGAATAATTTTATATGTACTGCTTAAGTCAGCACAGATACCTTTGTTGGATTAAGTTGGATGTAAATTTAAAGTACTAATTAGGTCATGTTATGGACATTGCCAGCTTGAGCAGGAACCATATGAATTGCTAAAAAGCCACATGGTATAAACATACGTTTTAAATGCAGTCTTTACCTGTGTATTAGCAGATCAACCTTCGCCTAATAGATGGGTATTTTCCCGTATATGTTAGATTTTCACCATGCTCTTAATGGAAGATATTAGCTGGATAATACAGCTGAAGAGTATATAAATGTACTATATCCGTAACACATTTCAGAACCAGAGGTTGTAAAGAGACTATAATTTCATGGATGTATTCCTTGCTCTTGTGTATATAGATATATCATCTTTGTTGACTAAGAAATTGACTTTAAAATTTCTGGCTAAAATTATCACTTTCATAGATAAGCAACTCACCTAATTCACTATGTTGTTCCATGTCTAGAAAAGTAGCTTGAGAGAACATTATAAGCCATAATTTGTGGTTGGTCAACTTTGACAGACCCTTTCTCAAACTAAAGAAACTCGAATCTTTTGTTTAGATTAAGTTTACATCTAAAGATACTTAGGGTCTTCTAATTGGTGTCTTTTTTATATACTGTTAGGATCCTAGGGTTGTTTTATTACTATTATTATTACCTGTCACAGATAGATTCCAGAATACTGCCTCTTGCTATTTGATTCTTGTTGCCAGAATTGCTCGATTTATGAACATGAACTAATAGTTTACTTTCTCTCTTCTCATAGACTCAGGGATAAAGTCACATTGTACCCTCTGATTCATAGGCCATCTCCAATAATACTGGCAATTATCTATAACGAAAAACTATAAATCCATTTGTATCTATGTAGCCCCTCTTTTATGGGCTGAGTTAGCATATGAGGGTATGGGTGTTGGTAGGAGAACAGGAGAGAAAATCTTGGTGAAAGGACAGATTAAAAAATAACCTTTGTTCTCTGATGCATGAGAGTTTGTAATTTGACACATTATGGACAATATATAGTATAATTTTCAGTTCTAATAACTTTCCTAATATACCCAAGTGAATTGACTTTTAAAAATCACTCTCCCACTGTATACTGGCCCAACAAAAACCCAGTAGTTCTCTGAATTTCTAAAACTACCTATGGCAAGTAGATTATTTGACATTTTCAAAATATATTTTAATCTACTCTATTAGTCCATTTTCACGCTGCTGATAAAGACATACCCAAGATACTGGGCAATTTACAAAAGAAAGAGGTTTTAATTGGTTTCACAGTTCCACAGAGCTAGGGATGCCTCTAATCATGGCAGAAAGCAAAGATGAGCAAGTCATATCTCCTGTTGATGGCATCAGGCAAGGAGAAAGCTTGTGAAGAGAAACTCTAGTTTGTAAAACCATCAGATCTTGTGAGACCCATTCACTATCACGAGAACAGCACAGGAAAGACCCACCCTCAGATTCAGTCATCTCCTACAGCGTCACTCCCACAACACATGAGAATTATGAGCTCTACAAGATGAGATTTGGGTGGGGACACAGCCAAACCATATCATTTACAAAATTTAAAATCACAATTTCCGTCATGCATCACATCATCTCTACTTGTTGGTATACATGGTCAGCTGAAAGGACTGATACATAACTTTAGAATCTTTGCTTTTGCTATGCAAGATAACAGTAGAGATAGAGTTTGCTTGATCCCGGTTTTTATTCCAAGTTACAAGTGACCTATGGCTTCAGATGTGGTCATATGTCCATCTGTTCTGATTCACTATGTCTTGATCAATAAGGATATGTCATATAATCATAATTGGCATGGGTATCTGTGGATAGCAGCACATTTTTCAGTGATGAGGAAACACTGGGAACTATCGTGATAACTCAAAAAATACATAATAAAAAGAAGAATGCACTTTTCATTAAAGACCACTAGTACATATTACCTTCATAGTCAGAATATAGAAATATATGTGCTTGATAACTGTAGGCTATTTTATAATCAAAGTAATTATACAGTATGAAATCTGGCACATCTGTTGAGAAGTATAAACATTGATTATGTTGGTAGTTGACTGCAGTAACTGATGTCAAAACTGTGGGGACCCAAAATTAGAGACAAGGATGCTGGTTTTTCCAAAGAATAAACAAACAGAATTTGTGTGTGTGTAGCCCTCTAATTAGTGTGATTCTAAGAATAGTGAATTTGTTGGTCAAATTAAAAAATTACTATGTTTTATGTGAACATAAGTATTTTTAATGATGCCTTGTTATATGAAATTCAAATAAAGTGTCCCTCCCTGGAATGCCACCAAATTTCAAAGTCACTCTCATTAGCTTCCAGATATATCTTTGATTTATTCACATCCAACTAAAAAGGAAGTAAAAAACAAGGTAATTTAATTTGTGACAACTATGTTTTTAATTGATTTTTTTCTTCGTCAATGTCTCTGATAATTTTTAAATAATTTCATAATAATTTCTTTCACACTTTGTTAAGCATCTTGTAGGTTAATATTGTTTTTATTGTATGTTCTTTGAGAGAAAATTTAGATTCATCATCTCAACCAAAAAAACAGAAACAACAGGTCCTTAATGTCATATTTATTTAAGTGACTGTCAGGTTTCCACAATAAGCTTTTTCAAACGTTTCCAGAACTTCCCTTGAAGAATAATAGCATGGTTTTATAACAGTGGCAATTTGGCTTTATAAATAGCCAATAATTTGGTTATTTTATGGTTCACTTTTTGAACTATAACCCTTTGCCCAAAGACTACAAAATTATTTACCAAGAATTAAGGTAAGGAATCAAGATCAATACATGCTTAATAAATTTTGCCTTTAATTTTGAAATGCAGACTAATGGAAACACCCAAAGTGCCTTTTTTTTTTAAATTATACTTTAAGTTCTAGGGTACATGTGCAGATCTTGCAGGATTGTTACATAAGTATACACATGCCATGGTGGTTTGCTGCCTGCAACCCCTGCCCCGTCACCTACGTTAGGTATTTCTCCTAATGTTATCCCTCCCTAATCTCGCCACCTCCTGCTATCCCTCCCCTAACCCCATACCCCACAACAGACCCCAGTGTGTGATGTTACCCTCCCTGTGTCCATGTGTTCTCATTGTTCAACACCCACTTGTGACTGAGAACATATGATTTGCTTTTCTGTTCTTGTGTCAGTTTGCTGAGAATGATGGTTTCCAGATTCATACATGTTCCTGCAAAGGACATGAACTCATCCTTTTTTATGGCTGCATAGTATTCTGTGGTGTATATGTGCCATTACCTGTATCCGGTCTATCACTGATGCACATTTGGGTTGGTTCCAAGTCTTTGCTATTGTAAACAGCACCACAATGAACATACGAGTGCATGTGTCTTTATAATAGAACAATTTAGAATCCTTTTGGTATATACTCAGTAATGGGATTGCTGGGTCAAATGATATTTCTATTTCCAGATCCTTGAGGAATTGCCACACTGTCTTCCACAATGGTTGAACTAATTTACACTCCTACCAACAGTGTAAAAGCTTTCCTATGTCTCCACATCTTCTCCAGCATCTGTTGTCTCCTGATATTTTAATGATCGCCATTCTAACTGGCATGAGATGGTATCTCAATGTGGTTTTGATTTGCATTTCTCTAATAATCAGTGATGATGAGGATTTTTTCATATGTTTGTTGACTGCATAAATGTCTCCTTTTGAAAAGTGTCAGTTCATATCCTTCACCCACATTTTAACAGGGTTGTTTGATTTTTCTTGTAAATTTGTTTTAGTTCTTTGTAGATTCTGGATATTAGCCCTTTGTCAGTTGGGTAGATTACAAAAATTGTTTCCTATTCTGTTGGTTGCCAGTTCACTCTAATGATTGTTTCTTTTTCTGTGCAGAAGCTCTTTAGTTTAATTAGATCTCATTTGTCTATTTTGGCTTCTGTTGTCATTGCTTTTGGTGTTTTAGTTATGAAGTCCTTGCCTATGCCTATGTCCTGAATGGCATTGCCTAGATTTTCTTCTAGGGTTTTTATGGTGTTAAGTCTTATGTTTAAATCTTTAGTCCATCTTGAGTTAATTTTTCTATAAGGTGGAAGGAAGGGATCCAGTTTCACCTTTCTGCATATGGCTAGCCAGTTTTCCCAACACCATTTATTAAACAGGGAATCCTTTCCCCATTGTTTGTTTTTGTCAAGTTTCTCAAAGATCGGATGGTTGTAGATGTGTGGTCTTACTTCTGAGGCCTCTGTTCTGTTCCATTGGGCTCTATATCCCTGTTTTGGTTCCAGTACCATGCTGTTTTGATTATTGTAGCCTTATAGTATATTTTGAAGTCAGGTAGCATGATGCCTCCAACTTTGTCCTTTTTGCTTAGGATTGTCTTGGCTATGCAGGCTCGTTTTTAGTTCCATATGAAGTTTAAGGTGTTTTTTTTCCAGTTCTGTGAAGAAGACCAATGGTAACTTGATGGGGATAGCATTGAATCTATAAATTACTCTGGGCAGTATGGCCATTTTCACAGTTTTTATTCTTTCTAACCATGAACATGGAATGTTTTTCCATCTATTTGTGTCCTGTCTTATCTCCTTGAGAAGTGGTTTGTAGTTTTCCTTGAAGGGGTCCTTTACATCCTTTGTTAGTTGTATTCCTAGGAATTTTATTCTCTTTGTACCAATTGTGAATGGGAGTTCACTCATGCTTTGGCTCTCTGTTGGTTATTGGTGTATATGAATGCTTGTGATTTTTGCACGTTGATTTTGTATCCTGAGACTTTGCTGAAGTTGCTTATCATCTTAAGGAGATTTTGGGCTGAGACGATGGGGTCTTCTAAATATACAATCATGTCATCTGCAAATAAAGACCATTTGACTTTCTCTTTTCCTAACTGAATACCCTTTATTTCTTTTTCTTGCCTGATTGCTCTGGCTAGAACTTCCAATACTATGTTGAATAGGAATGCTGAGAGAAGGCATCCTAGTCTAGTGCCAGTGTTCAAAGGGAATGCTTCCAGGTTTTGTTCATTCGATATGATAACTTTTATTGTTTTGAGAAACATACCATGGATACCTAGCTTATTGAGAGTTTTTAGCATAATGGGCTGTTGAATTTTGTTGAAGGCCTTCTCTGCATCTATTGGGATAATCATGTGGTTTTTGTCATTAGTTCTGTTTATGTGATGGGTTACATTTACAGACGTGCATATGTTGAACCAGCCTTGCATCCCCGAGATGAAGCCTACCTGATAGTGATGGATAAGCTTTTCGATGTGCTGTTGCAATCTGTTTGCCAGTATTTTATTGAAGATTTTTGCATTGATGTTCATCATGGATATTGGCCTAAAATTTTCTTCTTTAGTTGTGTCTCTGCCAGGTTTCGGTATCAGGATGATGTTGGTCTCATAAAATGAGTTAGGAAGGAGTCCCTCTTTTTGTATTGTTTGGAATGGTTTCAGAAGAAATGGTACCAGCTCCTCTTTGTACGTCTGGTAGAATTCGGCTGTGAACTTGTTTGGTCCTGGACTATTTTGATTGGTAGGCTATTAATTGCTGCCTCAACTTCAGACCTTGTTATTGCTGTATTCAGGGATTCAACTTCTTCCTTGTTTGGTCTTGGGAGGGTGTACGTGCCCAGGAATTTATCCATTTCTTCTAAATTTACTGGTTTATGTGCATAGAGTTATTTGTAGTAATCTCTGATTGTAGTTTGTATTTCTGTGGAATCAGTGGTGATATCCCCTTTACAATTTTTTATTGCATATATTTGATTCTTCTCTCTTTTCTTTTTTATTAGTCTGGTTAGCAGTGTATTTTGTTGGAATTTTCAAAAGACCAGCTCCTGGGTTTATTGATTTTTTTGAAGGTTTTTTTTGTGTCTCTATATCCTTCAGTTTTGCTCTGATCTTAGTTATTTCTTGTCTTCTGCTAGCTTTTGAATTTGTTTGATCTCGATCTTGCTCCTCTAGTTCTTTTAATTGTGACAATAGCATACCAATTTTAGATCTTTCCTTGCTTATCATATGGGCATTTAGTGCTATAAATTTCCCTCTAGACACTGCTTTAAATGCATCCCAGAGATTCTGGTACATTGGGATGGAGGAAGATTTACCAAGAAAATGGAGAGCAAAAAAAAAGCAGGGGTGCCATCCTACTCTCTGATAAAACGAACTTTAAAACAACAAAGATCAAAAGAGACAAGGGCATTACATAATGGTAAAGGGTTCAATGCAGCAAGAAGAGCTAATTATCCTAAATATATATGCACCTAATACAGGAGTACCCAGTTACATAAAGCAAATTCTTAACGACCTACAAAGAGACTTAGACTCCCATGCAGTAATAGTGGGAGACTTTAACACTCCACTGTCAATATAAGACAGATCAACGTGACAGAAAATTAACAAGGATATCCAGGACTTGAACTCAGATCTGGACCAAGCAGACCTAGTAGACATCTACAGAACTCTCCACCCCACATCCATATTCTCAACACCACATCATACTTACTCTAAAATTGACCACATAATTGGAAGTAAGTCACTCCTCAGCAATTGCAAAAGAACTGACATCATAACAACCAGTCTCTCAGACCACAGTGCAATCAAATTAGATTTCAAGATTAAAAAACTCACTTAAAACCACACAACTACATGGAAACTGAAAAACCTGCTCCTGAATGACTGCTGGATAAATAATGAAGGCAGAAATAAAGATGTTCTTCAAAATCAAAGTGCCTTTATAAGGGGTACAGTGGTCTCTTTTATATCATGAGGATAACAATAATAATGATTAATTGAGTTATTTTCCCAATAAATATTTTGAGCACCCACTGTTTAGGAATTTTGCTAGATTCAAGGAAAGAGTCATAACTAAGACAGAGAAAAGTATTTGCTTTTAATAAACATATCTAATATTAACTATATTTCATGGGAAGATTAACTATAACAATTGATAATAGCTGTGTTTCTTCCCTTCAACTGAATATGATACGAGTTTAAAATACATTTATGGTGCTTAAATTAAACATGTACATCTTTATTATTTCTGTTGACAATATTGGCAAGGTAGTGAAAATAGTATTGTTGATTCATTGGTAAAAAAATTTGTAGGATTTTAACCTTTAATTTATTGCATTCAGAGTTCAAGAAGATTGAGAAATATCAGTGAAACTCTAATATGAGGCTCAGGCAATAAACTTACTAAATGCATGTGTAAAATATTTAAAAATTCTTTACATGTCCTTGGTACAAGCTTAAATTATGAGAAAGAAGGCATGTATACACTTAGCCATGTTGTATAATAGCTTTAATACATGTGAATAGGAAGTACCATATTATGATAAAGTTGTAAGCGAAAGGGCTTTTATTTAAATAACTACATATTTCTTAAAATGCCATTAACATTTTCTATAAATGTAATTCATAGTAATGTAATCTTAGTTTTCCATTTTAATTAAAAATTCTTAATTTTGCAAGTAACAAATTTTTAAAATAAGCATTAATTAAACTCTGAAACTAGTCAAAATTAACTATTTAGTAGTTTTTTTCATTGTGTATGTGTGAAATGCCAATAGTCCCTTAAAAAGAGAGTAAAAAAGTTTTATTTAAAACATTTGCCTAAATTAGATCTATTCAGGGATTATTATTTAATTATACATCAAAGAAATGTTCTGTTTCACAATGAAATTATACCATCACTAGACATATTTTAATTATTAAAATTTCTAAATATAAATTCTCTTTGAAAATAGTGACGACAATTTACATTTAGGTATACTGACCTTATTTTTTTATAAAGTATTTCAAAATATTTGTTCGAATAAATATTTTGGTTCAGAGTGTTTTCATGTGTATCATACACAGAGTCATAATGTGTTCATTTAAAAAGTATCTTAAACATGATTTGATCCAACCACTTTATTCAAGAGATGAAGAAACTAACATCCAGAAAGTTCATGAAATATTTATAGATAGAAACCAGGTGTTTTTACTTCCTGTCATATATATCTTTTGTTATATATTTTGCTGCTTTGCAAGCTATCATTTTTCATCAAAATAAAATGCTGTAAACTCTCAATATTAAAACTAATCATTCTATTACATTTGATTGATAATTTAGGTAACATGTACATATAACATTTAAATATAACATTTATTTTTTCCTTTTGTCGTTACAATTTTCTGTACCTTTATGGTGTTTAGTACTTAAAGTAGAAACTATGTATTTCTTCTTATACCTTTAACTACTTTTGGACGGTGTTTAGAATTCTTGCAGTAGCATTATACAAATGCTTTCAAGGTGGTAAAAGAGGTGACCTACCTACCTCGTTTGAAAAATTTGTCTACATTATGTCAGCCCATAGTCCCCATTCTCATACAACTAATAGGATTATAATAGAAATTATCCATATATTGTAATATATATCTCTCCTAAGTAATGCCTTTGTTATGAACAATGAAGAGAACAGTAACTTTTCTCATAGTATTATTAAGAAAATTATGTGAAATCATATAAAGAGTAATGAATTACTTATCTTCAGAAGGTAAAGACATTCAGTGTCTCTGTCACTGGACATAATAGAGACGAACCAGAGTAGCACAAGGAAGTTTGTAAGATTTTGTTGGCCCAAAATGTGGCCAGTGATGAATTCCCCAAATATATTTCAAACACATCTCATGTAGGTCACAATACATCTAATGTTCTCAGTCAATAATACAACATTGTATCCTAAATTAAAATGCTCTCTACAATCCGAAGCAGCTATCCTGAGATGAAAAGGAATTCTGGTAACTTCAGTATAAGTGAATGATGCTTTCAATAATTTTGAGAAATTTTCTGCTATAGAGTATTTGGCAACTTATGATCTTCAGAATCCTAAATGTCACCAAATGACTCTTTTTCATAACCAGTATAATTAAAGTTGATGTATATCAACATTTTAAATTTATGTGTCAACATGTACTCCAGTATAAGAAAATACAAGAGTACTTTAATATTGACAAAACATCATCTAATTATTAAAAAGGAAAATAACTTATGCTGAAACAGAATTGTTGGAGTTTAAGCAAGATGTTGGTTATTACTTCTTAATTTCCATTCCTATTTTCCTAATAAAGGTTTATTAACACCTGTCTGGGTGTCTGACTCACAAGGAAAGTACAAAAGGAGACATCTTTGTGATTACTGTTATTAGCTCTTTTGTTGTTGACATGGAAGAATAAAAATTCAGTATGTATGAGCACCAATCGAAAAGACTGCTAAAATCCCCCAAACTAAAATACTTACTATAAAATTTAAATATGCATATGTTACAAGATTATTTTGAATAACAATTATTACAACTTGGAGTGCCTGCTAATGTATCTGAAATTATTTTTACTGCCTGAAGGGAATCTATGAATGAAAAAAATTTTAGACATTAGCTTAAGAATTCCTAGGTGAATAAAGATAAATCACCCTTTAAATTCCAAATGCTTCACAAATTATAAAATATAAATGAAAACATATACCAATGAAATATACATATATAATTGTTTCATATTCTAGATATATTAGAGTAGAACTGCATATACGTATGTGTGTACGTGTGTGTTTATGGGTGAATTTCTCTCATGTATGTTTCTTCAGACTACATACATGACAGATTTCTAAGGCAAACTTAGCATTTTATTTGCAGCCTAATTATGTTATTTCAAACTATTATATAATAGTTACAATACTGTGTGTGCCTTGCCCGTATCTTGCTTAGACCCTAGTGTGCCCAGCCCTCAATTACTGTGGGTGTCAGTGGTCAACAGCTCAAAAGTATACTCTTAGACTGAAAAATGCTCCTGGCTAACTTGAGTCATTTGAACCAACCAAAAATATCTCACACTTTAGCTTTTCCCCTAGACAAAGTGTTAGGTCCACAATGGATAGATATAGGGATATAGAAAAGTGGCCACCTTCCCTCAAGGTAGGACAATTTTGTATTGCTATTCACACACTTGGGATCTCTATTGGGTAAGGCTGAAGCCAAAGGTCAATTGAAATCACATTTTTATCTATATTTTTTTTTACTCAATCTTGTATCCTTCACTCCCCTACGGTTTCCACTTGGCAGATTTCCCTCTATCTGTCACTTGCACAATGTCTTATTTTAGTCTCTTCTTCTAGGGAGCCTGAACCTGGAAACCAAACCAGCTACCAACTTCTGATAGGAGATTACAGTCAAAATTGGGTATTTCAAGTCAGTGCTCATGCAATTTTGTTTAGTTTTTACTTAACCTCCAAAGAGGTCCTAAAGAAGCTCAAGATTATAAGGAAATTGGGAGACCATTCCCCATAGGTCTCTAATGTTTCTGCACATCTTTTAGCCACTTTCGTGCTGAACTATGGTTTCAAGGAGATTAATATAGTGAACAACTTGGAAAGACAGTGTGAGTGACTACCTCTAAGACAGAGTGCAGATTTGTTTACTGTCCAGGGTTTACACATAGTATCATCACTTGGGGCAAGGTTTGGTCAGGTTTGCTAGCAGCTTCCTTATAGGATGGGAAATCACTTAAGCTTAGGGTTTCCTTAACTGCGACGTAAACTTTCTGTGTGTGCAGCATCTAGACCTGCTCTCCATTATTCTATGGGACTTGGGAGTAGAGAGGAGGAGAACTAATGGAAACATAGAGGCCGTGCTGCTGCTGCTCTGCTGTGAGTAATACAATGTCTCTGCCCAGGAAGTCTCTTGTATTTTGCCAGCATCTCTAAAATAAGAAATCTATGGGAAATGTTTTCCCAAATTTTCTACAATATTACCTACTTTAGGCCCTCTGGAAACCATTAGGTAATAACGATAAAATAAGGTAGAATATCAGACCTTTGTGATATTTTAGACCTTTTCAAAAGGAAAGGTCTAAAATATCCCCTCCTTAGGCATATAACCTATCTAATAAAGAGAAGTAGATAAAATTCTAGAGATTATGCTAACAACATATCTGCAGAAACAGATTTATAAAAAGGAAACAAAGAATGAACATAACATCTTAAGGTATCTGTAATAATTTGATCAGTGTCAGATTTAATTGTTTAATGAGATCTTCCAATATGAATGTGATCTATCACAGAGTAGATTAGCAAATGATAAGAAAGTAAATAGCAAACTTACTAGTAACCTATACATAGAAATACTCAATTCAGGGTGAAATACTCAATTCATGTCTCATTTGATATCCTGAGCTCTGAAGACTTCTCATACCCATACTGTGCAAGGAATGAAACAATCAGCTACATGAATTTAGACATTGCTTTTTATAGATTTTTACAAATCTGATGGCCAAGCTGATAATTATACAATACATACAATTGTGACATTAGATAGTATATAAATTTCTCACTAATTTGTATTATTTTTGGGGGGGGTTTTGGAGTACAGGGGAAAGCTCAGCTCTTACCCCTGTGGGCTCCAGGCTCTTGGTCTTCCACTATCTCAAGAAAGGGAGAGGGGGACCATGGCGGGTGCACTCATAAAGTAAATACTGGGCCCACAAAGTTTTTGCAGAAAGTAATTTATATAGGTAGAGAAAGAGAAAAAGGAAAGGAAGAGAGAAAGCTTTCACAAGAGAGTATGTGGAAGGGGATCCCGGGAGGGGGAAAACTGCCTGGATGAGGGAGACAGAGACTTTTAACCTGGGAGGAATTCCCACCTTCTCCAAGACCCCTGGCCAATGAAAGGAGTTCCTTAGAACTTCCACTGGAGTGACTGACTTTTTGATCCTTTCCTTCCCTCCCAAAAATTAAACAGAAACTTAAATCTCCCAGATGGACAGAGATGGGAGGGGGGCATGGCGCTGGGAAGTTCTTGCCCTTAAAACTACGCCCCTTGTGGACCCAGAAAGAGAACACATTCCCTTATTATTCATTTGCATTCTCCTCTGAAGATTTGGGGGGAGATAATAGGCATCATTTGGTTTTTCACATTCCATTTCTACAAGCAAAAGGTGGTGGAGGAAGAAAAGAAAAAAAAGTGAGAGAAGTAGAAAGGATGAATCGTCCACTAGTGGTGAGAATAATTCCAGCTAAGTGCAACTTGAAGACAAGGGTAAGGTTTATGTATGCCCCTAAGTATTAGACTCTTGCTAGAGAGGAAATTTGAACACTATCTCACAGCACATGTTCAGCCCAAGGTGTCACTTTCTTTTAATGGTTCATACCTCATGTATGTGCACAACGTGTTATCTATTTTTCCTCTAATTCTTAAGCTTAATAGGAAACTACATTTTCAGATTAAAAGTGAAATAACCAAATTAATGAATTGTCTAACATGGGGTTGAAGATTCTCTAGAGATAGGTGCTAACTGGAAATACTCTACCCAGAATTGAGAATTTCTTACTGTACACTGTTTTAGTAACGTTTAAATAGCTTTTATTATTTGCCAAAAATATCCATGATAGATAACATCTAAGACTGAGCTTTCATTCTATGCCAAAATCTGACCAACTCCAATCCTTTGAATGATAAGAGTTTTGATGATGATATGGTGCTCACATGTAATCATTCCTTAAAAGTTCTGTTTTACTCATCATACCTCAGATGCAGATTATGTTGTAAATAGAATTTTATCTGCTTCAGTGAAAGAAAACAGTAATGAATCAAATGCTAATCTTGTCTTCAATCTCTATTTGCATCCTGACTTAGAAACTTGATGGGCATTTTAGAGTACATTATTTAAATCAGTATTTCCCGGTACTAGTGGGAAGCATGGAATCCCAGGTCCCAACTTAGAAGCATTTACTCAGTATCTCCTGGGGAGGAGCCTGAAAAAACTGAATTGTAAATATCAACCCATATAGGTCTTAAGAACAGACATTCTTGAAAATTAATTGCTTTATCTTTTCTATTATTTTGCAAGCTGTACAATGTGACATTGTAGTGTTTCAAATATTGTTAGTGAATAACAATATTTCCTTGTATTCTTCGCTTAAGCTTTTTAAAAGGGTAAATAAAGAAATGAGAATGGTCATAAAAGGAAAAAAGAATGACACATGTGTGGTTTGAATGAAGTAGTAGAGACAAGGTTAAACGGTGAATGGCAGATTGAACAATAACTGTCCCCAGATTCCCAAGTGAGTAACAAGGAAACTTTTTTTTTGCTGAAAGAAAGTATCGATCTAGATTATGGATGGCAGTAATAAATATCACTGAGTCGAGAAGGAATCACTAAAGACATCTTTTATTTCTCCTCTTCATTTGACATAATCCACTAAAAACCAACAACTATTTGTTCAGCCTTCTCAATAATTTTGTAGTCAAGGTCATATATTTCCTGGGTGTTTAATGTTATGGTTGGCAAGACAAAATCAGGAGCCTTTCTAAAGTTGATATAGATTATGTGTACTGCCTTGCTTTGATGGCTCATATCTGTCACTCTGTCTTAGGGAAAAGATAGGTTATTTTAACAGGGTTTCTTCTTTTATATTCTGGCTAAATATGGCCAAGTAACGTATTTCAGGCTATTTGTGGTAAATAATTCACTGCATATTTCTAAATAGAAAGATGCTGATAAGCTAACAGATTCATGCTTACTGGGCCATCTTTTGTGAAGCTAAACTTTTACTTCCTAATCTTAAAAATAGTGGTCATCGGGTGGGTGGCTCAAGCCTGTAATCCCAGCACTTTGGGAGGCCCAGGCGGGCGGATCATGAGGTCAAGAGATCGAGACCATCCTGGCCAACATGGTGAAACCCTGTCTCTACTTAAAAATACAAAAATTAGCTGGGTGTGGTGGCGTGAGCTTGTAGTCCCAGCTACTCAGGAAGCTGAGGCAGGAGAATTGCTTGAATCCGGGAGGCGGAGGTTGCAGTGAGCCGAGATTGCGCCACTGCACTCCAGCCTGGTGCCTGGAGACAGAATGAGACTTCGTCTCAAAAAAAAAAAAAAAAAAATAGTGGCCATGAGTTCCTACATCTCGTAGCTTGAAATCATCATTTTCAGAGTTGTGGTACTTTGTAAATAATTGTGTTTCTGTGTTGAAATTAACGTTTTATTTCATTCATATTTTGAAGAATAAAGAGGTTTTTAATTTTGCTTGATTTTAGGTTATCATAGAAAGCAAGGTAAGAGCCCAGACTTGTGAAAGATGTCTCATTTAAATTGCATTTTGGTATGAGAAGGGGAGAAAAAAAGTTGAACCTATATTTGAAGGAGAATGTTATGTATTTGGAAGAGAATGTCATGGCAACAGATTATATAGAAAAATCTTTCATTTTTTGAGAAAACTACGAGTTTTGATAATTTGACAATTGGTAGAAGTATTGTAGTAGGGTGTTTTTCATCTATCATGTATCCAGCAGACAGATGATAAACCAAAGCAGATGGAGAGCGAGGATCTGTGAAAAATGCCTGGAGTAGTTTCTAGGTGATAATTAATAAAAGTAATATTTAGAGAAAGAAAAGTAAAGGGTTTAAATTGACAGTGATATTCATTATGGGACATAAAATATTCTTTCTTTGAAAATTTGCTTTATAGATTATAAACTTTTAGTTTTTCCTTATTTTACAAAGAACAAGTAAAGCTACTATTTTATGTTTTGACTTCTAAACAGTTGATTCATTTTATAAAAATCATTAGTACTGCAAACCTTCTTGAATCAAGCCACATTTATCACCAACCAGGCAGGAGGCCCCAGAGGTAGATGACATGTTGGGGAAGAATATTAAAGCATCCCTACTGCTATCTCTAAAACAGAAACTTTACAAGAATTGAAAATACTATGCTGTTCTATTCAGCCTTAAGGTTATTTCTTTCTGTGTTAATGTGTTGTTCATTGTTGTGGCAATTATCACCTTTGTGCTTAATAAAATGCAATCTTGTTTTCAGCTAAATCCTATCATTTTTGTCCCTTCTTCAAACTTGGGAAAACTGTTTCCGTTTGATCAAATACTTGGATATTAGAAGGAGCTGAACTTAACAAAATAAAAATAAATGTCAGCAATACTTTTAAAGGTAAGCATGCTAAGGCAGTGTTTACCCTGTCGCACACATTAAAAATTAAGAAAAAGGTGACTAAGTGAAATATTTGAAACTGTTTTCTTGGACGTGATTTTTTCTGGAGGGTAGGGAAGATGGAGTTGTTTTGATTCTGTATAGTAGCAAGGGTGGGGTAAAGACTGGCTTCTGCACTTAGTTATATCCTGGCAAATATCCCCTTTGCTCTCCGTGAGAAGATGACATGTTTCTGCCTTTACTTCAACTTGGAGTTGATGCTCATGATCAACTGCAATCACAACGGACTGGTGATGTTTTCTTGCAAGTAGTGGTATCAGAACCTTTCACAACAGTCATAGGTGGGTTAGCTCAACAAGGTCTTGCAAGGTTTTTGAATCATATTAAAGAAGAGGGAATGGTACGCTTTAACTGGGAAGCTTGGTACACTTTTATGGGCCCTAGAGATACAGAAAAATCTGGAAATAAAAGTTTTTTGTGTGTATGGATCATTCAAGAGTACCTGATCCCCAAGTCTGTGCTTTACTCCTTCCAAACGAAAACCTGATCTTGAAAAAGCAGATTTGCTAGGGTTGAAAATTCGACCATCTAACGAGTCCTGTCACCATTATAATTTAATTCTAGCTCTGATTTTCAACTTTTGCTTTCCTTCCAGAATAGGTAAATAGTCTTTATATATGCTCCAAATACTAGCTGACTTTCACGCGTGGCTTTATAATTCAGATGGCTCTGCAGAATCTCCATGAAGTATGCAGGACACATTAGTGTTTGTTTGTTTTTGCCTAAAGTAGATGAACTACATTAGATAGAGAAGGCAACTTTATAATTTGGTTAACCACATTTCACCACCAGCCATTGTCCCTCTTTTGTGAAAACCTGGTATCACTCATTGCTGCTCTCATGTTTGTATTCAACTGTGAGCTTTGTGGTTATTATTTTTACTGTACTTTTTAATGCTATTTTTCTGTTAAATTGCAGCAATAAGAAAAGAGTATATCACAAGTCATGACAACTGCAACTACATAGCGATAGGATCACCACGGACTGGTGAAGTTTTCTTGCTAGTGATATTGGAATCGTTGACAGCAGTCTTAGTTAGGTTAACTCAACGTACACTTTACCAGGTCCCCAGAGATCCTGAATCAATGCCACTTAATTATCAACTAGAAGTAGAAGTTACTGTCGATTTGAGGAATTTGTAGCCTGGGTTTAGCATGAAAGGTCTTAAGGAAACCACTGCTTGGCTCAGAGCTGAGGATATTTATTCATTCTTTCCTTGGTGATTGACACAACATTGAGGAAGTTTAGTGGCTTAACTGCTCTTCATTATGACCAGAGTCCACAACAGGGACCATGTGTTTCCACCTTCCTGATTCTTCCCATGTAATTCTGACATTTTGCCCCAAGCATCGTTCCACTGCTTAATCTTTAGATCCTCATCCTCATTGTATTTCCCAACCTCATTCTGTCAATAGTCTCTTTCTTTTAAAATTTTTACTCATAGAAAATGAGTTATTTGAATTTTAAATAACACAAAAAAACCCCACAAAACAATCAGAACAACAACAAAACACATTTTCTTCTTAGACTAATGATTTCTAAACACGTAATTGCAATAGGACACAGGCAATTATACTTTTTTACAATAAACTTTAGCCATAGATTGTGATTTCTTCAGTGTTTATAATTGCTTATTTTAATAGTTGTGCATATTATCTCTTCATTATTGGGTTCTACCACATTTCAATATTGTGCATACTCCACAATAAAAATTCTCATGGAATACATTTTTTTTATTATACCAAATGATTTCCTTAAGGCAAATTCTAAATTGTGTATTAAAATTTGTGGCAATTTTTACAATTTTGATAGGTATTGCAATCTTTTATCTTTTATGTAATAATGCATACACATCATAAAAATTAGTACAGACATTTTATTACAAAAAATGCATTGCAGATCTCCAGTATTACTTTTAAGGGACAATAATTTTTGAACATTATATTTTAAATATAGTTGTCTTCTATTTAACTAATTAATATGCTTTTACTGCTAATTATTCAGTTAGCATTTATTATTTTATTTGAAAAATGAATTGCTTACTATCAAAGATGAATTTTTATTGTTACTTAAATTTTATTTATTTATTTTTTTTATTTTTTGAGATAGAGTCTCTCTCTGTCACCAAGGCTGGAGTGCAGTGTTGTGATCTCAGATCACTGCAACCTCCACCTCCCAGATTCAAGCTGTTCTCCCTGGCTCAGCCTCCTGAGTAGCTGGGATTACAGGCATGTACCATCAAGCCCAGCTAATTTTTGTATTAGATGATGGGGTTTTTCCATGCTGACCAGGCTGGTCTGGAACTCCTGATCTCAGGTGATCCGCCAGGTTTGGCCTCCCAAAGTGTTGGAATTATAGGCGTGAGCCACTGCGCCTGGCCTGTTATTTGAATTTTAAATAATCGTTTAAATGATAATAATAGAACAAACACATTAGCCATTCTATTCCTCTCTCGTTTATTATCTTTATTCCCTCTCTCAAATTCTGTCAGCTTTAATTATAATTAGACATTTTTGAACTGGTAATATTTAATTTTAGCTTAGTAATTGTAGTAACAATATCAATTTTATTCACAATTTGCCTACAAGTTTATTGTATTAACTTAAAATAATTATTAAATATTTATTTAAATGTGCATTGTATATTTTTATCATAAAGCCATAAAATGTTCTGAATTACTTGCTTTCTTTGGAGATCAATGTGATTTGATTCCTATGCTACTCTAAAAAGATTGGGTTCAATTTTTTTTACATGCAACCTCTTATTGAGAAACATGATATAGTACAAACAATATGTATGTATGTATTATTTATAGGTTTTCTGTTTACTTAGTGATACTCTGAAATTTAGTTTGCATACATTTTTGCCATTGTTGGGGAAAGATTATATGCCTTTGGTCCTATTTTATTCCACTTTTAACTATTTTATCTAATTAATTTGGTTCATCTACTTTAGGAAAATAAAACCACACTTATGTGTACCGTATACTTAATGGAGATTCTGAAGAGCCATCTGAAATATAAAGCCACATGTGAAAGTCAGCTAGTAGATTTTGGAAACATATATAAAGCCTCTAATTCCCTGCTCTGAATAACAGCAAAAGTTGAAAATTAGAGCCAAAATTAAATTATAATGGTAACAGGACTAGTTAGATGGTAGAATTTTCAACCGTGGCAAATTCTGCTTTTTCAAGACCAGAGTCTCCATTTGGAAGGAGTAAGACACAGAGACTTGGGGCTCAGGTACTCTGAGTGATTCACACACAAAAAAAGCTTTAATTTTCTGATTTCCCTGTATCCTCAAGGCCTATAAAAGTATCCCAAGCTCCCTGTTAAAGTGTAGCGTTCTTCTTTCTTGAATATGATTCAAAGATCTTGCAAGATGGCATTGAATTCATTTTCTATACTTACCTTCTTTTCTTCTAACCTGAGCCATGAGTAGGATTAGTCACAAAACATCCTACAAAGGAAAGTATTATGCCTACTAAAAGAAGAAAGGAGCTATACCTGGAAGATGCTACAGGAGAATTATGGGACTGTATCTTAACATACTGGATCAAGAGGAGTAAAACATAAGGCTTGATAACAAAGGGTTCATCCATATGTGAGCAAACTCCCAGAATACAAGATTTAGCACCTTGACAAGCAACCCAAGGGAAGGTGTTAATTGCTGTTAGAATAGCTTTTAAACCTTCGGATAATGTGATGGGCTACACTAGAGAAGTAGAAATTCTGGAATGACAGTAGTAGGTGGTGAAAGGAGAAAAAAATACTCAGAAAATTGGATGTGCTAGAGTAGGTGAACGATATAAGAACTGACATCAATCAAACAAACAAAAAACACTTGTTCACTATGTTCTGTGGTAGGTCTTGAAAGCCACTTTTATCAAAGCAGTAACAAATGTGATGTGGGTGACCCTGATGCCATTGAAAGTGTCACATGGTGACTGTCTTGGGTAGACTGGAGCTTGTGGTAGGAGATGCTATTATAAATATAAAATTTTTCACATCAAAGTATGTAATGAGATTCTGAAATAATGGAGGACAGGGAGCAATGCTTAACCATCTTAGGTAAGGCGGATACAATTACAAAATCAGTGACAAAAGTCAGAGTGGCAGCAAAGTTGACTTGAACCTCAGAGAATTACAGAATGATTAATTAAACAAGACATTCTTAGGGTTAAGGTGGATTGGAAGCTATCAAGAATGCTCAATCCATGGGGATCAAGAACAATCAAAACTGAATATAACAATCTTTGCCAGCTATTGGACTTCAGTCTGCATTATTTCCAGGGATCTGTTGATTAAAGGAAAAGTCAGGACCCCAAAAGGAACAAACTTGAACCATGCATCAATCTCAAAGTGACCTAGAGTCATTGATTTTGGTAGTTGGTGAATATCCAGATATTTTGAGACTTATTACAACTCAAATTTAATTATGATTGCTGTAGAAATATGAATATCATAGGACCATATTATAAATAAATTCCTAGACCAGAACTTATTATTCTCAACTGAGAAATCCAGGAGTAGAATGACATTTTTGGTAGTTGACAGAACATGCCCCTTGGCCCCATGTGCACACACAGACACACACAAACACACACACACACAACATACACTGTTTCCATGGAGAGTGAGTTAAGTCTATGATAGTGGGAAAAGCCAGCTGCAAGACTCTGAACTGAATTCCCCATCATAAATATTATACAATAAAAATATAAAATAAAAAGATTACATCCTAGAGATATCACAGAGATTATTACCTACTTTAATAACCTAAAATATCAGCAATTACTAGTACTGTAGTTTCTCCATGTAATCATCACTTGAACATTTTTGAAATTTATACATTGTCTAGATGATGAAAGTAGACTACTACAGGCTCAAGCAAATGGAAGCTTTAAGTGCAAATGTTGTGCAGCAAGCTATATTTGATAAAGCAGATTAACAGGATCTCTGGTACAATGTATGCTGTCTGTAATATGTCAAATGCCTTATTTTCCATCCCTATCAGGAATAAAGACAAGATAATTTAAATGTTACATGGGACGGTTAACAATTTACATTTACAGTTCTACCATAGGGCTATCTATGTTAAATGTTCTGCCTTCCATGATAATACATAGTCATGCTTCACTTAATTGTAGGGATAGTTTTAAGAAATGTATTCTTAAGCATTACTGTCAGTCTACAATATTCATAGAGTTTACTTAGACCAACCTAGATGTTATTGCTTACTATACACCTCGGCTACATGGTATAGCCTATTGCTCCTAGGCTAAAGACCTGTGCAGTACATTACTGTACTTAATACTATAGGTTACTGTAACACAATAATAAATATTTGTATATCTAGACATAGAAAAGGTAAAGTAAAAATATGATATAGAAGATTAAAAATGGTACACCCATTTAGGGCATTTACTATGAATAGAGCTTGCAGTACTGAAATTTTCTCTGGGTAAGTCACTGAGTAAGTGAATTTGGGAAGGCTTAGGACACTATTTAACCCTGCTGTAGACTTTCAAAACATGTACACTTAGGCTAACTTAAGTTTATGAAAAACGATTTGCTTCAACAGTGCATTAACTATAGGTTACTATAACTTTTAATTTTTTACACTGTCATTTTTTAACTTCTCGACTCTTAAAAAACATTTATCTTAAAGCAAAAACACATTGTACAGCTGTATAAACATATTTTCTTCCTTTATATTCTTATTTTATAAGTTTTTTCTTTTAACTTTTTAAATATTTTGTTAAAAATTAAGACACAAGCACACACACACATTAGTGTAGGCCAACATGGGGTCAGTATCGTCAATATCACTCTCTTCCAATTCTACACTGTATCCTACTGGAAGGTCTTCAGGGGCAATAACACACATCGAGCTGCTATCACCTATGCTAACAAAGCTTTCTTCTGGAGTACTTCCGAAAGATCTGCCTGCAACCATTTTAGAATTAATGTTTTTGTGTGTAAGTTGAAAATAATAATTTAAAAGTATGGTAAAATAAATATATAAACCAGTACCATAGTTGTTTATTATCCTTATCAAATATTATGTATTGTACATAAATGTATGTGCTATACTTTTATATGACTGGAAGCACAGTAGGTTTATTTACATTAGCATCTCCACAGATACATGAATAATGAATTGCACTACAATATTACAATGGCTCTGATATCACTAGGTGATAAAAATTTATCAGCTGCATTATTATCTTATAGGATCAAGGTAGTATATATGTTGCATTGATTGAGACACCGTCATGCAGTGCGTGACTGCAGTTTGAAGGGACTTAGACACATAATATGTATATTCCATAAAGAATCATCTTGACCTGAATAACATTTTGTTAACTTGATTGGATGAGCAATAGTTGGCAAATACATTGGAGAGCTTGTTAAGATGTGTGTTCTTCAAAGCCTGGGGAGATAAATGTGAATCTATGAAGATTCAGAAGCTCACCATCTGTAAGGAGGAGTCTGTCTCTATTTGTTAATGTTTGGCTGCTGGTAGATTTTAATCTTCATTCCTTTCCCTTACCCTTATATTGCATATCTAAACAAGTTGATAAGAAAACCAGGATGCTCTCTCCTTTGGTGCCAGTGAGCTTAAAACCATGTTTAGGTGATTCTCACCTGAACCTCACTCTTTAATCACCATAAAATCTTTAAGCACATCTTCTCCTTGGATTCTCAAGATCTTTAGACCTGCCTAGGAGCCACCCTGCTTTCCTCGGAAAGTCATATAATGTAAATAATAAAACTTTTTGTATCCCTGTAGATTGTGTGTGTATGTAGCATCATCAGGATGGTCAGCTGTCTAAACTAAATTTAGGGTAGGAGTTCACGGTTCACCGACTAATCACAGACCACCACATCGTAAAGTTTTAGTAGTTTAATGTTATGAAGGCATGAAGTCCTTTTACAAGCACAGGTATGGTAACAACTTGATGATGTAAACCTTAAAAAGTGAGCAACCATTTACCGATGGATTATGTTGTGGTACATATTTCTGTTATTGACAAAATACAAGTCCAAATGATAAAGGGTGGAAATAAAAATATCTCAGTTTAGCATCTTTCCCAAGAACTTATTTGTCCACTCACCTGTAGTCTCTACAGATCTAATCGTAAAATGCTTCTGCCAGAAGGAATAGCAAGACCCCCATTCAACTATTTTTTCTTCATTTTTTCAATTGACATGTAATAATTTCACATATTTATGGAGTACAATGTAATATTTTGATACATGTGCACTTTGCATATAATCAAATTAGAGTAATCAGCACATTGATCACCACCAAACTTCATCATTTCTTTGTGGCAGGAAAATAGAAAATTCTCTCTACTGCCTATTTTGAGATGTAGAGTACCTTATTGTTGACTACAGTCACCCTATTGTTCAATGGGACAACAGAACTTATCCTTCCTAACTTTGTAACTGTTGACCGTTCCCTCCCCAGGCCCCACTTCTCCCTGCACTCAGTCGCTACTACTTTTTTCATTGTTTCATTCACTACTTTCTACAAGATCAACTTTTTAATATTCTGCATATGAGTGAGAACATTTAGTATTTTTCTTTCTGTAGCTGACTTATTTCACTTAACATAATATTCTCCAGTTTTATCCATGTTGTTGCAAATAATAGAATAGAATTCTTTTTTAAAATAATGTTCCATGTGTATATATCCCACATTTTCTCTATGCATTCATCTGTTGTTGGACACTTAGGCTGATTCCATATCTTGACCATTGTGAATTGTGTTGCAATAACCATGGAAGTTAGATGTTCAGCTATCTCTTTGACATGTGAATTTCATTTCACCTGGGGTATAGACTGTGAGAGGGATTGCCATTATATATGGTAATTTTCAAAAGTTTTTTGAGAACCCTCCATGCTATTCTCCATAATGGCTGTTCTAATTTACATTCCCACCAATAGCATGTAAAAGTTTAAGTTTTCCCACACCCTCACCAACATTTGTTATTTTTTTGTCTCTTTGATAATAGCAATTCTAACTGGAAAGAAGTGATATCTCATTGTGGTTTTTATTTGCAATTCCTTGATGATTGGTGATGTTGAGCATTTTATCATATAACTAATTCTTGGTCATTTGTATGCCTCCTCTTGAAAAATGTCTATTAAGGTCTTTTGATTATTTTTATTTATTTATTTTTTGTTTTGTTTTGATTGGGTTGCTTGAGTTTCTTATATATTTTGGATGTTAACACTTTATCAGACGTATTGTTTGCAAATATTTTCTCTCATTCGGTAGGCAGTCTCTTCACTCTGTTTATGAGATTACATTAAACTAAAAAACTTCTGCACAGCCAAAGAAATAATGTCACTTGTCTATTTTTGCTTTTGTTGCCTATGCTTTTGAGGTCTTATCCAAAAAAATCCTTTGCCCAGTCCAATGTTGTGAATCATTCCCCCTATGCTTTCTTCTAGAAGTTTTATAATTTCCAGTCTTACATTTAAGTCTTTAATCTATGTTGAGTTGATCTTTGTACATGGTAAACGATAAGGGTCTAGTTTCATTCTTTTGTATTTCAATATCCAATTTTCCCAGCACCATTTACTGAAGAGACTGTCCTTTTCTCAATGTATGTTCCCTAAACCTCGGTCAAAACCAGTTGGCTGTAAGTGGGTGAATTTATTTCTTGACTCTATTCTGTTTAATTGATCTATGTGTCTGTCTTTATGCTAATATGCCATTTTGCTACTATAGCTTTGTCATATATTTTGAAATTAGGTAGTGTAATGGTTCTATATTTTTTGTTTTTCAAGACTGCTTTGGCTATTTGGGTTTTTCGTGGTTTCATATAAATTTTTGAATTTTTTTCCTCTTTCTGTAAAGAATGTTATTAATATTTTGATAAAGACTGCATTGAATCTGTAGATCATTTTGAGTAGTTTACCCATTTTAGTAATATTAATTATTCCAGTTGATGAACATAAGATATCTTTCTACTTATTTATGCTCACCTCAATTTTTTTTTTCATCAATGTTTTACAATTTCAGTGCAGAGATCTTTTACCTTCTGGGTTATATTTATTTCTAGGTATCCTATTTTTTTTGTAGCTATTCTAAATAAGATGGTTGTATTGATTTGCTTTTCAGATAGTTTACTATTAGCATATATAGAAACTACTAACTTTCATATGTTAACTTTTTTCTGCAACTTTATTAAATGCATTTACTATTTCTAATAGTTTTTTGGTAGTCTTTAGGGTTTGCTGAATACAGAATTATGTCATCTGCAAACAGGGACAATTTGAATTCTCCCATTCCTATTTGGATGCCTTTTATTTCTTTCTCTTGCCTGATTGCTCTGGCTGAGACTGACATCCAGTACTGTGAAGGATAGAAGTGCTGAAAGCAGCATCCTTGTCTTGTTACTGATTTTAGAAAAAAGGTTTCAACTTTTTTTTCATTTGTTATCAAGTTAGCTGTTGAAATGTCTTATATGGATTTTATTGTGTTGAGGTATGCACATTTTATACCTAATTTGTTCAGAGTTTTTGTCGTGAAAGGGTGTTTGAAGTTTGAGAAATGCTTTTTCCACAGTTGTAGAGATAATCACATGGCTTTTGTTTTTCTTTCTGTTAATTTGGTATGTTATATTAATTCTTATATGTTATACCATCATTGTATCCCTGGGATGAATTGCTCTTAATAATAGGAAATGATTTATTTATTTATTTTTTTTTTTTTGAGGTAAGAAAATCAGTCACCAACCTGCCAGGAGTTTTACATTCTTCACATTAGGAAGTTTGTAACATTTCTTTGTTGCTGTTTATTTAAAATCTGGGGCAGATAAGAATGCATTTGTCATGTTAGCAATCCTTTAGTGCATCTCTTAAAGGAATCTTGCCAAATTTTAATGTAAAAATATATAAATGTGTCATTTATGTCCTATGAAGTGCATAGTGACGAGAGAAACAGACAAATCAGTGATTAGCGGCAGTGTCACCCCACTAGATAAGCTGCCAAAGCTGTAAAAATGCTACTTATTAAAAGAGGTAATCTAAACTTTAGAGTATAGGATGAAAACTCGAGCTTAGTTTTGACCTCATAGCCAAATTCTGACGCAGGGATTATATCTTCTCTTACTAATATATTTTAATATTTCCTAAGTAAGGAGGCCTGCCAGAATGCTAGAGAAAATTTTCATTAGTTACGAACTTATGAAATCAGTAAACTTTCATATACACTTATATGAAATCAGTGTATCTGAGCAGGATGAGTATAGTACAGGCTATACTTTGCTTCACTGATTTTCCTCTTCAAAACTGAGCCACCTCAGATGGAAAACATTGTTTACTGAGGTTGCAATGCTGATTGTCTCTCCTCAAATGGTCTCCAAAACAAAGGTTCTATACCACCCAAATTTAAGCTACACTCTGTGATGAACGTTGTAGATGCATGAGTAGAAAGTCCTGACTCCCCTTTTTTTATTTTTATTTTTTAAATTTTACTTTAAGTTCCGGGATACATGTGCAGAATGTGCAGGTTTGTTACACAGGTATACACGTGCCATGGTTGTTTGCTGCACCAGTCAACCCATCATCCAGGTTTTAAGCCCCCGCATGCATTAGGTATTTGTCCTACTGCTCTCTCTCCCGCTGCACGCCCCCCACTCCCAGAGAGGCCCCCACGTGTGATGTTCCCCTCCCTGTGTCCATGTATTCTCATTGTTAAACTCCCACTTAATGAGTGAGAATGTGCAGTATTTGGTTTTCTGTTCCTATAGACCCCTTGTTTTTACTTGCAACATCGTTGAAGGGAAATTTCCACTTCAGAACACCTCCTGGGATCCTCGGACCACCCTCTTGTATCTGCATTGAAGTTCAGCCTTTTCTATTACAGAATCACTTTTACTGAGGTATGGTTGAAATATTGTTGAGGTATCGAGAACACTGTCCAGTTGATATCAGACTTTCAAATTCTCATCTAACTGTTTATTTTTAGGAAACTTAACATGAGACACGAGTCTTAGCCCCATTCATACAACACAACCGAGCATAAGGACTCTGAGGATAGTGTCATGAAACTTGCCCATAGTATGTGGATTGTAAACATATAATATATACTTGTCATTTCAGCATGATCAGATAGAAGAAGTCACCAAGACTGCTCTCCCCATGTATTTCTCCCTTATTCAATATCTTCTCATATTATTTATCCATCCAGCTGCATTTATTGATAAACTCTAATAGGATAATAGCATGTTACAATATAAGCTAGAACAAGATTCAGGGTTAAGGAATTGCTCATCTTAAAGTCTCTAGTTGTTTCCCTTTATTGTAAATATATTTCAGAAAAGAGTTAAAGTACTCATGCATATTCTATTTTTACTACTCTTTAATGATTCTATTGCTGCTTCAGGGTATCCTTAATCTTGTGAACAAACAAGTTAAAAATGTCTGCAAATCTACATTGCACAATCTGTGGCATAGAACTCTCTTACTCAGTAAAACCAAGTAAGTCATCTATTTTGTTCATTGCTTCATCAATAGTAGTAAAGTACTGCACAGCTTACAGGTATTTTTCACAGTAAATGAAGAGACAGTAAGAAAATATCACTATTCTGAACTGATATAAATTTCTACTTCGATAAATAATATAGCATATTTGAATGATGACATTCAATAGCATAAACAGAGGGTTAACAATTGCGTTTACTTTTTAAAGCTTTTGTCAAGAGTTTACATTGGAATGCTTAGAATTTTACTTCTAAGTATTTAGCTTGTTTGAAAATTCATCGTTAAATAGATCGGCCATAAAATTTTGGAAAATGAAGCCAAAATTTTGAGTTTTTCCAAAAAATAAAAATATTTATTTGTGTGTTTGTGTTTGATTACCATTATTCAACATTTATTACAACAAAGGAGAAAGTAACTTTCCTAACAGCTAAGGTATACATGTTACATTTGTTTATATTAGGAGGAACATACTATCAATGCTTTAAAGGTACACATACCACTATCAGTTTTGTAGATATCATAGAGTGGTATTTTTTTTATGAAATTAAACCTTATCTTTCTTGTTAGGCTAGAATACATATTGTCATATTTTTTTATTTTAAAAAATAACGTGTTTCTAAAACCATACAAATGATCTGAAATCCATTGAGGTGACTCAGAAGCATTACTGCTTCTTATATAAAAAGTTTTCTTTTTTTTTTTTTTAATTTCTTAGATCTGCTGAAGAAAAGTTTTCTAAATTTAAATTCCCACAGCCAAAATGTCATTGAAATGAGCTAAAGCACTTTTTAGTAACTCACAAGTCCACATACAAAAGAACAGTAACTTAAATAAATCAACCTACTACAGCTCTTTAAACATTTAAAATCTATTAGGATTGAGTTGTCGATTTAATTTTATATTTTCTTCTTTTTTAATTGATGATTAAGGAAACACTATAATTGAAAGAATAATATGATAATTTTGTAGATGTCTTAATAGAAGAAGTCTCAAGATAGCTGTATTTTGAGGGGTCAACACTGGCTTGGTTTACAGTCTTTGACATCCAGATGGTTAACTTATTTAGCTGTTTGCAACTAAGTCAGCAGAAAAAAAATTACTTGCATTACTAAAACTCAGTGAGACCACATACATGTAAATCTAATTTGTCAGCTGAGAGTAGAATGTGTATCTAATGCAACATCTGGGAGCTGGCATGTGAACAAAGTGCTTCCTTTCTCGCATATGCATGACTGATAAATAAAAATACAGCCTGAGTACAATTTATTAATACACAGTCAGATTATAATATGTTGATATGTGTAAAAATATGCAATTTCATCGAATTATCTCAGCCTAAGAAATTTCTCTACATTTAAAGTTATGTTTCAGTGTGAAAAACCAGAAACCACTATTGGGAAATAAAATATCTTTTTCTATGATTTTATGCTATATAAATTGCATAGAAATTGAGGTGTGTTTCAACAGTTTTATAGCAGAATGTCAGTACATATTAACTACCTAGTGAAGCAAGTAAATTTTAAAATCAAATACAAATACCCTCTTATTAGTAAAGACTGTATATCCTGCCTTAAATTAAAAAATATGTTGCATACTAAGAAATTCTAGTTTTATTGGAATTATCTATTTTTTCCAGGGAGTTATCGTGCTTAATTTCAATATTACAGTTTGTACTAATATTGTTGATGTTCATTCAAAGTAGGAAAATTACAAAATTTGTCTAGTTTTTAGTTTTTAATTTCTGTAAGTTTTTAATTTATATATAAAAGTCTTAAGGTCTAAGAAGTTACTCAATTTCTCACAACAGAAATTAGTATGGAGAAAGTAGAGAAGGGTTTGGCATAAGTACCTATAGCTCTCAGACTTGTCTATTTCTCAGCTAGATTTTCTAGTCATTATACCAAATAGTGGTAACTAGTAAGCCATCAATACATACAATAATTAAAATTACTGCCTTTTAGTTGATTATTAAAGTGTGATTTTTCCCTGTGAAACTCTAGGTTTAAAAATTCCTTTCATTAATCTGTTCATCATTTTTGTCTGTGAATAGTTCCTTTTATCAATCTCTCAATTTTGTACTATGTAATGGAAAATATAAATATAAAATCACAAAAGTAGAGAATTTGCAGATTTACCTTACTCTTTTTAAAAATTTTAATCCTGAGTTCTTCCTTTACTAAACAGGAAACGCACAAATCACTACACCATTTTGTAACAAGTCCTGTGGTTTGGCTTGCTCAGTATTGTTTTTAGAATCTTGCTGGTATGCTTTTTTTTTCACCAGTACTGAGAAGCAAACGCTACACATATGGGACTCCTTAGCCCTAAAGTTACAGGTGTAGTTGAGTTCTGCAAATCAAGCACAACACAGGAGATTTAAATTTTCTATTTAGCCCAATGGCAACTTATTCCTGAGCCCACAACCAGAATACAGGTGTGTATATTTGATAGGCAATTTCTTTTCTGTAACAAAGCAGTGCCTTCCTTCACAGTCCAGTTCTGTGAAATGAATTTAGGTGTCACAACTTGTTATGGGTGGTCTTGTTTTCCCTTCAAAATGTATATGTTGAAGTCCTAACTTCCAAAACCTCTGAATGTGACCCTGTTTGGAGATAGAGGTTTTACAAGTCATTAAGTAAAAATGAGCTCATTAGGGAAGATCCCAAGCCAGTACCACTGTGTCTTTAAAAGAAGAAATCTGCACACAGACACAGTGAGAAGAAGAGGTGAAGAAAGGGAAAGGATAGCCATCTACAAGCCAACAAGAGAGGTTTGGAACAGATCCGTCCCTCATGGCCCTCAGAAGTGTAACCAGAGTAACTGCAACTGGATTCCCTGGTTCCCACTTCGAGAGCTGAACCTGGGCCACCTGGGTGAAAACCAGAAGTCCTAACTGCTAGGCCACCACAAAAGCCAGAGCAGCTGTAGTCCAAACTTAGGCTCTTGGCATTTCTAACCCCAAAGAATGGGGAAAAGGGGCCTCAGAGGCTGGTATTACAACTCAAATAGAATTCCTGGACCCAAAGAGTGTGCCATAGTGTGATTTATTAGGCAGAGCGAAAGGACAGCTTCCAGGAAGGGGATCCAGAGAGGATTCCAGCACAGGCTGAGGCTGTTAAAGCTTTAGAGCTTTTACCCCTGAGTTATTCCCGCCTCATTCATGTTCTTGTCCAATGAGAGGGGTTCTTTCAAACTTCCTCTGGATTAATTGATCTTTGAATCCTTTAATGGATTGGCTACTGTTTTACAATCCTGAGTCACAGACTCCCCACCTCCAAGAGCCAGAGGCAGGAAAATCAGAGCCAAAGGCCCTACCTGGCCTGCCAGAGGCGGGAGATGTGGAAATAAAAGGGTCCTAGCCAGCCAGAGGCGGGGAAAGCAGAAACAAAGGCCCCTAACCGGCCTGGGAAGTCCCTTTAACACAGTCCCTCAGTAGGAACAAATCCTACAAAAACTTTGACCTCACATTTGCTTCCAGCCCTGTGAGAAAATGATTTCTGTTGTTTAAGCCTCCCAGTCTGTGGTAATTTATTAGGGCAGCCCTGGCAAACGTATAGAGACTTGAAAACTCAGTTTAGAGTCCGTTTATTCAGTCTTTAACCATTTTTCAAAACAATCTGATAATCAGTAAATAAATCCCTTTATGCTTAAGCCAGTTTAAACAATTTTAATTACCTGAAAGTGAAATCAGACTGATAGTTTCCATGCTTTTGTCTGCTTATTAGTAAAGGGCAGAAAATAATAATACCTAACCCATAGGGTTTGCATAAAGATAAATTAATGCATGTATTTTAAGCTATTAGAACGCTGCCTGATACATAGTAATAAAAGCTAAATAATTGATATGGTTTGGCGCTGTGTCCCCAAGTAAATCTCATGTTGAATCGTAATTCCCAATGTTAGGGGGAACTTGGGGAGGAGTTAACTGAATTAGAGTGATGGTTTTCCCTCACGCTGTTCTCGTGAGAGTGAGTTCTCACGAGATCTGATGATTTAAAAGCCTGACGCACTTCCTGCTTTCTTCTCCGTCTCTCCTGCTCTGCCGTGGTCAGACGTCCTTGCTTCTCCTTCACCTTCTGCCAGGAATGTAAGTTTCTGAGGCCTCCCAGCCATGCTTCCTGTACAGCCTGTGGAACTGTGAGTCAATTAAACGTCTTTTCTTTATAAATTACCCAGTCTCCAGTAGTCTTTTATAGCCTTATGAGAATGAATTAATGCAGTAACTTTAGCTTTTTTGTTAATCTGTTCAGCTATCAAGTTAAGAATATAATTGTCAAAATGAAGTAAAATAATAATACTTTCACAGGTAAATAATTGAAAACTGAGTACAAGACACCTCAATGAACTTAAGTAACTTGTGATAAAAAATGCGATTTTCACAGGAAACGCCCCACATTTATCTCATTGGTGTATAATCATGTGAGCATGCTCATTCTTGCTGAGATAGGTATCACTTGTGCCAAGATAAAACTAAGACTTTTTAAAATATATTTTAGTTGTTTTTAATAAAAATATCTTCATTAAATTAAAAACTGTTCATGTAAAATATTAGATCTAGTTTGTTTCTATTTAAAAACCTACAGTGGCTTCTCATTTAAAATAAAATCTAAACTTCTTTTAATGACCTAAGAGATAGTCTATTTCTAGCCCTTCCCTATCTCTCTAATTTTATATCAGACTCAATCCCACCAAATAAGGTCAAGGCATTCCATTCTTCTGTCTATTCTTCTAACGTCCCATGCTCATTTTCTCCTGCTACTGTTTGTATTTCCCTCCTAGGCCATTCCTTTATGACTGGCCCTTTCCACATCTTTGTTCTCAACTGAAATTTAATCATTTCAAAAATCTTCCCAAGCATGCTAATTCAATGAAAGCTTCACCAAGTCACTATCACATTATTGCATCTAATATTTCATTATTTAACTATAGATATGAAATTATCTTGTTTATGACATTAGCTTTGTGCATGTGTGTGCATGTGTGTGTGTGCTTTCTATTTCATAAGACATGAAATAACAAAATATGTTTTACTGTATTCACAGGTCTGGCACATAGTACTTAATAATGTTTCTTTCATTAATAAGTAAATAATTACATAAATGTGCAGTATTCACATTAAATTTGTAGTTGGAATTTCAAATGGAGAATTTTCTTATTTTTAAATTTCCACTTGACTGTACCATGTAATAGTGGTAAAAATTAAAATTTAAATGTCATTAAGGAAGTTAACGAAGCTGCATTGCCATCATTTTATTTCAGTGATGTTTCCTGGGTCTTTATAATTTGATGCCAAATGATGATGATGAGGAGGAGGTGGTGGAGGATACCTAAGTGCATTAACTAATCTTATGTAAACAGTAGACCAAAACCATATAACGTTCTCCTAGTACATTGGCTTCCATCACCAAGTAATTAAGAGGTCCTATCTGGCCCCTTTGATCTTCCTAATTGACTGCCCTGAGCCACCATAATGAAGAAATAAACAATGAGCCAGTCACACATAATTCATTCTGAAATCTTTACCTACTCAAATGCTTTCAGTGAGAAAGAGTCAATCATATGTGGAAAGTGGATGATCAAAATGCATTTCCATACATTTGATAAAGTAGGGGAACCAATCTGCTGTTCCACATTTACTGAAGCAAATTGAAACAAACAAACAAAAATGGTGCATGATGTGTAGCTACTAATTTGAACTTTTTAGCAAAGACCACTGAAGGCAGTTTCACTGGCAAGGCCAAGTATAAATCCGTCTCAGGCTAATATTTACTGTCCTGTCTCAGGCTAATATTTACTGTCTAGTCCTCATTTATCGTATATTCTTTAGGAATCTGATATCCTCTCAATCACAGAAAGCATGGCGCTAGTCCATAAAATTCATGTTATGCTCATTGGAACTGGTGTACAAGAAGTAGAAAGCTATTCTACTTATTGGTAATGAGACAGAGTAGGGGTGGGACTAGGCCTCTGTTCTCTGCCAGCTTTACTACAAGATGGTGGGAGGAAGCCTGTGGCCAGCAAGGACCCCAGCCAGACCATCCAGACCTTGCACCATGAATCTTACTCAAAGTGCCATACCCACTGATTGCAGGACTTTGAAAACTAAAATAAGCCACATCCAAACATAAATATGATTCAGAAGAGTTAACCTGTTTGCCCCTCTTCGCACAAGTCCTGAAAATGGCTTATCTTTAACCCTAGCCTCGTTATGACTCTAAAATATTTTCCCAGAGAGGGGATTATCTACCATTTTCTGATTATGCAGTGTATGTGCTAGCATGATTTCTCTACTGCATCTGTGCACTCTGCACCCCACCCGGCACATATAATGATACTCATCTAGTTCATGAACTATGTATGTTACCCTCCTTAGGATACTGCAAGGCACTCCCCCTCTGGAGTGCATAAGCTTCCCCCTGTGCTGTCTCTTTAATGTCCAACCTTTCTGGGTGTAAGTCTTAATAAACCTGTCTGGGAAAAGTTTGCCTTGTTTCAAGTTAACTTCTATTACATTGAGAGCCAAGAATCTTGCATAAGTAACATATGTTGTACAGTGGAAAATAAATCTCAAAAAATATGGGAGCTTCCTTACCCCATACAATTTCCAGATATGAGTAGTCTGTGACATATTAAAACATTTTATCAAAAGAGGACAAATTCACACTGCTGTCTCTGGCACTACGCTACCACTAAGAAAGAGGAAAACTACTTAGTAAACAGTTTTGTTTTTGAAGGCCCATACCTATCTCACTGAAAGGCTTTCAGTTTTGAGAGGAGTGGGAGAGCAAGAGAACAATATGCATTATGTCAGTGACGTAGTATAAGCTCCTCTATCAATTGGACCGTATGACTGAGGAGACCCAATAGTGCTTGAAATGTAAGTCTCAGGTAAGTTTGATATATGGAGCAAGTCTTTAGCAGGTCACTATGGGTGAATCCGGCATAGACCTTTAGTGTTTTGAAGTAAACACATGCCATCCTTAGCCAATACCAGACAGCCCTTTGAGAAAACATCTTTTGAGTCATAATGGAAGTGTAATATGAGACCATGGGCCACAACATGTACTAGGAGTTTTTCTAATCTTCTATACCTTAAGGTTAGATATATGGAGAACTATCAATAAGTGAAAATGGTACACACATACTAAATAAGCCTTACAAATATTCTGAAGGGACAAGTAATTTGCATAAACAAGTGGTTAAGCATGTTTCTTGTTTCTCACTCCATGTTGGTAACCTCTAGAGGAACTTATGATAAGCAGAGGAATAAGATAATGCTGTTAAAAATATATTTCTACTTAATATACCAACAACATCAAATGGACATTTGTAACGTTATATCCCCCACTCATGGGTAACTCTATGAACATGAGTGAGTGGAAATCCCCTCAGTGGCTGAAGATCTGCCTGTTATTTGACCTAAAAAATGGAAGGCTGACATATGGATCTACACTGATTTACAGACAATGGCTAATAATTTGGACGGATGGCCAAGACCTTAGAATAATTTGATTAGAAAAGTGCTGGCAAGGAGGCTGTGGAAAGAATGATGTGGATTAACATCTTTGAATGGCCGCAAAGAGTTATGTATTTGTTTACCCTGAAAATGCTTACTAAACAGCATCTTCAGAAGATAAATATTTTAATAATCAGTTGGGCAAGATGATCCTTTCTGTGGATATCAGCCAGCTTCTCTTTCCAATCATCCCTGTTTTTCAGCAAATAGCTCAGTAAAAATGTGGCTGTGGAAACAGGGTGATGGCTATAAAAGTTAGTCATGTTATCAGAAACATCTGGGCTAAAACATACAGGGTGACCTTAGCTATTGCTATTTTCCCAGCCTGCCTACAGTAAAATCAAAGAGCCCTTGATATAGCACTGTACCTCAGTAGCACAGAGCCTGTTGCATGGAAACATTAAATATATTTGAAAACTTTCATTATTGATAGAGCCATGTGTTATTCTGTCTGGAATGGATGGTTAATCTGCATTTGTTTATGTTTCATGTATGAAATACTTCTAATATTACCACCTGTGACGTTAAGTGTGTTCACCATCATGATCTACCACATAACACTTCTTCTGACCAGGAAAATAATTTTAAATTAGTGAAGAGTAGAATTAGGCTTATTCTTATGGATTTTGCAATTGAACCATATGCCCTATCATTCTGAAATAGCTACCCTCATAGAATATCAAAATGTTCTTTTAAACGGTAAATTACACTGCAGACTAAGTGGCACCTTGTAGTGTTGGGATCTCCAGGAGGCAAAATATGTTCTGAATTAGTGACTAGTATAAAGTGTTGTTTCTCCCATGTTGTGCCAAGATAACAATATTTGGATTGTGCTGAAATTTACTGTGTAAACTGGATAAACTGAAGACTACCAGTGGCTTTCCCAGAAGCCGCTTCCCTAAATGTTCCAAGTTAGCATCATCCCAAAAATGTACCTCAAATTTTGAAAGGTAGAAGTGAAACAGCAGCCATAAATCTTTGGAAGGTTGTCACTGTTAGATATGGTTAATGACAGATGCCACAATGACCAGTTCTTCAAACTTATCGTTGCTCTTTACACTTCAACCTGCTGCTGTCTTTTTAAGGCAGATAAACAACAGGCCTGATCCAAAAGCATATGTGTGGCCATATACCTAAAGCAGTGGTGATTACATACCACTATTTCCCATTGCCCTCTCCACAGATCTTTCCTTTACAGTTGCACTGTGTTTGCAGCTAGATGTGTTTGGATTAGTGGTTTCCTTGCAAAGTTGTACTATCAACTTGAAACATTAGACAGATTTCATCTAGATTTCTCAGCTCCTGACCTTTCTTTTCTTATAGCACTATTTAGAAACTGTATAATTGTAAACTCTGTCTCTGTTCCTTTGAGTTGTAAACCTTTATAAAAAGTCTCTTGCCAGTCTTACAACCCAGGAATGTATTTGTCAAAGACCAAGGCCATCCTTTTGAAGGGTAATAATCAAGGAATATAATAATGCCTCTATGGCAGGAGAATTGCTTGAACCCAGGAGGCAGAGGTTGCGGTGAGCTGAGATCGGGTCATTGCACTCCAGCCTGGGTAACGGGAGCAAAACTCCACCTCAAAAAAAAAAAAAAAAAAAATAATAATAATGCCTCTATTTGCCAGTCTCTGTGGGAAGTTAGTAACCTAACTTGATGGGTTCCAATTAGAAAATTTAGATGGCCTTAATCCTATTTGCAAACTCAAGAATAACTCAATGTGTGTATTAGTTTGTTCTCAAGCTGCTAATAAAGACAGACCAGAGACTGGGTAATTTATAAAGGAAAGAGGTTTAATAGACTCACAGTTCCACATGGCTGGGTGGGGATCTCACAATTATGACAGAAAGTGAATGAGGAGAAAAGTCACATCTTACATGGTGGCAGACAAGAGGGCATGTGCAGGGGAACTCCCCTTTATAAAACCATCAGATCTCATGAGACTTATTCACTATCACAAGAACAGTATGGGAAAAACCCACCTCCATGATTCAATTACCTCCTACCTGTCCCTCTCAAACACATGGCATTATGACAATTAGAGGTAAGATTGGGGGAGGGAACACAGAGCCAAGCCATATCAATGTGCTTGAAATATCCTGTAGATCAGCCTTCCCCCAACATCCTCCAGTACATTTCCGGTAGCTTACCTAGTACTAAAAAACTTTCTTGCCTTTTTTTCAGTGGAGTTGAGTTCAGAATGAGTTATGGTGTTTCTTTTCACGCTACATTAGGCTTAGATAAGTCTTCCTATCCTGTTTAATTTTTTCAGGTACAATTTTTCTTTTATAACATAAATCAAGCTGACATAGTAGAACTAATCACAAGCAGGGGGATGAATATCCTACGCAAAAACCTTTGTCATGCATTTTTCATACTCAATGCAGAGGTTGTTGGTTTTACCACCTGTAGCCACTTCAGCCTTGCAGTCATCAAGAATAGTGGTGAAAGTCCTGTGTTGAGTAAATGAAACGTCTCAACATGAGGGGCAGCACTTTTCCAGAAATCCATCAGAGTGACATAGAGTGACAACTATCCCTGCAAATTTGGAGAGAATGAAGGGATGGGACAAAGAGAAATTTAAAAAATTGAAAGACTAAATATCTATTTAAAATGCTAAGCTTACTTAAAAGTGAGGTAACAGTTACAATTTCCAACTCTTCAAAATCCAGGGTAGACTTAGAATGAAAAGAAAGAGGATATCCCATTAATGATTTTATTTTGATTACATTCTGTTTTTTCTACTAATTTTTAAATGTGGCTTCTAGAAAACTGAAGCTTAAGTCTGTGACTTTCATTACATTTTTGGAGGAAAGCACTACTTTGAGCACTTAATCTTCCTCTAGGGAATTTCCCCTCTTATCAGGATGTCTTATTTGCAAGGTGTGGCTCATTATCACTCCAGAATAATTAGCATGTAATATTTGTTTGGAGTACTTTATTATCCCCTAAAGTAAGACAAGGCTATTATCTTTTCACCGCAGAATGGAGTAAAGGTGTTCTTTATTCTGGCCTAGATGTAAACAGAAATTGAGACACACAATTCGTTTGGTTTTATCTGTTAAAAGTCTGTTACCTGGTAGAAAAATTTATTTGATTCATCATGACATGGTCATTGAACACTATAGTAATTAATTTTTTTCCTGAACTTTATCCTCTATGTGTTTATAAATTGAAATATACTGGTTAAATCATTATTGGTTATTACCTAACTACAACAGTAAGTAAGTTTAATTATGTGCATAAGTCAATGGTTGCCTTGCAAACTAATTTTTTTAAAAAAAATTAGAAACTTGTAGAATCTATAATCTTTTAAAACATCAAGAAACTTATATTTATTAAAAACAATTGCCATAATTGAACTTCAGGTATTTTAAACTTTGAATATCCAAGAGAATTATGAACACCATAGATTACCATGTGCAACTCAGCTTCTAAAATTCTGAATCAGAATTTCTGGACTTTCAGTAATTATTAATTTCATGGTAAACCTCTGATAATACCTATTTGATGGAAAGATTTGCAACTCACTGAGCTTTGGAGAGAAAAGCTAATGAAAGCAATAGTAAAAAAAGCTATAAGATTTTACTAGATAGAAGTCCAAATTATTTATTCAGTGGATTGAAAAACTGACAATAGTAGGAAAGCTAAATGTAAAAGTTCTGAGTTTCTAAATATAAATGCACAGACTCTTATAATTCTGTTAAACTATATTTTTACTGACATTTTCAGTAGATAACTGACACCAAATTAACAGTGGTCTTACTGAAATGCAATCTAATTATTTTCTTTTGCACTTAAATTTAAATTTCTTCATTAATTTTGAACATATTTACATGTCAACCAAGTTTAAACTATTTAGCATATCATTTTTTTCAACTGTAATTGTGTATCACACATTCAGTTTACCCTTAAAGCAGCTTTCCCTTTAGCAGGGTCAGAAAAAATACGGCATTTAGGACAAATCAGACTTTTTTTTTAAACTAACAATGTATTATTAGAATATTCTTATAATTTTTAGGAAAGCATTCTGTCTATGGTTAAATTTTCTCTATAATGGGGTTCAGACATGTTATCCCAAAATGTAACACAGAGGCATATTTAATATTTTATGTTGAAAAAATTTCAGTGAAATCATGGAAACAGAAAGGTAATTCACACCTTCCTTTTCTACCTATCCCCCGAATCGAGCAATAGAAAAAATGAAGGGTGTTTTGACATTTCCTAGAACAGTATTCAGGAGACTGTTACGTGAAAAGTACCTTCCCAGTTGTTAGATAAAACGAGCATCCTTAGGCCCAAAGACAAAAAGTCACAGAGAAGAATCTGAACAGGTCTCTCTAAGTTTTCCAATTTATTGTCAGATCATACCCTTTTGGCCTATTATATTTCTCTGCATCTATCCAGTCTTCATCAAGCCTACCATAATAAATACATTTAACTATTTCTTTGGGTCTTATTTTCCTTATGAATGCTTCCACATCACATACAACTTATGTTAAATACATTTGTGTGTTTTTACTTTGTTAAGCGGTTCCTTGTTATACGGGCCTTAGCCATAGCCTAGAATGGGTAAGGAAAATTTATCTTTCCTTCTCTTCAGCTACAATAGCAAAGTTGAATAGTTCTGACAGATACTCTCCAGCCCTGTAAAGCTTGAATTATTTCCTAACTGGCCTTTGTCAGAAAAAAAGACTTGGCAACCTCCATCATGGAGGGTGGTTTGGTTTATCCACCTAAGGTTACTATGTATTCCCTCTCTACTCCTATCTTACTTCCTATACATTTCTTTTTCAAAGAAAAACTCTTTGAAAGATAAACAGTTGCTTAATGAGTAACTTTGATTACTAAGATAGAAAGAATCAATTCTAAAGGTGTATTTAGACATTTGTTTCTCTATTGAAGGGGTTTGCTGTTCTATTATTAGCTGTATTCATTAGTTTGGTAATTCTGTGTTCTTTCATGTATCTTACCATTTTAAACGGAAGAAAATTATGAAATACCTGATCTTACAGAATAACATATTTAATTGTGTGGGCTGCAATGATCAGTCATATTGGCCAAGCATTCAATTGCTAAGCCTCTCACCAAATTGAATTATTTATTGAATGGATGATATTAATTGCTTTTCTATCATAATATCCACCTTCAGGATATGTGATATACTACCACGTCCGTGTAAATGGCCTTCTTAAATATTAACGAGGACTGCCATATATATAAAATTATCTTTATTCTACTATTGTTTACTGAGAAAATAGAATACATTGTGTACTGTGTAAGTGTTTTACACGTGTGACCCCATTAAGTCTATACATAAATACGAATTGGACCTGAAGCAGGGAAAGTTGTCAAAGACCAGAACTCATGCAGCTTCATTTAAATAGCAATGGTCTGACTCCCTATCTTCTGCACTTACACACCACTCATATTGTTTCTAAATCACAGCTGTTTTAGAGTATCTGGCAAGACCACCAGGAAATTTTAGCAAACAGAGCTATTAAGATAATTGTCTAAATGGGTTGAATCAATCAATCAACTCTTAGTTATTTAAAGGTTGCTTATTTGGCTCTTTATGCTCTCCCTTTTCTCTCTGGCTTTCTGCCTTTGGCCATTTCATTGCTCTTTAGCACTGCCATTAGAGATTTGGCATAAAAAGATAAAATAAAAGATGAAAACTACATGAGACTATTTAATTGCCCAATAGACTTAGCAATTCTTATATATTCCTTCAGGGGTATAGGATGTACTTTGAACTATCTCACCTACTCATTCAGAAGGTCACATACTTTTTAGCATTACACATTTTGCTCATCAGAAAATAGACATAGGTAAGTCCAAATGAACCTACTTCAAATTACAAAATCTACCATTTCAAATGTTTTCAATCTGTTAAGATCTTTGACTAACCAATTAATTTCGATTATATTTATTTTATTTTATATTCCACTTTTTCATCATATTTTTCATATGATAAAATTTACCTATTTCAATGAACTCATTTCAAGTGAATTTTAGTAACTACAATGAGTGGTGGGACCATTAACATAAATCAATTTTTAAGCAATCTTATTCCCCCATTAAGATCTCACATACCAATAAATCCCTACTCTCACAGCCAGCCCTAGTCACCTACTAATCTCTTTTCTGTTTGTATAAAGTTTCGTCTTCTGACTGTCTTATGTAAATAAGTCATACAGTACTTTGTCTTTGTATCTGGCTTCTTTGACGTATTGTTTATGACGTTTATCCTGGCTTCTTTAACATAATGTTTATGACATTTATCCATGATGCAGCGTGTGTCAGTAATTTGTTCCGTTTATTGTTAAATAGTATGCCTTTTTATCAGCATCCCATGTTGTGTCCATCCATTGACCATTTGATGGGCATTTAGATCAATTCTAGTTTTTGGCTATTATGAATAATGCTGCTGTGAACATGTGTGTCCTTGTGGACATGTTTTCATTTCTCTTAGTTATATACTTCTGATTAGAATTGCTGGGTCATATATTAGTTTTGCTTTTACTATTTTGAGAAACTACCAAACGGTTTTCTAAAGCTGGTTGTAATTGACTTTTATACATTAGTATAATTAATAGTATAATATTTTTCTGAGCTACAGCAACATTTATTTGAGCTATCATATTGATCTAATATGTGCAAATACAAATTTTTGCAATGGTTCTTGATAAATTTTATATAATATTTGAGAAAATATCGTTAAATCTAATTTTGTAGGACTAACAGATGCATTTGTAAGATATTAAATATGTATGGAGAACTTGATCTGAGAATGTCATGCTACATGGTAGAATTTTTATAATGTTACTTGATAATTTTAATAATTAAATGCAAATAATTACATATTTGAAAAAATTTTAAAATTAGAAGTAAAAAGTTTGCATATGTACTCAACAAACACCTGAATAACGTTAAGGCATTCTCTATATTCCAAAAGTATTCCTTTGGAAAAGGTAATAACTAATACACCAACTAAAGTATATCAATACCCAAAACCAGAAACATAAAAAGTTTCTGATCGGTTGATGGCAAAGTAACTTATATCAGACAAAACAATACTGCATATAATATTTATAAACTCTGCAGGGGAAATCATGTTTTAAGGCATTGGAGAGTAACCCACAGCTTCGGTTAACTGGAGAGTATATAACATTAGAAAATAAAGCACTGGTTAAGACTTATGTTTACATGAGAGCTCTTCCCAGTCTACTTGGAGGAACAGCTATAGTTTCTTTATAATAGATGGCCTGTAAACATAAAAACAGTCTGAAAGTTGAAGAATGAAAAAGCAGATATGCTAACTCTAAATAAAAGAAAACTAGTACAGAAATACTAAAACAGACAATGCAAAACTTAGAATACAGAGTATTAAATCACAGAAAAAGAGAAAATATTCTTAAATTAAAAGATTTTATCAAAACAGCATAACAGTCACACCCCAAATTAGAGGTTAAAGCCACATAAAACAAAAATCTGCAGAATGAAAGTTTTTGGATGGAGTCTACAGTCATAAATAGGAAATGAATACCCTTCTTAGTAATCAAGAAAAATAAAATAAAATATTTAAAAAAACACAAAAGTAATGATGTAGAACATTTGCACAATTCTACCAACCAACCTAATCTCATTCATATTTCTAGAATCCTTTATTAAACTTCTGTGGAATTATTTTCCAGTTCACAAAGAATATTGATGAAAACAGATAATATTCTGGGGCATAAAGTAAGTCTTAAAAGAAATATATCATACTGAAATACTCAGTATAGTATTTGACTAAAAGTTAATTAAACTAAAAACGAATCAAAATAAAATTGCCAAGCAAATTCCTAAATAATGAAGTAAAATTATGCATTCAAATATATCAGTAGCTAAAAAGAATTGCAGTAGAAATTAGAAAGTATTTCAAAAAGAATAATAATAAAACACATCTAACAACTACTACAGTATTACTTACAGAATAATATATAGCTTGATTTGCTTACATTAAAAAATAAGAAAGGTTTAAAAATCAATGGTTTAGCCTTTCATTTTAAGCAATTAGAAGGAAAGCAAATTTAACACAAAATAGAGAAAAATGTAAAACTGGAATACGAGAAAAATAGAGAAAATTATCAAAGGTGATATTTTAATAATAATAGTAAAGCAAATTCCCATGTATACTTATTTGAAAAAAGCAGAATAAAACACACATCTAACAATCATTAAAAAGACATTAAAAACATACTCTCAAAAATGTGATGTCAGTACACCCTGCAAATTAAATGAGATGGTCAAATCCATTGAAACACACTGCTTAAAAGATGAACGCAAATAGAAATAGAAAATGTGAACAGCCCTATATATCTTAAAATTTGAATAAGCAGGATAATTTAAAAGCAAGAACAAGTTTAGAGTTTCTACTGTCCTCTATTAACATGTAATTGCAATAAAGCAAGAAGAAATACAAATGTCATAAGGAGCACAAAGTAAAAATTAAAACGGCATTTTCATTTTTTTCTTCATTTCTTTAAAAGAAAAAAAAAAGGGATACATGTGCAGAATGCGCAGGTTTGTTACATAGGAATATGTGTGCCATGGTAGTTTGCTGCAACTATTCATCAGTCATCATCCTGTTAGCAAAACCAGGAAGAGACAACAAAGAAGGAAAACTTCAAGGCAATATCCCTAATGAACATTGATGCAAAAATCCTCAATAAAATACTGAGGTTTTCATTTTTTAAAGACATAATTTGTATGGAAAAAATCTGAATAAATCTTCCCAAAATCAAGACTTTATTAAGGAAATTTAACAATAAAATTAATAAAAGTTCAAATATACAAAATGCTGTTGTATTTCCATATACTAAAAATAAGTAACTGGAAGTTTATATTTAACATACAAAATATAATATAACGTTACTAGTTAGGAATACAGTTAATGATATTTAAATGTTTGTACATTATACGTAGAAATCATTTCAGAGAGGTCTTGAAGACAGCTGATGTAAATGAGTAGACATACTATTGTTGAGATGTCAATTCTTGTTAAATTGGTCTAAATACTGAATACCATTTTAATCAAAATTCTAACACATTTGTGTAGAAATTTACATTATTATAAATTATATGGAAACAAGGAGGTCACAGAATAGCCACAGTGCTCCTTTAAAAAGTTGTGGAATGTATATATCTGATTTCAGGCTTGTGTTAATTTACAATAATAAAAACTGTGTGGAATTTGTATAAGTACAGACATAAAACATCTAAAAATGGACTTAAAAATATGTTGTTACTTGATTTTCATCAACGGCACCAAAGTTAATCAACAGGAAAAGAATAGTCTTTTGAACAAATGATCTTGCAAAAGCTGGATATCTGTAAGGGAAAAATAAAATAGCTTTGACCCATTTCTCATGACATACAAAAATATTTTAATTTGAGATGAATTAGAGACCTAAACTGTAAAAATTCTGGAATAAAAATTGAATATTTTCACTCTTTTTGGTTAAGATAAATTAATAAAAACAAAAATGCAATAAGATTAGGAGAAAATTAAAAACTGAATTTTTTTTAAGATGAAACCCTTGTGCTCGTATACATTAAAATGAGGAAGAAAAAGATAAGATACAGGCTGGAAAATATTTGTACATTGTATTTAGCAAAAAACTTCTATGCAAAATATTTTTTAGAGTTTTACAAAGCAGTGTTAAAAAGGCAACACAATACCCTTGAACTGACATAGCTAAAATATGTGAATTATCAGTAATCAGAAGAAAAGGTGCTCATCAAGGTACTGAACTGAATGCTAATTTTACTTGTAGGTTTTTGGTTTTGTTTGGAACATCCATACTGTACTACACACAGTGGCTGTACTTGTTTACATCCCTACCAGCAGTGTATAAGATATCTTTTTTTCTGCATCCTTACCAGCTTTTTTTTTTTTTATAATAGTCTTGGGGTGAGATGATACCTCAGTGTGATTTTGATTTGCCATGTTACGATGAATATAGTTAACAATAATATATTGCATAGTTTCAAATAACTACAAAAAGAGTAGTGAATGTTTCCAACATACACACACAAATGATAAATGTTTGAGATAATGGGTATGTGAATTACCTTGATGTGATTGCTATACATTGCATGTATTGAAACATATTGTGTACCTCATAAACATGTACAATTACTGTATGTCAATTAGAAAAAGTAAATAAAAGGAAGATATAAAATTTCAGTTATGAAAGAGAAAACTTTACTGAAAGACAAGAAAGAAAAATTTGAATAAATGGAGAGGTAGAAGATGTTTTTAAAAAAAGATTATTAATCACTAGAGGCAAAATAAAATCAAAATATTATATCACATCAATCTCACCAGAATAGATACAATTTAAAACATGAAAAATATCACGTTAGCAAGGAGGTAATATAATTCTATCCTCAAATATGCAGATAAGAATATAAAATATTAAAACTTTGGAAAATAGGTTTGCACTTTCTTATATACCTGACTTCTATATTTACCCAGTAACCCAATGGCTTCACACATATTGTATTCCCAATAGTTACTGAGACACGTAAGAACAAAAAATCCTAGTAATATAATATTTATATCATCTTTTTCATAAGAAAAAGCAACTGAAAAAAATCCAAATGTTCATCAATAAGAGTACAATTAATTACCTTGTTCTATGTTTATTCTTCAATTGTAAATATACCTGAGCAAACAGGAACTACTGATACACATAAGAAAATCTCCAAATATATAATGTTTAGGGGAAAAGAGTACAGAAACACATACATATTAATCATACATATTAATTCTACAGGAAACTAAAATCTAAGCTATGGTGATTAATTCAGAGCAGTGGTTTTCCATTGGGGGATGTAGGTATAAACTTGGAGAAAAAATAAAACTTACTGAGGAGATTGAAAAATGAGTATATTCATTTGAGAAACTCATCATTTGATGATGTGTAATTTATACTTTAATAAATTTTTAAATGTACTTACAAAAGTAATTAAAAAGTTGTTTTTGAGGAAAGCAATCACAAAAACAGAATTAATATGTAGTTATTTTCTACTTTTCATCTAATTGTGTGAATGCAACTAATTGATAAGACTAAATATATCATCTGAAATACCTTTTTTATAAAAGACTTTTTTGTAATAGATTTATGCAATTATTATTTGTCAACTATTTTTTGTTAATTGTAAAAGCTACTAGATAAGCAACTAACTTAAAACCTGAGTAATTTAATTGATGTTATTGTTGATATTGAGAATAGGCCTAAACTTAGATAAGCAACCTTTAAATACTTCAGGTTTGAGGAGAATAAATTCTGCAATGATATGGACTGAACTAGACTGTTACTATCTTTGCATCTAACTCCTACACTTTCTCATTAACCTGTTTTTATGTTAATTGAGAAAAGCATCACTTTTGGAACTGGGCTTTCTAAAAATGTCTTCTATGGGACAAATCATATAACGTTAGTAATAGGCACTGGTTACCAAATTATTACCAGCGGTAGCTATTAACATGTACAAATGCAAGCTGGCACATTGGCGTGCACCTACAGTCCTAGCTACTCAGAAGGCTGAGGCAGGAGAATTGCTTTAGCCAGAGTTCAATGCTGTAGTGAGATATGATCACACCACTGCACTCTAAATCGGGATGAAGGGAGACCCTTTCTCAGATATATATGTTGCACGCGCGCGCGTGCACGGACACGCGCGCACACACACACACACCCCACATCCCAGATTTGGATTATCCCCTTAGATTAAACCCATCAAGAATTTGGTTATGAACCTAAAGCTTTCTTCTGCATATAAATGAATTGGTAATCTATCACCACATGTTTGCTAGCCACTAGTTGTATGAGAAAAAATATGTATCCATTAAATTGTTTAATTCCCTTTGAGGCTTGCTGATAATGTCATACAATTTACTAATTTGATACAGATACTTTGCATTTGATACAAGGTACCATGGAGCACCATTGATGCTGTCCACAGGAGCAGCATCATTTATTTGTCTCCATTGGTGCTATATCCATTAGTCATTTTCATTCACGGTCATACGCTCCTTGTTCTCATTACCATCATCTAATTGTTATTGCATTTTTAAATGACAACTTGAATGTTTGGTAGAAAGACTAGTTTTTCTTTAGTTTTTTTGTTTTGGTTTGGTTTGTTTTTTTGTTTTTGAGACCAATTTTCCTCTTTTGTGCTCAGGCTGGAGTGAAGTGGTGCAATCTCAGCTCATTGCTGAGATTTAAGTGATTCTTCTGTCTCAGCCTCCCGAGGTGCTGGGATTACAGGCATGTGCCACCATACCCAGCAAAATTTTGTATTTTTAGTGGAGATGGGGTTTTGCCATGTTGGCCAGGCTGGTCTCAAAACTCCTGACCTCAGATAATCCACCCACCTCGGCCTCTCAGAGTCCTGGGATTACAGGTGTGAAGCCAACATGCCCGGCCTTTTCTTTAGTTTTCATAGTGCATCCTGCAACATTGCATTCCATCAAGACACTATAGTGTGGGCTTCCTTAAAATAAGTTGGCTATTTGAATACTGGGAAATTAAAATTGGACAAATATCCTCTAAAGTTTTGAAATACAAGATTGTACTGACAAATTCCATATTACATTTGAGTTTTGTAATATTACTTTGCTGTAGGCTAATAATAAAAAAGGTTTTTTATTAATTGTTATCTTGCTAACATCTTTAGGTAAATGAGCTATGATATTTATTAGCCAAAGTTTCCAACAAAACTAAATTAAAGCAGCATATGAGAAAATCGGACATTAAAGCTATGGCTGCACTGTATTTGTAAAATATCTCAACATCTTAGTTTATAGTTAAGAGATAATAGACATAAAACGAGTTGAAAAACATGCTGTACATTTCAGAGCCATGAAAGCTAGTAATTATTTATTGAATTAAATATATTATCAGTCCACTTACAGAGGATTAATGTGGGCAACTCTTTTGAGAAAGGTGTACTTTCCTGCAAAAATTGACTTTTTCTCATTTTAAAATGAAGTGGCCTTGAACACATATTAGAAAACAAAAGTTTGCACTTTGTTTTCTTGTAATGATTATGTGGTTTAAACACATTATTGTTTTGGGAAGAAGATAAAAAATGATTCTCTGACACATGAAATATTTATATTCATGTTTCTTCTGTTAATTTGTGACTCACGTGGCAGCTTCTTACTTGTGTTCTCCTCCTGCCTTTGCATCCTGTGGAGCCTGCCTGGTTAGGTACAGTGTATTTCTATCAGCTGCTACTCTAATCACAGCTGATTATAAGGTCAACAGCCTTTAATTTACAAGTTATATGACTTTGATCAAGTTAGAACAGATTTCTTAACCTCAGTTCTCGATCTAAAAATGAAGATAATGCTTTCAGGAATGTTGTGGGAATTGTGTAAGATATAAGATATAAACTAGTACAGCATTTGGTATAAAGAAAAGAGTTGATAAGTGATAACTATTATTATTTGCATGAACCAGATACTTGGCAGTTGTTGGGAATACATAGTCATCATCAATGCTACAAAGGAATACACAGACGGAGGTAGGAGGATGTGTGTACAAATAATTAATGTACTGTGTTGCATTACTCCAAAATAAGGTTGCACTGCTGAGTTGCCTGCTCATATTTGATTTCTGACATTTTTATTTTTGGTAATGTAAAAAAAAAGGAATCAAAATTAAATGGAAATACATTCTTCATACACTTGTATTTTTTTTTACATTTGCTTCTTGTCTCTTTACAAAAAAATTTTAAAACCTTTTAAACATTATTACAAAATTAACTCTTTCTTTCTTCTCTCCAGTGGCAACCATTACTATGGTAAGAATTCTTCCAAATTGTTTATATATAGGTACATAATTTTTTTTTTTTACTTTTGTCCTTAACACATTCTTACATTATAAAATTGATATTAATCCAACTTTTAAAAAATTCAAAATTGTTTTGTAAGATATAATTTTGGTATATTTATATTAGTGTCTGAAAAATATCCATCTGTTCTATCTATCAATATATATTTATCTGCTTATCTTTCTAGATTTGCAAATACTATAGTGTTAATACTGTATTCTTTTAAATTCTTTTTATTATTTTTAATTATTATTTTCATATTGATGAACATAACCATGTTTTTCATTTTTGATATAACAAAAAAGCTGCACTGCCCTAGCAAAGGTTCTGCATGAGGGCTCCACCCCTGCAGCAGACTTCTTCCTGGGCACCTAGTTATTTTCATACATCCTCTGAAATTTAGGCAGAGGTTTCCAAACCTCAACTCTTGTTTTGTGCCCACTCACATGCCAAACAACATGTGGAAGCTACCAACGCTTGGGCCATGCACCCTCTAAAGAAATGACCCAAGCTATGCCTTGGCCCGTTTTAGCCACAGCTGGAGCAGCTGGGACACAGGGTGCCAAGTCCTGAGGCTGCACATAGCAGTGGGGGCCTGGTTTTAGCCCACAAAACCATTTTTACCTCCTAGGCCTCTGGGCCTGTAATGGGAGGGGCTTTTGCAAAGATCTCTAACATGCCCTGGAGACATTTTCTCGATTGACTTGGCTATTAACATTTGGCTCCTCATTACTTATCAAATTTCTGCAGCTGGCTTGAATTTTCCCAGAGAAAATTGATTTTCTTTACCACCACATGTTCAGGCTGCAAATTTTCCAAATGTTTATGTTCTTCTTCCCTTTTAAACATAAGTTATAATTTCAAACTATTTCAGTTACACATGTAACTGAACACTATCAGGATAAACCAGGTTACCTCTTGAATGCTTTGCTGCTTAGAAGTTTCTTCCACTAGATACTCTAAATCATCCTCTCAAGTTCGAAGATCCACTGATCTCTAGGGCAGGGACAAAATGCCACAGTCTCTTTGCTAAAGCATAGCAAAAGTTATATTCTACTTCCCAATAAGTTCCTCATCTCCAGCTGACAACCTCAGCCTGGACTTCACTGTCCATATCACTATGAGCATTTTGGTCATAACCACTCAGCCTCTCAGAAGTTCCAAACATTCCCTTATCTTCCTGTCTTCTTCTGAGCCCTCAAAACTCTTCCAACCTCTGTCAGTTACCTAGTCCCAATGCTGTTTCCACATTTACAGGTGTCTTTATAGCATTGCCCCATTCCTTGGCACTAATTTTATGTATTAGCCCATTCTTGTACTGCTTAAAAAAATACCTGCACTCTCTTACCACTCCTATTCAGCATAGTATTGGAAGTTCTGGCCAGAGCAATCAGGTAAGAAAAAGAAATAAAAGGTATTCAATTAGAAAAAGGGAAGTCAAATTATCTCTATTTGTAGATGACATGATTGTATATCTAGAAAACCCCAACATCTCAGCCCAAAATCTCATTAAGATAATAAGCAACTTGAGCAAAGTCTCAGGATACAAAATCTGTGCAAAAATCACAAGCATTCCTATACACCAATAACAGACAAACAGCCAAATCATGCGTGAACTCCCATTAACAATTGCTACAAAGAGAATAAAATATCTAGAAATACAACTAACAAGGGATGTGAAGGACCTCTTCAAGAACTACAAACCACTGCTCAAGGAAATAAGAAAGGACACAAACAGATGGAAAAATATTCCATGCTCATGCTTAGGAAGAATTAATATCATGAAAATGGCCATACTGCCCAAAATCATTTATAGATTCAGTGAATCCCCATCAAGCTACCATTGACTTTATTCATAGAATTGGAAAAAAACACCTTAAACTCCTATTCAACATAGTATTTAAAACATCAGATTTCATGAGAACTTCCTCACTGTCATGAGAACACCATGAGGAAAACCACCCTCACGATCCAATCACTTCCTACCAGACCCCTCTCGCAATACATGAAGATACATGTTACAATTTGAGATGAGATTTGGGTGGAGAAACAGAGCAAAAACATATTACTCCTACTCCTTCTTTACCTCTGCCATGATTGGAAGGTTCCTGCGGCCTCCCCCAAAGCAGAAGCTGCTATGATTCCCATACAGCCCAAAATCTGCGAGCCAATTAAACTTCTTTACTGTACACATTATGCAGTCTCAGGTATTAATAGAAATGCAATTGAGGGACTGTGTTAAAGGGGCTTCCTGGGTTGGCTGGGGTCATTGTTTGAGTGCAGGAATTCTCCGGTTTTCGTGCCTACAACTGAGTAGGACCCTTTGTTACTATTTTCCCTCCTCTGGCTTGGAGGTGGGGGCTCTGTGACTCAGTTATAAAACATTAGCCAACACTGTAAGGGAGTCAAAAATCAATCAATCCAGAGGAAGTTTGAAAGAACCCATCTCATTTGATAAGAATATGAACAGGGAGGGAATAATTCAGGGGTAAAAACTCCAGCTGCCCCAGCCTGGGCTGGAATCCTCACTGGATCCCCTTCCATGAGAGTGTGGGAACTGTCCTTTCACTCTGCCTAATAAACTGCACTATAGCACACTCTCTAGGTCCACGAGTTCTCTTTAAGCTGTAAAACTCACCATGCCTCCAGGGCCCTTTCCCCATTCTTTGGGATTAGAAAGGTCAAGAGCCAAAGTTCCAGCTGTAGCTACCCTGCTTCTGTGGTGGCCTAGCAGTTAGGACTCCTGGTTTTCACCCAGACGGCCCAGTTTCAGCTCCTGGTTTGGGAACCAGGAAATCTGGCTGCAGTTACTCCAGTTACACAATAACAGACTAACACACCACCCTTTTCCCTTTTAATATTGAGGTCCCCAGATTCTCTTTTGGAAAAAGCATGCACCACAATTTTTCCTGTAGATCTGTGGTCTTTCCCAGGTGTGTCCTTAACCTTGGCACACAAATCTTCTAAATAATGAGACTCACCATGGTCACTTATTTTGATTTAAAGAACGAATATTTTTCATCTTAGTATCCTTCAGTTTATCTGTTTTTTTTTCCTTAAAGATAGTGGTTTTAGTATTCTTTTGAAATATTTGCCTACTTATATTGATAAAACATTTTACTATTTTTTAAATATTGTTTTACTTTTGCCTTTTTTACCGTAGACTTTGAGTACATCTGAAATTGAATTTTATATGATATGAGGTAAAAAATAGTAATTGTTCTTACTTCAATGGGAATTTGACACATTATTTATTTATTTAAAAAGAGCATCCTTTTCATTACTGCACTGCAGTGTCGTTTGCTATCTGTGCTAAGAAGCAGTTGATAAACATTTTATTATCTTACTGAATTCTCTATACTGTTCTATTTCTTAATATACATGAGTTCCTGTCAATCTCATACCATTTTAATTAAAATTGCTTTACAAAAGGTCTACCTGTGTAGCAGTATAAATTTTTGAGATTTTTAATATTTTCTTTTTATTTAGTGCTACTCCTCCTTCTTTAAAACTGCCTTGGCAATTCTTGGTTCTTGGCATTAATATATAGCTTTTGTAAGGAGCTTATTAAAAAAAATTACTACAATTTTCATTGAGATGTCATTGAACGCATTTCATCCTTGTTAAATATTTTTCATGATATCGTATCATTCTTAGTTTACAAGTACTGCACATAGGAGTTGAACACTGTGTTACAGTGACCTATTGCTCTTTCAATAGAGGATCCATTGTTCCAGATGCTGAAAGGGCTTTTAGCCTTTTTCAAAAATTGCCTTACTTTCAGAATGCTGCCTTGTTCAAAATCACATGTCTTTCCTCAGTGTAGCCTGCCTACAATGGCTATTTGCTGTTAGGTGTAAAGATCTGGTCCTTTTTATTCTATTTGTGTCTCCTCTGAATGACTATTTTAGCTTGAGAGCTCCCTATAAGGATATTTATGGCCCAAATTAGGCCATCTCAAAGGCTTCTTTATGAAGAATATCTCTTCTACAGATATACAAAAAGTAGTTCAAGGCAGTTGATAATAAAATGAAGGTTTGCTGCTGAATCACCCTCTACATGGCTGACAGTGAAAACATAATTACTGGTGTTAACCAGAGAATAGAATTACTCTGGCAAACGGTGGTGGTACTGTTGCTACAACAGTAACCACTGGTGATTTGCAGTGCTTTAATAGTTAACAGGAATGGATTACAGATGATAACATATTGGTAATTATAGAATATGGCAAAGTTACAATTGTGCTAGAATTGTGTGGCTCTTGCTAAGATCCAGACATTCCAGATAAAGATAACAAAAAGCTAAGAGATATCAACTTTCAAAAGAAAGTTAAGTGTAAACACCAGAATGCTTCCTGGGTCTTACCCAAAGTGGCCTTCAAATCCTGCAGCAGGAATATAGGGAATTCTGAGTACTAGGATAAGAACTCAATATTCAGATTATCTGTGCTCCAAAGATGGTCACATTCCCAACAAAACTACATCTGCTATTTTAAGGTCAACACTGTTTGGGTTGATGTTCTTTAAAATCCTGAATGTGAAGATTTTTTTCTAAAAGCTCTCAGCCCATGGAAATAACTCACTCTTTTCTATTATAAAGGTATATTCCTTTTTGGCAAATAAGTTTACAATTTTCAAAAAATTAGAGATGAGATCTTATTATGTTGTCCAGGATGAACTCAAACTCCTGAGTTCAAGCAATCCTCTTGCCTCAGCCTCCCACATAGCTGGGACTACAGGCATGCACACCAAAGGGTCTATAAATAATATTAAACTTCAGCATAATTAGAGTTACATTTCTGCATAGCCCAATGAGGACATATTGAACCTTAGAAGGGACTATGCAAGACTCAGCCAAAATGTATTGAAGCCACTAGGAAACTATATAGATTCAGATTCTGAGGATACTTCATTAAGTAGGAAAGAATAAAAGTTTAGATAAGACAGAATTTATAATTATTGAGGCATTTTTATAAGACACAATATTCAACACCCTGGCAAAAATTCAAGGAGGTAAAGGACACTGGCTACAGGATAATCCCAGAAATACAAAAAAAGTGAAATTTTATATATAAGGTGGATGAAATATTATTAATGCCATAACAGAGGGTACCCCAAGTACACATCAAGTATGTGCTGGTGATAGAGGCAGAAATGTCACTAAAATGTTCAGTATTGATTTTTCTCTCTAGTACAAGCCTGATCTTAGAAGAGGCAGTTCCTTAACTAGTATCACTGAAAATAAAGGATATAAAGGACTCTCCACAATAAGAAATTGTGGCAATTCTTAACTGTCAGAAGATAGGTGGATGCAATTATCAAAAGGTCGTAAAGAGCAAATGGTGGGAGTTTGGGGGACCTTGACCCACAGAGTCATGGAGATACGTAACAGAACATAGTATTCCTGGAGGTTGCACAGCAGGGCACACAGCAAGGGTACTGCTCAAGTTGTGTCATCTAAAAAAAAAAAAAGCAAAGATGAATTAACGGGATGCTAAGGGTAGTCACCCAAGTTTTTGGATCTCAGCCTAGACTCATTAAGTGAATAAGTGAGCAAGCCAAGTCAAGTGTACATGAAAATCATTTATATAGCCACTCTCCAAAGGGACTGTTATTTACTTGGTAACCACACATTGGGGGAAAGAAGAAAAACCTGATATTGGAGGAGAAATTAATTCCTAGAGTCCAAAGTCATTATGAAACACAAGTGTATGTGTTCTGCCTATTTTAAAAGCACTTTAAGTATACAGTTCTTTTAGGAGTTCAGATGGAGAGATGAGAACTGAAGTGAAATTCCCTGGTTGCTTTCAATTTTCTAACTTAACCAGTGTCACTACTAGGCTGTCAAAAGTTCTGTTTTAATTATAAGACTTGGAGATTGTAAGGCCGGTTGCCTCGCCGGGAGCTCAGACACGCCCACCCCCTCCCTAAGCCTGGAGACTACCTCACCATTCCGCGCTTACCTGAGCTCCGTCACGTAGCTTCCCTAGCGCCCACTCCTGCACCCCCCCACCCAAATCTGCACTCGGCACCTAGCCCGCCAAAAACCCCGCCGAAATTTGAAAAACCCTGCTTCCCAATATCCAATCGATTGCCCCATGCTTTGTTTCCCAATATCCAATCAATTACCTCTAATGCCCGCGCACCGATAATCCCGCCTACCTACCAGTAGCAGCTCGCCCCATCCAAAATTGATTTCCCAATACCCAATCAATTACCCTATGCTTTGTCTCCTAATGTCCACCCAATGGCCCCTAGCCCTATAAAACTCCTTGCCCCGGGAAGTTGAGCGCGACTTCTCTGGCCCCCTTCCCGGACCACAGAACCTCGCCCGGGAGCTCAATAAATTGGCATTTAATTTTCCTCGGCTGATTTCAGCTTCCTCATTTTAAACTCGGCGATATTCCTTACATTTGGTGCCGAGAAACCCGGGAGGAGTTGTAAGACCCCCTTCTGGGGGAAACTGGCCCCTCCTGGGGGAAACTGACTCCTCCACCTAAAAGCCGGACCAGGGGAACCGCTCCGCAGTGAGGTAAGACTTCTGTCGCCCATAGCCCCTCCCGCTGCCTGTTCCGCGGACTCCCTGCCTGTAACCGCGGCCGCGTAGGGACTCCTTACCGCCGTGGGCCCGCAGCCCCGGTTCCATTCCGAGGACCTGAGCGTAGAGGAGACGTCCCTACACTCTTGTCTTCCCCCCCCCCCGTAAGGGGTTTGCTGGGGGCCAGGAACCCGAGGGGAGACGTCCCCGTCTTCCTGAGCCCTCTCCGGTGTTCGGCAGGGCAGCCCAAAACGCCTTCCGATCATCTCAGCGGCAGCGGGTGAGGTTTGGGTGATAAGAAGCCCTGTTTACAACCCCCGGCCCTGCCCAGACCTCGGCTTTTAGTCCCAAATTAACCCTCTGGCAAGCTAGCTCCCGCCTAAGTACTCTTAGTTCTTCTTTCTGCTCCGAGCAAGTGTGTGAGTGAGTGAGTTTATGTGTAGTCTCTACCATTAAAACCTCACTCTCTTAGCCTTGTTCCTATCACTTCCTCTGATTCTCCCCTGTGGCAGATAGCTCTAGCCTTATCTCTATCTTTTTCCCAGTGTAATCATTACAGCTGGTAAGCTCTCCCACACACCCCCTCCAGGAAAAGAACTCTTCTGCCCGTGTTGGGTGTAATACCTCACACCCCACCCCCCGAAGTTAACTAATTATGGGCAACCAGGGATCCTGCCCAGACCCTAAATCGCCACTAGGATGCCTGGTTTCAAATCTTCCCAAACTGGGCGTCTCCATAAAAAAGAAAAGGCTACTCTTCCTCTCCACTGTAGCCTGGCCACAATATCCCCTAGACAACCAGTCCAAATGGCCTCCAGAAGGCACACTCGACTTTAAAATCCTGATGGACCTAGATAACTTTTGCCAAAGGAATGGCAAGAGGGGGAGAAATTCCCTATGTTCAGGCTTTCTGGGATCTCCGTGCCCGCCCTGATCTCTGCTCTTCCTGCAGCACAGTCCAAGTACTCCTAGCAAAAAAATCCCTCGCTTTGCCTTCAGCCCCGCCACTGGCCTCCTCCTCCCCCCTCCTTCTGTGACCCCAATCTGCCCGAGGAACTCTCTCTGCCTCCGGCCCGACCCACTAACCCCCCACCTTATGTACAACCCCTACCCCCCTCCTGCCCCCTCAGGTCCTAACGTGGCCTCTTCTGTCAGTGCTCACACTTCTTCACCCAGCACTGAACCCCTAATCCCTCCTCCTTCTCCTTCAAAACCCCAACCCCTTCCTGCTCTCCCAGGACATGCTGTAACCTCTTCTATCAGTGCTCACACTCCTTCACCCAGCATTGAACCCCTAATTCCTCCTCCTTCTCCCTCACAACCCCAACCGCTTCCTACTCTCCCAGATCGTGCCATGGCCTCCCCCTGTTAGTGCCCACACCCGTTCTCACAGGACTAAACCCCAAATCCCTCCTCCCACTCCTTCGCCTGGCATTGAACCCCTAATTCCTCCTACTCCTTCTCCCTCAGAACCTCAACCTCTTCCTACTCTCCCAGATTGTGCCATGGCCTCTCCTGTTAGTGCCCACACCCATTCTCGTGGGACTAAACTCCAAGTCCCTCCTACTCCTTCTCCTCCAACACCCCGACACCCTCCTACTCTCCCAGGTTCTAACATAACCTCGTCTGTTAACGGTCGCACTCACCCACCCAGCACCCCCACCAAGGAGAGCTCCCTCCTCTGTCCTCTCCGCGAGGTGGCTGGGGCGGGAAGGCGTCGTTCGAGTACATGTTCCTTTCTCTCTCTCTGATCTATCCACTATTGAAAAACGCTTAGGGTCCTTCTCCGCCAATCCTACCGTTTACATTAAAGAATTCCGCTACCTCACACAAGCCTATGACCTAACCTGGCATGACATTTACGTAATTTTGTCCTCTACCCTTACTCCGGATGAACATAATCGCATCCGTGTGGCAGCTCGGACACACGCTGACCAGGTACACCTTACTGATCCCCCAAATGCCAGTAGGCGCAGCAGCGGTCCCCGATGCTGACCCTAACTGGGACTACCAAACTGGCCAAAATGACCGCCGCCGCCGAGACCAAATGCTGCAGTGCCTCCTAGCGGGCATGCAAGGCGCAGCCCAAAAGGTAGTTAATTATGATAAGCTGCGTGAAATAACTCAGGGTCCTGCTGAAAACCCAGCTGCTTTCCTTCACCGATTAACCAATGCTATGGTCCTGCATACCCGAGTGGACCCAGACTCCCCCGGCTGGAACCACCCTCCTAGCTGCCCATTTTATCTCCCAGTCAGCACCGGACATTAGAAAAAAACTAAAAAAGGCAGAGGAGGGTCCCCCAAACTCCCATACGAGACCTGGTAAACATGGCATTTAAAGTTTTCAATGGCCGAGAGGAAAAGGCTGAGGCCGTTCGCCAGGCCCATTTACAGCAACAAGTAAGCCTCCAAACCCAAGCTATTGTAGCAGCCCTGAGGCCGGCCTACCCAGCGTCTGGTGCAAGGAGCTCCTCAAAGCTCCTCCCAAAAGGTCCCCCAGGACCTGCCCAGGCTGCTTCAAAGGTCCCGCCTGGGCCCTGCTTCAAGTGTGGCCAGGAGGGACACTGGGCCCGGCACTGCCCCAGTCCACGTCCACCTCCCAGACCCTGCCCAGCTTGCAGGCGACCTGGCCATTGGAAGGATGACTGCCCGCTTCGGACTTCAGGCCCACCTCCTGCACCTCTATGTGGGGGAGAAGTCGGTCCAAAGGATGCAGTCCCTTCACTTGAACTCCTCGGCCTCATGGACGACTGATGTGGCCCGGACTCGGAGACCCCCATCACCCTCGCCGAGCCCAGGGTAATGCTACAAGTAGCGGGTAAGTCCATTTCCTTCATGGTGGACACAGGGGCTACTTACTCTGTATTGCCTTCCTACTCAGGACCCAGCATTCCTTCCCAGGTTTCGGTCGTGGGAATTGATGGGAAGCCCTCCTGTCCCAACCGGACTCATCCCTTAACCTGTAATCTTGAGGGACATCCGTTCACACACTCCTTCCTGATCATACCCTCGTGCCCAGTCCCCCTACTAGGACGGGATATCCTCCAGACTTTAGGGGCTACCCTCCAACTCACAGGCCCCCCCGCAGTCGAACCCATCCCCTACCCATCTCCTAGTACTAACTCTGACTGACAATGCGCCTAGTCATAGCCCCTCGCCTCAATACCCTATCCCTCCTGAGGTAGTTAACCCCTCAGTATGGGATACTTCTAAGCCTGTAGTGGCCACACATCACACGCCAGTTAAAATATTTCTCAAAGACCCCACCAATTTTCCCTCCCGTCCTCAGTTTCCCATCTCAAAAGCCCACCGCCAGGGCCTAAAACCTATTATTTCCCGACTTTTAACCCAGGGACTCCTCATTCCCACCAGTTCCCCCTGTAACACCCCTATCTTGCCAGTCCGAAAACCATCCGGCGATTATCGCCTAGTTCAGGACCTGCGTTTAATTAATGAGGCAGTGGTACCCCTCCATCCGGTGGTTCCCAACCCTTACACGTTATTATCCCATGTCCCCTCTAACACCTCCCATTTCACAGTCATTGATCTCAAAGACGCCTTCTTCACCATTCCCCTTCACCCGGACTCTTACTTCCTCTTTGCCTTTACTTGGACTGACCCCGACTCTAACTTGTCACAACAGCTAACCTGGACAGTCCTGCCTCAGGGCTTTAGAGATAGCCCCCACATATTTGGGCAAGCATTAGCAACTGACCTTGCCTCTTGCCCCCTTCAGCCTAGTCTCCTTTTACAATACGTGGATGACCTGTTACTCTGCAGCCCCTCTCTTCCCATGTCACAGCAGCACACTGCTACTCTCCTTAATTTTCTTGGGTCTAGGGGCTACCGGGTCTCTCCCTCAAAGGCACAACTGTCAGCTACCTCAGTAATCTACTTAGGTATTCACCTTACTCCACAAACTAGAGGCTTAACAACAGATCGCCAAAAAGCATTGCTTGAATTACAGCCCCCGGAAACGGCTGACGAAATCCTCTCCTTTCTAGGCTTTGTAGGATTCTTTCGACACTGGATTCCCAATTTTGCTACCCTGGCAAAGCCCCTGTACACGGCAGCTAAAGACACCCCAACGGGACCTCTCTCCCATCCAGGGGTTGTCAAACAAGCTTTTAAAACCTTACAGACTGCCCTGTCCACCGCGCCTCCCCTCTACCTGCCAGATCTTAACCGCCCTTTCCACTTGTTTACTGATGAAAAACAGGGAGTGGCAGTTGGGGTTTTAACCCAATCTCTGGGGCCCACGTATCGTCCAGTAGCCTACTTATCAAAACAGCTTGACCCTACTGTCAGAGGGTGGCAGCCTTGCCTGCGAGCCCTAGGAGCGGCTACAGAGCTGACCAAGGAATCCCTCAAGCTGACCTTAGGCCAGCCCATTTCAGTGTTCTCCCCCCCATCGACTAACTGACCTTCTCTCTCACAAATCCCTCGCACATCTAGGGCCCTCCCGCCTACAAGAGTTTCATCTGCTCTTCATTGAAAATCCTTCAGTCAGCCTCCATTCTACTTCTCCACTTAACCCGGCTACCCTGCTTCCTCTTCCGTCTCACTCTCCTTCCCCAACCCACTCCTGTCCTGAACTCATAGATACACTTACCAAACCCCGAGAAGGCCTAACCGACCTTCCTCTACCTGACCCAGACCTCACTCTATATGTAGATGGGAGTTCTATAATAACAGCTGAGGGACAGCGAAAAGCAGCTTATGCAGTAGTCACAGATTCAGCCACCCTTGAGGCCCGCCGCCTTCCCGATGGAACCACATCACAAAAGGCGGAGCTCATTGCCCTAACTAGGGCCCTTGCACTAGCACAGGGAAAACGGGTAAATATCTATACTGACTCAAAATATGCTTTCCTTATTACCCACTGTCATTCTGCCCTCTGGAAGGAAAGGGGATTCCTTACTACCAAGGGATCCCCCATAATCAATGCTATTCAAATTTCTAATCTTTTAAAAGCCCTGCCACTACCCAAGGAAGTTGCTGTCATTCACTGCCGAGGGCACCAGGCCCAGCAAGACACCGTGTCTCGGGGCAACGCAAGGGCAGATGCAGCGGCTAAATCCTTAACCAGTACCAGACCAGTCCCCACCCCAGTCCTTTTCCTTGCCACGACCACGCAGCCAGTTTACTCAGCATCGGAAAAACAGGCCCTCATATTAAGGGGAGGGACCGAGTCCGATCAGGGCTGGATCTTCCTAAATAACAAAATCGCCTTACCTCAGGAACAGGCGTCAAAGATAATTACTGAAATACACCACTCCTTGCACATAGGACCCAGGGCATTACATCGCTTCATACAACCCCTCTTTTTTCTCACCGGGGTTACAGCAGATAATTGAACAGGTACACAAGGCATGTGTTACTTGCTCTAAAGTCTCGCCTCAGGGGGGCTTAAGACCGCAGTTTCCTACCCACCAGATGCGTGGCAACCTACCGGCCCAAGACTGGCAGATCGATTTTACTCATATGCCGCCTCACAAAAAACTTCGCTACCTCCTAACCTTTGTAGATACCTTTTCTGGATGGATTGAAGCCTTTCCTACCTCCAGGGAAACTGCTGATACGGTGGCCTCCCTTTTAATCCAGGAAGTCATTCCTCGCTTCGGCTTGCCTGTAACCATCCAGTCAGACAACGGCCCAGCATTCGCTGCTCAGGTAGTCCAGCTGGTCGCTAAGTCTCTCAACATCTCTTGGAAACTACACATCCCTTACCACCCTCAGTCATCGGGTAAGGTTGAACGGGCTCACGGCATCCTCAAAAACCATTTGGCCAAACTCACCATAGAGGTAAAACTCTCTTGGCCCACACTCCTACCCCTTGCTCTAACCCGGGTCCGAGCCACTCCACGGGAGCCAACAGGTCTCAGTCCCTTTGAGTTGCTGTACGGCAGGCCTTTCCTGGTTTCTCACAATCTCCCGGTACAACCGCCCCCCTCTGGCCTCCTACCTTCCCTACCTCTCCCTCCTTCGTCACTTACTCAGGGAACACGCGGATCGTACACTCCCGGTAGTTCCAGGGCCAGAGGATTCCTATTGAGTTATACCTCTCCAGCCGGGCGACAGTGTCCTCCTCCGGGAACTCAAGCCAGGGTCTTTACAGCCCAGGTGGTCGGGACCACACATCGTTATCCTAACCACCCCCACTGCCGCCAAGCTCTTAGGCCACTCCTCTTGGTACCATGTGTCCCGCCTCAAACGGGCTCCCGAGAATAACCAGTGGAGGTCCGAGCCCTTGGGCCCCACTCGCCTCCGCCTCACGCGGGGGCTCCTGCCCGTCACCCTCTGAACTTCCGGATCCTCCTCCTAATGACCGCCCTAATTGCCCCCGTTAATGCCAATCCCTACTATGCCTGGCGGTTCTACCTCCAGGAGTCCTGGACAGATGGCCCTACCACTAAAACTCATACCCTTGCCCAAGCAGATTGCAAACCTGTGGGGGTGCCAATCTGCCATAACACTTGAATTCCTAAAATCCAAGTCCAATACCATCAGAGACTCCTGGGATAACTTTGCCCTCTGCTTCCTATATCAGCAAACTAAGGACAGCTGTCGTTTATGGAATGACACCTACGGTGGATGCCCATATGCTGGCTGTCTTATACACAGGACCTTTAGTACTGAAAGCTCCCCAGCTAGTAATATGCTCCTCCTCAACCAAGGTAAGGTGTCTCTTATCATCCACGACCCCTGGAACGTCCGCTGGGAAAAGGGTACTGCAGGTAAAATATATTCCTATTTTCAGCAAAGCAAGCCCAGTGGTACATGGCTAATATACCGGTCCTATACCCGCACTCTGCCTGTAGAGATAGACCAACTCAACTCCCTGAACAATGCCATCCAACAAAATGAGCTTGACTTAACTAATAAAATCAAGCCCGCCAGTGACACTCCCCAGCCTTTCTCGTGGATAACCTTAGTACGGCAAGGTGCTAAAATGCTGAGCTTAACTGAAACCAACAATTTCACTAATTGCTTTCTATGCGCCTTCCTTAACCAACCTCCTCTAGCCGCAGTCCCCCTCCGAACCGGGTTCAATCTGTCACAGTCACCCACGGGGCCTGACACCACCTTAACAGGCATCCCCTTATTCAAAATACACTCTCAATCCCTTGCTCTATGTTATGGGACCGCCAACAGCCCCAGCCTCAAATGCAACACCACCATACAAGTAAAACCCCCCTTTTTGCACCCCCAGGGGGGATACTTTTGGTGTAATGGAACCCTAACCAAAGTTATTAAAACATCCCTCCTGTTCCCCTGTGTGCCTGTCACCCTGGTCCCGCAGCTAGAAGTATATGGACAAGCCGAGCTATTGTCCCTCATCACACCGTCCCTTAACCACCGGAGCAAACGGGCAGTCTTCCTCCCAATAGTTATAGGTCTCTCCTTAGCAACCTCTCTAGCAGCAGCTGGAATAGGGGGTGGGGCCATGAGCTACAGTGTCACTTCAGCCGCTCAACTGGAAGACAAGCTCCGTGTGGCCATTGAGGCATCAGCCGCCTCTTTGGCATCCCCTCCAGCGACAAATAACGTCACTGGCTCAGGTAACTCTTCAAAATCGGCGGGCCCTAGACCTGTTAACAGCAGAAAAGGGGGTACCTGCCTGTTTCTCCAGGAACAGTGTTGCTATTACATCAATGAAACAGGCCTCGTGGAAGAGAATGTCAACACACTCTACCGCCTCCAGGAAGACCTCCATAACAAACAAAATATACCAGACTCGCCTCTCAACTGGTGGCGATCCCCCATGCTCACCTGGCTAGCCCCCATCATCATTCCCCTTATCATAGTTTGTTTCTTGCTAATGTTAGCCCCTCTCTTCCTCAGGTTTCTACAGGCCCGCATAAGGGAAATTTCCAGGGTGGCCGTAAACCAAATGCTGCTTCACCCTTATGTCCGAATCCCGACCGAGGCTCCGACCAACTGACCACCCTCCTAATTTTCACTCCGCCCCTACTCAGCAGGAAGTAGCCAGAAAGAAGCGGCGTCCTATATCACCAAAAGGGTTGGAATGTAAGGCCGGTTGCCTCGCCGGGAGCTCAGACACGCCCACCCCCTCCCTAAGCCTGGAGACTACCTCACCATTCCGCGCTTACCTGAGCTCCGTCACGTAGCTTCCCTAGCGCCCACTCCTGCACCCCCCCACCCAAATCTGCACTCGGCACCTAGCCCGCCAAAAAACCCCGCCGAAATTTGAAAAACCCTGCTTCCCAATATCCAATCGATTGCCCCATGCTTTGTTTCCCAATATCCAATCAATTACCTCTAATGCCCGCGCACCGATAATCCCGCCTACCTACCAGTAGCAGCTCGCCCCATCCAAAATTGATTTCCCAATACCCAATCAATTACCCTATGCTTTGTCTCCTAATGTCCACCCAATGGCCCCTAGCCCTATAAAACTCCTTGCCCCGGGAAGTTGAGCGCGACTTCTCTGGCCCCCTTCCCGGACCACAGAACCTCGCCCGGGAGCTCAATAAATTGGCATTTAATTTTCCTCGGCTGATTTCAGCTTCCTCATTTTAAACTCGGCGATATTCCTTACAGAGATTACTAATGTACAACTAATTTCATATTTGTTTATACGTTATAAATAAAAGCCAAAACTCATGCCGTATTGTTTACTTGTCATGGCTTACTTAATTGCAAAATTTTATTTAATATTCTTTCAAAATATTGTTTTCATAAGAAGGATAAAGATTTGGGGATAATAATAATTAGAAGCACGACTTTAATGAATTAATTTTAGTGTAACTATTTTAGGAGGTTAGTCACTATTTGGAAAGAAACAAAATTGAAGCAGATCCAGTTTCTTATGTAGGAACTGGAGTTAAAGAAAGACACTGTATATTATAATTAAAACGTTCCCAGTAGGTGAGCCTTCCATATGACATTTTCTGCATGTTCAAAGAGATAAGCTCAATTTCCCAGGGAAAATAAATTTGTTTGACCCGATGTAGCATCAATAAAAAATCAACTGACCACCAATTCATTTTTTCAATATCCCTCTTGAGAAAGAAGTCAGATATTATCATCTATTTTAACTGGGACATAGACTATGAACTCATGAGGAAGAAATTTATGCCACTATTTTTTCTCAATAGCACTAAATAAATTAGCATATTTTTCTAATGAAAAAGCTTCAAATTAAGAAGGATCAATTAATTCAATTCATTTGAGAGTTAGTTCGAAGAAACTGTTTTCCAGCATTCTTAATTATTTCAACTAACCAATTGTATGTCCAAGACATTGCCAGAGAGTAGAAATTGAAACAAAGCAAAACTATGTCTTCCCTGAAACAGAATCAGAGTAGCATATATTCTTGTTTCTTACTAAATAAATTTATCATATACCAATGTCCTTTGTTATGCTTAAAAAACTCCAGGCCCACAAGGATCTTTTGAATTTCAGAGTAGAATCATGATTAATATATTTATTTTTGTTTGATTTAGTCTTTAGAAATCTTGGAAATCTCTTCTGCTAATGTGGAGGAGATGGTAAAATATAATTTATCCTCCTGATAAATCTAGCATCATATATGCCGGTGAAACCAGTAATGTGAGCTTGAGATAAACTTAGTTGGCAGGCATAAACCTCAAACATAGGACCAATCTAAAATTTAACATTAGAAGTTAATTAGCTTAGCAAATTAAATAGAAAATACAATGTGTATGCCTACAAAATGGTGCAACTTTGTTAACTTTTAGAATACGATTTATCTGAAATAAATGTAAGCATATTCTCAGAATGGGAATCAGCTAGCTTTAACAAATCTGGACAGCTGGAATACAGATATTATTTTACATAGTTATTGCCATGGATGTAAATGTTCTCCATAACACTAAAATATAGAGGGTATATTCTAGCTTTAGGATTACCAGTAAAGTTTTAAACTTTCTTCTATATTCATCTTTTTGTATTCTTTAAAAACACTTTAAGTAGCAGGTGCCTATAATTGTTCTAAGTCAAAACAAACTTTCAAAGTTAACTGGAGAGATAAAGATTCTTAGAAATCTGTAGTAACATGACTATAACTTTCATGCTTTATTAATTATAATTGGTTGACCAAGGACAGAGGAAAAAAGATAACATTTTCAGTAACTCCAGAATATTTTTAAACATAGAATTAAAAGAAATTAAATTATTTCCAGTATAGCCTCATCCTTTTTCTGTAACACATCTCATCAAAACTATTCTGAAATCAAGTTTAGATCTTCAATTATTCATGTAATTTTTCTGATTGTGCATGACTATTATAAAGAGAACAGTCATGCTGTTCAGAAAAACCAGAGCAGTACATGCACTTTTGAACCTTCTATGGCCTCTGCCTAGTTGGCAAATTCCAGCTGCCTTTTTGATATAGTTTCATTTTGTAATCACAAAACAGAACAGGTCACAGTTCTGTTGGCAACTTATTCATGTATGTGTGCATAGATATATTTCTGTGAATGCAGACACTTTTAAATATATTTTATTAAGACAACTATTTCTATGAAATAACACTGAGAAAATTTCTTACCAACTACATAGTAAATTTTTCTTCTGTATATTCCCTGTGATGAAAATTAACTTCTCAACTCTAATGATGAGCAGCAATTAAGAAAACTAACATGGCTAGATGAACATGTTACAAATGGAGTATTGAACTATTGAAAATAATGTAGTTGTTTTATGAGTTAATCTACTACTAGGTGTTTGTGGGGGAAAAAAAACAAAAACAAAAACACCTTGCCAGTGGATTTACTTTATCTCATTGGCAACAATACCAGATGTAAAATGTTTGAGCTTAGGATTTGTTTCAATTCTAGTTGCTACCCACAATGGCTTTTTCTAGCTTATGAAACAAAAGAAACATGTACAAATTCTACATGACTCCAAATCACAGATAATCTTTAAAATATGCAAGCCTATATGCAGGGGTGTGAAAATTTTTAAATTACATTCTAGTAAATAATGTTTTTATTCAATATCTAGATTAATTCTTTATGAAAACTACTTTTCCTATGTGGAATGGAGTCCCATTTGGTGAGTAAGATGTCAGTTTCTGTTTAATTCATTATCCAGTTATTAACTGAAAAAAATACTATTATATTCACTATCAAATATAGTAAGTGAATTTATACATGTATATGAATATATATATGTATACTATGTTTCACATATGTATATATGTGTCCCTGTTTCTTGTGTGTGTGTGTATATATATATACATAGATATATATACACACATATATATGTATATATACACACATATATAGAGGCACATATATATATATACACACACATGACTATATGTGTATATATATTCAATATATATACACAATATATACATATATAGATACATATATACGTGTATATATATGTATATATGTATATACATACACTACATTTTATATATATACACACTATGTATCTATATATGTATATATGTATATATAGACACTACATATGTATATATATACACACTATGTTTCTATATATGTATATATATACACACATATACACATGTAGATACATATACACACACACACAAGAAACATAGTGATCAGTTTCTCCAAGGTAAATATAAGAGAAAAATATTAAAGGCAGGTAGAAAAGATGGTCAGGTCACCTACCAGGGGAACCCCATCAGGGTAACGGCAGACCTTTCTGCAGAAACCCTAAAACAAAGAGAAATTGTCTGCGTATATTTGGCATTCTTAAGGAAAAGAAATTTCAGTCAAGAATTTTATATCCAGCCAAATTAAGCTTCATAAGCAAAGGAGAAAGAAGTAAGATCATTTTCAGAGAAGCAAATGCTAAGGGAATTTGTTACCATCAGATCTACTTTACAAGAAGTCCTTAAAGGAATGTTAAACTTGGAAACAAAAGACCACTAGCAGCCACCACAAAACACAATTAGGTACATAGACCATTGGCACTAGAAGCAACTACACAATCAAGTCTGTATATGAAACGTTTATCGATATGATGATAGGATCAAATTTGCACATATCAGTATTAACCTTGAATGTAAATAGGGTAAAAACCACACTTAGAAGGCACAGAGTAGCAAATTATATAAAGAAGAAAGACTCAGCTATCTACTGTTTTGTCTTCAAGAGGTCCACTGTACATGTAATGCCATAGGCTTGAAGCAAATAAATGGATAAAAATCTACTGAGCAAATGAAAAATTAAACAGAGCAGGGGTTGCCATTCTAGTTTCAGAAAAATAGACTTTAAATCAACAAAGATCAAAAAAGACAAGGCAATTATATAACAATAAATGATTCAATTCAACAAGAGGACTTTACTATCATAAGTAAATATACACCCAACACTGGAGAACCCAGATTTATAAAATATGTTTTTAGGAGCCTATGAGAAGATTTAGATAACCACACAATAATGCTTGGTACCACAAAGAAAAATCAGCACTGAGACAAAGGATCTCTCAGCAAGGCAATTTTACTTACTGCAGAAAGAGTGCTACCCATCAGCAGTCTTGCCAAGAGAGCACACTGAACAAAGGAAAAGTAGGAATATTTATTCCTTATGCATTGGGTCCTTACTGCTGTGTCCTATCTCCATTGTGTCCTAGCTGCTTAGTTCCCACTTATAAGTGAGAATATGTGGTATTTGGTTATCTGTCTAAGCTAAACCTGATTGACTAATAACTTAAAACTTTCTTAAATAGATATGTTATCAAAATATTACAGAAAATGAAATGGTAAAACATCAGATATCTTCAATTTAAAGCTAATATTGTGTCAGAAAAACCTTGGCTAACACTCTTCCCGCTGGATATTCTATTGGAACACTGACCAGTTGGATTAGTGGAGACAGAGCAAATAAAAGGTATAATACTTGAAATAATAATAAGCCATGTTGTTTGGTACATTCCGAAATATTTGATTAATTCACCACAAGCATGAAAGGAATGTTATTTGCCTTTTTAACATTATGACTGAAGATAACTCACATAAGCTGCATATCAACTGAGACTTTTCAGAAAGAATCATTTGCTTAAATATTATCATAGAATTAACTATAAAAACAAGAATTTTATCTATAGTAGCTTTTTATTTACATTAAAATAATTGAAAATAGAAATGTTCATAAGACATACTCTCCTATAATGTTTGGGAAATAATTTTTGTTTTCTAAAATGTCTATCAGTGAACATATAAATAACAAGGAAAATTGTTCCCACAAGAATTTCAGTGAATATGCATGTTGATTAATATTAAACTCTACACCAGTTCACTCTGGGTTTCACCTTTAATATAGCCATTAAAAATAACCTGATCTACCATTTCTTTGGTATGCATTCAAAGCACAGTCCCGAGATTTACATAAATTGAGCTATTTGCCTAATGTGCCCTAAGTGTGATGTAAGTAATTAACAGGTTAAGATCAAACATCACATTATGTGCTTGACAGCAAGTCTCTGCTGAAAAGAATAAAATTTAGAAGCTTAAACGTGTGGACTTGGAAAGATAAGAGTGTTTCCCTACAGATATACCTTTCATGATGAACAAAAATATTTGAATAAATTGCTAGAAATATATAGCTATAGTTTTAAGCAAGTAGTCCCAAGCTGTCTTCATTTAAATACATCAGAAAGATGCCAGATAAAATAAATTATCACTTTAAAATAATAAATATAGACAGGATATAGACTTTCTACTTGTTTTGAGTACATACATGAATGCTCATCCACATCCAAATGCATGATTATGTAAATATATATCTATACACGTTTGTGTGTGTCTCTGTGTGTGTGTATATGCAAAGCTTATGTTGAAGAGCTTAATATAAGCATACATTGACTACATCTCTATTTCCTTCTCCTTCCCAATGTTTTAAGTTTTTTAGATAGAAGTGGTGGCTGCATCCTTAAAGACTCAACAATCTTTCACCCATTACAGTAGGAAACATCCCAATGCCACTCTGTGCTTACAATACTTGTTATCTGACTCACCCCTTCTAAGACATATATATCCTGGTTTGAAAAAAAAAATGATATGATCACAATAAATGTTTATGAAAGAAATAATAAAAAATAGTCCAAGTCTAACTTAAGAGAAATATACCACATGGGATGACTGGCAGATCAAAGGCATGAAAAGAACACAGAATAGCCACAGGCAATGCTTTGATTATATAATCATCTCTTCTGGAATGTTTAACTTCCCTGTAGAGAATAAACCAAGCTCCTAGGAGACCCATATTTAGAAGAGACTTGAGCACCTGAGTCAATTTTGCCTAACATTAGAAGATACAAGGTATTAATGTAGCTACACTAATGGATATTTATAGTCATGCATTAAAAATACATGTGTGCACCTGTAATGATCTGGCACCAAGCTAGGAGCTAAGTAACAGAGATACAAGGTTTAAAAAAAAAAAAAGGCAAAATGAGTTCCAGAAACTAAGAAAAAAAGACACTGTGAAAGGTTAAAGTCCCTGAAAACATTTGAGAACCAAAGAGAGGCCAGTGTGATTAGAGGCTGCCCAGTGGAGACTTAACTGGTATGATGACGTCAGCATAAATATGTTTCAATGACATCAAGCTTTTCTTGTTGTGGGAAGGAAGAAGTTGGTCAGCTATGGCCAGAGTGAGCATCATATAAAAGCCATAAGAAAAGTACAAATTATAGCATATATGTGATAATATTATTGCAAACAGAAATATTGAGAATCAGTGGTTTACACAATTTGACTATTTCCTCAACTATTTTATGTATTTTGATTCAACATAAAATACACTGTAAATATCAATTTATTGTATATAAGATTTTATTTGTTAAAACACAGAGAATTATATGAAAAGATGAGAAACAAATTGACATAACAGCAAACCGTAATTGGGAGAGTAGAAAAAAGAATAAATACTTTCTTTTACACAATCTGTTTTTGTTTTGTTAAGTAAATAGTAATAGGTTGACAATAATTTTAATAAATCTGTGTGTTTCAATGCACCATTATATGTATCAAAAATATAATTTTACATATATGCATCTGGTCTTGTGAAATAGAAGAAAATGAAGCAGAAAACAAAACTGTGATTTAAATGTGCCATTTAACTTATTTAAATTTCTACCTTTAATTGAAACCAAAATTTTAGAAAAATAGTTTTGAAGAATAATAAATATTTGTCGACTATTAGAAGCTAATATATTACAGAAATCACTATTTCCAGGTTTATTGGAAAGTACATTATCATTGATTTTATGTGGGATTTTAGTTCACTGTCTAAGAGGTGTTGATTGAGCGCTAATTCTGCATAACAAATACATGTGTATATGTCAGTTTAATACACTAAAATACTGTCTGACACGCTGCAAATCTAGTATCTATAACAAAATCGAATCTTCTCTGTAGAACAAGAACATTCTCTCATTTTTTCTCATTGAGACTTCCCAAACAACATCCATCTTTCTGCTTTCCTTCTCTACTTAACCTTTTCTAAGCCATTTTTCTACACTGTAAAAAGTGATTATTCTTTAAATACTCAGCCCATCAAAATGCTCCCCTGCACAAAATTCAAATGGCTTATCATTAGTTACAGTGTAAAATCTATTCTCCTATGAGCAGGCTATAAATTCAGGTGGCAAAATGTTTTGTTACGTCTCATTATTTCATTTTAACACCTGGAAAAATATAAATACAGACACACACAAATATATTTACGTACATACCTATGCATTGATCTTCTTATGATTGGTCATCTTTCTTGATGGCACCACGCAAGTAATATTATCCTACATTTCTTACAGTAAGTAAATAATTTGTAGTAAATCGGTTTATTAACAAATATGTATGTAAGGGAGTTGGGTTTAATATAGAATGAATTATCATTATGCTTTGAGGAAGTTTGAGTAAATTATAGGAGAGTTTTAGTGATGTTCTAAGACACAAAAATGCACGTGCATATGTATGTATATATCCTTATTTTCACTTCTCTTGCATTGCAGATGTATGAATTATTTAAAAAGTCCCCCCCTCCCAGCTCCTGTGAACCTTTTATTCCTGTGTCCATTCCGTTAGTTTTTTTTTGAACATTTCTTATATTTTTAGCCCTCTAATTTGACAGATATATTGTTTAAATATTACTTCTATGTAAAATTTATTATGTTCCTTTGCACAACTGTACAAAGATACATGTGAGATGCTACTATAATTATTAATTTTATTGTTTTAAATTTCAACATACTATAAAATTCCAGTGGGAAAGATTCTTAGTCTTATTTGAAATACTGATATTATGCAAGCTTTATAAAGTTTAGATTTGTTGAAATCAATGCAAATAAAATCCAAATTATAAATAGATCTCAGGTTTTCAATGCTAATCAAAAAAATAAATATTTAAAGACCTTCATCAAGAAACATTATGCCTTCTTATTAAAGTCAATGTAAAAATGAAGTATCTCAAAAATTGTTTTTAAAATATGTAGTATAAGTCTTATTATTGTCATTGTAGTCATAAGTTCCAGTGATTACCTAAACATTGAATGAATAAAGAAATATAAAAGTTTAATACAAACTAAATAGATCATATCTGAGATTTTTCAAATTGCTTTCAAAATTAAATAAAATTGCCTCTCAAGAGGTTGGACTGCTATTCATTTTCCCTTTTTATTGAAAAATAAATTATGATGTTTTTCTGTAAATCATGGCACTGCATGTGATTGATTTATTACATTTTCTATTCAGCTAAATAAAGACTAAATAGTTATCAGTAGTCTTTTGTGATGGTACCATGCAAGTAATATCATCCTACATTTCTTACAGTAAATAAATTATTTGTAGTAAATTGGATTATTAACAAATTTGTATGTAAGGGAGTTGGGTTATAATATGGAATGAATTTTCATTATGCTTTGAGGAAGTTTGACTAAATTATGAGAGTTTTAGTAACATTCTAAGATACAAAAATAGGTTTAAATACATTAAATTTAAGAGCAGTGATTAAGTAAAATTGAAATAGAAAAAGAAAGTCATATTCATAAGAGGAATATATGAATTACCAAAGGAAAACTATGCCATTGTATATAGCATAATATCAAATATTTTATTTTAAATAGTGAACTCTAAATAATCCGGTGCAATGTAATGATTGACTTGAAGGTAGACTTCATTAATGAAGGTGTGTCAAATTGGTAACACCTTCACCAAGTGACTAACAACAGTAACCAAGAATGAATGATTGGCATCATCTCAGTGACCTGAATCTTATTGTTTTGACTTGTAATAACTGCTTAGGCACTCAAGATTACTTAAGAGAAAAAATAAGAATTATTATTTCACATAATCTACTGAGATTTGAAAATTTTATGTGTAGAATTTAGATACTGATATGATTATCTGAAGTTGTTTCTAGGTCAAATACACCAGGAAATTGATGCTGTGTTTAAACAGGTGACTTTTTTTCTAATCCTCAGCTGTACATTAGAGGGTTGACATTAGAAAGTGAGAGAAAGCAAAGAGCTTTACAAGTTAGGGCTTTAGGGAAATGAGGCAGAGTTTTCCAGAAAACAATAATTAGAAAACATTTTGTTTACCTCTAAATCTATCAAGGTTTCACAGCTACAGAAATAACATATTGGTCTTCATAAGAAAAGGGGCATTTGGTATTTCTTCTTATAAATAAACCAGTAGAGGCACAGTTCTAACAAGTTATGGTTTGCAAAGCTTTTTAGATGTAGCTATGAACATGTGCAATAATAACAGCATATGTACCATATCTAGCACGTATGGAAAGTAGAGAATGATTTACTCTGTCTTTAAAGCTTGAAGTTTAATAAGTGTCATTAGAGAGGATGAAAATTTGCTCTACTGAGTATAAAAACTTTGCTTTTTCAAAGAATAACCACACTAGCTTAAAGCAGATGAAGTATAAATCAGACAACAAAGCAGAAAATACTGTATAAACTAAGTAACACAGCAAGAGTGGCATTGAATTGGTATGCAGAAACTGGCTAACAAAGTCTTTATTATTGGAAAATTAAAGGCCTACTAATATCAATCATAGGAGGGAATAGGGGTCAATTACAGAACTTCATTTTAGTGATAAAATATTTTTATAAATTATTTAATTTTGCTGTAAGAACATATATTTACAAAACAAAGTTATTGTTTGTAAGTAGAGGAGAGAGAAAATTACAGCATTTAATACCCTTTTTTTTTTCTAAAATTGCAAAGGATTTAAAAAAAAACAAGTATTTGGCAAATAGAGATATTGGAGCCAAGTAAATAAAATATTTTAAATCTGAATTCTTTTTTTTCCAGAAAAAAATAGTTGAGAGAAGCTTAATGCCTTATTGGATGGTTTCAGAACAGTGATTATATCTTATTTTGCATTTTTTAACCCTAGGCATTACACCACATATTCTATAAAATATAATTGGAAGCTTCCAGGCGCAGTGGCTCATGCCTGTAATTCCAACACTTTGGGAGGCCGAGGCAGGAGAACCCCCTAAGGTCAGGAGTTTGAGACCAGCCTGCCCAACATAGTGAAACTCCTGTCTCTACTAAAAATACAAAAATTAGCCAGGTCTGGTGGTGGGCAACTGTAATCCCAGCTACTTGGGAGAGTGAGGCAGGAGAATTGCTTGAACCCAGGAGGTGGAGGTTGCAGTGAGCTGATATCAAGACATTGCACCCAACCTGGGCGGCAAGAGCAAAACTCCATCTCAAGCAACAACAGCAACAACAACAAGACTAATTGAAAAGAGTTTTGGCCCTTAGTGTTTGTATAATTATATAGAAGACATAAAACAGGCCACAATAAAATAAAATACAACCTGATCAGTGAATGAGAGATTACAAATATTTTATGTCATTCTGTCTTGGGTAAGGAAACCAGAAATATTTTACAGGATGAAAAGAAATCCAAATTAAGCTTTGAATTGAGTCTAGAATTTCAAGCATTAGACAGAAGGAAGGGGCAAATAACAATCAGAATGGAAAACAGAGCATTACCGATATTTCTGTAAAAGTAGCTTAGAGTTGGGTGAGGCCTTGCATTTAAGAGCAACACTTGGCCTGTGTTTAATAAGCAAACAAGAACTAGTGATTCTTGCGACCGGTGTGGTGGCTTACGCCTGTAATCCCAGCAGTTTGGGTTTGGGGAGGCCATGGCGGGCAGATCACTTGAGATTAGGAGTTCGAGACCAGCTGGGCCAACGTGGTGAAACCCCATCTCTACTGAAAATATGAAAATTAGCAGAGTGTGGTGGCGCACGTTATAATTCCAGCTACTCGGGAGGCTGAGGCAGGATAATAGCTTGAACTTGGGAAATAGGGAGGGGTTCAGTGAGCCGAGATCATACCACTACACTTCAGGCCGAGCAACAGAGCAAAACTCGATCTCGAAAAATAATAATAACAAATATGAGCTAGTGACAGACGAGTGAAACTTGTTTCTATGATCAGAACTCAAGTAAATTAAACATACAACATCAATAGTCTCAATGACCCCTGACTTGTGGACAAAAGATTGCATAAAATCATTCAAGTGAAACTTGGTAAAGACTTGTAATAAAACAGTGGGAGAGGAAATGTAGAAGATAAAACAAATGTGATAAAAAGGGGAAAGAGTTCATAGTATTTGGTCACTTACTGAATGTGGGCAAAATAAAGAGATTTAAATATAAAGAAGGGGATAAAGGTAACTGAATTTTGAGTCCATTGCCTGGGCACCAAGATGGTGAAGTAAATTGTGTTCAGAATACAGGGTGATGGATTTTATTGCTAAGAAATATTTGTTGTTAGTCATGGCTATATCTCTAATATGTAATAAAATATACCTGTAAATACATAGTGTATAAAGCCATATCTGATTGCAAAATAGTATAGCATTGACGATGTTAATATTGCAATTGTGTCATTTTATTTTATTTAGTGATTTTTATTTTGCTTTATTTTACGTAGCAACTTTTTTTTATATGACAAATAATATTTAACATTTGAAATTGAGATATTAATATTTTCACCTCTCTTCCTTCATTTTATTCCTAGGAGTAATATGAAAGTTAACTGAGAAGCAGTGAAATAACTGCTATGTGAGTGTAACTTTCTGTGTAAATTAGTACAATAAGAGATTCCTAGAATGCATTTGATAAGCAAGGAAACCCAGGTGCTTTGGTTAGAAGATTCTAGTAGATTAATATCAGCAAATGGAATGCACACAGTAAAATTTTAGCTGTTATCTGGCTTACAAGACAATATATGCTTTTGCAGATAATCACATCTGTCCTAATTTATATAAAATTTACATTCTGAAATATTTCAATAAACTTTCTTTACAATGCTTGTGAATATGTGCATATTTAAAATATCATTTCATTTTACTAATACAATATGGCATCAGTGAATGTCTACCCAATAGTTAAGTATGATTAATAATATTTACCTTTAAATCATAAGTAGGCTGTTTCAAAGCATTCATTTTATTGATTTATATATTATATTAATATTTTGAAATACATAATTACTACCAAAGTTAATGCAAAATATATGCACTAATTCATATAAAGAGATGTGAATATATATTAAAAAAGGAAATTTATTAATATTAGATTTCTTTTTCTGCTCTGTCACTTGAAACAATAAAACTCTTGGCATTTCTATAGAAACAGATTAGCAAATTTTCTAGACTTTATCTCAAAAAAATTGATAATGTTTACCTTTTAGTTGGTCAATTGTATAATAAACTATTACAACAGTAAAACATTGTAATTCTTTTACAGAAGCATTTTGACAAATCTGAAAGATATTACTGAATCTTAATGTATTTATTGCACAACATACATGAGGTACAAAGAGAAAACCATATCAAGGAAAATGTTACATATTGGGTAGTTATTACATGTTAAACTAATATTAAGGGTAAAATAAGATGGAAGAGTTATAATGCAAAAATCAGCATAAAAACATAATTTTTTTTCACGGCAATGAGAAAACATAGCTCTGAACATGTAGATGATTCCTTATGTAGAAACTTCCTTATGACTCATCTATAAATTATAACTAATATTTGACAATAAGCTCTAAGACACAAATATAAATCACAGATAATGGAAAGATGGATAATTTAGAGACTGATTTTAAGTGAGTGCTTTATTTAAAAGCCATTTAAAATAAAGTAAGATTTAAATTATTTTGAAAAATATGCAGATTTGAACGAGAAAACCATTTTTGTATAATGTAGTCTTGGTGCAGAAATAAAGTGAGACAATTCATAAAGAGTTTTAGGAATTGATCTTGTCTAGTACAGCTATTTTTAAACTGTGAGATTATCAAAATCACTTGTGATGATATTTAGAATAATGATTCCCAGGCACTAAATCAAATTTACTAAATAGCAATCCCCAATGTTGGGCAGAAGAATATTGAGTGTGGAAGAATGGGTTGTTTAATATTGTATAATTACTGAGATTATTTCATTTAACCTAATGAGAAAAGTACAAAATGTTAGCATAAAAATTACAATATAAAATTTTTATCTTATAAAAATAACTCTGATTAAAATGTATATAATTTATGGAGAAGTGAATAAGTGAAAGGAATATAAAGACCTGTTTTTAATATAAAATTATATTTAGATTGGTGCAAAAGTAATTGCAGATTTGGGCCATTAAAAGTAGTGGCCAAAACTGCAATTACTTTTGCACCAATCTAATAATTTCATGGTTGAACAATAGTGAACGATGATACAGTATACTTAGTTACCAAAATAACTGGAATAATGAGATGGCAAACATCTTAGCATTAATACCAGCAAAATATGGTATCTAGTTAGTTCAAGAGAAAGAGAAAAAAATTTTTAAATGTTGTCAAGGTAAATTTTTTTCTATAATTTTAATTTATTTTAAATTGATAAATACAGATTGTATATATTTATGGTGTATAACCTGATGTCTTGATATATGTATACAATGTGGAATTACTAAATCAGGCTAATTCACACTTCCATTACCTCATATACTTACCATTTTTAAGGTGAGAATAATTAAGCCCTACTATAGACAATTTTCAGATATCTAATACATTGTTATTAGCAATAATTATCATATAAAATAGATCTTAATGATTCCTTTTACCTAAAATGTATCCTTTGATCCATATGTCCCCAACCCTCTCCTCCCAACTCCTGATAACCATCACTGAACCTTAAGAAGGAATTTCTGTCATTTTCGACAGCATAGATGAACCTGGAGGATATTAAGTGAAATATGCCAGACACAGAAAGACAAATACCACATGATCTCACTTATCTGTGAAATCTGAAAAAGTCAAACTCATAAAAACACAGAATAGAATAGTGGTTACCAAGTGAAATGTTAATTTGATTCTGAGACAAGGGCAATGGACGAAAATTATATTTAAAGTTTGTAGTAATATAGTTGGTAATGATCTGAACATGCTCATTGTGGAACACCTTTCAAAATGCATGTGGAAATTTTATTCAGTCATTGAGCATTAACAGAAACTCAGGGACTAACTCAGAGTAAGGCTAAGGAGAAAGAGTTTGGAGCAGCTGAATTTAAAAAAAATGCAGAAGCTGAGGGTATATAAAAGTATCATTTTATCTTTAAAATGGCACTTTAATAAGGAAAATAAAATTATGTGAAGTTGATACATTTTCTAGTTTACAAATCTATCCATAAAAGATATGCTCATTAAACGTATGTTCTAAGGATGGAAATAGGCAATAAACCATTTAAAAATAAATGAATGGTTAAATACAGCAATAAATTGTTAGGGAGAAGGTAACCAGAATGGAGAAATAATAACTTCAGTTATTTCAGCTGAATTATGTATGTTATAATGTGCTTGGGAAACGACTTTCAGTCTAAAACAACCCAAACAACAACAAAATAGGTGGTACAACTACTTAATAAAAAGATAGGCTGTGTGTGTCTAAAGAAAATGTGGCTTCCCTATAGTGAACAAGGTGAAGAAAACTAATGTACTCACAATAAAATAAAGGAAATTACCAAAATCAGAGGTAGTCAAAAACTTGATAGTTAAGCAGGTCTTATAAGTAACGGCTTTCTGGGAACTTGACATTCAATGAGATGTCTCTATTGTCATCGATAATAGAATTAGAAGAATTTAAGTATAAAATAATGCTTATTCTCAAAACATGAAACACAGCTGTCAATGCCAAGTAGAGAGTTTATTAGGTTAATTTGGATCTTAGGAAATGTGTGTGTGTATGTGTGTGTGGTGTGTGTTTGCATATGTGTTTGTGCCAACACATGTATATATGGGTATCCAGATACTAAAGTTATAGGTTCACATGTTAACTTGTTATTACATATATATATATATATATATATATATACACACACACATACACACACACACATATATGTGTGTATATATATATGTGGAATAATGAGATGGCAAACATGTACACAGTTATATATGTACATATATATATATGTGAAATAATGAGATGCAAACATATACACATATATGTGTGTATATATACATATATATAACTGGAATAATGAGATGGCAAACATATGTATATGTATACATATATATCTGCATGTATATATATGTATACATAGTTATAACAGAGGCCCAGAAAATAGTTTCAAATTACTCCAGAATTATAAAAGCTAGGATGAAAAAGAGGAGAAAAAAATATGGCAAATTAAGAAGAAGGGAGAAATAGAGAAAAACAGGAGAGTATAATGTCAGGGAATGGAGACAGAGTGCATAAGGAGAGGAATGCAGGAATGCAGAAATGCAGGCCAGCGTCAGAGGCACATTTGAGGCTTGAGGTCATACCATTTTGGAAAAACAAATTAATATTGGGTGATATTTTTTACAACAATATTGAGTTATTAAGGTGAAAATATGAATTTGTTTTGTTTTGTTTTTTTCCTTTTTCTGGTTAGCTATAACTTTTATGGCTTTTTTCCCAGATGTATGATAGTGAATGTTAGAATAAAATAGATGAGAATTTCCTTTAAAGTGATCATAGGGTATTGCTATGCCAAACTGTGGAATCTAATTTGAAAAAGTGAGGGTTTTGCTGTAGCATAGAAAAATTTAATGGTAGCATCAGTGAACTAGAAATTTCCACGTAATTAAAAACATTGGTGAGTAGGAAGGAAAGATAGAAAGTATTAGAAAGAAGTGGGTGGTTTAAGTCAGCAATTCACATATAATTCTGCAATCAGTAACAACACGTTCAAGAGATAATCAGTGATGTGGGGTAATGAATAATGTAAGAAAATTTTTTTGTAATTTGGGGTAAAGAATTTGACAAATGTGTCTGTTGAGTGGTCATCTAAAACGGTGATAATAGATGCTATGGTAAAAGATGTCGCAAGATAATATGTGTAAAAACATTAATCCATATAGCAAGCTCTACAATAAGTGAGGGGATATGATTGAAAAGTCAGTAATTGAAATTGAGAAAGAATGGTAATAGAATAGCCAGAGAGTATGAGGTGCTCTTTGATTAAACTCAAGCCTGTGAACTAAGAAGGAAATCTAGTATTTTGGATACAGAAAAAGGGAGCAAGATGGTTCCATTTTTTGGACCTAAGATGTGGGTAATGGGTGAGAGAAAATACTCTCTGCTTGAACAAGTTCTGTGTTATACAGTGTTGTCATGGATACTTTATCTTAATTTCCTTCTATTAAATGGATATTCATTTATATTTCTTTATTAAAAGGATATTTTGTTCTATCAAAGCTTCTATCTTTATCAAAGTACAGTCTATTCCTTCTTTATTCTGGAACCTGGTCATCTTTCATCTTCTTAAGGCCTATCTCTTAAATATCACTTTTATATTTTACTTTAAATATCACATCTAAACATTAGATAAAGAAAAGAAGAAAGTTAAAAGAACATTATAGAAATGGCTTCAGACATGAGGAATTTTACTAACCATAAATGTAATGTTATACAGAGCTGTGAAGATGGGAGAATTCTGTGACATTAGTAATTACACAGTAATAGGGGCATGGGAATCTTGGTCATAGTGGTGGTATGGGAGGATTTGCTTTTGAAGGTGTTGGAAATAAACATAAACATCAAGCCTAATGGGAATAATGCCTCTTCTATAAGAAAAAACACTCCAGTCAGCTTAACTTATGAAACTGAGAACATGGCCTGGGGTGGGGTGTTGTCTGGAACTATCCGTGAAAGAATGCTGAAGAGTTTGTGTGTGTATGCATGTGTGTGATGGGTGCAATATTCTGTATGTTTGAACAAATTATTAACCTCTTTGACTCTAATAAGTAATGTAATAGAACTAGAAAATTAAAAAAATCGAAAGTTCTACTAATTTTCTCACTTAAATTTTAAAAAGGATATCAACTAGCAGCCCATCTCTTTACTTATATGAACAGATTTTTTAAAAATCACTAAAAAAACCCTATACAAAAAAGAGAAAAAATTAGTCATTAAGAGCCATAATTGTAAATGTCTTAAATGTTAATGAATTTCATAAAATATTTATGAATCAGATTCAAAAGGCATGCAGATTAAGACTAGAGGTCACAAAAGTCAATTAAATAATTAAGAAATATTGCTGCAGAATACATTATATAATGTACCAAATGCTTTTATCATCAAAATGGTCCTCATGAAAAGCATGTGATTTGGGTTATAAATATTAATTACTTTTATACAAACATAATAAAAATTTAAAAGTCGGAGAAAAGTCTGCTTACTTTTAAACTAGAAACAAATATTTGATTTGCAAGAAATTCAGAGTTTAAAAACAGCTAAGATATATTAGGGAATGAATAAATACCAGTATCTAAGTCAAATATAAATAGAAAATTAATGTAAAAAATAAGTTTTTTGAGGTAGAAAGATGGCCTTCTTTCCTATCTTTCATTTTCTTTTTTAGAATATGAATTTCCTTTTTGGAATGTAAATCACAGCTTTATATTCTGTGATTTTGCCCTATGCCCATACCACATTCAACAATTACCAGGCCCTCCCAATTTAAATGAACAAATATGTGCAAGATCACATTTGTTTTTCTCATAGTGTTATTTCTCATACTCCCCAAAGGAATGTATTAGGCATTGGGAGTGCAATATGTATGTTAGATATATACATATAAAGTAAATAGAATAATGACAAATTTCACTTTAGATGTAGATAATATGAATATTAGTTCAATAGTGGTAAGTATGGGGCATCCATATTTATGCAATTTTATGCAACAATTTGCATAATTTTTACAAATATTAAAGTCTTTTCAAATAAGGCGATTCAAATGATTTTCTTTCCAATTCTATTTCAGAGATTAGGATAATTCCTTAAGAAATTGGCTTATGATGTGCTATCCAATAGTCTATAATATTTTATAAATAATTTATTAGTGAAGAAGTTCCAGATATGTTTAAATTTTCTATTTCTGCACATTTGTCTGTATGTCTTACATGCTGGTTAGTTACACATCACTCATATGTAGTTAATTCTCTTTTTTTATTTCTCAGCATTTGCCATGCATGTGTAGAAGCAGAGCAAATACTTTACAGCTAATGATTATGTCAATTGTTCAGCTACTAATTCTTAAACAGCACTACATCAGTTTGCATATTAAGCCACACACACACACACATATATATAAAGCATTTTACATTTTAATTTCATTTTCATATTAAGCCACACACACACACACACACACACACACACACACACATATGTGTGTGTGTGGCTTAATATGAAAATGAAAAGTAAAATGTAAAAATGAAGAATTACTTAAAATCAACTAAAAAGTAGCTTTTCAATAAGATAGTCATTTACTCAAGTAACAAGTTTATGGAAATAGGGTCAGTCCAAGTTTGGATAACTTAGAGGAACAGCAACATTTCAACCTCCTTTCTTTATCACTTTGCTGTGCAATCCTCAGAATGTCCTTCCAGTATGTTTTTAGTATGGTAGCATATTTATTCTGTGCATAGTGAAAATATAAAAATATCTAAGAAGGAGAAGAGAATATTCCTGGTGAGTTCTACTTTTTTATTAGCAAAGAAATAAGTAATTTTCTAAAACCCTTCCAGTAGACTTTCAGGTTTTTTTTTAGCAAGAAGGGTCACTGATGTAGGAACAAAAATAAAATAGCAAAGGAATAGAATAATCGCCATTGTCCTGAGCAAATTATTTTGCAATCTTAATCTTAAATAGGGTCTCTTCTATGGCACAAAGCCACTGACAATGAACTTTCAAACAAAATCAGAGCTATGTCAACAAGGACAGGATGAAAGGATAGAATAGAAAAGCAAAAACATTGGGTCATTAAAAATAAACTCTGTGTTATTGTTGTTTTTAAAGGAACACTATTTTGGTTAGTATGGTCTAACCTGATTTGGCAGTTATCCCAGTTACTTGTTTTTTACATTCTAGTAAACATTGTCTGATCACAGTTCTTGGAAGTTCTGGGTGATATGCATTGCCTAATTCTTCACAGATTTTTACTTGGTTGTGTTCTAAATTGGAGAAAATGTTATGGCCTTCTATTTACCTATCAAATTTAGAATTGAGATCAAAATTACACTTACTCCCTAGCCATTTACACTTGAAAGAATTCAAAATTGAAGGTTCTTCCTCAAGAAGAGAGGTTTGTTGAACTAACCTCGCTCTATGATGACAAAAATGAATAGGAAAATCATTTCATTTTCATCATCATCATCAAGTACCGTTCTTAATCCAGCAGGACAAAGTGGCCCTTGGTGTTGAGAAGAGCAATGCATAAATTATAGAAAAAAATACTCATTGTAGAAATGTGGACAAGTTGATATTTTTTTCTCAACAATTTCACCAACTGTATCTACCACTTATCCTTAGAAAAGTTGAAGTTCAACCATGAGACACTTTTTTTGATCAATGACATCAAAAAAGCAAAAAGACAACTTACAGAACAGGGAAAATTTTTTCAAGTCATATAGCTGTTAAGTCTAGTATTCAGAATATATGTATGAAGAACTCTCACAGTGCATCAGAGTGAGAAAGGAAAAGGGTGTTTCATTCCAGCACTTTTACATTCTGGAACCTTGGGCATCTGGGCAGCCGCTACAGAAGCCAAATCCCACACCCAACAGAACAGGGCTACCTCTAAGTTTAGAATAGCTGAACCCAAGTGTCCGTGGATCTGGTTAGATCAGAGAGGTATTGCATCAGGAAGTTCAAGTTATCTGGCAGTGCTGGGAAATTAGATGACAGGAATGAAATCTGCGCTGTTTACTGGAAAGCATCCAAAAACTAGGAGACAAGCGAGGCTGAGTAAATTTGGGAAGGTGTGTAAATTGATGCCAGGTGTTTTATCTCTTTCATAAAGAACTGTGCATATTTTCATCAGACATCTCTCTAATACTACAAAATTGGGTCTCCATTATTGAACATCAGAGATTGTAATTGTTCTCCAGGTAGTCACAGAATCTTCTTCATAGTTATTTATATTCAGTCACACTGGTCTAAGAAGTCTTCAAGAGTTTCATGAATCAAGGCATATTCTTAGTTAATGCAGTTGGTCTGGAGTCTAGACATGACATCCTTAACTTTGTCATGAACTCTAGTATAATTGCCTGACCCTCAGTCAGCACTTCAGCAATTATTGTTGTTTAATTGGTATGTTAATCCATTTGTCATAACTTAAGGTTGCTTAAATTATGTTTAGTTGCTTTGCACTCATTAGGCTTAGTTTGATGGAATTGCTCATTGACAGTTGTAATTGGGTATGGACTACTAAGAGAAACCCTGTTTAATCCCCCAGGTTCACATATACTGTATCTGTTTACTAGCATATATAAATCTTTACAAAATCAGGTTCAAATACCACAGTGTAACACAATTCAAATGCCACAAAATGGTAACTTTTTTGTTGCCTGCTGGCTCACTCTCATGATCGTCCAAAATGGCCAACTCATATTCAGAGCTTAAATTCAATGGGATCTTTAATGTATTCCATTCTGAGTCCCCCAACGTATCAAAGTATTGATTTGCAGATAGATGTTTACAGTCCAAAAAGGGGTATGTTTTACTGATGGCGAGAGGGAAGTCCCATTTCTACTTTCACCTGTTAATCCTCAGACCTGTATATTTAGCTACTGAAAACATAGCGTCATATATCAGCTTTTGGTTCATTACACATCATATTCCTGGAGGCAATGTCCTGTATTTAAGAGCTGTCATTTCATATTTTAGCAGAATGTTTACCAATTCAACAGTGTTTTATAACACAGTCAGATTGCCTGCTTCTAGATAAACACACCCATGTATGACCAATGAAATGCATTATCAGTCTATTTTGATATCTCCTTTGCTCTAAAATGGTCTGAAGAACCTTTGAATAATACTTGGTAATGGTTCAGGTATTTTGTAAGCTTCATGTGGTGCTGTTTTCCCCCAGAGGCGCTTAAGCAGAGAAGAAAAATGCATATCTAAAATAAGTGTACATTCTGGGAAGGATGATTCACTACCAGCCCACTGAACTTCCCCCAGGTGACTAGATAATCTCCCCCACAAAATGGTGTTTGACTGAATTATCTGCACTGATCTTTTCTGGAATAATATATTCAGCAGTGGCTATAGCTAGATCATTTTGGTGAGACAGCTCATGTTTTATAGCTCATGCAGAACATTCATCTTTGCCAGTACATTCACTCACTTATAGAACCATTGTATAAGCATTGAGGTTCTGTGAGTACAGGCTGGGGTAACTACAGAGGATGGGTCACCTTGTCTTTTATTAACATTTATTTTAGTTTCAAAGTAAATGTACATGTTGATTCTATAGATAATTGCCTGTTGTGAGGGTTTAGATTATTTTATCTGGGATAAAGAATTTATATTTTATCTGCTGGGAAATAGAGTACCCAATAGATAGATTTTGGATCCTCACCCTCCTCCCACACTCCACTCTCAAACAGGCCCCGGTTTCTATTGTGCTCTTCTTTGTGCCCAGGCGTACTGAATGTTTAGCTCCTTCTTGTAAGTGGGAACAAGTGGTGTTTGGTTTTCTCTTCTTGAGTTAGTGTGCTTATGATAATGGCCTCCAGCTTCATTCATGTTGCTGCAAAGTACATGATCTCATTCTTTTCTATGGCTGAATAGTATCATATTGTTTAAATGTACCAATTTTCCTTATCCAGTCTACAATTGATGAGCATTTAGGTTGATTCCATGTCTTTGCTATTGTGATTAATGCTACAAGGAACATATGCATGCATGTGTCTTTTTGGTAGAACAATTTATATTCCCTTGGGTACATACCCACTAATGGAATTTCTGGGTCAAATGGTAGGACTCTTTTAAATTCTTTGAAAAATCACCAAACTTCTTTCCACAGTGGCTGACCTAATTTATATTTCCACAAACAGTATATAAGTAGTCCCTTTCTTTTCCGCAGCATTTCTTATTTTTTGACTTTTTAATAATAGCTGTTCTGACTGGTGTGAGATGATATCGCACTGTGGTTTTGATTTTCACTTCTCTAATGGTTAGTATTTTGAGCATGTTTTTATATGCTCGTGGGTCATGTAAATGTCCTCTTCTGAAAATTGTCTGTTCATGTCCTTTGCCCAGTTTTTAATGAGGTTGTTTCTTTTTTACTACTTAAATTCCTTATCTATTCTGGATATTAGATGCATAGCTTGTCAGATGCATGATTTGAAAATATTTTCTCCCATTCTATGGGTTGTCTGTTTAATCTGCTGACAGTTTATTTGGCTGTGCAGGAGTTCTTTAGGTCCCATTTGTCAATTTCTGTTTTTATTGCAATTGCTTTTGGAGTCTCTGTCACAAAAATCTTTGCCAGGGCCTATGTCTAGAATAATATTTATTCCTGATAGAAAACCTAGGAATTACCATTTTTTCCTTATAATTTTTGTTTTATATTTAAGTTTTAATCTATATTATTTTGATTTTTGTATATGGTATAAGGAATGAGTCTAATTTCAGTCATCTGACTATGGCTAGCCAGTTATCCCAGCACTATTTATTGAATGGGGGAGTCTTTTCCCTGTTGCTTGTTTTCATCAACTTTGTTGAAGATCAGATGCTTGTAGGTATACAGCTTTATTTCTGGGCTCTCTATTCTGTTCCGCTGCTCTATGTATCTATATTTGTACCAGTACCATGCTGTTTTGGTGACCGTAGCCTTATAGTATAGTTTGAAATCAGATGATGTGATTCCTCTTGCTTTGATATTTTTGTTTAGAATTGCTTTGGCTATTTGGGATCTTTTTTAGTTCCATATGAAATTTAGAGTAGTTTTCTTTCTAATTCTATGAAGAATATCATTAGCAGTTTGATAGGGATAACACTGAATCTGTAAATTTTCTTGGGCAGTAGGGCCACTTCAACAATATTGATTATTCCTATCCATGAGCATTGAATGCTTTTCCATTTTTGTCCTGTCTGTTTTCTTTGAGCAGTGTTCTGTGATTCCTGTTGCAGAGATCTTTCACATCCCTAGTTAGCTTATTCCTAGGTATATTATATTTTTGTTGCTTTTGTGAATGGAATTGTGTTGTTGATTTGGCACTCAGCTCAGATGTTACTGGTATATGGAAATGCTAGTGATTTTTGTACATTAATTTTGTATCTGGAAACTTTGCTGAAGTTATTTATATGATTTAGGAGCTTTTGACAAGAGACTATGGAGTTTTCTAGGTACATCTTTTCAATACAGTGATTTAATGCCTTTTAGTGGAGCATGATTGCAGGTGAACATTAATATGAAACAAAGTTCTACGTATTGTATTCCTGTGCCACAAATTTATTGATATACTTCTATCTTAGAACCACTTGTCATTTTTCTTGAATTTTATTTATTCTCTAAGTCATTATCAAGTTATTTGCCACTGCTTAAGGGTCAGTATATATCCATGTCTAAGACAACCTCTCTCTCCTTATGAAGATAACCATGTATCCTATTCTTAGTAATAGTATTGGGAGAATTTGCTTTCATAACCTTCTTCAAACAGTCTAAGAACAGTGTACAGAGGACGAGCTTTCTCAGACAAAGAACATTTCCAGACCAGCATATTCAGAAGATACTATGTAGTATATGTAAGTGAAAAATTATGAAAATATGATATAATAGAGATATTTTAAATAAAATGGGCATGTTAGTAATTTTAAATGGAACAGGATGTAACTATTGAAGATAAGAGCTGAGAAACTGGATTCATATAAACAGAATGAACCTTTCAACATTTTAGGACATCAAAACTAAATTCCTTTTCTTATTTTAAAGTATCTATGTGGTGCCCTTAATAATCACTTTAGGAGATAGTGCTTAACTGCCCTCTCCTTTAGTGTGAGTTAGGATTCTTCTAATAACTAGAAGTGAAAGTGATTAAATTTAACTTATAAGGGTAGACTATAAAAATATTGTGATTTAGAGCTTGTTCTCTTGGAGATGTCTCACCTCAGGTGAAGTCATCTGCCATGTCATAAGGACACTTAAGTAGCCCTATGAAGAGATCTATGTGGTGAGGGTCTGAAACTTTCTATCAACTATGCCATTCTCAAAGCATGTATTCTAGCCCCATTAAGGATTTCAGAAGAGAGGAGCCACAACAAAAATCTTTACTGTGGCCTCATGAGACATGTCATCAGAATCACTCACATAAACAGCTCCTCAATTCCTGATACACAAAAAGTATGATAATAAATATTGTTTCACATTTCAAAATTAGGGATAGTTTATTGAATATTTATAGATAATTAATGTACTCCATTTAAAAGAGTGATATGTTCTTGGCATATTATGTTATTTTCTAGCCACTTAAGCTATTAAACTAATATAGTATATTCAATTACATAACACATGTAGAGATTTGCTTTTCTTCCAATGAAGGTTAAACTTTAATTCAAGGAAATTAGAAAGTTTTCTTATTTGATCATCTTAACACTAGTTCCTCTGGACACATATCTTTTTAATTGTAAGGTTTATAAAAATGTAGTTTGCTTCTGGTTGATAGTTACTTTTCGGGGGGTGCTTATATTGATTGGCTGCAGATGTTTCCGAATGATGTTAATCCCAATGCTGTCCTTTTGTTGGGTGCATACATGGATTCATAGTGTGTACCTGCAGACCTACCTACCTTCTCAGTTTGCTGATGTGGAAGAGCTGGTATTGGCCCAGCACCTTCTATCTCTACATGTTCAAACTCAGCTCCCACCACTGTTAGTCCTTAGTCTTAGCCTCTTATTGCTAGAAATTTTTACCTTTTGACATATTTAGGGTATTATAATGCAACCAAACCATACCTATTTTCCACAGTGTTTTATTTGATTCACCAGAAAATAATATATCCTTTCTCACACAATATGATGGGACTACCAGCAACTCTAGGGCTAACCATCTTTCTGCTCTTTCCTGTCTCTGCAGTTTACTTTTTCCCTGCTCCAAAATGAACATGAGCAGATTTTTAAAGCTCATACCCATACAGATTAGAACAGGAAATCAAACACCGCATGTTCTCACTCATAGGCGGGTGTTGAACAATGGGAACACATGGACACAGGGAGGGGGAGTATCACACACTGGGGTCTGTGGGGGAAAAGGGGGAGGGATAGTCAGGGGTGGGGAGTTGGGGAGGGGATAGCATGGGAAGAAATGCCAGATATAGGTGATGGGGGAGGAAGGCAGCAAATCACACAGCCATGTGTGTACCTATGCAACAATCTTTCATGTTCTTCACATGTACCCCCAAACCTAAAATGCAATAAAAAAAAAGAGAAAAAAAAAAAAAAGAAAAAGATACTTGCACATGCAAAAAAAAAAAAAAAAAGAAATGGAAAATAAAATGCCTGTCTATGGTTCTTTTAGTCACCCTCAATTTTTCTACATTATTTTCCCAGAAGAGGCTCTCTATTGCTTATATGAAGACAATAATAAAACTACTGTCCTTCCTACTACATAGTAGATTTTCAGCAAACATAGACTAGCTAAAATGTTGATGATAATGTCTCCTTCCTGTTCTGACTTTGTAGTGACTGGCACCTTAGTCCATTTGTGCTGCTATTACAGAGTACCTAAGGCTGAGTAATTTACAAAGAACAGAAATTTTCACTGCTCTGGAGTCTGGGACGTTCAAAGCTAATGTGCCAGTATTTGGTTTAGTGAGGGCCTTCTTGCTGTGCTCTCATATGGCAGTATGTGCAAGGGAAAGCTAGTTGAATGAGGTTTAAAGCCTCTTTTAATAGGGCTCCAATCCCATTAACAAGAGACATCCCTCATGGCCTAATCAATCATCTCTCAAAAGCCCCACCTCATAACACTATCACATTGGCAATACCTGAATTTTAAAGTTTACACATTCCAACCATAGCCAGTGGGGGACTTAATGGTTTGGTATTAAGACCTCTTCTGCTTTATTTTCAAACGTTCTGTTAACAGTATCTTTGTGGACTACTGGTTGCCATATTAAGAACATGGGGACACTTCATAGTTTTTAAAAAGATGTTGGATCTTAACTGCAGTTCATATGGTATGTGTTTAGCAGCCAAGTAGAAACTAAATGGGCGTTTTCACTAGTTATTTGAGTTTAGGTTAGTCATTTAATGTTGCTAAGACCCAAGTTCCTCCGTAGAGAAACATGTGTTAGATTTTATGATAACCAGCTCTAACATTGTCTGACTATATTTTCAGTCTTTGCCCAGGATGAGTCTTAGTATTATATTGTGCAAATAAACTTTCCCTGAAAACTATTTCCGTTTAATGGTGTGTGTTAGTGTGAAGTATTTTTAAAAATCAGTTAAAGGGTTAAAGAAACTATTAATGTCAGCATATGAATTACAAGGAAATAACAAATATATATTATGAGCCATATTCTATATTTAACTTGAACCAATAGAAATATTTCTTGTTTCACAAAAACAAGGCCTCAACTTTGTAGATACTTGGCATTTCTCTAATTTTTCCTCATATTTCTTAATATTTCTACATTTTGAGCAATTCAAGTAGTTTGTGTTCATTGAATTTTAAGTTTCTTTTTAGTCAAGTGTATTATTAATTTTCTTTTTAGTCAAGTGTATTATTAATATTCACAAAAACCTCCTAATAAATGATACTTTTCAAGGTACATAGATTAAATACTAGCTTTCAAGAAGCTTTAGTATAAAGTTACTCATGCGCAAGCCCAGGTCAAATACTCAACCCTTTGGCAGTATCTATCAACATAATCTTACTTACAAAGTTTATCATTCATACTGCATAACCTGTGGCTGTAGAAAGGTCACAATTTTCTGTGAACCTGAATTATAGTCTGTCACTCCCATGCCAGTGACCTCTTTGTATGTTACTTATAATCATTTAACTTGCCACTAGTATTGAATAAAGACATTAACCCACATTAGAGCTATTAAGATAAACTAAAATATTAGTTTATACTTAAATATGGCATTCACATAAGATGATATTGAACAACTCAAGAATGACTTAATGTAGAATAAGAATTTCAGTGGTCAGTGCTCACTTTCTATTCTCTATTAGTCCCATTCCTCTAAATGCCCCATAATATAAAATGGAGGGGATTGAAATAAAAAATAAAATAAAATAAACATCGGTCTAATGAGAAAAATAAGACAGCACCTGTGAAAATACCCATTTGGTCTTATTAATAAATAATATGTGCTAAATTCGAACATTCAACTTTTTAATCTGTTAGCTATCATTACAGATATTTGGAGATCAATAGTATATTAGAAAATGTAAAATTTACAAAACAACCTATTATTTCTTTATTTAAAAGTAATATAAAAGTGTTTCTAATTTGATTTTAATTTGAATTCTTTGAATAGTTAATGTATTACAGGATGGAAAAATCAGAATGGGAAAATTTAGTGAAAAGGATTCCTTGCAATCCAGTCCACAGTCACCAAGCTCTTACCTGACTTTTCCCAGAGGATCAGCTGTCATTGGTTTATTGTGCTTTTTTCATAGATATTTCAAAAATATATGCCGTCAGATAGAAACATATATGTGCTTTTTGTCCCTGTTTGCTGTGAAATAAATAGAATTACATTCTACAGCGTATTTAGTATTCTGATTTCTTCTAACCACATGTAGTGAGGTCTTTCTATTTTAGTACTTATTCCTTTTTACCTCTTCATCATATTCTGAAAATGATTGGAAATAATTTATTTAACTACATTTTAATGATGGACATTGAACTCTTCCCAGATAATGATGTACAAATATCATTTTTCCCTTCTGTAAATATAGCCTAAGTCTAAAACTCTAGAAGTAGCGTGATTCAGTCAAAGTCTACATGTATTTGTGTGAATTGCAACAATTTATACTCCATCCATATAAAAGATTTATTATTCCCTTATATGCTTATAAATATAAAAAGTAATTTTTTAGATTTCTGCCAATTTAATAGGCAAGTATTCTATCTCAATGTAAATTTGGTTTGCATTTTATTAGTAGTAAGATTGAGCATCTTTACAAACATGTAAGATAGATTTCTATTTCTTCGTTTGTAAACTATGTCCATATAATTTTGTCTGATTTTTCACTGGGCTGTGGACCATTTTCTTAATAGTTTGTGATAATTTTCCACACATTAGGTAAATTACCCTTGTTTCAATGATATACAATGTAAATATTTTTCCAATTCATTTTTGTCTTTGCTTATAGGATTTGCTTTTCCCCCTTACAAATGTATATACATACATATCACTGTACTAGAACAGAGTTGGAGAAATATCAATTGCTTAGTATGTGCTGTGTGCATGTTGGCTAGGATCATTACTTCTTCTTGGTCTTGAGCTACTCGCTTTTATTTAATCTTTGCAATGATCATAAAAGAGATGCCATACAGAATTTGTAGATTTTATATAACTGAATGGATAAATTTTTTCTCAATGACTTATCACATGTTGCTTTTTGTTATCATGTTTCATGTGCCTCCTTAAATCTGTGACAGTTTCTTATTAATTCATTGGGTTTTATAACCTTGATACTTTGAAGACTATTGACCAGTTTTTAATTTGGGGTAGGTATGCTATTTCCTTAGAATTGATTTTGTGTTATGTAGTTCTGGTGTCTGACCAGGTTTTAACACTGTTAAGTTTCTTTCTTTCTCCTTCGTTATATCTATGTATCTATACATAGATATACATACCTCAAAGATATGTATCACAAAGGTACATCTCTCTCCATATATATACCTTTGAGAGATATATCCTCATAGATATATATACACACATATATGTGTAATATATAGTATATAATATATGCTACTATATATATATTATATATAAGATAGATATTTTATATATATTATATATCTATACCTTTGAGAATATACCTTAAGCTGTTTCAGCATCTTGTTTCTCATCATGCTTATCTGAAACAATTCTTACAGTGATATTCGCCAAATAATTTTTGTTACTAATATTTTGTCCTTTATTCTCTGGGATTCTATTGTAAGATATAAATTCCCTTCTTTCTCATTTACTTACATAATTATTTGTTTATATCCGTATAGACTCATGGATATTTGTTTTATTTTGTAGGCTATATTATTTAACTCTTTGATCAAATACTCTTAGATTTAGCCATTGGAGGCTGGATGCAGTGGCTCACACCTTTAATCACAGCACTTTGGGGTGGATTGCTTAAGGTCAGGAAATTGAGATTAGCCTGGCCAACATGATGAAACCCTGTCTCTACTAAAAATACAAAAAAATCAACCAGGCATGGTGGAGGGTGGCCGTAGTCCAGCTACTTAGGAGACTGAGACATGAGAATTGCTAGAATCTGGGAGGTAGAGGTTGCAGTGAGCTGAGCTCACACCACTGCACTCCAGCCTGGGAGACAGAGCAAGACTCTGTCTCAAAAAAAGAAAAAAAAAGATTTAGACATTGGAAGGTCGTTTATGTTGGATATGACAATTGGATATTTCACATTATTTTTGAACTACCTTAATTTCTGACAAAATTAAATATTATCATTTTCTACTTTTTCTTCCTGGATTCAGCCATTTCTCCATGCAGATGGTATTCTTTTAACTACAGAGTTGTATTTACAAAGTGAGAACTGAATGCTTGTGGAAAATTTGAAATTTGTATATTCAAACTGTTGCAATAATGAACATTTTAATAAGTGGTTCTTGGAAAACTTGTCAGTTATTTGGAAAAGAGGAAAATAATCCAACTGTATACAAAAACCCCCCAGATCATCAGAAATCAAAATATAAACTGTGCAAATACTAGAAGAAAACATGGCTGAATTTCTCTGTACTTCAAGTGTGGGAACATTCAAACTATGTCTCAATATTTAGAAGAAACAAAGAATATATTAAAATAATATATTAATAATAACAAATGTGATGACTTTTTAATGTATGGAAAGAACACTGTGAACTAATTTCAAAGGTAACTAGTAGAAAATGTTTGCAACATGTATAAAAGATAAAAGCACAAAATTCAGACATGTAAGAAACTCTTAAGCTTTGAGAAACAAAGTACCACAAATCTGATGAACAAATGGGAAAAGTCAAAAGTAGAGGACTCACCAAAAATGATATAAAATAGTCAATAAACACATGAATGCGTGTCAACTTAATTTTACATTGGAGAAAGACAAAAATTAACTACACTGACATACCACTTCAAGCCCACTTCACTGTGTATAATTTTTAAAGTTTTGACAAATTAATCTGTTAGATTATGAAGAAACAGATAACCTCATATGTTGATTGTGGTAATGCACACTTTAAAACAACCTGGAGTTGATTTTTTCAATATCTAACAAATATGCACTTACTTTTGACTCAAAACTTTATGTCTAGAATATTATTCTGAATGTATTTTTCAAAATACAGAAATTCATATGAACAAGATTATTGCAGTAGTGTTTGTATTGCAAAATATGGGAGCAACATGCGTAGAATAATGGTTTAATAAGCTACTATATATATACATAATTGCATCCTATGAAGACATAAAAACCATGAAAAAGATAATAGATTGATATTCAGTGATTTCCAGAATATTTTCTTAAATGAAAATAAGGAAAGTGAAAATGAATAATTATAGTATGCTACATTTATTGTAAGAAAAAAAGAAAAAGAAAAGTTACACACACACACACACACACACACACACACACACACACATGTGTATATATGATATAGTTTCGCTCTGTGTCCCCACCCAAAATCTCATCTTGAATTGTAGTTTCCGTAATCTCCACATGTTGTGGGAGCAATGAGATGGAGATAATTGATTAGTGGTGGGCAGTTTCCCACATCTTTTATAATGATAGTGAGTAATTTCTCATGATATCTGATGGTTTTATAAGGTTCTTATTCCCCCATTTGCTCTGCCCTTCTTCTTACTTCAGCCATGTGAAGAAGAACAGGTTTGCTTCCTCTCCCACCACGATTGTGAATTTCCCGAGGCTTCCTCAGCCTTGTGGTATTGTGATTCAATTAAACAGCCCCCCCCTTTTTAAAATAAATTATAAATTACCCAGTCTCAGGTATGTCTTCATTAGCAGCATGGGAACGACGTAATACAGTAATACAGTAAATTGGTACTGCAGAGCATGGGGTGCTGTTATAAGGATACCCAAAAATGTGAAAGTGACTTTGGAACTGGTTAAGAGGCAGAGGTTGGAAGAGTTTGGAAGGCTCAGAGAAGAAGACAGCAAAATGTGGAAAATTTGGAAATTTCCTAGAGACTTGAGGGGGCTCAAAACAAGACAGAAAATTGTGGGGAAAGTTTGGAACTTCCTAGAGACTTGTTGAATGGCTTTGATCAAAATGCTGATAGTGATATGGACAATGAAATCCAGGCTGAGGTGATCTCAGATGGAGACGAGGAACTTGCTGGGAATTGGGGTGAAGGTGACTCTTGTTATGTTTTAGCAGAGACTGGTGGCATTTTGCCTCACCTTAGAGTCTGTGACACCTTGAACTTGAGAGACATAATTTAGGGTAGCTGGTGGAAGACATTTCTAAGTGGCAAAGCATTCAAGAGGAAGCAGAACATACAAGTTCAGAAAATTTGCAGCCTAACAATATGATAAAAAAGAAAATCCCATTATCTGGGGAGAAATTTAAGTTTCAGAAATCTGGGTGCATAAATTTGTCTAAATTAGGAGCCAAATGTTAATAACAAAGACAATGGGGAAATGTTTCCAATGTATGTCAGAGTCCTTCATGGGAGAACCTCCTATCACAGGCAGAAAAAAAATGTCTTTTGGGCCCGGCCCAGGGCCCAACTGCTCTAGGCAGCCTCGAAACATAGTGCTCTGAGCCCCAGCTTCTTCAGCTACAGCCATGGCTAAAAGGGGCCAGTGTAAATCTCAGGACATTGCTTCAGAAGATGAAAACTCCAATCCTTTTCAACTTTCATGTGGTGTTCAGACTGTGGGTGCACAGAAGTCAAAAACTAAGGTTTGGGAACCTCGACCTAGATTTCAGATGATGTCTGAAAAATGTCTGGATGTCCTGGCAGAAGTTTGCTGCAGGAGCAGAGCCCTCATGGAGAAGCTCTGCTAGGACAGTGTAGAAGGGAAATGTGGGGTTAGAGCCCACACACTGTCCCCATTGGGACACTGCCTGGTGGAGCTGTGAGAAGAGGGCCACTGTCTTTCAGAACTCAGAATAGTAGATCAATCGACAGCTTCCACCATTCATCTGGAAAACCCGCAGACAGTGCAAACTCATGAAAGCAGCTGGGAGGGGGCTGTACCTTGAAATGCCATAGGGCTGGAGTGGCCCAAGGCTGTGGGAGCCTACCTGTTGCATCAGCATGACCTGGAAATGAAAGATGAAGTCAAAGGAGATTATTTTGTAACTTTAAGGTGCAATGACTGCCTTACTGGATTTTAAAGTTGCATGGGGCCCACAGTCCCTTTGTTTTGGCTAATTTCTCCCAGTTGAAATGGTTATATTAACAGAATATCTGTACCCCCCATTGTATTTAGGAAGTATCTAGCTTGCTTTTGATTTTACAGGCTCATAGGAGGAAGGGACTTGCCTTGTCTCAGATTAGACTTGGACTTTGACTTAAAGCTGGAATAAGTTAAGACTTTGGGGTACGATTGGAAGGGCAAGGTTGTGTTTTAAATTGTGAGGACATGAGACATGGGAGGGGCCAGGGGCAGAATGATACGATTTGGCTCTGTTCCCACCCAAATCTGATCATGAATTGCAATTTCTATAATCCCCATGTGCTGTTGGAGGTTGAAGATAATTAAATCATGGGGACAGTTTTCCTCATCCTGCTTTCCTGAGACTGAGTGGGTTCTCACGAGATCTGATGGTTTTGTAATGTGCTTTCCCCCACTTTTCCCTGCAGTTCTCCTTGCTGCCGCCACATGAAGGACGTGTTTGCTTCTGCTTCTTCCATGATTGTAAGTCTCTTGAGGCCTCTCCAGCCATGTGGAACTGTGAGTCAATTAAGCCTCTTTCCTTTATAAATTACCCAGTCTCAGGTATGTCTTTATTAGTAGTGTGAGTATAAACTAATACATCATATGATTTGTTTTAATTGATAAATATTAATTGTATATGTTTACAAGGTACAATGTAATACTTTACCATTGCAGAATAATTAAATCAACCTAATTTGCATATCAGTTGTCTTACATGCTTTTTTGTTGTGAGAAAACTTTAAATTTATACTTTGTACATTTGAAATATACATTATTCACTATAGTGACCACACTATGCAATAGATCTCAAAAACTTCTTCCTTCTGTCTGACTGAAACTTTGTCCCCTTTTACCAGCAGTTCCCAATTAAAGACACTCTGTTTCTATCCTCTGGTAACAACCTGCTATGGTTTCACTGTGGTTTGCCTCCAGCCAAAAATCATGTTGAAATGTGATTTCCAGAATGGCAGTGGTGCCTACTGGAAGGTATTTGGGTTGTAGGAGTCTGCTCTCATAAATAAATTATTTTGCCAAGTCTCTACTGTGTCTCTTTTCACATGTCCAATACCCCTTCTACTTTGCACTATAAGTTCAATCAGCAAAAGACCCTTACTAGATGGGCTACCCACTCTTGGACTTCTAGCCTTCATGAATATGAGCAAAATAAACCACTGAGTTGTTTTTATTTCTATTTTTTAATAAATTACCCAATCTCGGGTATCCCATTAACAACAAAACAAGGACTAAGACTCTACCAATCTACACTCTACTTTTATTATTAAAATTATTTTTAACATATGGAAAACTCAAACCTTAAATGATTCTATTTAATAGCAAATGTTCTGTCATTTGTTCACGTTTACTTTATTGTTCATAAATGTTTTAAAATTATAGATATTGCACATCTATTGCTAAGTTTGTACTTAACTTTTAACTTTTCTTGTTGCTATTGTAAAAAGTGTTTTCTCTTCCATTATATTCTCAAACTAGTTTGTCTGTGTTTGTGTGTGTACGTGAAGGCTATTTAATTTGTTTGTTACTTAGTATTCTGTTAATGTGTTGAACTCTTCTGAGAAAATTGTGTCATTAATAGGGAATTTTAGAAATGGTGTATATAATTTGCTTCTTCTTGAACAATTCTTATGTAATTAATTGATTCATTTTGTCTAATATATTTAGCTGATACCTCCAGTATATTGTTTAATATTTCTAATAATCTTCACTCATTCTGAATTATAATGGAAATGTAGGGTAACATTGCTTTGTTCTTGATCTTAATAGCAATGCCTCTGATATTTCCCTACTGAGTAGGACACTGTAATTAGAATGCTTTTTATTTATTGAATTATGAACTTATGAAGAAAATTTGCAGATATCACCTTATTAATTCCTTGAAATAATTTTACATGGTAGTTAGTGAGACTCATATTTTACAAACAGGGTAACTTTATAACAAATTTTTCTAATTATTTAAATAACTTATCCTACTTATTTTATATGAAATATATACCAATGAGTTGCTGAAAACTTGCTAGGCCTACACATACTTCACTAAATTGTAAGCTGCCTAATGTAGTATTTGTATTATATATTCAGTACATGACTACTCTTTTTCAAAGACTGCCTGCTAACCAAACTATTTGGCTTGACATTGTTATAAACAGCAATGATAACAACAGTAACAACAAATATAGCAACAGAACCTGCTCTCTACCCTCAGGTCATTTTCAGTTGTAGGTAAATGTTTAGTATTTCTTTTAGAAAAAAAAAATGCAAATATTTGCACTGAGCCGTCTGTGTGCCAGAAATACTATAAAAATGACTTGCTGATATTTGACTTTGAAAAGCTAATTTGTTGGCCCTAGCTCAGACAGCTGCTGGGATGGTAGCATAAGCATTTGAACCTTATCTAATCTAACATTAGGAGACTGTAGTGTTAACCATGGTGCCATATAGTTTCTCAACTTAGACAAAGGCCAATGTCTATGAAACAAATAAATGAACAAATGAGTGAATGAAGGATAAAATAGTTTTAGTGAAAAGTAAGATTTGGTCTAGCAAAATAAAAAGAACAGTTTTAATGCAGATATTTTTCCTGTAAAAAAATCAGGGAATGCTAAAATTATTGATAGAGCTTAAAACTTTTTGCTTACATTAGATAAAATTCAAAAACCATATCAATATATAGAAATCTTGTAAATGATCAGAAAAAAATACACATTAGATGGTCAGAAAAAAATATTTCAGTGAGGTCTTTAAAAACAATTTTGAGGCCGGGCACAGTGGCTCATGCCTATAATCCCAGCACTTTGAGAAGCCGAGGTGGGCGGATCACCTGAGGTCAGGAGTTCAAGACCAGCCTGATCAACATGGAGAAACCCCATCTCTACTAAAAATAGAAAATTACCAGGGCATGCCTGTAATCCCAGCTAATCAGGAGAATCGCTCGAAACTTGGAAACAGAGGTTGCAGTGAGCCAAGATCTTGCTGTGGCACTTCAGCCTGGACAACAAAGAACAAAACTCTGTACCCCTCAACCCCCCAGAAAAAGAATTTTGAGGCTGGGAGCAGTGACACACACCTGTAACCCCAGCAACTTGGGAGGCCAAGATGGGTGGATCACGAGGTCAAGAGATTGATATCATCATGGTAAACATGGTGAAACCCCACCTCTACTAAAAATACAAAAATTAGATGGGCATGGTGGTGGGTGCCTGTAGTCTCAGCTACTCGGGAGGCTGAGGCAGGAAAATGGCTTAAACTGGGGAATTGGAGGTTGCAGTGAGCCAAGATTGCGCCACTGTACTCCAGCCTGGAGACAGAGCAAGACTCTATCTCAAAAAAGGAAAAAAAAAAATTAGTGGAATATGCAAAATGGTGTATTTTAATTTCTACGTGTCCTATTATTATTAAGTTATAAAAATAATAGCTATAACTGCACCGTCAATGCCTAGCTTAAAGTCCTGCAAAACTTTCCTTTTTTATTTTCATAAAAATTCTTGATACAAATTCTTTCTATAAATTCATAGTAATTACATTCTGTTTTTGAAAACTCTAAACACTAAGTGGGTAAAAATTATGCATCATTTTACTTTGACTTAGTCAAGTGAAGTGTTTTGCTTCTTTACTGTACTAAAACTAATTACAAAAGATGGAGAACTACTCATCTTTATTCATTTTTCAAAAAGACGTTAACATACTACCAAAAATTATTAAATGTTAATTTACATTTGCTAAAATATTTTTGATGTAAGTCATTGACCCAAGAGGGTAACATAGAAAAATACAACTCTTTCAAATATAGCTTAGAGTGGAAAAAACCGTTTTGTTTACCTACTTTGTTCTGCAAATTACAGGTCTATTTCTTCTCAAAAGCCTTTTTAGTGTATAAAAGTATGTCAACAACTTGCTTTGTATTTTTGTTATTTTCTTTTTATGTTTTTGACATTAGCTTGGTTTAATATTATTATTGGAAAGATGGATAGTTTCTTTTCTAAAATGTACTCATGGGGAATATTAGTTTTAAAAATGAATCAAAGTATGAAGTAGTTGTAAGACTTTTTAATAATTATTTTGTCCAGAATCACAGAGCTGTCCAAATAAATTATAATGCATATTTCACAGATGAACTCTTTGAAGAACTGTGGTATTGTAATTAACATTTAAATTGCCATACAGAAAGGAGAGAATAGGGTAGAATATCTGAAATGATAATAGCTAAGAAGAATATTCCTAGACTGAAGAAGACCTAAATTTACAAGCAGTAAATTCAAAATCAAACCACATCTACTCAGATTCATCACAGTAAAACTGGCAGAAAGCAAAATTAAAAAGAAAATGTTAAGGAATCTACAGAAATACTACAGATTACTTACTTTTTTCTCAAAAATTTTCCAAAGAAGCAATAGGTGATAGATATCGATGAAATTACATATATTCCTCATTCTTCATTTCATCCTTATATTCTCTAAGTGATAATGTTCTTAAAAAATAAGATAAAATAAATTTAATTTTTTAATTTAATTTTTATTTTAAATTGAGAATTCAGGGGTACATGTTCAGGTTTGTCATAAGCATATTTTGTGTGATACGGAGGTTTGATCCCATCACCCAGATAGTTAGCATAGTACCCAATGGTTAGCTTTTTGGCCCTTACTGCCCTCTCCTTGTCTCCTTCCTCTAGTAGCCCCCAGTGTCTATTGTTTCCGTGTGTATGTCTATGTGTACTCAATGTTTAGCTCCCACTTATAAGTGAGACCGTGCATTATTTGGTTTTCCGTTTCTGTGTCAATTTGCTTAGGATAATGGACTGCAGCTACCTAGGTTGATTTCCTGTCTTTGCTATTGTGAATAGTAGGGCAATAAAAATACGAGTATACGTGTGAAGACTTTGTTAAACTGACTGGACATGGTGTTTCAGGCCTATAATCCCAGCTCTTTGGGAGGCTGAGAAGGGCAGATCACCTGAAGTCAGGAGTTCAAGACCAGTCTGGCCAACATAGTGAAACCCCGTCTCTACTAAGCATACAAAAATTAGCCAGGTGTGGTGGCACACGCCTATAGTCCCAGCTACTCAGGAGGCTGAGGCAGGAGAATCACTTGAACTCGGGAGGCAGAGGTTGCAGTGAGCCAAGATTACACCTCTGCTCTCCAGTCTGAATGACAGAGTGAAACTCTATCTTAAAAAAAAAAAAAAAAAAAAAGATGACGACATTGGTAAACAAATATAATCCAAGATTATTGAAGTGATTTTTTTCAGGAAAAAAAATAATATATGGAAACTTAGAGATGTTGAGAGAAAGGGAGGCACTGAAAAGAGTAAACCTAATTGAAATTGTAATTAATATTTCACCATATGAAATAACAGTATGAAGAGTTAAAATGTATGTCTAGGTAATGTAAGTCCAAAGGGATGAATAAAGTTAACATTTTCTATTTTTATGAACCATGCACAAGTATAATATGATATCAAACTTCAATAATTCAGAACATATGCTCTTATCTGTAGAATAACTCATAAAACATAGTTAATGATAGAAGAATATATATTAATAGTGTGTGTTTCAGGTAGAAAGAGAGAAGAAAACACAAAATCTCTATCCAGAGGATTCATGGTAGTCTAAATTATTAATAACTCAAATGTCAAGACTTTTGGTTATTTATACAATCTTCATTTTAGGTATGTGTGAGCCTCAGGTTAAACATTTTCTTGTGCAATCATTATAACTTGTCACTTGGTAACCCTTTTTGGACCATCACTGCTTTGTTAGAGATAAAGTCTTGTCCTCCTATATTGTGAATACTGAATACAAGACTACATTCATTGTTTTAAGTCTATATGTTAATAACATATTAAATACATAACAGCACCAAAAGTATCCCAATTTTTATATTAGAATTAATTCTGCATTGAATATTTATTTGTGGTTTAGAAACACATGTTAAGTGGACACATGTCTTCCTTAGTTTCACTGTATTAAAAAGAATTAAAGTGTATTTCATCAAATTTTGTAACAATGCTTGCAAACCCATACTAATACATGTATTATGTCATAAATCTAGTCACCTAGCTTAGGTCCCATAATTTATTAGCCGCAGTGATACAAGGCAATTACACAATTTTTCTAAGGTTTTATAAAATGAAGATAAAAATAGCGCCTAGTTTCTAGAATTTTTAAAGCTTTATCAGGTAATTCATGTGCAGTGTCTAGCAACATGCCTATCACATGTTAAATCCTCAACAATTGTTAATTAGTATTGTTTTATAATTACCAACTTTTCATTCCATCAGGCAGACATGGGATACTCACTACCTCAACGTGTTTTTTGTTTGTTTTATTAATGTTTAATCCCCATTGACAATTTTATTAGCTTTAGAAATGATGAAATAATTCTTCACCACTTGTATGCCTTTATCTCATATACCAATAAACTGAGAGCATGTTTTAAGAGATAAGAAAGCTAAAATGGGATTAAAGTGCCAATTTACATTGAGCAGCCACTGTAGAATTCTAACTAGTTTTCCGAAAATTTTTTTTTCCATTTAAGGTATATACAGATATCAGAGTTTACATTGCTTATTTCAATGTGGCTTATATTCTGTTATCTTGCCTAAGATCGCTGGTCTATTTGAATGTTAATATTGGATATGGTCCTACCAAAGGTTCAGACAAACATATTTTATGCAGAAAATAAATTTCAGAACCATTATTACAGCTATAAATTTTCTGGTCCTATTTTAGACTCCACTGTACACTTCTTGATATAGTATCTTTGCTACCAGTCAATAATTACCTCTGAAAACTATTTTCCTGATTTATTTGTTATTGTGCTTGAGGAAACATCATCATATGACCTCTATAACAGGTTCCTGGTTTTTTGTTTGGTTCAGAAGTATTCGTATTCGTACATTGAATTCAACAGCAATTTCACATTTGACATACAAAAATCTGTAGAATAACAAAGTTTTCAATGTCCATCCTGAACAGAAAGTCTTTATTTTACTGATGTTTGCTTTGGTTTCAAATCTTTTTAATTTACCCTATCATAGAGAAAAAAATATGCTATTAATGTTATATATTTAATTATTCTACAGTAGCAAATAACTGCATTATATTTAGGGGGTAAAAATTGATTTTGGAATGTAATATGGAAAAATTAAATTAAGCTAATAAAGATATCCATCACCTCAAATATTTAACATTTTTGATGATGACAACATTAGTTTACTTTCAATTATATTAAGATATAGAGAACTCAGTTATTAACTACATTCTTCATGGTGTGCAGTTGATGGAACTAGAGGTCATTATGTTAAGTTAAAAAAAATACTAACTCAAGCACAGAAGACAATACCACATGCTTTTACTCACATGTGGGAGCTAAAAACTTGATCTCATGGAGACAGAATAGCCTGACAAATACAAGAGAATGAGAAGGGTATGAGAGTAGAAGGAAAAAATTACGAGCATTTGGTGTATGGATATGAGCTTACAGTTAGATAGAATAAGTTCTAATGTTTGATAGCAAACTAGAGTGTCTATGGTTAGCTGCAATGTGTGATATATTTCAAAATAGCTGGAAGAGAGGACTTGAAATGTTACCAACGCATAGAAATGATAAATACTCAAAATGATTGAGACTCCAAATATACTGACTTGATCATTACTTATTCTATGCATATAACAAATACTCAGATGTATCCATAAATGAGTTATGGAAAATATTCCATAATTATTTAAATATGTAAAATTCCATCAATATGTAGAATTATGAATCAATAAATAAGAAAATAAATGAAAATAGACAAAGTGAAAAAATTGAAACTCATTCCTCCTGTTTAACTGAGGCTTTCTACCCATTGACTGATAATCTTCCCACTCCCATTACCCCCTAGCCTCTGGTAACCATCATTTTACTCTCTGTTTCTGAGTTCAATTGTTTTAGATTCTACGTGTGAGAACATGCAGTATTTGTCTTTCTACTTTTGGCTTATTTTGCTTAGCATAATGTTTTCCAATTTTATACATGTTGTCACAAATGACAGAATTTCTTTACTTTTTAAAGATAAATAGTATTCCATTTTGTATGCATATTTCCTTAATCCATTCATCCCTGGATGAACACCTAATGTGATTCCATAACTTGGCTATTGTGAATAGCACAAGAAAATAATGAGAGAAAAAAAAAAAACACTTAGCTGGAACTGGAGACATCACACTACCTGATATCATTACTATACAACAATGCAATAGTAATTAGAACTGCATAATACTGGCATAAAAGTATACACATCCACCAATGGAACAGAAAAGAAGGCTCAAAAAAAAACCCTCGCATCTATAATGAGTTCATCTTGGACAAAATTCTCAAGAATATAAAATAGAAAAAAGGAAGACTATCTTCAATAAAAAATATTAAGAAAATTGAATATCCATATAGTATCTGTATTAGTCTGTTTTCACACTACTGATAAAGACATACCCTAGACTGGGCAATTTATAAAACAAAGAGGTTTAATGAACTTACAATTCTACATGGCTGGGGATGCCTCCTAATCTTGGTGGAAGGCAAGGCAGAGCAAGTCACATCTTACATGGATGGCAGCAGGTAAAGAGAGAGCTTGTGCAGGGAAATCTTCCTTTTTAAAACCATCAGATCTCATTAGACATATTCACCATCACAAGAACAGCACAGGAAATACCCACCTTCATGATTCAATTACCTGCCACCAGATTCCTCCCACAACAAGTGGGAATTCAAGATGCGATTTGGGTGGGGACATAGCCAAACCATATTAATACACATATGCATAAATGAAATTGGACTGTCATCTCACACCATATACAAAAATCAACTTAAAATGGATTAAAGGCTGACGCATAATATCTGAAACCACAGGAATACTTAAAGGACACATAGGGGAAAAATACATGACATTGGTCTAGGCAGTGATTTTTTAGATTCGACACCAGAAGGACAGACAACAAAAACTAAGATAGGCAAATGGGATTACATTAAAATAATGTCATTAAAGTCAGCATATATTAATATTAACTACATGGAGATTTCACACTGTGCCAGGAGTCTAGTAATATGCTTGTTTTCCATTAAATGAATACAGATCTTTAAAGATCTCTAAGGTTTCTATGTTTACCAAGTAGAGAATGTTATTTAAAATAGGTTGACAAAATATTAATAATGAACACAACAAAGATCAAAAGGTTACATGGACTAACTATATTGCTTTACTTAAAATATTTTATTTTTTCAAAAACTCCATATCCAGCAATAAATATAAATGTTGCTGATGGGGGCAATCATTTGCCCTGAATCATCCATTTAATATCAGTCTATTCTTTCACTGGTATTGTTTGAAGTTGGGTGGTAATTACATATCTATGCTATGATATCCATATTAGTGTCATGGAAATGCAACTGTCCTTTCTGGGGATACTGGAAGACTTGTAAGTAGAAAAAATGCCCTGTTAGACATTGAATTTAGTGATTATTCATATTTAATTACTGAGATTTTGGCGGTATTGCATCAGGTTTTTATACAGTTTTTTGTTTTGTTTTGTTTTCTAAAAAGTCTCTAGAAGTGGGCAGGGCACTGTAGTCCAAACCTATAATTCTAGCATTTTGAGAGGCTGAGGTGGGAGGATTGTTTGAGGCTACAAGTTTGAGACCAAGTTGGGGAATGTAGTAAGACATTATCTTTACAAAAAAAAATAATTAATTACATTAAATTAAAAAAATAAAAATTAGCCAGGTGTGATGGTGTGTGCCTATAGTCCCAACTACCTGGGAGGCTGAGGTGTGAGGATTGCTTATGCCCAGAAGTTCAAGGTTACAGTGAGTTATTATCATATCACTACATGCCAGCCTGGGCAACAGAGCAAGACTCTGTCTCAAAAACAGATACAAACACAATAAAACAAATAAAACAACAACAACAACAAATCCCAAAACCTTTAAAAGGGAACAAATAATGCAATACAAATTGTTCAGGTATATGATATATATGAATGCAAATATATCAATATTTTTACTATGTAATCTTTACATATACAAGCTTAATACTAGTACATTTTTGAGACATTTATTACTATTTTTTTAACTTTAAGTAGGCTACTTATTCAACTTTGAATTTATCCTTTGCTTACTAATTTTTGCATTCCCAGTAACATTCAAAGTGCCTGATATTGAGCATAAGTACATAAAAATTCCCATAAGAGCCACAAAGCCTTTTACCCCAACCACTCTACGAAAGCTGTCCTTAGCAATAACTTTCACGTTCCTAAATATAAAAGGGATTGAAAAGCTTTTCTAAAATCAAACAAAATCAAATTAATGTCCCAAAATGTCTGCATTATTGCTAAACCTCTAAATAATTGTGCTATAACTATTTTCTAATAAAGTTTTTATAAGTTATGGAAAAGTTGTTAGGAATTATTTTTAGAACAAGGAGGAAAAAACATCAAAGTTTTCTAATGGTAAAAGTGAATAACAAGGGTAAGGTACACTTGCAAAGACTATTTAAATTATCCAGAAGAGAGATGATGTAGATCTTTGCTGTAAGAGTACCTGAAGTTTTCCTGACAGAGCATTGTGGGTTCTATCCTGCCTTCAGTTGGAAGTTGTTTGTATTTACACCTATAAATTTACTCATCCTCTTAATTTATGTAAGGCTTTTGTAAGCAATTCGTTATTCTTTAAGAGATGACAATTTTTGTTTTCTATTATGTGAGAACATTATAGCCCAGCAACAGGTCATAATGTAAAGGAAAAATAAAGTGCTGCAGTTTTAAAAAGAGAGAGAAGTTATATCTATATATGCATATATATTTATTTACATTATATATACATATATAATGTATATTATATATACATATATACATTTATTTATATTATACCAAAGTTTATTTACACATATTTATTTATATTCTATATAATGGACATTATATTCATATATAATGTATACAATTAATGTACATTATATACATATACATATATAATGTATATATACACATATAATGTACATTATATATGCATATATATTTATGTATATATACATAATATATTTACATTACATGCATATATATAATGACATTATATATGTATATGTGTATGTGTATAATGTACAATATATATGTATAATATATATAATATATGTACAATATATATATGTTATACATACATATTTACATTATATACTATAATGTATGTATATAATGTATATTAATATACATATATGTATGATGTACGTTATATGTATATGTATAATAATGTACATTATATATATGTATACATGTTTATGTATATATATGTATATATAATGTATATTATGTATGCATATATAATGTTAAGGGATTTAAGACTGAGATTGTTCAAGCCTCTGACTGTAAATGTGAGTATTATGATGTCACATACCATCTAAGGGGATTTTGAAGAAAAGAAGGTTTGGAGAAGTTGAAGGGCAGGATAGATTTTGAGGATGATTTAATAATCTCTACACAGAAACAGAATGACAGCGTCGTTTACTGCAGAAGCCTCAGCACTTTAGCATGATAAGAACTGCTAAAATAACTAAAGTTACATTAAACAGTTTTATCATATTGATGAACATATAAAATCATCCTTTCTGCATAAACAACTCTTCTAAAATCTGTACATGTTGTTAAAGTACATCAACAACAAATATTTTTATTAACTACCTGAGCAATAACAGGCACACAAATAATAATTATTGAAACACATGCACATAATTTTGTCAGTTCCCTCCCTCTCTCCCTCTCCCCTCCCTCCCTTCCACCCGCCCGCCTGCCTTCCCTCCTTTCTTCCTTCCTTCCTTCCTTCTTCCTCCCTCCTTCTTTCCTCTTTCTTTCTCTATCTCTTTCTCTCTATTTTTTTGGTCTTTTCTGAGACAGGGTTTCACTTCTGTACCCCAGCCTAGATTGCATTGCTGTGATCTCAGCTCACTGCAACCTCCACTTCCCAGGTTCAAGCGATTCTCATGCCTCAGCCTCCTACATAGCTGGAATTATAGGTATGATCCACCATGTCCAGTCTGATATCTTAATGTTTTTTGTTATCTGCATTTTTATGAGCATTATTATGTGTTGCTGTATTTCTGAAGAGTGTATTTTTAATAACTTCCTCCTCTTTTATACATTTTTTCTTTTTTATAAGATTGTAGCCTTATTTCATGTTGCATTTGACGGTTAATGAGCATGAAATTGTGGATACTTTCAATTGACATTTTTCCTTAGAACATAATATTTTAGTCATCTCTTTTGAGCTGTAAATTTCATATGATAAAATATAAACACTTTTAGTGTATAGCTCATTGAGTTCTGACAAAATATAACACATAAGCACCATATTTAAGATGTAATACATAAGCATAACCTCAGATAATTCCCTTGACTCCATTTATTTATTTATAAATCTGCTTTCCTCTATCATAATGGCAAGCATTAATATGGTTTATATCTCCAGAAAATAGGATTGTCTGTTCTAGACATTATACATAAATTGAATAATACAATATGTGCTCTTTGTGTCTGAATTCTTCCACTAGGCATTTAAAAAAATATATCCATTAATTTTGTGGAAGGTAGAGGGGCTTCATTCTTTTTATCGTTGAGTAGTATTTTGCTATAAAATTATATTAAATATTTATTCAAGTGTGTATGGATTATTGGTTTGTTTTCAGTTTCTGACAATTGTGAATAAAGCCACTGTAACTATTTATAGACTTTATATGGACATAGATTAGGTAAAATACTAGGATTTGTTATTTTATATGGTAAGTAGGTAATTAATTTTGTAACAAAATGCCAATCTGTTCTCATAAGTGGTTTTTTGGATATGAACATCACTGGCAATATTTGAGAATTCTAGTGACTCTATATTATGAAAACTTGGTAACAACAGCCCTGTATATTTTACTCATTCTGATGGGTGTAAAGTAGTATACAATTATAGTTTTATTTTTCATAGCCTTTATAACTGATGATTCTGAGAATCTCTCTGAGTTTAATGTCAATTCATGTTTGTTCTTTTTTAAAATTTCTTCTTCTAATTGTGTTGTCTTCTTTGACTGAGTTTAAATTTCTTAATATTGCCTAGATATTATAGAGGTGTCATATATTTATATTAAACATATATTTCCCTCCCTGTGATTTATCTTCATTACTTAACAAAGTCTTTTGAAGGCCAGGTTTTAATATTACTTATGTCAGATTTATCATTTCTTCTTTTTGGTGGCATTTTTATAGTGTTCTAGCTAAAAGCCTTTAGCATACCCGAAGGAAATTAATATTTCTTTTTTTTTCCTGGAAATTTTGTTTTAGCTTTTAGATTTAGACCTGTAATTAATTTTAATATAATATTTGCCTGTAGTGTATACTAACAGTTGTAATGATTTTTCTTTTCTGTAGCTTTCTTAAGACTACCCCTTCCCATACACTTGAATGATACGCTTGTCAAAAATCAGTTTACCATATGTAAACTGAAGGATCAATTTCTGTACAGTCTATTCTGTTCCATGTGTATGCATGTCTACTTTATGCCAGCACCCATTGGTTTGATTTTTATAGATTTAGAGTATGTCTGCAAATCATTTAGTGTAAACATTCAATTTTACCTACTTAACAAAATTGTGTTGGTCAGATGTCAGACTCAGTTCACTCTCTTCTATGCAAATCTAATGGATTTTAATTGAGTAAATCTAAAAATGAATTAAGGAGCAAACACATTTTAAAAACATTCAGCCTTCAAATTCATGAACATGGTGCTTCATTAATTGGGTTTTTCAATATTTTAATCGGTCAAAAATTAAAATTTTGATTATGAATGCCTAGTTCATTAAATATATTCCAAAATATTTCAGGTTTATGGTGCTATATCAAATGATAACATTTTATAAATTTATTTAGATAAATTAAAAGTATGAAGTAAGATATTTAAAGTAACTATTAAATACAAGTAATTATACAGAACTTTTATGTTCCTGACAACTTCTGAAGCACATTGCTTATCTAAACATCATAATGATTGTATAGGTGGATTCTACTATTAAGGTTCTTCTTTTCTTTTACCTGCCAGGAAACTGAGACTTTGAGAAAGTAGGATCTTGGTGAGATTTTTTTTTTTTTAGCCACCAGACATAGCTTTACCTAAATTTAGTAATACTTAAACGGATGTTTTGATCATGCAAACTAAGAAGTCTCTTGTTTTTAAATTAGTTCCAATCAATATAGTTGGACTTATTTGTGCTAAAAACTGGAAGAATTTTAATGTACAAGAAGGTAAGTTTCTTAAGGACAGTTAGTAAGACAGACAGATCTAGAAGTGTGGTCTTAAAGCATGTTGTTAGAAATGTGGCAGAGGTAGATTTAGAATGGGTCTTAAAGGATAATATTTTTATAAGCACTGTACCATATTGCCTTTCTATCTTTTACTTTTTAATTCTAGGTATCACTAGACTCTCATTTTTGATGAAATATATTAACATGAAAAAATCATAAAAATTTGAATATAATTTTGAGTTGTTTTGTATTTAAGTATTTTTATAATAGCTGATATGAAATTATCTCAAAATAAAGTTAGCCCATAAATACAAACTCAAAGAATATAATTTTCCCACATTATTTCTTTTCACAAAGCAGTATTATAGTATAATAGCATGGCTTTTTATGAATTCTATTATAATGTGCTTAAATGATGAGGGGTACTTTCTTCTTTAATACTATTAGTTTTATACATGTTTTAATGCATGAGAATTAAAGCAAGAAACACTTTTCTTTTTGTATGTTAACTCCAAAAATACTAAAAATAAATTACAATTTGAAATTAAAATTTTCATATTTTTATGCAGCATAGAATTTTAACCCAATGATTTTAGAATATAATATGTTCAGTTTCCTAAAGAGTTACTTGAATAGCACATGGAAAAATCATGAAAATCTAACTCTAATATAAACTAAGCGAAACAATGCATAGAAAATAGGTTTCCTGTTATTTATTGTTTAAGGTAACCAGATTTTGTTAAGCAACACAATACTGTACATAGCACCCCTCCCACATGCATAATAAATTTTATAATACATGTCAGCCTGTAATGGAGGCTTCTAACAAAGAAACAAATGTTTTGACCTACATGCATATAACTAAATACGTAAGTTACAAATGCAAAATTTTGCCAGTGGCAATTTTTACTTTCTGCATTGAGTGGCAACTTCAATAACAGCTGCGTTTTAAGAGTCCATAAAAATGAATTTGTCACAGTAAAGGAAATTAAGCAAATTATGAAAATTATCTGTCTAGTGCTTGACATTATAAATGAGACAGTCTTGTATAATTAGCATCATAGATAGATTTTCAAGTTCATGAATGTCTAACTGAATGAATCTATTCCTATGATAAAAATGATGGTCTCTATGTGACTTATGATCAGTTTTGACCTCTAGTATGTAGGGTCCTGTATCTTTTGACCTCTGTCTCTCTTTACATCACCTCTTCTATAATTCCCCTACAGCTTTCTACTTCCCTCATCTCCAGCCAGGTTTCTTTGGATGTGTTTCTTGTATCCACAGGCCCTTGCAATGACTGAAGTGGTTTTGCTTCTACCATTTATGCACAATCTTTCCCAATTCAACTGTAAGTTATCCTCTCATCTTGACCCAAATGTTACTTCCCCTTGGAAGACTCTTGCAGTCTTTAAACATGACCTAAGTTTCTTACTATCTGTTTTCAAAGCAACCTGTTACATTTGCGAGTTTAATTGCTTGATTGACTTTTATTTACCCCACTGACAACTCTAAGTTACACTAATTATTAGTGACTATATAATAGTCTCTCTCTTTTTTTTTTAATTGCATTTTAGGTTTGGGGGTACATGTGAAAAACATGGAAGATTGTTGCATAGGTACACACATGGCAGTGTGATTTGCTGCCTTCCTCCCCATCACCTATATCTGGCATTTCTCCCCATGCTATCCCTCCCCAACTCCCCACCCCCCACTATCCCTCCCCTTTTTCCCCCGACAGACCCCAGTGTGTGATACTCCCCCTCCCTGTGTCCATGTGTTCCCATTGTTCAACACCCGCCTATGAGTGAGAACATGCGGTGTTTGATTTTCTGTTCTTGTGTCAGTTTGCTGAGAATGATGGTTTCCAGGTTCATCCATGTCCCTACAAAGGACACGAACTCATCGTTTTTGATGGCTGCATAATATTCCATGGTGTATATGTGCCACATTTTCCCTGTCCAGTCTATCATCGATGGGCATTTGGGTTGGTTCCAGGTCTTTGCTATTGTAAACTGTGCTGCAGTGAACATTCGTGTGCATGTGTCCTTATAGTAGAACGATTTATAGTCTTTTGGATATATACCCAGTAATGGGATTGCTGGATCAAATGGAATTTCTATTTCTAGGTCCTTGAGGAATCGCCACACCGTCTTCCACAATGGTTGAACTAATTTACACTCCCACCAACAGTGTAAAAGCGTTCCTATTTCTCCACATCCTCTCCAGCATCTGTTGTCTCTTTATAATTTTTTTAAATTTATTTTTTATTTATTTTCAATTTTCATAGGGACGCGGTCTCACTATGTTGTCCAGGCTGGTTTCAAACTCCTGGCCTCACGTGATCCTCCCGTTTCATCCCCAAAAGTGCTTGGATTACAGGTGAGAGTCCCTGTGCCAGACTGTAAATATTTTTGGGTTTTTTTTCCTTTTTTTGTTTTAAGAGACAGTGTCTCACTCTGTTGTCCAAGCTGGAGTGCAGCAGTGCTATCACAGCTCACTGTAACTCCTGGATTCAAGCAATCTTCCTGCCTCAGCATTGTTAGTAGCTAAGACTACAGGTGTGTGCCAGTATGCCTGGCTAAATTTTTTAATTAATTAATTAATTAATTTTTTATTTAGGGACAGAGTCTCACTATGTTTCCCAGGCTTGTCTCAAAGTCCTAGGCTCAAGTGATCTTTCTCTTATCTCAGACTCCCAAAGTGTTGAGATAATAGGCAGGAGTGACTACACCCACCCCATAAATATTTGTTAATAAAGAAATGAATGCAAGGCAAGCCTTAAATTATTAATTGCTATAACAAATCACACAATTGCTTATGTCAGAATCTAGAGGCATTGGTACCTCTTGTCCCTTACTCAGCCTCTCTAAGCAATAAGCTCTGTTAATTGTAACTCTAAGATATTTAACACAATATGTATTTCCATTTGCCCCACATCATATTTTCCAATGTAATCTCTCATCTGAACAATTGCAATTGCTTCCTAATTCTTCTAGTCACATTTTCTTTGTGTTTCTGCAATCCATTCGCCATACAACTTTATACATGATTTTTTAAATAACAAGCTGTTTTATATCCTCCTTTTTTTCCAGTGGAGTCTCATTTAATTAACAACTGTTTCAATATTGTTTAAAATATTTAATAGTTTTGCATTATCCTTATCTTAAAATCCAAAAAGTTAAATTATCTAGGCCTATCGTATTACACTCTTGCACATGCCATATGGACCTTCTTTCTAATAGTTTGCCAAGTTTTTATTTCTATCTCAAACCATTCATACTTTGTTTCCTCTGCCACAGACAACTTTCTTTTTTTTCAACCCTTCAACACTCTCAGACCACTCTCAAACTACTATTTATGTCTGACTTCTCACACTAAATGAGATCATCTGACTTTTAAGTATATATTTAATAGCCGAATTATTTCTAGAAGACTCTCTTGCCTTCTTAAACTGGCATGCTTCATGGATAGCTATAGTCCTAGTCTTCTATACTCCAATTGGAACAGTATAGAAATCACTTGTAGAACACGTTTTAATTTTTGCATGTGTGGGAAAATGCTTTAAGTGATCTTAGCAAATACTAAGTTACCTTAGGTAAACATAATCTTACATTGTGTGATAATATTTTTTTCACTTCTTTGAATATCCTTCAAGAAATGTTGCATTTTTTTTTCTGTGCTAAAATTTTTAGGCAACAAGAAATTAGCCTTCCAATGTCATTATGTTCTTATTTTCATTTCTGTACAAAACATCATAGCAAAGACACTCAATGATGTCCACAAGCACTGAAACTATCTATGTGAGCCTACTTCAACATATGAGTTTCTAAAAGCAGAGCTCCTTCCCCTGCTGAGGTAAGAGTCAGAATGAGATGTGACTATGGAAGGAAAGTCAGAAAGATTCACCTTTTTCTCGCAAAGAAGACAGAAGACAGGGGCCATGATTCGAGGAATGCAGATGTCCACTAGTAAAAAGAAATTCTTCAGCCAGTGCAAGGAGATTTACATCAGAAACATACATCTACATAAACAAGGGGAGAGCATTATATAAGGAACAAATGAAGGCAAAATAAAATATTTTATTATTTTTTTATTAACTAATCTAAAATACAACTGTTTAAATCAATAATAGAAATAATGTCATAGGTGTCTATTACACATGTATAATTGGATTGAATGATCAAAGTGTCATGGAGTTGAAAGGGAGGGATTTTAAATAATCTGTTATAATGTACTTGAATTACATCTGAAGCAGCATAGTGTTATTTCAAGGTAGTCGTAGACTACTTTAAACGGTATATTGGAAACTCTAGGCTAATCACTATTTTTCTTCAGAGTAACATAATTGACTGACAAAAAAGGAGACAGGAATAAAAAATATGTTCAGCTACATCCAGAGAAGGCAAGAAAAGAATTGGGGTAGAAGACAGAGGAAATCTATAGAAAACAGCTATAAATGTGGTACAGATTAATCCAGCTATATAAATAAATGTATTAAACAGGAATGAAGTAAATGTATCAAATTAAAGACACAAGTTGTAAGAAAGAATAATGCTAATAAATATAACCATATTGTCTACTATAAATCACTTTAAATGTAAAGACATAGGTAGATCAAAAGTAAAGGGAAAAAGAAATATATACTATCTCATACTCATCAAAAGAAACCCGGACTAACTAATTTATTTTAGAAGCTGACTTATGAACAAGGAAAATTATCAGAAACAAAGAGAGATATTATATAAAGATAAATATATCAATTTTCAAAATAAAATATTCTCAACTTGTATGCACCTAACAAGAGAGCATCAAAAAGGTCAAGCTAAAGACTGATCAAAATAAAAGGAGAAACAGACAAGTCTACTATGATAGTAAGGGACTTCAATACTCCTCTTCCAGTAATTGACAAATCAAGCAGGCAGAAAATCAATAAAGATATAGTTGACCGGAACAACACTGTCAATGTACTTGAGCTATTTGACATATAAGAAATGCAGCAACCGACAGTCAGAAAAATACACCTTCTTCTTGAGGTCACATGGAACATTCATCAAATCAAACCATATTCTAAGATATAAAATCCAACATAAATTTAACAGAATAGAGATAATACAAATATATTCTCAGATCGTAATAGAATTAAACTAGAAAGAAAGCCAAATAGGTAGCCAGAAAATTACCAACTATTTCCCAATTAACAGACTTCTAAATAACACATTGGTCAAAAGCAGCCCAGTGAAAATGGAAAATATTTTAACTACATAAAAATTAATATAAGGGCCAGGTGTGGTGGCTCATGCCTGTAATCCCAGCACTTTGGGAGGTCAAGGCTGGTGGATCACCTGAGGTCAAGAGTTTGAGACCAGCCTGACCAACATGGTGAAACCCTGTCTCTACTAAAAATACCAAAAAAAAAAAAAAAAAAAAAAAATTACTTGGGCATGGTGGTAGGCACCTGTCAGGTGAGGCAGGAGAATCACTTGAACCTGGAGGCAGAGGTTGCAGTGAGCTGAGATGGTGTCACTGCACTCTAGCCTGGGCAACAGAGTGAGACTTCATCTCAAAAAAAAAAAAAAATGCAGTTAATATAAAAATTCAAATTGATGAGATCTAATGGCAGCATTATCGAGACTGAAATTTATTGCATTAAGTACATATGTCATAAAAGAAGAAATCTGTAAATTCAATAACCTAAGATTTTACCTTAGGAAACTAGCAAAAAAGAACAATTTGAGTTTAAAACAAGAAGAAAAGATAAATATTATAGCAAAAATCAATGAATTTAAAATTAGAAAATCATAGAGAAAATCAGTGAAACCTAAAACTTGTTCTCTGAAAAGATCAACAAAACTTATAAATCTCTATATGGAATAACCAGTAAATAAAGGGAGAAAAACATTACCAATATCAGAAATGAAAGAAACATCATAATTAATGATTTCATGGTCATTAAATTGATAACAAAAAGAATACTACAAGAAACTCTATGTCAACAAATTTGATAACTTAGATGAATTGAACCAGTTAGACTAATGAACTAAGCAAAATAAAGCATATAAAGTTGAGAAAAATTAGTTCTGGTAGATGTCTGTGTTGTAAAACTTAAATGGTTCTGGTGTTGACCAGGCCACAGCAAGTCAACAGGTTAATTTCAAGGGGTTGTGTTTTGAGAGTCCTAAATGGATTTGTGACTTTTTCCCTGAGGTACTCAAAGAGGCAGGCAAGTCAACATCAATAAAATTCACAGTCTAGAAAGACTCCAGAAAAATAACAAGAGAATAGAAGCATATACAAGTAGAATTTCAGAGACTCAGAGAAAGAGTTATCTGTCTGACTAGAAACATAATTTTGTGGGAAGAAATACCAGGAACTAGTTTGTTGCCAGCATTTTAAATCAGCAATCACATGTGGTTGGATCTACTTTTCCTACAGAACATGAGATGATGGTTTATACAGTCTGGCTGTGTCCCCACCCAAATCTCATCTTGAATTCCCACATGTTGTGGGAAGGATCTGGTGGGTGGGGAGGTAACTGAATCATGTGGGCAGGTGTTTCCCATGATGTTCTCATGATAGTGAATAAGTCTCACAAGATCTGATGGTTTGGAAAAATGGGAATGTCCCTGCACAAGCTCTCTCTTTGCCTGCTGCTGTCCATATCCATGTAACATGTCAGTTGCTCCTCTTTGCCTTCCATCATGATTGTGAGGCTTCCCCAACCAGGTGGAATTGGGTAGGGAATCCATGAGCCCCACACATTGAGTGCCAGAACGCAGAGATCCATGAGCCCCACATTGGGCACCAGAATATAGGGAGCCATCCCCACATCACCCGTGGTACCCTGAGTTCGGTGGTGACAAAGGAATGAGAAAAAGATTAAGAGAGACAGTGAGACTAGGGGACCATCACTTTATTACTTGAGGCAATGAAGGCCCTGAGCTCTGATCATCCACACTATTTATTGATTACAATCACTTTGATCTATAGGGTAGGGATGGAGTGATGGTGGAATGAATCAGTGAGGTGGAAGTGAATCAGTGAGCCAGAACTGGTGTCTCATCCTAAGGATTGATAACAGTGGTGGCTTGCAAGTTTCACAAAACAAGAACATGTGGTTAACTTAGCTTATTATCTATGTACATCTGGTGGAATATGGACCTTACAAGGAACCTACAAGTCTGGCTATGTCATAGTGCTATGAAGGGGTTTAGGTCCTTGAGCATAATGTTTATGGTAACAGAACCAAGGTCACCCTGCATGGGAACATGAGGCATGGAGAGGCCTTCCTCCTCAGAGGCCTCCTGCAGCCTTCTGTAGTTTGTTGTTCCTTGTTTATGTGTTACTCATAACCAATTTATATAGGCACTCTGTAAGTCCCTTCTCCTTTGTTGCTTTTCCCAACGGAATTGTAAGTCCAATTAAACCTTTTTCTTTTGTAAATTGCCCAGTCTCTGGTATGTCTTTAATAGCAGTGTGAAAATGGACTAGTACAATGGAAGATCAAAAAAAAAAATCACAAAGAAATTTAGTTTGCAGAAAACGTAAGAGAGCAACTGCTGCACTATATTTTGTGTAAGGTAACATTGTGAAGTGATTCAGATGGGAAAGTAGATGAGGAATTGGTTGTCATCAGGCTGTCATCACCTAAAGGTTTGAGAGTGGTCAACAAAATGCTAGAAAGGAGTTCAATGAAATACTAGAAAGGAGTTTATCTGGAGCAAAGTAGAGCCATTGTCTTAATCAAAATAATGTAAGAGGCAAGTTACCAAGGTAAAGTCTCACACATGGGGGTAAGCAGCAAATTAGTTATCCAGACTGGTGCCTGAAAGCCAAATGAGGGGGACTAACAAAATTATGTAGTGGCAAGTAGCAGAGAATAATAAATTAAATATCCTTAAGGTTCACCAAAGCCAGCATAAAAATGTGTTCTAGAGACAAAGGTGAAAATAAATCTACAGAATGGACTCAGTGAGTTGCAGCTGTGTGACATATAACATAGAAACTGGAAAATGGCTAGAATAGAAAGATAATCTTGCATTTGTTTCACACTTAAAAAAACTCTGGCCTTACTGTACTAATGATTTTAAGTATGATGTTACATTTTCTACACTGAATTTGTGGCAACATTTGTACATAAATTAATAAATATACTATCATTACATTGAACTTATCATTTGTATTGGCAAATAAAGTAATACATTTCATTAAGAGATATGTTACATTCTATTAATGTAGAATAATTCAAATTTCTACTTTATCATTTTTTCACAATTCTACCTCTGCATATTCAGGCATAATAGGTTACATGATGGTTAATAAATAAAACAATCGAGTAGCTTGCATGGCAGTAAATTAAAATTGGAATGAAATTTCATCAAGTGACGTTACTGTTGGATGGATTCCCAAAAGGCCATTAGTTAACAACAATTTCCCAATACTCCAAGAAATAACAATGGAAAAAAATCACTTCTGAGTTCTTAATTACACTTATAAACTACTCTTTCATTTTGATATACAGTGTCATTATCTATCTTCTTCTTGTCTGCCGTGTAAGGTAAATAGTATTCATTCATAGCTGAAGCAACTGAGCATCACATAAATAATGACGCTGGTAAAACTAACATAATAATTTAGTGTTGGAGACACGAATCAAAATTAGATACTTTCACTCATTCACTCATTAAATAAGTAAGCACTTGGATCTAAACAAACTCAGATTAATCATGTTTAAGGTTGTGTCATAGTCACCATTTCGTGTGTTGTATCTAACACAATGCCTGGCAAATATCTAATTCTCTCTAAATAAGTGTTGACTGAATTGATGTGCCAGGTATTTTACCATGTCCTCTTTCTTTCTTTTATAATAGAAACTCATCATATTCCATATCAGTGCAGATTATGTACCAAACAGTGACAGTTGATTCAATACCATGGTTCAATATATGTTAGAAACAACTTTTTTCTAAATACTGAATAACCTCAAACTCCAATTTTTATAGAAATTTGGGTGTCAATTATAGAGTGATACATTAAAGCATTTCTTAGGTTATTATTTTAAGGACATAACAAAGTCTGTATTTCACAGCCCAATTTGCATATTTTAAAACATAATATTAAACTTTAATAAATCACCATCTGTTTACAATAGCACCATACCAACTAGAGATGATGAACAAAATAGATCTGTAATTATGTTGGTATACTTGTGAATTTGGATTGGAGAAACTTTTCATTAGAATTTTCTCTAAACCTTAGTTTAGCATAATTATAACATTTTACATTTTCTTCTCATATTATTTGTAAGTTATGCCACTATTCTGGATTCTTTGAGGAAACTGACAGGAAGCATAAAAATTATTTCTAGCAACAACTGGAAATTTTGAATTCTTTCTTTCTTTATTTTTTTAAGACAGGATTTCACCCTTTTGCCCAGGCTGAAGGACAGTGGCAGAATCGTAGCTCACTGCAGCCTCAAACTGCTGGGCTCTGTAATCCTCCTGGTAGTAGGACGATGCCTCCTGGACTATAGGCATATGCAGTCTATAATCCTCCTGAGTAGCTGGGACTATAGGCATATGCCACTATGCCTAGCTAATTACTTTTTTTAGAGATGGGGTCTGGCTATATTGTCCAGGCTGGTCTTGAACTCCTGGTCTCAAGCTATCCTTCTGCCTCAGCCTCCTGAGTCATTAAGACTACTGAGAGCCACTGTGCCCACGGCCCTTTTTTTTAAACCATTGACTTGGAAGCCCCCTGAAATTCAGAAACAGTAACTGAGAAGCAGCTCCTGTGGATAACTCTTTAGGGACAACGAGAGTGAAGACATTCTCTCCATTTCTCCATCTCCAATCCTATGTGATGGTGTCCACCATGAAGAAGAAATATTCTTTACAGCCTATTTGTCAATAGATTAAAAACATTTTCCTGTCTATGATTACATAGGCTAGTTTCCCAGGTGTGAAGCTTCATTTGTGCTTTGCACTTTCAAAATCCTGTCTCAATTTACTCCTTTATTGAAGTTCCCAGATCACTTTAGAATTGCTTTAATTTACTATGCTTGATGAAGCCTTTATATCTTCTGAAACTATTTTTATTTATTCAGCTAAAATTTCTTCTTCCTATTCCACTCCTTCCTCTTCCCACCTCCCTGCCTTCTCCTACAATCCCCGAATGTCCCACCTCTCACTCATTTTCAAAATTAACCATTCCACTTCACTCTCTTCTGGCTATTCTTTTGAGCCCTCAATTGGATATGTGGAAAAATAATTCTGTTCCCAATTTTAAGGAATTCTACAACCCAGGAGGTAAAATATCATCACTAGAAGGCAGTACCTTTCTTGGGAATAAGCATTTAAAATATGTTTATTTATATTATACAAATATATTGTGTAAAGCTCAGGTGTTTTTCTTTATGTTTTTAAGGCTCAGTTGTTTGAGTTAAAAGCAATGACATTTTGGTTCTGTGATTTAATTCTCCAATTTATCTTCTAACTGTGAGCCCCATCTCTACTGCAGGCAAGTTTATCTAATTCACTAATTTTTTTCTTTATTCCAATAACAGCTTTCAATGATTTGGACTTATTAAATCAGTTACAGTCAGATTCAAAATTCTTTAGACTTTCTTCTATTATTTATTCTGATGAGTTAATACTTTGGAACTTTGAGTATCACTGCCTACTGGAGAAAAATATTGTTAATGAGAGTTCAACCATTTTAGTGCTAGAATGGCTTTTCCTCTTTCTAGAACATGTCGAAATCAAATAAAATATAGAGACAAATCTCTAACTTCAAAATATTTTGTTTAGGAAGCAAGAATTGCAGTTTGAGTCATACACACAGACTTGGTGGTACTCAGGATGCCTGAAGAACAAAGAGAAGGTTGGGAACTTTTTTTAAAAAAGACAAATGTTATGTGTTGTTTCAAAAGAAACCTTATTGGCTGTAGAGAAGCTTTAGGGAGGTGGCAAGCTCTCACTGGTGAATGACAGCAGTAGATAAAACCAGTCAGGTCAGGTGGTTTTAGCAACTACTAGGTAAAATTGGTTGTAGGATTACATCTGTCCTTTTCAGCACCGTGGTTTGTAGAAAATTTGATTTGTGCAGCTGGTGCTATGTGCCCGGAGTGCTTTTCCCCTGGCCTCTTGACCTGATTTAGTTGAGTATCACAGGAATGACACAGTTTGTGTAATCTACTTTCACAAACATTTGCTTCAGTAAAAAAATGTTTGACACTGATTCTAACAAGTGACATCATTCTGAAGACAGCTTATTCTCATAGCTGTATTCATTGAGAAATAACTCGTTTCTACCTAATGCCATTTTCTTAATTTATATCCCGTCTTTCTGATACATAGCTTATTGGGCTTATGTATATTTTCATTATTGTATGCAAAGTTCACTTCCATATCACTCTTGGCTCTTCACACAAGTTAGGTTTTAAAGTCTCAGACTTTTGACTAAATTTACCAATGTACATCAAGTGTAATGGTATAAGATTTATCTAGGGGATTGCCTCACTTATGCTACAGCTGGAAAGTGATAAGACAGCCTATCCATCTCTTAGATACTCCAAAACTTCATGTAGGACAATCTCCTAAATCCCCTGCTTCCAGAGCTTTTCTCCTTTGAGCCGCTGTTAAGAGTCAGGGGCAACTTCATAGTTATAGCTCCTTATCTCTTCATTCATTTTCACTTAAACTTCTCACTTTTAACTTAAAAGGACTGTTGTACTTTCCATGTGTGAGTAGAAGCCAGTAGCTAGGCAAATAGTCATTGCCGCAGATCTCTTACAGGTTTTCACCAATTTTTAAACATGCTATTCTATCTCACACTGAATTGCACATTATCTGAATTTAGTACAGAAAAATATGGTTGTAGACATGTCCCAAGGATAAATGGAGGGCCAATAACCTAATATACAGTTGAGGGCGGCAGTGGGGAAAATATGCATAAATAGCTTGATTTCTCAAGTAATCTGCCCATCACACATTAATACTCAAAATGTAACTTGCTACACCTGCTTGTTAAATTTAGACTTTATAATCAGTACTTATCTAACTCTTGAAGAGCCATTGATTCTACTCCTACCCCCAAGCAGGTCTTGCCCTGAATATCTTACTTTTTCCAAAACGTTATCAAATTCTTTCTTTGCCAAATACTCTGGATTGTTTGTGTTCTCTCAGAACTCATGGGAGCCTTTCTTCCTCCTCAACACATACTTTGATTTCTACATTTGCGCACCAGTATCCAGGATGCAATTTGACAGACAGCATTCTTTCTCTGATGGTAAGAATACTTTGACAGACAATCTCATGTTATGATAATTTTTTAAATTGTTTCTAGTCCCAAGCCATAACTCTTATTTCCACACACTTTATTTCAAAGAATCTTGCAGTTTCCCAGGAGTTACAATTTATTTATTAATAATATGCTGTCTTGCCTTTTTACAAATTTTGTATTTGTTTTCTTTATTTGTCTCTTTTTTATTTTGTTCTTTTACTTTTCTTTTTTCTCCTATTCTTTAGCTGGTTTCTATTTTTACTTTGACCTATAGTTTAGTTAGAAGTATGCTACTGAATTTCCAAAAACATGGAAAATTTTCTTTGCTGATAACATCTAGCTTAATTAAAATATGTTCAAATAACACACTCTTCAAAATTTCAGTATTTTATTGTTGTTGATATATGCTTTGTGTCCAGTATAGTGTAACCTTTTTATATGCTTAAAGGGAAAGTACAATAGCCATTCCATATCTACTGATTCAACTAGACACAGATTAAAAATATTTGAAAAAATAAAAATAAAAAACTACAGAACCATAAAAAGTAACATAAGTAAAAATACCAATTATTTAAATATCACTTATATTAGGTATTATAAGTAAGAAAGAGTTGATTTAAAGCATACAGGAGGATTGCATAAATTGCATGCAAATACTACAGATTTCAATATTCGCAGATATCTGTGAACCAATCCCTTGCAGATATGGAGAGGTGACTATATCATTCAGTGTTAGGAGTGGGATTCTACACATGCCCATTAGCTTGTACTTGTTGATGGTATTGTCTAATGTTTCAACACTTTTACTATATTTGGGTCTGTTTTTCTTTCAATTCCCTAAAGAGTGCTTAAATATCGCCCACTATAATTATATTTCACCTCTGTTTTGTCAATTTTTCCTCATGTATTTTGAAGTGTTATGATTAAGTTGAAACTATGGATTTACTTTTTAAAATTAAATCACTGATGCTAGTTTACATAAATCTTTTATATAGCCCATAATCTTGCAAGTGATTCCTGTTTATCTCCGTTTACTCAAAACAGATGGGTAGATTACTTGCTTTATAACCTAAAGTCATAACATCTTGTTCACATCAGTTTCTTTCCAGTAATCTCAGTTCTGCATTTAACATTTAATATACCCATAAATTAGTATATGCACAAGTATCTACAGACAAACATATATGTCTGGTTGTATATGTCTCTGTGTGTGTATGTATGTATTCTATATGCTTAGGTTTTTTTTCTTTAGACAAAGGAAAAATGATACATGGTTCAAAACAACAAGGAATGTTGTAAAATTATCCTTCCCCCTCCTCAGCAATTTGGCCAGGTTTTTTATTTAAATAAATGTTATTGTGTATATTTGAGGTTTACAACATGAAGTTAACTTTAGACCAGGTTTGTGACTAAGAAGAGCTTTGCTATAATTGCAAAGAAAAAAACTTGCATTTTACTTGAGGACACATCCAAAGCACCATTTCTAAGAATTTGGGAGTGGTAAACACGGAGTATGAATGTTTGCTTTCTACCATAGGAATTCTGAAGGCCAGATTTCGGGATTTTGGCTGAGAGGACTCTTGGTAGCCCAACACACAAAGAGATTAGTAATGATATGTGATTTCCCGTAAGTCAAGGAGTTATCCTGAAATGTAATCAGTCCTCCTAGAGAAAACAAGAGAAGCCTGCAGATGGATGGTCTGACTGCATGCAAGGATTCCAGTAAGAACATTTTATAACAGTAGGGAAAACAAAATTATGTGAATTGGAACTAATAGTGTCTTTTTGAATAGCACAAAACAGCCAGATTTGACATATAATTCTGACCTACAACTATGTGTATTTTCTGACTGATGGATAATGAAGAAAAAGTAAGAAAGGTAAAATTAGGTTATTTTTATATTTTGTACTTTGGCAAGAGGATTCTTATGATACTGTGATGCCATTTATTGAGAAATTGATTTGAGGTGAAACAGACTTGTAAAGAATAAAAAATAAACTTATCCTTAGAAATGTTAAGTTTATGTTATAGTGATTATTTCTAGTTGAATTTAGGGAAAATTTCATATGTATATGACAGCAACAGGAGGCAGCCAATTGTCTAGGCAGATAGGGGTGGGTACCCAGTGTAACCCGCCTCTAAGCCAAAGATTGTGTAAAGCCTGCAGGCCAAGCTACAAGTTAAATTATTAGACCAGGCTGAGAACCTGTCTTCCTATTTGTCATGTTTTCCTCTGATTAATCCTCACCCTTCACCTATTTTACAGTTTCCTACCCTTTCCTATTTAGTTTTCTACACTTTCATGCCCACCTTTGAGTGGTGTCCTCACTTTAACCTTTTTTGCATACTCACAAACCTAGCAGCATGCACTACCCATCCTGTGCCTGTAAAGACTCCAGACTCAGTCCGTAGGAGAGGGGGATGGCCTGACTTTGGGAAGGGGATGGCCTGACTTCAGGGAAAAGAGACAGCCTGACTTCGGGGAAGAGACAACCTGACTTCAGGGAAGACAACCTGCCCTTCCAGTCTTCTCTTCAGCTCTCCGCTCCAGCTCCCCTCTCTGCTGAGAGCTGTTTTCATTGCTCAGTAAAATTCTCTGCCTTCAACATCCTTCAAACAGCCATGTGATCACATTCTTGGACACTGGACAAGAGCTTGAGACCCACTGATGTAGGTACCCAGAAAGGCTGTCACACTGACCCTTTTCCCTCACTGATGGAGGGCAGCTGCCCCATGCTGCAAGGCAAGGGGCCAACTGAGCTGCTAACCTGTCAGGTGGAACTAAAGGAGCACTGTAACGCCCATTCTGAGGCTTTGGGGTCACAGGCACCCTCACATGGACTGCCGCGTTCCTCACAAGGTAACACTTCCGGTGTGTCCAGGGACCCACCTGGAGCTTGGCCCTGTGTTGATGCCCAGAGCAGCCAGCTGGATACCACACTTGCTCACTCACGTGCTCCCTCCCACAAGGGGTTGAGCATGGTTGGCTGAGTTGGGACAGACACCCCTGCTGTGAGTCCAACAAAGAAAAATCCTGCATCACACGTATGGTCTAGTTCATGTATCTTTCTATCTCCATCTCCATCTTCATCCAAAACTATATCCATACCTGTAATATCTAGCTTTAGTTTATTTGACTTACTGTTGAAACTTGAACTTTTAGTTCAGATGACACCCTGACATTGTATCAGGGTAATTAGAACATATGTAATTCTAGTGGTGGAAGAGACAAATTACCTCTCCTTCTTATATCCAATAGTTTCCCAATGTTTTGATGATGCTTTGAATTCCATAATTACATATAATATTCAAATCAATGCTCCTAGAAAAGTAAAGATGATTGACAACTGAGCAGTCAACTATTAAACCTAGGTAAAAGGCCAGCATAGATGACAGTCAGAAATTTGCCTAAAACCAGTCTTCAAAAATTTTTTGGAAAGAGAAATACCTCAACAACATTTTTAAGTCATAGTAACATGCAATATATGTTACTTCATATTCCTTAATTAAACCTAAGGGCCAGATAATTTATTCAACAAGTCTATGTACATGTAGGTATTTAGAAGTAAGCATAAACATATCTAGGTTTTTCTTTATTTCTAGTCTAAATAATTTTTCTAATTCTTGACTCTGATTTTAATATTACTTGTCTTTTGTGTAGATTTATAGCCAACTATAGTTAACATGCATTATTTTATATAGAAAATAGCAAAAATGGTGACAAATACATTTTTCCTTGGTTTTAAGGCTTAAATAAGCCTGTGTAATAATTTAATAAGCCTTCCAATAACATGCAACAATACTTTGAGATATATTAGAGATGTTAAACCAAGTTTATCGAAGAATCTTGGAGGTTACTGTGATATCCATCTACATATATTACACAATTCTTCTCAATTATCATTACATCATATCAATCAATAATACAAATAATGCCAGAAAACAAAAAATCTAGTTCAAATGGCCAAGAGTACTGAAAACTTTATTTGTAGAAAAGTGAATGTGGGAAGCATGTTGTATATTATACAGAACAACTGCTAAAAATAACATAATTTATACTTACAATACTTCTCTAATATCTCTGCCCTCTCTAGCATTTGCTTGTTTACTTTCTCGAAAACCAGAGATCTTATTGCAGGTAATTTCTTATACAAAATGATTGAACACATTTTCTATGTTGAGAATTTTAGCTCTACTTTTTCTTTTGATTTAGCAAAATCTAAGAATCCATCTTCACTTGAAGGATTAAACTGCAGTTATTGCAAGTATTTTTAATTTCAAAGGGGTTTTTTTGTTTGTTTTCTGTCAGATTTACAAATCTATTGAGCTGGTGGAAATTATCAATTTGATTAAGCTATTTAAGTTTAATAATTACTTTTGCTGTGTGTTATTCATGTATTCATACAGAAGAAAACTGATTCAGCAATTATCACAAGTTTGCGTAATTTACTGTGTACAGGAAAGGATAATAATGATGGTCAAGATAGATGAATATTCTACCATTGCTGAGCTTAAATTCTAATGAAATTAGACAATGAATCATATTAAATTGAAGCATGTTTTGATACAGGAAGAACAGAGTATATTGGAATAAGCAGTAGTGAAAAAAAAAACACTGTGATCTAAGGGATAAAAATGTCTGGAATAGATACTACTTAAACTGAAATTAAGAAGATGAATAGATGTTGATTTAAAAAATGCAGGTACTCATGACATTAGAAAATGCTATAATATGAGAGGTTAAAAAATCGGAATATGTTCCTGGGACAGGGATCCAATTCCTAAAGGAAATGGCACCTGTACCAGTTATTATGCCTGCATACAAATTACAGCAAAATTTAATGGCATAAATTCCCTTTTGCTAAACTCAGACTTTGCGGGTTACAAAAAAATTTGACTTACATGTGTGGCAGTTGATGCTGGCTGGTGACTTTGTACTTCAGTTCCTCTCTATGTGGGAAACTCTATTTTCTTTTTACATGAACTCTTTTGGGCTTCTCACAGCATGATGCTACTTTCTACAGGTGAGCATCCTGATAGCACTAGAGTTAGAGCTAGAGATGAGAAAGAGGGAAAGAGACGTAGAGGAAATAGAGATGGGAGAGGGGAGAGACAGAAACAGAGAGAATGAGAGGAGAGAGAGAGAGGAAGAGACATAGAGAGACAGAGAGCAAGATGTGGAAACTCTTCTTTTTTCATGATTAAGCCTTAGAAGATATCTAGGATCATTTCTGCCATACTCTACTGGTTAAAGAAAGGGCAGGCTCCCACGCAGATGCAAATAGAGGTAACAGAAACTGTCCATCTCAACCACAGGAAAGCCAGTCATATATGTAACAGTCTCTTTGGAAAATACAATTTTCCATAGTCCACTTGAGTATTTTTAAAATGTTTAGAATTACTAAAGCATGGTGTGAAAGATAAAAGGAATTCAGTGATTTATAAGATATGTGGAAACATAATATCATTTGAAGGGTTCTGGCAAGATATTGATGAGTTTCTTGTAGGAAAATGACTTCAGCAGATTAATATGTTAGAAAGATCTCTTCCTGTGATTACTTTGTTAGAAGGGAGCAAGTCTAAATATGCAGAGTATTGCACTGCATATTTGAAAAACTTGTATGAGTTAGGACAAAATCAGAGCACCGAGAAATAAAACAGAACATACTTTTAGCACTTAAAATTGGAAGGATGTGTGATTAATTAGCCGTGAGGAGTTAGTAAAAAAAGGAATCCAAATAACCAACATATTTCTGGCTTAACCAACTTGGTGAATGATGGTACCATATAAACAAAGCAGACGAGGAGTATATTTAAAGGAAAAATTGTGAGTCAGTGATGTACAGCCTTGGTTGTAAGCAGAGATATTCAGTAAGAAATAAAATACTTTCAAAGTCATCAGACAAGATAAAGCTGGAAATACAGATTTGAGGAATTTTCAATACACGGAAAGCAATTGAAATCATAGGTGCTTAAGAAATGGATTTATAATACTACATAGAAATGGAAGAAAACAAGTCTATGAATGGTCTTTTTTAAATTGTAATTTAGGTTCTGGGATACATGTGCAGATCATGCAGGACTGTTGCATAGGTACATACATGGCAAAGTGGTTTCTGCCTTCATCCCCCCATCACCTATATCTGATGTGTCGGCATTGTTATTTACTATGTTCCAGTCAGTGTTCTAATTGCTTTACAGTTTTGGTCTTGTGTCACCTTATAACAATCACATGAATTAAGTGTTGTTATTATTCTCATTTAATAGTTAAGAAACAGCATTGAGACAGGCTAAGAGATCATGCATGAATTCCAACTTGAACATTTAAGTCCACAGCTTATGCTTTTCTTGACCACTGCGATTTGCTGCTCAGAAAATTAATTGAGTGAGAGAGATGGAAGGAATGAATAGCACAGGTGCCAGAGTGACCGAAAGAGAACCAGTACTGAACAGTGTCAACGTGATAGAGAAGGAGCATTTCAAAAAAATAAATAATGTGTTAAGAATTTCAAATATGTTTAAAGCCTTCAGGTGATTTGGTAAGTTTGGGGCAGATGAGCTACAAATGAAAAGAATAAAATCCTATTTTATTAAAATCACACAATATTAATATTATTTCAGAGATACAAATATATTTATGTTAAATTATTCAACCACATATTTCATCCTCAAAATCTGAAGCAGCTGTTTATTTCAGAGTATAAATCAAATATTTTCAAAAATATTAGTTATTTAAAAGTTTAGGTGAGATAATAAATTCAGATGACTGAGGATATTAGGGCAACATCTTTTAGTACTTATTTGAGCTCATATATTAATTTGAACACTTTAGGGAGATTTGTTCCCTCTGCTAAGTTGTATTGACATGTTTGTTTAAATTAAAAAATATATTAAATAACTTGCCAAAGTACAAAATTGATGTGTATATGAAAACAAGGACCAGACTGAATCTTTGACACGAGCTGAAGAGTTGGCACTGTGCCTCTCAAAGATTATAACCTTAAAGGTCTACATTATACTAATGTTCTAGGCAAAATTTAGGACTCAAACTAGATTTTCATTGGAGATTAATGTTGCCCTTATAGTATAAAAATGTTTTCAGAAATACTATTTACCTGTAGGTATTTGCACATGTTTGTATAAGCAGGGTAACCCTTGTTTGATGTGGGCTATGAAAAAACTTGGGTATATTTCATATTACAACGAAGTCACTCAGACTATGTCCAAGCCACCCATACAGCTCCCTAAACCTCAAAGGGTTTGACTGAAATTCTGCCGTAAAGCAATGTATGAATACAGAGAAGTGATTTAGGACAAATGAGGAAACATATTCCCAAAACTTTCTGAATGTTGTGGAAGAAAGCTAAAGCCCTTTCCCCTCAGGATCTAAGAACTGTATCTTTCATATCTTAGATTAAATAAGATCATCTGGAAAGGGTAAAAAAGGAAAGAAAAAGGAAAAGAAGGAAACATCTTAAAGAATCTTAGCTAAAACTGAGATTCTTAAAATTTCAGGAAATAGTCAATATTGAAACATCTGTTCCCAGATATAGAAATCTTCAGATGTTACTGTACCCATGTTTGGCCACTTCTGTCAGGTATTAGTATATTCATCTATACTCAGATTTCTGAAGCTAAGATTGGAACTCTAAGGAATGTATTTTACAGATCTCTTCTGCCAGCTTGCTTCTTTTTAGTTTCTAACCATAGTAGGCACTAGAGGAATATTGGAAGTCAGAAGAAAGGAATACTCCTTTGTATATGGTTTTCATTCCTGTCAGCATCTCTTCAGGATCAGAACATCATGCTAGCAGTAGTTCCCACCTCCAGCTTCTTGCACTAAAACCAACCTTCATGCACACTTTCTGAGGAGAACATGGTGGATGGGCCACAACTACTTCTCAAAGCCTAAATTTGACCTGTATATTTTCCTTCTTAAAATCTTCCAGATCTTTTCAATCCCCATTTCTGAACCTCTTCTTAATGGCAGTGAGTCTTTATTTTTCATACAGGGTGCCACTGCAGCATTTTGGTATGCTGTCTTATTGTATGTAAAAAACTGGTGAACATCTTCAGACAATAAGACCAGGAAGTAAAATGGGTTAATGCTATTTTTTGATACATTTATGGATCACTGAGCAGTGTTAATAGAGGCTATCTTTACCTGAAAGGAGAATTACAATCACTCACTCTGGCAGCACAGGGCAATTCTAAAATGCAATTCTAGTGAAAGGTACGTACAATCAGCAAGGAAGCAAGGGCCAGATACCATGTCCTCTTCTGAAGGGAGTGGCTGATTTGGAACGAGGCTCTGCAGATTTAAGAACTGATACAGCCACCTTAACAGCTTAATATTGAATTTCCTTTACTGCGTATGCTGGCAATCAGCAAAAGTGAGAATTTCTGAAATGCGCTAAATGGGATTCAAAAGCAGAACACTGCCCATGTGACAGAATTGCCGCTTCACAACTTTTGCCCAGTTCTCACCTGTTGTCCTGTGAAAACCTCTCATCTGATGAGTTTTACTGAAAGCCTCTTCAAGCCGTAACAGACTTCTCTCAACCCAGCTGTAGATACTAAGTACTAGGAACACGTGTCCATAGGAAATGGCAGTGTTTCTACTGGAGATGTCAGGTGTCCTCTTGATGTTGTCAAAAGAATCTGCTCCCATATAATCAGCCTGGCCCTATTTCCACCCCTCCTTCTGTTCTTCCAAGGATACAAAAGGCTGTGCCATAGCAGGGATCTCCCCGAAGGGACAGACGTGATATACCTCCTGAGATATCATCCACATTTACATATAAGCAGGTGTCTTTGACAAGGCCAAATTGTTTTAGCAGAGGTAAAATGGTGGTGGTAAAAATGCTCCACCACAGGATGAGAAATTCTGGATAAGCCACGTTGGGACCATGGGACTCACTTTTGACATTTTTTGTTTTGGGATCATAAGTATAATTCCATGGTTTGACTCATTCCAGGAAATGCACAGTTTTGGCATTTGAACCAAACACTTTAATAAATGCTGGGAGATAGGAGTATAGAGAGATGTTTCTTATGTTATAAATAAACAGCAGATGTCTTCTGATATCTGTTGTTGCCCAGCTGCTAAAAAAAAAAAAAAAAATGTGTTCAGTAAGCTTTGGTCTCCACCATCCAAACTACCTTGCTCAGAAGCCAGATGAAACAGCTGATTTTATATTTCAACTGAAGGCTGACAAACGAAGGCTCCAGAATTGAAGCAGTTAGGCCACCCTTGGTCTGGTGCTGCTAACAATTCTTCTCTCTAAAAAGATCATCAATATTTGCTAGGACCAGCCATGAATACGCATTTTGAATACTGCGTAAATGCCTAGCCGTGGAGCTTTGCCAGTGTGGCACCCAACTGTTGCCTCTTCGTTAAGGTTAGATGAGCAGAATTGCTGCTGTCCAAGACATCTAGCATGATGACTTTATCAAAGAATGTCTCTAAAACATTTCTCATGGAGTTGGAGACTTTCGGGGTGGTGACCACGACCAGCCTTCTGGTAGTCCTGTGCTGTTTAAGAGGTGAGCCCCAGGCTGGGACACCTTTGGTGTAGGCATAGTTTGTGGTCAGTGTCACAAAGGCCTGATCAGTCATGGTGCTGCCAGGGGTGCAGGTGGCCAGGGCAGCTGCAGGTAGGTTGCTCAGAGAAGCCAGCACCAGGAGGGACTGCGACCAGTGAGGGGCGTGTCATCTGAATCTGTTCCATCAATAGAATAATTGCTTCCTGCAGTAATTTCTTGGTGGCTCCTATTTCCCTTCTCTTTGCTTTTTCCATCTTCTGTGTAATCCGCTACTTATATTCGCTTTTTAAATATGTAATGTTTCTGTGTTACTGACTGAACCCTGGTAGTAAATATTGAACAAGGCTTTCTGATTTGTTTTTCTGTGGTCTCTTCAAGGATTCACCACAATCCAACACTAAAGACTTAATGTTTCATAAATGTTTTACAAGAAATGCCTAGAAGACTTACAAATTTTCAGCCAAAATTAAAGAAAACATTTTGTTATAATATCTAGACATATTATTAGCATGTTTATAAAAATGGTGATTTACCTTTTAATTTAAAATTAATGTATTTATTTCCTGGAGATACATTAGTGAATCTATAGTCATAACATAGCTATTTCCTGATTACTGCTTTAAAGAACTTGCCCCTAATTGAATGAGTAAACTAAAATGACAGTAAATCCTACGGTAGTCTATTCATATAAAGAAGCCAAATAGTTTATCACCATCTTACTGACTTCTAAGTATTTTGTTGAAGATTTGTTAAAACACTTTTAGTACTTTTCTAACATTAACATTATGCCATGTTGAAAACACTCTATAGAAAGTTAAATTATTAAATGTTAAAGTTACCTGTATATACTTATAATTTGCTTGTTTAACTGTGATAACCAAATTTTATGTAATTTTACCCCTTATAAATACCAGAATGTACCTTATTAATTAGGCAAATAAAGTGTCACGTTGATTTTTGTGACCACTAACATAACATTGACTAATATTCATGGGTGTGGTGGATCCTTTGGAAAAGAGAACTAACTAAAAAACATTTCCTGAAGACAAGATACTTCTGAAGTTATGTACTGCAGAATTATTGAAAGAATCTTTAGAACTGGGAAGTTATTTTGAGATGCTATTTTGATACTGATAGCATATAAAATATATTAAATTCACACTGACATTTTTAAAAAGAATGAAATGGATGAACTTCCTATTATCTGAACTGCAGAGCTTTTATGATATAATACTCTTATTTCTAAAACTATGATTAAAACTGCACTTCAAAAGTCAAATCTTTTCAAAGAAACTCTAAATTACCAAGTAAAGAGTTTGAAAATCTTACCTGAAGTTCTTATGAAAAATTCTCTTGACCTTTGGTTTGACATTGAAAAGTATTCTTATTTTCTACAAGCCTCTTTTTCTCTATTCCCTTCATGAAAATGAGTTCATAAGGAAAAATTCTAAAACAAAATATTTGCTCAATGTAATATGAAAGTAAAAATTGTTGTGTTTGTGTATGTATAAATAAAATTTTGCATGTATATACATGCAGTATTATTGAGAATGCATTTATATAATTAGTAACCAAAATATTTAAATCAAAAAACACTCTCCTAATTTGCCTTCCTTTGCATGGTACATTAGAAGCAAATTCCTCAGACCATGGTTTTCTTTAAATGAGTAAATTAGGAATACTTTAACCTATTATTAGATGAATTGGTGTGATTACTTTATGTTAAAAAATATATTATAGAATTAAAAGTATGAGCTTTGTAACTATATTATCAGAACAAACTTTGTAATGAGTTGTTTAGTTTGTAGAAAATGTGCTTTGGATCTGGTGTGCCTTAGAATCTCAGCATCTCTGATCTGGTGACACAGAATGCCGACTTGGATGGGGGCATTTCAATTTAAGCATGATGTATTGTCTATGTTAACTTATGTTCTAACCCAACTGACATTAAGTAATAATAAAAACAAAGACAATGGTGGGAAAAACTTCACCAGAAGAAAGCTTCAAAGAGACATTTTAGATGCAGAAAATTGAAAAGGGAGAGCTCATTTTCATGCAGAACAGCATAGTGATGAGAATAGAAATAATTACTTCATATAGCCCTTGAGAGTCTCAGAATTTAGATAAATTTAGAATGATGCATGTAGCTAAAAACAGGTGGGTTGTTAAAAGCCATTGATTGCCCTTTGTCTCTGCCAGATGGCATACTCATCATTTATTTTGTGAAAAATGTAACAAAAAGTGCCCTGGGTTCCAGAATTTAAGTACAATAGAAGAGGCCTGGGAGAAAAGGCACAATGGTCCAAGCTTTGTTTGCCATTTCACTTCCAACTCATTATTTTGTATGAGCTCTGTAAAAGGGAAAAGATTGCCATCCAACCCTAGAGTATATTCCCAGTCTTCCTGGAACAAGAAAGGGTTGTAAGGAACCACTGTGCTGGGAAAAATAGCAGAAGAGTGTACTCTAGAGGCAGGATAGTAAAAGCAGTAAGAAAGATTTTTATGCCTGCCACTTTTTATTATTAGAAATAATTTATACCATGGCTTGCTGTTTTACAATTTTCGTCATGAAGGCAGTAAGGTGAGAGCATCTTTGGGAGAGAATACTTTATATTAAAATATAGCTAAAATTGATCTTGCTAGGAAATGGGTTGGGCATGCATACTTAATAATGATCTCAGACAGCCTCTCAGTGTGCTGGCCCCTGAGGATTAGGTGTTCAATGCTGAGGGAGACAGTTCTCTAAAATAGCATTGTCAGGGTAAATATGGGGAGTTTAACACTTGATGATCTCTTGAATGAACTTTGTTACCTGCATTTCCCTAAAATTATCTACAAGAGCATAATCTAGTAGAGTGCCGGCCTTGGCATTATTTCCGTCTCGTGTTGTTATCACTTGCTGATGAATTTTGCTTGGGGATCTAAAGTTCACAGAGAAAACAAATTAAATACACAGGTTTTCAATCACTGTAAAAAAATAATAAACTGAAAAATTTGTATATGCTGATTACACTGTATCAAGCCCCTCTTCATTCTTCTTTCCTTCTGCCCGCCCCCCGTACCCTAAAACAGTGGTCCTCAGCATTTTTGGCACCAGGGATTGGTTTTGTGGAAGACAATATTTCCTTGGATGGAGGAGGGATGGTGTCAAGATCAGTTAAGCACATTACATGTATCGTGCACTTTATTTCTATCGTTGTTACATTGTAATATACAATGAAGTAATTATATATTCACCATAATGTAGAATCAGTGGAAGCCCTGAGCTTGTTTTTCTGCAACTAGATGGTCTCATCTGCGGGTGATGGGAGACAGTGACAAGTCATCAGGCATTAGATTCTCAGAAGGCAGGCACAACTAGATCCCTGCAGTTCACAAAGGGTTCATGCTCCTGTGAGAATCTAATGCCACTGCAGTTTTGACAGGAGGTGAGTTCAGGTGGTAATACAAATGATGGGGAGCGGCTCTAAATATAAATGAGGGTTTGATAGCTGGCTTGCTGGGGGCTCACCTCCTGCTGTGTGGCTCAGTTTCTAACAGGCAATGTAGCATGGTGTGCGAGTAGCCGTCCATGGCCTGGGGGTTGGAGACCATGTCCTCAAAAAAAAACAAGACCATAGATTGCATTACCATAATGTATTATCATCAAGTTTTGATTTGGTTCTGCTAGGGAGATACAGGTTTATTACGCTTTTCAACATAATAAAGATAGTGTTTTTTTCTAGGACAAGAGGTAGACAAGTTTACTTCCCATTATAAAAGCTTCTGACTCCCTGAATTCAGGCTACTTCTTTAATTTAACATCTTGCATGCAGAGTGCTGAGTGTTATCTAGTAGATTATCTACAATAATCTGATTCTGTATACAGGTGTACAATTAATATATTTGTATTGGCTAGACTTTTATAGCTCTATAGAGGGAGAAATAAAGCACTAGAAAATACCAATGCAAATGTTTGTTTATTGCAATGTAAATAATTTCTGCCAATGGCAATATGAATGCAACTTTAAAAAACATACATCTCTCTATGTCAAATTCTCATTTAAACCAGTTTTTAACATATTATTTGCATCCTCTTTAATGAGTAAGATAAAATCTTTGACACATTAATTTTGTATTTGTATGAAGGTCATGTTTTTACTTTTTAAAACTGTTACTAGGACTTCATATATAAACACTGATTAAAAGAACAGTGCCTCTAAACACACGTATGTATCAGTAGGAACTGACAGATTTTTATTACCTTGAGATGATATTTTATTATGTCTTGTTATGTAAAATTTAGAATAAGTCAGGAATTGTGTTCTAGTATAAAAATGGCTCAGTAGTTACCTATCTAGTGTCTAATTTCTATTAGTGCTATTTAGGGAATTGCCATAAATAGGCTGAGGAAATGATAAGGGACTTAAATGATTTGTATTTTTATGCTAATAATACAATACACAAAATTTCTTTAGATATGTTAATAACCAAAATGTCTTAATTTTGTCTTATTTTCAAGAAAAATGCTAATATTTAGACTTTCAAGCATTTACTTTATGACTTTATGAGACAAATGACCATTGGAAGATTTTTTTTCCCTTTTTCCGTTACACCTTTAAGTGTAATGCACATGTGGACAGTCATAATAAATATAGCTATTTGTTTCTGGCAGACTCTCATCTTAAATCTGTATAAAGTTGATTCACTGCAGCAGAAAATCTTTACCTAAATGTTAGTAACCATAAAATGCTTCTGTGGTTTACTTTAAAAAATAATAATAATTGAGGTCTGCAATACATTATTTCAGTTGATAGTAAATTCTCCCAGTATGTGTGATTTTCTGAATTTAAAATATTTAATGATATAATGTATAGTCTATTTTTTATTATTATTGTACTTTGGGCTCTGGGGTACATGTGCACATTCTGCATCCTGCAGGATTATTGCACAGGTACATACATGCCATGGTGGTTTGCTGTCTCCATTCCCCCCTACCTGTCGCCTACATCAGGCATTTCTCCCAATGTTATCCCTTCCCATCCTCACCGCCCTCAACTGTCCCTCCCCTCCCCTCCACCCGCCACTTAGCCCTGTGAGTGTTGTTCCCTTCCCTGTGCCCAAGTATTCTCACCATTCATCACCCACCTATGAGTGAAAACATGCAGTGTTTGGTTTTCTGTTCTTGTGTCAGTTTGCTGAGATCATTTCTAGATTCATCCATGTCTCTACAAAGGACATGAACTCATCATTTTTTATGGCTGCATAGTATTCCATGGTATATATGTACCACATTTTCTTTGTCCAGTCTATCATTGATGGGCATTTGGGTTGGTTCCAGGTCTTTGCTATTGTAAACAGTGCTGCATTATATTACATAATCGTGCATGTTGAAAGATTTGTTACAATTGTCCACAATCAAAATTTATGAATGATGTAATTACCTATGTAAAGAGGTCCTTTGATCATCTATGTTTAATAATTGCATGGCTATATTAGAAATTATGCTGAAAATTAAACAGCTAAAAAATACTTGTCTTTTTATGGCATCCATATAGAATATTATGTTATTGTCTTTGCTGAAAGCATGCTGTAGAAACTCTCAAGGCATGATAATTAGAAAAGGATTAATAAAGAAAATGACAAAATATTTTATGAGAAATGAACTCCAGATTAGAGATCGATTAAGTTCCCCCAAAAATATTTTTGACCTCATTGGAATAAATCCTACAGGTTCAGAAAACTCTGTATTAAGTTTAAAGAATATAAAGATTTCTGTCATATTTCTTGCCTAAAAGGAAAATGAGATTGATAAGAAAAGATTAAAACATTAATAATAAAAGAGAAAATGATAAATGGCATGGTAGAATTGTTACTATTTATTACACTTATTTATTACAAATGTGTTGTAAAATTCTGTTTAATGCTGTTTTGTGCTGCTGTAACAAAATATCTGAACCTGAGTGATTTATTATAAACAGAAATTTATTGCCTTTATAAGGAGAAGACTTCTAGTAATAACATCACTTGTCATATCTGGCACTTACGTGTACTTTGGTATGCAAGTCTAATTTCCATGCCCTAAGCTGTCTCTTCTATCTGCTTTACTATCTTATTACAACTCAGACAAGATATCACTACCTTTGTTTTGAAGATGAGAACTCACAGTTTGAAAACTTATCTGTGAGAATCAATCAAGAAATTAATGAATGATTTAATCGCAATCTCCAGTATTGTGTTTGTTTTGGTTTTTAATATTGTGTCACTTTCTCAGGTGTTCTTTGTCTATTATGGTAACCTGCATTTAGTGAGCACTCTTTTTTTACATTTTGAGTGATCAGTGTTAAACAAATGTTTAAAATTTCTCTTTTCCAACAAATAAACTTGGTGAATATATAACTAAGGCATTTAGTAATATTTGAGAATTGTTATGTAACTATAAGATATAGCAATAAATAACAAAATATGAAATAATAGCAGTAAATGGAACTGATATTTGGTTTAGAGTATAAAAATTTCAAAATTCTTTACACCCAGTCAAAGAGAAACATCAAGAAGCAGGTGGTATATACTGATTTCTTTGCGGTCAGATATTTAGTCTCTCTCTGTCTCTCTTCGTATATATACTTAGCATCTGTCATGCAACAGAGCAAATTTTTTTAAGTGCAGAATTTTTTCATGAGAACTAAAATATCTCATGAAAAATTGATAGCTATTTCATCAAAGGTTTTACAACTGCCTACTCAGATATCAGCAATGCATTGCAGTGCTCATATAGGACAGAAGGATGAAGTTTCTGAAGGGAGTAATTTTGCTGATAGAATTGCAAAAGCTGTTAAAACATGACAGACACCAAATTTAGAAACTTCACTTGTAATACAACAAAATTTTTATTCATTTTCAAATATGTGTTTCACAAAAGAAAACAGACAAATGGATTATACAGGAAGCTATAGAAATTTGACTGAACTATGGCAGTTACCTAGCAAAATTTGTATTTTAGCATTCTTTATTTGCCTAGTGATGCTATGTCATCAACAAAGTTATCTAAATTAAAGAGCAATTTTAAAATTACCAGACTTATTATTATGCCTATGTAGAGGCCAAGTGTTCTCCTTGGCCCTCTGAAATTTCACTGAAAAATCAATGTGGAAAAGGCAGATTAATAGGAGAAAAGGCATACAATTTTATTTAACATGTACACATGGGAGCCTTCAAATTGTAGACCCAAAGATACAGGTGAAATCGTCCACATGTATACTTATGTTCAATAAAGTATGGATAGCAGTGGAGAAATATCATTGGACAAAAGTGTCTAATCCAATGTTAGTAGACAGATTGGAGAAACCCAGCAAGACATGTCTATCTAGATTTTTCTTTATTCCTCTGAGCATGCATGCCTAATTAAACAGCTAAAAAATACTGGTTGTAGGGCAGGGCTTTCTAGAATGAGGATCTTATGACCTACAATCAAGCAAAGTAGGTCAGATAATATTTTTATGGCCAGTTTTTACCCAGAAAAACAGAATAAAAGTTTGAGTAATGTTTTTAGGTTTTATGGCTGACTTTGGAGAAAAGGGGTTCCATAACCTGCCTTGGCAAGAGGGGATTCTAGCTTCTATCACTAACCTTGGAAGAAATAGGACTAAGAGACTGGAGGGCAGGAGTAGGTTAGATAAAATCTTTCGCTTCTGGTGCTTTTGTTTAGGGTATTGTTTTGAGCCCCAGCCCTGGAATTCTGCAACCTAGTACGTTAAGGTGGCTAGAGCTTTGCAACTGGCTTAGTGAAACAGTGCGTTGACTGACAAATAAGCACAGGACCTCTTCCTTTAACTTTATGTTTTCCAGGCCTATAAATTTGCTTCTGAAAGCATGTTCTATGTCTCATTTAACTGGATATTCCCATAATCACATTTAATACTTAGAACTTCTTTATTCTATAGAAACCCTGAGGCAAAAAAGTCAAAAGGCTCCAGTAAGACCTGTTAGAAGTCTGCCAATCTTATTGACTAGAATTTTGTCTACAGAAAAACTCTTCTGCAGAAAAGAGAGGCCATCACTGCACTGGGCAAGACACTTTCAAGTGCTGCCAATGATTCATACAGCTAGCAAAGTGAAAACCACAAAACAAAGCAATACTGGATTTATCCTCATCATGTGAGGCTTACCACTTCAGGAGAACTGGTCTATAATTTCCACAAATGACTTAAAACTTATTTATTTATTTATTTATATTAAATGGTACTAGTAAAAACAAGAGGAAATATTCTAGCAAAATAACTACTATGTCATAGATTGCCTTGCCATCTTATTTCACAGTAGTTTTATTTCAGTTGCTTTACTGAAAATCACATTTTATTATAAAACAAATACATTATTTGTTACATTACTATTTTCTTTCTGTAACTCCAGTAATAGTTCCCACAATCTCTTTTCTGATCAGCTATAAATTACAATCTCAGTTCAATAGAATATAGACTTTGTTGAAAACATACGATGAGATCCGCAAAATAAAAAAGCAAAACTATTTTCTATGAAAAAGCAATTTTCAGATTGGAGAGCCTCAGCCTGCAATACAAAATGAAAATGTTCTCTGAGAGGGGTTGGAGAGTTAGAGATTATAAAGGCAAAGGCAGCAGAGCAAGAGAGAGGAGTCAGGGAAGTGAGGGGCAGAGTTTTAGCAGGACCACCTTTTAAGCCTAACATCACTAGCCTCTCTTAACTGGCTGGTTCCAGGAAATCTGTGGGTTGGTACCAGCTGATCTTTTAGTGATCATCTGAGAAATTTTTAGTTGCAGTCTATATATATCACATCCACAATAGGAACTGGTTTGGCTTCATTGTAGAAAAGGATGTTCTTGTGACACATACATAACATTGTTGCAGGACTGTCAGGTTTATATGCCCATTATGTGGCAATATACCAATACAGTGAGACAGCAGGGCTTTCAGTAAAGAAAAAAAGTTTAAAAATTGCCAAGGCTGCTGAACAAGGAAATGGCAGGAATTCTCAAGCATCAAGTCCATTTTCTCATGGGTTCTGGGCAAAGGACTTTAAGGAAATGACAGAGGGTGAAGGGGCTGGAAAATTGGGATCACTGAATTGGGGTAAAAGGGGTGAAATTAGCAGGGTGTAAAAACCACATTGTTCCATAATTCTTCCATGAGTCAGCTTCCTATTTGGCCCTTCAGAACAGCTGGCATCAGTAGTTTCTTCATATGCAGAACCGAAAGAAGAGAACTCAACTAGAATGTTTATCATTTCACAGTGCCTTAGATTTCATCTACAGAAAAGAAAAGGAACAAAGAGTCTTGTGACAAGGGCTGTGTTTTCCTGGGGTACTGTCTTAGTCCATTTTCACACTGCTGATAAAGACATACATGAAACTGGGCAATTTACAAAAAAAAAAAAAAAAAGAGGTTTAATGGACTTACAGTTTCATATGTCTGGGGAGGCCTCACAATCATGGTGGAATGCAAGGAGGAGCAAGTCACATCTTATGTGGATGACAGCAGGCAAAGAGAGAGTTTGTGCAGGGGAACTCCTCCTTTTAAAACCATAACATCTTATATTTTACTGAATCTTATTTTTACTGAATAAAAATATAAGACTTAGACTACCCAATAGTACATTTAATAAATAAAACCATCAAATCTCATGAGACTTATACACTATTGCAAGAATAGCATGAGAAAGACCTACAACCATGATTAAATTACCTCCCACTGGGTCCCTCCAACAACACATGGGAATTGTGGGAGTTACAATTCAGGATTAGATTTGGGTGGGGACACAGCCAAATGATATTATTCCACCCCCGTCCCCTCCCAAATTTCATGTCCTCACATCTCAAAACCAAGTATGTCTTCCCAACAGTCCCCCAAAGTTTAACTCATTTCAGAATTAAGAATCCACAGTCCAGTGTTTCATCTGAGACAGGCAAGTCTCTTTTGCTTATAAGCCTGTAAAATCAAAAGCAAGTTAGTCACTTGCTAGATACAATGGTAGTACAGGTATTGGGTAAAAACAGCCATTCCAAACGGGAGAAATTGGCCAAAATAAAGGGGCTACAGGCCCCATGCAAGTCTGAAATCTAGCAGGGCAATCAAATCTTAAAGCTCAAAAATGATCTCCTTTCACTCCTTGTCTCACATTCAGGTTACTCTAATGAAAGAGGTAGGTTCCCATGGTCTTGGATAGCTCCACCTCTGCGGCTCTGCAGGGTACAACCTCTCTCCTGGCTGCTTTCATGGACTAGGGTTGAGTGTCTGCAGCTTTTCCAGGTGAATAGTGCAAGCTGCAGATGGATCAACTATTCTAGGGTCTGAAGTATGATGACCCTCTTCTCACAGCTCCACTGGGCAGTGCACCAATACGGATTTTGTCTGGGGGCTCCAGCCCCCACAGTTCTCTCTGCACTACACTAGCAGAGGTTCTCCATGAGGGCCCTGCCTCTGCAGCAAACTTCTGCCTAGGCATCCAGGCATTTTTTACATCCTCTGAAGTGTAGGCAGAGGTTCCCAAACCTCAATTCTTGACTTCTGTTTACTCACAGGCTCAACACCATGTGGAAGTTGCCAAGGTTTGGGGCTTGCACCCTTGAAAGCCACCACCCAAGTCCTATGATGGCCCATTTCAGCTATGGCTGGAGTGACTGGGATGCAGGGTGCCAAATCCCCAGGCTGCCCACCCTAGGCCTGGCCCACAAAACCACTTTTTTCTCCTAGGCCTATGGACCTGTAATGGGAAGGGCTGCCATGAAGACCTCTGACCTGCCCTGGAGACATTTTCTCCATTGTCTTTGGGAATAACATTTAGCTCCTTGTTACTTACAAATTTTTGCAGCTGGCTTCAATTTCTCCTCAGAAAATGGGATTTTCTTTTCTATAACATTGTCAGGCTGTATATTTTTCAAACTTTTATGCTCTGTTTTGTTGTTTTTAAACTGAATACCTTTAACAGCACCCAAATAAACTCTTGAATACTTTTCTGCTTAGAAATTTCTTCTTCCAGATACCCTAAATTATCTCTCTAGTTCAAAGTTTTACAAATCTCTAGGGAAGGACCAAAATGCCACCAGTCTCTTTGCTAAAACATAACAAGTGTCACTTTTGCTCCAGTGCCCCAAAAAGTTCTCATTTCTGTCTGAGACCACCTCAACCTGGACTTTGTTGTCCATATGGCTATCAGCATTTTGGTCAAAGCCATTCAACTAGAAAGTTCCAAATTGTCTCACATTTTCCTGTCTTCTTCTGAGCCCTCCAAACTATTCCAATCTCTCTGTTACCCATTTATAAAGTCATTTCCACATTTTTAGCTATCTTTACAGTAGCACCCCACTCTACTGATACCAATTTACTGTATTAATTAGTTTTTACACTGTTGATAAAGACAAACCCAGGACTGGGCAATTTACAAAAGAGAGATTTAATGGACTTGCATTTTCATATGGCTGGGGAAGGCCTCACAATTATGGAAGAAAGCAAGGAGGAGTAAGTCACGTTTTACGTGGATGGCAGCAGGCAAAAAGAGTTTGGGCAGGTGACCTTCTCTTTTAAAAGCCATCAAATCTCATAAGACTTATTCACTATTGCAAGAACAGCACGAGAAAGACCCGTCCCTACCCACCATGATTCAATTACATACTGGATCCCTCCCAGGTCATGTAAGATTTATGAGTTTTACAATTTAAAATGAGATTTGGGTGGGGACACAGACAAAACATATCAGGTACTAATCGTTGATCAGCCTTAAGGAAGAGGGCCAAAGGGAGTTGGCTTAAGGATTGCTGCTGATTACCCAGCAAGCTCACTTAAATTTTGTTTTATTGACCCTTAATTGACTTTATAAAATTTTATTTGGGATGGTTTTAACCTCTTTCTGTGAAGACACAACACATGACACTCCCTTACCCAACATGGCTGCCTTATTCTGTTGACCTTTGAAAAGCCCAGTTACCGTTGGTGAGATGGTTTGGATCTGTGTCCCCACCCAAATCTCTTCTAATTATAATCCCCAGTGTTAGAGGTGGGTCATGATGGGAGGTGCTTGGATCATGGGGATGGAGTTATTTATTTATTTATTTTACTTTAAGTACCTGGATACATGTGCAGAATGTGCAGGTTTGTTACATAGATATACATGTGCCATTGTGGTTTGCTGCACCTATCAACCATGGGATGATGGCTCTCCAGGTTGATCCATGTTTCTGCAAAGGACATGATCTCATTTCTTTTATGGGTCATAGTATTCCATGACATTTCCACCACATTTTCTTTATCCACTTTATCATTGATGGGCATTTGGGATGACTCCATGTCTTTGCTATTGTGAATAGTACTGCAATAAACATGCATGTGTATGTATCTTTATAGCAGAATAATTTATATTTTGGGGGGGTATATACCCAGGAATGGGAATGCTGGGTCAAGTGGTGTTTCTGGTTATAAATCCTTGAGAAACTGCCACATCATTTTCCACAATAGTTTTAACTAATTTACATTCCCACCAACAGTGTAAAAGCATTCCTATTTCTCCATAGCCTCTCCAGCATCTGTTGTTTCTTAACTTTTTCGATAATCACCATTCTGAATGACATGAGATGGTATCTCATTGTGGTTTTGATTTGCATTTCTCTAATAATCGAGTGATGCTGAGCTTTTTGTTATATGTTTGGCCACATGAATGTTCTTCTTTTGAGAAGGGTTTGTTCATATCCTTTGCCCACTTTTTGATAGGGTTGTTTTTGTTTGTTTTTGCAAATTCATTTAAGTTCCTCGTAAATTCTAGATACTAGACTTTGGTCGGATGGGTAAATTGGAAAAAAATTCTTCCATTCTGTAGGTTGCCTGTTTGCTCTGATGATAGTTATTTGGCTGTGCAAAAGCTCTTTTGTTTAATTAGATCCCATTTATCAATTTTAGCTTTTGTTGTAATTGCTTTTGGTGCTTTCTTCATAAAATCTTAGCTCATGCTTATGTCCTGGGGTTTCTTCTAGGGTTTTTATGGTTTGGGGTTTTACATGTAATTCTTTAATCCACCTTGAGTTAAATTTTTGTATAAAGTGTAACAAAGGGGTCCAGTTTTAATTTTCTGCCTATGGCTATCTAGTTTTCCCAGCGCCATTTATTAAAAAGGGAATTTTTTCCCCAATGCTTGCTTTTGTCAGGTTTGTAGAAGATCAGATGGTTGTAGATATGTGGTCTTATTTCTGAAGGCTCTATTCTGTTCCATTGGTCTATATATCTGTTTTGGAACCAGCCCATGCTGTTTTTGTTACTGTAGCCTTGTAGTATAGTTTGAAGTCAGGTAGTGTGATGACTTAAGCTTTGTTCTTTTTGCTTAGGAGTGTTTTGGTTATGAAGGCTCTTTTTGGTTCCATATAAATTTTAACCTAGTTTTTTCTAATTCTGTGAAGAATGTCAATAGTAGTTTGATGGGAAAAGGTACAAATTACTTCGGGCAGTATGATCATTTTCATGATATTGATTCTTCCTATCCCTAAGGATGGAATGATTTTCCAATCATTTGTGTCCTCTCTGATTTTCTTGAGCAGTGGTTTGTAGTTCTTGAAGAGATCCTTCACTTCCTTGGTAAGCTGTATTCCTAGGAATTTTATTCTCTTTGTAGCAACTGTGAATATGAGTTAATTTGTGATTTGACTCTCTGCTTGTCTATTGTTGGTTTATAGGAAAACTTGTAATTTTTGCACACTAATGGTATATTCTGAGACTTTGCTGAAGTTGCTTACCATCTTAAGGAGTTTTTGGTCTAGACATTGGGGTTTACTAGATGTAGGATCATGTCATCTGCAAAGGTAAACAATTTGACTCTCTTTTCTTTTCTTTTTTTTGTATTTTTGTGAGATGGAGTCTTTCTCTTGTTGCCCAGGCTGGAGTGCAATGGGGTGATCTTGGCTTACTGCAACCTCTGCCTCTCAGATTCAAGTGATTCTCCTGCCTCAGCCTCCCAAATAGCTAGGATTACAGGCATATGCCTGGTTAATTTTTGTATTTTTAGTAGAGATTTCTCCATGTTGGTCAGGCTGGTCTCAAACTCTCCCACCTCAGGTGATCCACCTGCCTTGGCCTCCCAGCCTGCTGGGATTACAAGCATGAGCCACTCTGCCTGGCCTATTTCTTCTCTTTCGATTTGAATACTCTGTATTTTCTTCTTTTACCTAATTGCCCTGGTCAGAACTTCTAATATTATATTGAATAGGAATGATGAGAGAGGTCATATTTGTCTTGTGCTAATTTTCAAAGAAAATGCTTCCAGTTTTTACTCATTCAGTATGATATTGTGTGTGAATTTGTTATAAATAGCTCTTATTATTATGAGATATCTCTATCAATACTTAGTTTATTGAGAGTTTTTAACATTAAGTGAGGTCGAATGTTATCAAAGACCTTTTCTGCATATACTGAGATAATCATCTGGCTTTTGTCATTGGTTCTGTTTATGTGATGGATTACGTTTATTGATTTGCATATGTTGAGCAAGTCTTGCATCCTAGGGATAAAGCCGACTTTATGTTGGATAAGCTTTTTGATGTGCTGCTATATTTGGTTTGCCAGTTTTTTTATTGTGGAATTTTTTTAATTAATATTCTTCAGGGATATTGGCCTAACATTTTTGTGTGTGTGTGTGTGTGTGTGCGTGTGTGTGTGCGCGCCACCTTTTGGTATCAGGATGATTCTGGCTTCATAAAATGAGTTAGGGAGGAGTCCCTCCTTTCCTTTTTGCAGCTCTTTGGAACAGTTTCTGAAGAAATTTGTACCAGCTTTTTTTGTACCTCTGGTAGAATTAGGCTGTGAATCCATCTGGTCCTGTTTTTTTTTTTTTTTTTTCCCCTTGGTATGCTATGTATTCCTCTCCTCAATTCTGAAACTTGTTATTGATCTATTCAGGGATTCAACTTCTTCCTGGTTTAGTCTTGGGAGGGTATATGTGTCTAGGAATTTATCCATTTCTTCTAGATTTTATTTTTGTTTACGTAGAGAGGTGTTTTATAGTATTATCTGAAGGTATCTTTGTATTTCTGTGGGGTCAGTGGTGATATCCCCCTTTATCATTTTTTATTGTGTCTATTTGGTTATTCTCTCTTTTCTTCTTTGGTACTCTAGCTAGTGGCTCTATTTTATCTTTTCAAAAATAAAAGCTTCCTGAATTCATTTGATTTTCTTGGAGCGTTTTTTATGTCTCTCTCTTCATCAAGTTCTGGTCTGATTATTAGTTATTTCTTGCTCTTTTGCTTTTGGAATTGTTTGCTCTTTGCTTCTCCTAGTTCTTTTAATTGTGATGTTAAGGTGTCAATTTGAAATCTTCCTTGCTTTCTGATGTGGGCATTTAGTGCTATAAATTTCCCTCTTAACACTACTTTAGCTTGTATCCTAGAAAACTTCGGTATATTGTCTCATTGTTTTTATTGGTTTCAAAGAATTTCTTTGATTTCTGCCTTAATTTTATTATCTACCCAGGAGTAGTAATTTTGAAGCAGCTTGTTCAATTTCCACGTAGTTATGTCGTTTTGAGATTTTCTTAATCCTGGGTTCTAATTTGATTGCACTGTGGTTTTTGAGACTGTTACAATTTCAGTTCTTTTGCATTTGCTGAGAAGTGTTTTACTTCCAATTATGTGGTTGATTTTAGAATAAGTGCCATGTGTCACTGAGAAGAATGTGTATTTTGTTGTTTTGGGGTGGAGATTTTGTAGCTATTTATAGGTCCACTTTATCCAGAACTGAGTTCAAGTCCTGAATATCCTTGTTAATTTTCTGTCTTATTGATCTATCTAATATTTGACAATGTGGTGTTAAAGTCTCTCACTATTATCTTGTGAGAGTCTGAGCCTCTTTTTAAGTCTCTAAGAACTTGTTTTATGAACGTGTGTGCTTCTATATTGAGTGCATATATATTTTAAGATATTTAGCTTTTCTTGTTGAAATGATCTATTTGATTGGATGGACTGTCTTATTGATCTATCTAATATTGACAGTGTGGTGTTAAAGTCTCTCCCTATTGTTTGTGAGAGTCTAAGCCTCTTTTTAAGTCTTCTGAGACTTGTTTTGTGAAGCTGTGTGCTTCTGTATTGAGTGCATATATATTTAAAGATATTTAGCTTTTCTTGTTGAAATGATCCCTTTACCATTGTGCCATAGTCTTCTTTGTCTTTTTTTGATCTTTGTTGGTTTAAAGCCTGTTTTGTCAGAGACTAGAATTGAAACCTTTGCTTTTTTCTGCTTTCCATTTTCATGGTAAATGTTCCTCTATCCATTTATTTTTGAGGCCTATATGTGTCTTTGCACATGAGATGAATCTCTTGAATACAACACACTGATAGGTTTTGAATCTTTATCCAATTTTGCCATGTCTGTGTCTTATTTGGGGCATTTAGCCCATTTACATTTAAGGTTAATATTATTATGTGGGAATTTGATCCTGTCATCATGATGTTAGCTGGTCTTATTTTGCACACTAGTTGATGCTATTTCTTCATAGTGTCTTTATGTTTTGTGTATTTTGCAGTGGCTGGTACTAGGTTTTTCTTCCCATATTTTCGTGCTTCCTTCAGGAATTTTTGCAAGGCAGGCCTGGTGGTGGCGAATTCACTCAGCATTTGCTTGTCTTGGGAAGAATTTTATTTCTCCTTTGCTTATGACTTAGTTTGCCTGGATATGAAATTCTGGGTTGAAAAGTCTTTTCTTTAAGAATGTTGAACATTGTGCCCCCAGCCTCTTCTGGCTTGTAGGGTTTCTGCTGAAAGATCTACTGTTAGTCTGATGGCCTTCCCTTTGTAGGTGACCTGGCCTTTCTCTCTGGCTGCCTCTAACATATTTTCCTTTATTTTGACCTTGGAGAATCTGATTATTATGAGTCTTGGGGTTGATCTCATGGAGTATCTTAGTGGGGTTCTCTAAATTTCCTGAATTTGAATGTTGTCCTGTCCTGCTAGATTTGGGAAGTTCTCATGGATGATATCCCAAAGTGTGTTTTTAACTTGTTTCCATTCTCCCCATTTGTTTCAGGTACTCCATCATAGATTTGGTCTTTTTATATAGTCCCATATTTCTCAGAGGTTTTGTTCATTCCTTTTCATTCTTTTTTGTCTAATCTTGTATGCCTGCTTTATTTTCAGCAAGATAGTCTTCCACCTCTTATCTTCTCTCTTCCACTTGATTGATTCATGTATTGATGCTTGTGTGTGCTTCATGAAGTTTCTGTGCTGTGTCTTTCAGTTCCCTCAGATCATTTACATTTCTCTCTAAACTGGTTATTCTAGTTAGCAGGTCCTTTATCCTTTAATCAAAGTTCTTAGCTTCTTTGCATTGGGTTAGAACATGCTCCTTTACTTCAGCGAAGTTTGTTATTACCCACCTTCTGAAGTCTACTTATGTAAATTCTTCCATTTCATCCTCTATACAGTTCTGTGTTCTTGTTGGAGATGTGTTACAATCGTTTAGAGGATAAGAGGCACTCTGGCCTTTTGGGTTTTCAGTGTTTTTTCATTGATTCTGTCTCATCTTTATAGGTTTGTCTAGTTTTGATTTTTGAGGCTGCTGACTTTTGGGTTAGGTTTTTATAGGGATTTTGTTGTTGATGTTGTTGTTGTTGCTTTCTGTTTGTTTGTTTTTCTTTGAATAGTCAGGTCTCTCTTCTGTGAGAGCTGCTACAATTTGCTGGGGTTTTTCTTCAGGTTCTATTTGTCTGGTTTCCTCCTGCACCTGGAGATGTCACTTGTGGAGGCTGGATAACAGCAAAGATGGGTGCCTGCTCCTTCCTATGGGATCTCTTACCTCAAGGGACACCAAACTGATGCCAGTAAGAATTCTTCTGTCTAGGATATCTAACAACCCCTGTTGGAAGATCTCACCTAGATGGGTGGCATGGGAAGCAGAGCCCATTCAATTAAAGCACTTTGGCTGTACTTCGGTAGAAGGTGTGTGCAGCTCTGGGGGAAAAGCCACTTGTCTGGGCTGCCTGGATACCTCAGAGCTAGCAAGAAGAAATAATAAGTCTGCTAGTCCACAGAAACTACAGCCACCCCTCCCCATAGGGGCTCAGGCCCAGGAAGAGCAGAGTTCTGTCCCTGATTCCCAGAATGGAGTTGGAGTTTCTGCAGGAAGGCCCTGCAGCTGCACTGTTGGGGGCTGTCCCTCACCCAAGAAGCTCAGATGGCTTATACAGCAGGCAGCTTCAGCAGTCGTGGTGGCCATCCCTTCTTCTGGAAACTTCACCAGCTTAGGTCTATTCTAGCTGAGTGAGAATCTGCACAGCTCCATGGTTGAAACCCAAGGCCCTGGTGGCATAGGCTTATGAGTGGGTTCTTTTGATCCATGGGTTGCACAGCTCTGTGGAAAAAAGCATAGCTTCCCAGGCTGGGTAGCACTCTCACTCACCACCTCCCTTGGCTGGAGGTTGGGGCTCCCGTGCCCTGTGTGACTCTTCAGGTGGGCTGCTGCACCACACTGATCTTCCTTACTCTCCGTGGGTCATACTGGCCACCTAGTCAGTTCTAATAACAGAAGCTGGATACCTCGGTTGCTGATGCAGGATTTGCACACTGTTTTGGATCTTTTCCATGGGATCCTCTGATCACCACTGCTTCTAGTCAGCCATCTTGTCCCTACCCCATAGGTGGAATTTTCATGAATGATTTAGCACCATTCCCCTGTGGTACTGTCAAGTGAGTGAGTTCTCATGATATCTGGTTATTTAAAAGTGTCTGACACCTCCCCCATCTCTTTCTTTCTTCTGCTTTGGCCATGTAAGACATGCCTGCTTCTTCTTCATCTCCGCCATGATTGTAAGTTTCCCGAGGCTTTTCCAGAAGAAGCTGCTATGCCTTCTGTGCAGCATGCAGAACTATGAGTCTCAGGTATTTCTTTATAGCAATAGCAAAATGGGCTGATACACTTAGGGAGCCCATTTTGTCTGTTGTCCAGGGCATATTTTAACAACTTATAAATTCTGATTATCGACAGAGGAAAAGTAGAAACCATTTCCGTTGCTACATTTGATAGTAACAAAGTCAAAGTAATTTATATGCATTAGTCACTTAAGCCCTAAATTTGATAAAAAATATATTGGTAACTGGTTTGATTGGAAGACTTGTGTGGAAAAGAAAACATATAAAATGGGTAATAGACAAGTAGAAATCTGTTAATTACAGAGAAGGAAATAAAAATATTTTACCATAAAATATATTATTTTCTTGACATATTTTAAGATAGTTATTCAGATTGACTGGAAATACAAGAATAGCTAAAAACCTGTCCTTTGTGGGGTAGATTTGCATCTGTAGTAAAAATCCAATTGATGTAGCCAGGTCTTCCTTTGTCTGAATTTAGGAATATTAACTGAGGATCTGAAACTTTTAAAGGCCTGAAAAAACATTGCCCATCTATTGTCTCTGAGGACTGCCACCAGAGATGTTTCTTGATATGAAAAGACTACCTTTTTCTAGCCAGGTCTCATCTTTCTCCCGTTCCCCTAATCTGTTTTATCACCATAACTTGTTTTGCTATGGTGTAAACTTTCATCTTTCTACAACCTCAAGATCATATAAACTTCTGCATCCTCTTTGAGGGGTTGTGGTAATCATTCTGTGATTCCTTTCCACCTTGTACCAATAACTTTATGTGTCTTTCCTTTTATTAATCTGCCTTTTGTCAGTTGTTTTTTCAGTGAACCATTAGATGGTTAAGGGGAGGTTTTCCTGTGGTCCCTACAATATGTAGTGTATAAGACAGCTCTTATATTGCTCAAAGAGCTTTTGGATGCAAATTCTCTCCTGTCCCAGGATGGATAGATAAAGGTGAATGCTTGTTATTCACAAACAATTTAACTGTTTTAATAGTGTAATTATTTATTTAGGCCCAATTCAAACACACTACACTACACTACAGTACACTACACGATACTACTACACTACACTATGATGTAATGACAGACAATATAATGCAATAAAGATCAAAGGCAGATTCGTCCTCCAGACTTAAAACAATTAGAGCTATAAGCATCAGAAGTTCAATCAGTACCTTCAATGGGTGTTTTTCATAAGACTTTGATATTACATGAATGCCAGGATGTCTTGCATTTCACAATTGGGCAAAATTAGTTAAGAAGACCAATTACTACAGGGCTTAAATTGTCATGGAGATATAATGATATGTGATTGAATAAAACTCAGGAGACATCCTTTAAGCCTTGCACGTGAAATTCTTGATTAAAGGTCATAGGCCTCCTGAATTTAAGATCCTGTTTAGGCTTGAATTGGGTAAGGATTCATATAAAACTAGCAATAATATTTAGATTGTTAATTATTTAAAATTTAAACAAAAACATGGCAAATTAATATTTGATTAAAATGTGCATTGCTAAGATTATGATTTGTTGTTTTTTTGTATGGTAAATTCAAAAGTTTTTTCTCTAATGCAAATAATATGCTGACTTATAAAAACAGCAATTTTGTTCTATAATAATTCTGATAATTATTTTTTATTTTACTATGGACTTACTGGCTATTTAGATTACTGAAACTTGCAATCCAAAAGGTAGAAACAATTAGAAAATTGTAACATCACTATTCTGTGATAACACAGGAGGGAGATTGTAAGCGCAAATACAGATAAAAATAAAGGCTTCATCTTTCTTCTGAAAATAAGGAAAGATACTTTCACCCCTCCCTGTTCTTAGAGGATTTTCTATAGAAAATCTGTAATTTTAAGCTTTTTATTTATCTGTTTGAAATATATGTAAATTTTTTTCAATAGCTAAATAAGCCTATTGCCAGCTTTAAGACAGTCAACTGTCTTTCTCAATGGCCTAGGAACCATCTATTTGATATGGAAACATTAAGGAAGAGAATGTCCTTATCTCCAGGTTTCTGTGGGAGAGTAGGAGCATAACTTCAGCTGGTACCTAATTCCACATTGCAAAACTACTAACTTGTCATAAAAGATATGAGAAGTTTATTTTCCTTTGGATAAAGCCAAAGCACTAACATAGATGGACATTCCAACAACTAAATGAGTTTAGACAAAACTATGTGTGACAAATGGTACTGTCAAGTTCTCTTTATTAAAGAATAGTGATTGTTTATCTTGAGAATATGTACATCATGGTGTATTAGCCAGAGTTCTTCTCAGAAACAGAATCAATATGTAAAAAGACTTATTATAAGGAACTGGCTCATGTGATATGTGAGGTAACAAGTCCCAAGATCTGTATTGGGCAAGTTAAAGACCCAGGAGAGATGGTCTTGTAGTTATAGTCTAAGACTGAAGGCTTGAGAACCAGAATAATTGATGATCTAGTTTCAGTCTGAATGCTGGCAGGCTCAAGACCCAGGAAGAGCTGATGTTTTAGTTCCAGTCAAGGCAGGAGAAGCAAACAAACAAACCAAAATTATGCCCCAGCTTAAAGGCAGTGAGACAGGAAGAACTTCCTCTTACTTGTGTGAGGGTCAGCCTTTACTTTATATTCTGGTTTGTTATATTAAAGCCTTACTGGTTCTTTATATTAAAGCCTTACTGGTTTGATGGGATCTACACACATTACGGGGGGCAACCTGATTTACTAAATCTGCTAATTCACATGTTAATCTCATCCATAAACTCCCTTATAGACACAGCTAAAATAATGTTTTACCAAGTGTCTGGGCACCTTTTGGCTTAGTCAAATTGATACATTAAGTTACTTATCACAAGTAGGTTGCATTCTGTTTGGTTATGAAAAAATGAGGTTTTTATTTCTATCTCTACCTTTTCTTAGGGGATTGCCTATGATGTACATCATATTGTTGTTTAATGGTTAATTAATAATAAAATAATGTTCTTTCTTTTTACCTTTATGGAGAGTTTTCTGGGTTAGAAGAAGATTTTTGTTTAATTATATTTTCTCCACAATGTATATATGAGATTTTTTTCTGACCTTAATTTACCCTATTGGTCTATAATAGTGTCTTGGCTTAATTGCTGTAGTTTTCATCATCCTTTATTATATCTGCTGGAGCAAGTACTCTTAAGTTGTCCTTCAGGAGTTCCCTGGCTTTTTATTTAATTTTACATATATTTACATATATTTTAATATATACGGAAATTTAATTTGCATATATTTATGTATGGTCTTCCATTTTTCACCATTCACAAAATAAAAACAAGAATACCTATAGGTAATTTTATTGAAACAACATCTCTTAAAATAAATTTGGGGAAAATTGACCTATTTTACATAATGCTTCCACTAATCCACGAACAAGTCATATTCTTTCTACATTACTATTTTAAATGTATTTTGATTTTTTTCACTTTATAAACAAAAGTTTTTTAACATAATTTATCTTTTCTATTCTATTGCAGTCATATACCTCATAATCATGTTTTGATCTACAGCAAACCACATATAGAGCTGTGATCTCATAAGACGGTAATGAAACTAAAAAATTCTGATTGCTTACTGCCATTGTAGCCATATTAATTTCAAGCACAATGTATTACTCACATGTTAATAGTGATGCTGGTATAAGCAAACCTGCTGTCTTGCCAGCAGTAAAAAGTATAGCATGTACAATTACATACTGTGCCTAATACTTGATAAAATGATAATAAATGACTATGTTACTGGTTCATGTATTTTTATTTTTTGTATTATTATTTTGTTGATCCTCAAAGCTACATAATAACACACAATATATTTAATCATTTGAACAATGAAGAATATTTTTTTTTGTTTTCAGTCTGGGGCTTGTGAAATAGCAAAAAAATATACATACTGTTTCTGCCCTGAGTAGTTGGCATAGAGCTCCTAAAGCTTTGTAGTTTCCTGAGCTACTGTGCTAGAAGAATCTTCTGTTTTAATGTTTCATCTCTGCCCCAGTTACTGAGCTCCCAATATTCTTGTAAATAGAGGTGCTCAGAGAATGTTTTGTTCTAATATGTGCTCCTTTACTCTGATTCCTGATATGAAACTTCTAAATCCCTTGGCATTTTCTGGGTGATTGGAACATCGTCTCTTGTTGTGATGAGACAACTCTTGCTGGTCTCCTGAAAAGCATCAGGTTGGGTGCTGGTTGACAGAGAAACATGTGATTAGAGGGTTGAAAATTTTAGCCCCACCCCCTGACCTCCAGAGAGAAAAAATGGGCAAAAAGTTGAGTTTATAATGGTGAACTTGTGATTCTCCTATACATAAAGGCTGTTTTAAAAGTTTTTTTATAAAGAAGTATAATATGGAATGAAATCTTCATAATTCTAGAGAGTTTTAGTTTTTGGCAAATAGGTTCTAAAAACTTGTTTTCCACTTGAAATATTTATATATCTGTTTAACAAAAGGTTTTCAAATAATTAGGGTAATTCAAATTAAACCCAAAGTAAGATATCACCACACAAACATTAGACATAGTGAAAATCCTATACAAAAACAACAACAACAAAAAATCATATATTATTGTGTCTTAGAAAATAGCTGCAAGATTTTCCATGGCACATGCTTTTTCTGCAGCCTGCTGTATTTCTGTCATTGATAATGGGATGAAAATGTTTCCTGTCCTTGAATCTGTGTAGGAATCAGACTATTGTAGAAAGCATATTATGTGATCTCCAAGCTTAGTTCATAAAAGGTAAAATGTTTTCTGTCTTGTCATCATGGGAGACTCCCTTTTAAGACCTAAGCACCATGTCATGAGAAAATCCACAGCACTTCCAGCATCCTTATGTATGTATTCTGTCTGATATTCCCAGGTGTGAGCCCAGCAGAAATTCAGCATCAACTCCTAGGTATTTGTTCTGTCTGATAGTCCCAGGTGTGAGCCCATCAGAAATTCAGCATAAACTCCCAAGTATTTAGGAGAGTTAGCCTTCAAAATGACTTCTCAATCACAGCCTGACTGTAATTGCATGGGATAACTCCCATGACAAATGCCTAGCCAAGACCTATCAACCTCAAGAACTGTCTTACAGAATAATAAAATACTTTTTGTTTTGGGAAGATTTGTTGTGTACAAGTGATAATCAGAAAGAGTGTTTAGAAAATGTAGAAGAATAAAACTTATAAATTACCAATAAAAATGCAAAGTAATCTGATGACTATGGAAAATAGCTCAGCATGATCAAATATTTTTTAAGATACCAACATCTAGGATTCAGTATCCCATTCCATGAAATATATGCTAAAAAAATTGTACACATGTTTATTATATGTACTAGCATTTTCAAACAAGCATTATTAATCTACCTAAAAATGGAAACAACCTAAGTTCACATCAACAATAGAATGCATACACAATTTGTAGAATAATGTAATGAAATTCTGTGAAGACAAATTGGTTAATTGCAACAATGAATGAACTTTTCAAACATAATATAACTAAAGAAAGTAGGTTCAAGAACCATGCAGCATAATTTTATTCATATGAATTTGAAAAGTAGCAAAGATAATTTATGTAATTTAGGGGTGAATACATAAGTGATTTTAGTAACTAAGGCAGCTGTTGTTTTATTATGCAATAGCACCAAATGAAAAAACCTGATTTATTATTAAGTGAAAGAAACAACATAAATCAATCACATGCTTACAAAGAAAATAATTGCCATATTTTTAGTCTCAAAACTTATATGCTCTCTTCATTGTAATAGAGTGTAATTAAAACTAGGTATAATTTGGATATATACATTACCATATCCTGAATAGTAATGATAGTAAGATATCATTTAAAATATTTTACCCTCTGTTTTAAATGTACTATGCCCATGGCAGGGACTTCTTGAGATTCCCCAAATATCTATTTTTTTAATTTTCCTGATGAATAAGAAATTACCTTAAAATTATGCAACTTGAAGCAGCAAATAATGTTGTGCCAGTTTCTGTGGGTCAGAGAGGCAGGTGGTCTTACCTGAATCGTCTGTCTCTGAGCCTCTCATAAAGCTTCAGTTAAGGTGTTGGCTGGTTACAGCTGTCTTCACAAGGCTCAACAGAGGGGGAGTCTGCTTTTAAGCTGACTTAAGGTGGTTGTTGGCATGATTCAGTTCCTTGTAAAATGTTGGCTGGAGGATGCGCTCAATTACTTGCCACTCAGACAAGTAAGCCGCCCCAGAGATGCATTTTGCTTCATCAGAGAAATAAGTAAAAGAACAAGGAGAGAGAAGCATCCAGACAGAGTTACCATCTTTTATAACCTAATCTCTCAAGTGTTATCCTGTCACTTTTGTCGTATTCTATTTATTAGAAGTAGAGTCATTAGTTCCATACAAGGAGACTTGAGATAAATTTTGTCTCTACTCTCAGGATGCATATGATCCAGTAGTAATTGCAGGTGGGTATTGTAATTTTTTACTCAGTGGCAATAGAGAAGTTCAGTTTTCTTACATTTAGTAAAGTATTTAACCATTATACAGAACAACAAAAGAGGTTAGAACAAAAAGCAAGTATTATAAAGATAGTAGCTGTTATGTATTTTTTACCATATTAAAAAATTTCCTATGCAACTTTTTAAAAACTTTTTAAGAGCTAAACACACACATTCACACACACACACACACACACACACACACACACGTGAACTAATAGGGTTATGTTTGTTTGTTTCATAGTGGTTGTGGTGGTTTTGTTTTGTTCATTGTTGTGGTGGTTTTATTTTTACTTAAAATGGCTGTTTCTTCTTCTCTATGTTAAATAATACTATGAAGAAACAAAACTTCCTGTTCTTGCATTAAAATGTCATGTCTGGGACCAAAAATGTACATATGTTCCTATGTTATATAATACCAAAACTGAGCAATAAAAATTTGGCTAACTGTGATAGAACATACTTGCTCCTGGAAAATGTCTGTGAGTTAATTAAACTTTCATATAAAAATTACAGGTTGCCCATAAAGGATCACTAGCCTCACTGTGCTCAGCAATATAAATTTATTATGTAATAAACATCTCAAACCCTAAAATCGTATGCATCTTTCTCCAGTCTCAGCATTTTGACATCCGCTAAGTACATGCTCACATTTGTCTCCCATACAAATGTTATGTAGTAAACTTTACTTTGCTCCATCAACAGTTTTTTTGGTGGTGTTCTGAAAGGTTGATGGTCTTGTTACTTTCAATATATTATTGTCCTTAAAACAAGCAATCAAATACTGTAATAATCAATTAGCTAAGTCATTATAAGCAGACATTTCCTATTATGACACACATACATACACATTAACAGGCACATACACACACAATCAAAGTTGCCTGGGGTTTACAAAACATAGTTTTTGCTTCAGTTTGCTCAAATAGGAAGGACAATTTGGAGAATTTGTAATCATAGATATTATTATCATTCCATGTACTTCAGATTGTGTGATTATTTCCCTACTCATAAAATGATAATTTTACAGGTTGTAACAAATATTAAATATTAGATTGAGGAGACTAAGATCCAGTTTAATATAATGAGACAAGACAAGCTTTTGTGGCAAAAGCATTAAAATTACTCTGGAAAATACAGGATTTTTTCTCTATCATCTAATTCGATATTGAAAATCTCAAGTACTTTTGATCTTCCTTTGGGTTTAATGATACCTAAACAGTTTGAGGATATGCCTACTAATACACATTGAGCTAGAAACAGATGGAAAAATGGTATGTCTTGATTAGTGACTGTGGTAATTCACAATAACATAGATATACATAAATGTATTTTTAATACATCTTAGTATCTTTCATTTCCTTTTCATACTCTCCAAGAATAAATGACAAATCAAAAATTTTAAAAACATATTTGTGAACAAAATATCTTTTGTATTAAATATCCTCTAATAAGAGTTGCCATTAAACATGTTACCAGTTTCCTATTAGTGTCAAAATTAGAATAACATTAGTGGAGCCAACTAGACAAAAATGGGAACACAGTCCAAAAAACATACAGACAGAGAAACAGAGAATTACTACAATTAATGGAATAAGAGATATGTAGGAACTCAGGGTCTGAGAACAGTCTCTTCAACACCACAGGCAGTAGTTCTGTTTGTACCTGAGTATCGTTTTATCAAGAAATGTTCTAAACTGAATAATTGGAGATAAGTAAAAATGCCCTAGAAATTTATAGGTCTTTTATTCTCTTTTGAATATCTTAATAACTCCTTTCTAATTCATAATGTAACTAGAGGTCTGAGTCTGTTCCAAAATGTTTCAATGACACTAATTATTTCTGAAATTTCCAAGTGAGAAATTTCAAACAAAACTTCTAGGTGGTGCTCATTAAACCTGTTTTTAACCAGATTCTTTAGCATCCTCAATGGATCAAGATACGTAGCATGCTAGTTAGAGAACCACAGTGCACAACAGGTGAGCCTCATAGAGTTTATCATTTCATATGCCTGTTCTATTTTCAGAGAACAAAATAAATTAACATATATACAACATAGAAAAATGAGCAAAGTAATAGACCTTCAAAACAAACTTCAAAGATCTTATAATATACAAACAATAACATCTTTTCTACTTGAAAACCTATTACGCAGAATGGATAGGGAATTTTGAGATTGAAAATCTTCTGTAAATTCTAGTCAAAGATGATATGCATTTATCTTACAAATGTGTAGCATAATTGTTTATTTGAAAAGATGTTTGTCAATGAATAATGTTCCAAACATCAACCTATACTTGAAAATCAGTTGAGAGAATTATTTTTAAACTATAGCTTCTTTATGAAGTTAAATATTTTCATAAGTATTTTTAATTCTATCTTCATTCTTGAAGGATTAAAAGTATATATTTTAAAATGTCATGATTTTTAACCACTTTGATTGGCTACCAACATACTGTAGATATAGTTTATCATTATTAAAAATGTTTGCTTTGGGGAAGTCCCATATTGTATCATGAGGTTCTAGCTTTGAGCAGAGAATATGATTATACTTAAGATTTTCTTCACATTGTTATTACAGATACACAAAATATATTAAAGAATATTTTACAAGACACAATTATTACTTCAGTGATACCTCTCTTCAGTTATGATGTATCTCTTTTTTATGAGTGACTTAAATTATTTAATGCTTTAGTGTATATTTTACTATTCATTTTTGAATAATTCCTAAATATAAATACTGTTTGTATTTCTTTCCAAAACACTGATATTTTTGCCTTTTGATAAATAAATGTTGGTGTTTAAATCAATTTTAATATGTCATATCATGATAGTTCAGTTAGTTGCCTGTGCCAAATTTTAAAATTCTAAATACAAGTCATACTAGATAGAAGCCAGTATTATAATCAATTTTGGAAAGAATTTTAAAAAACAGATGTTCTTATTTTCTTCTGTTCTCAATATGATGTTTATGAAGGCTAACTATGAGAAGTATAATATAAGACTGTGTAATACCTATCTAGTGATCTATTCATTAATCGATCAATTAATCGCTCGTCTATTCATCTATTCATCTATCCATCTACAGAGAATTTACTAGGCAATTTTTTTAACCTGATTTGAGATTTTCTTATTTAAAAAGTACTTGGGTAAATGAAAGTGAATCACCATATAAAATATTATTGAATGCATACTGAAACTATTATACTATTAGAGTCTGTGATAGGTTAGATCATGTAACAATATGACAAGTAAAAACTGTACCCTGCATCATATTTAATGTAACATATTCATTGTGGATCTTTGAAATAAGATAATTGCAACAGGGTCTAATATGCGCTATGAGAATACATGATGCCAAAATCCTATGCTTTTCAATCTTTTATTATCACATCACATATAGATAATTTTAAGGGCATTTTATGTAGCATATGGTACAAAATGGTTTTTAAAAGCATTTTGGAAACACAGTCAGGTTTTCTTTTCTTTTTTTCAGAGATAGGGTCTTGCTATGATGCCCAGGCTGGCCTCAAACTCCTGAGCTCAAGAAATTTTCTGCATTTAGTTTCACCGAGTAGCTGGAACTACAGGTGCATGCCACTTTAAAATACCTTTCCTTCTCACACTCAACAGTGATTCAAAGTAAGCCATTTGAGTTTACATATGCCTTATTAAATAACGCACCATTACTCATAACACAGTATATATATATACACAGTATATACCTAACATCTATTGAGTTTACTGTGTGTTAGACACTGTCCTGTAGTGATTTATGAATATTTCTTATGGAAACTCTGAAGAATAGACACTATTTTTACCACTCTAGTTTATAGACAGGGAAACAACAGAAAGTTTTAGAAATCAGACAGCTCAATGGCAAATATGTTGTTTTTAACCAAAACGTACTCATAGCTTTTTAAGTTTAAAAGCTTAGAATTATTTTAAATGTGAGAGTAATAGACAAACTAAATCCAAAACACCTCAGTAATAGTTTAGAACCCAGATATATGGCTCCCAAAACAGCTGTACTAAATTAAAATATTTGAAGCAACTAAGGACCATTATTTTAAATTAAGCTCCCATGGATTCTCGATGTATTCTAAAATTTAAACATTACATTGATCTATTATGTAAGATATATTTCATTATGTTACCCAAATCTACCATAAACTAATTCATTTCCATGAATACATGACTCCAGTCCCTATTTTTTATCTGTATGTTTTTAGTGGCACTTTTCACATTTGAAATTTCCTTCTCATAACTATTTAAAATTTACTTTGGTGCCATTGTGAGTTGTATTGCTAAGTGAAAAAAATCACGATTTTGTCTCATAATAATATATTGCTCTTTATCCTCATACAGTATGATGTGTAACTTGGAAAAGCAAAACCAAATGACTATTTTAGGCTATAGAAAATACATATCTAAAATAAAATAACTTCAATGATAAGTAAACACTCTAGAAAATTAATTTAGTAACATTGTAATTACAATGAGTTAACTATATTTGATACACATCAAATTGAACGTTCAAGATCTCTTCTTCCAATGCATGTGTAGAAAACCACACACATATCTTGCTAAAGTACAAGTAATTCTCATAATGTTTAGAGTTTATGTTCAGAATAAAATTAGAAATATTTCAGGTTAGAAAAATTTTATGTACAGTTCACCATGGAACAACACAAACTTGAAATACGCAGAACCACTTATATACAGATCTTCTTCAACAAATATATTGAATAATGTTTTTTAGATTTACAACAATTTGAAAAACTCATAGACAAATCATATAGCCAAAAAGAAATCAAAAAAGTTAAGCACATAAATGCATACAATATATGCAGATACCAATCTATTTTATCATTTACTGATATAAAATAAAAATATGTACAAATCTATTATAAAAAGTTAAAGCATATCAAAACTTATGCCCACAAATACAGACTACACATGTCATGCTTTGCAGTTGAGAGTAATGTAAACAAATGTAAAGATGCAATATTAAATTGTAACTGTATAAAATTTACTATAGTTCATACCAGACTATTGTAAGAATTTCTGTAGCCACCACCTGTTGCTATTTTGTTGAAATCAAGAGTTGTACATACCATTTAAAACACTGTGTGACACTATTTATCTCCACATGAGCTGTTCATCTCTCCAGTAAATTGTGTATAGCAGTAAAATGTGATCTGTTGCAGTTCTCTCAGATTTCTTTTCCTGTTTAATGCACTACCATAAGCCTTAAATAGCACCATGGGACCCATATGAACTGCAATTAATGATGCTGGAAGTCTCCCAAGAAGCAGAGAAGTCATGATATTACAACACAAAGTTGAATTGCTTTATTTCTACCATACATTGAGACCTGCAGCTCCAGTCTCCCACCATTTTAAGGTAAAAGAATCCAGTGTAAAGACCATTATTATTATTTACAAAAGGACATTCATGAAGTCATCACTGCAGCTATGCATGCCAGCAGACATAAAAACGTTGCACATTTCGTAAAATGCCTTTTTATCTTGCACTGAAAATGCAGTTTTTATATGGATGCAAAATTGATGTAAGTAAGGTATGCTTACAAACTAATATGAATTAAGAAAAAGTAAAGTCATCATATGACAACTCAAAGCAAAAGAAAGGTGACCAATCTGAAGTTGGAGAATTTAATGCCAGCAAAGGATGGTTTGATACTTTTAGAATGAGGTTTGGCTTTGTAAAAAATAGCAAGATAACAAGAGAAGCAGCTTCTTCTAATCAAGAGGCAGCAGAGAAGTTCACAGATGGCAATAAGAAAGTCATTAAAAGAAAGAATATTTGTCTGAATAGATTTCTAATGCAGATAAGAATATTTTGGAAAAAAAAAAGAGTCACAAAGGACATTTTTAGTAAGAACGAGAAATCAACATGAGGAATTAAGGCAGGAAGGAGTAGGTGAACTCTACTGTTTTAAACAAATGCAATTGGGTTTATGATCAGAGCTACCCTTATCTATAAAGCTGATAATTCTGAAGCCTTCAAAGGAAAACACAAATGCCAGCAGCCAAGCAGCCAGTCTTTAAGTTGTACAACAAAAAGGCCTGGATAATGAGGACTTACTTACTTATTTATTTATTTATTTTTGTTTGGTTCCATATATGTTTTGTCACTGAAGTCAGGAAGTATTTTGACAGTAAGAGACTTTTTTTAAAGTTCTTTTGATAGTGGACAAAGTCCCTGGCCCTCCAGAAACTCATAAGTTTAACCTGGAAGGTATCAAAGTGGTCTACTTGCCCCCAAACACAATGTCTCTAATTCTACCTCCAGATCAGTGGCCTAAGAATCTTTGAGTCTCATTACACACATATTCTATGGAAATGACTGTCAATACTATGGAATAAAAACCAAATAGAACATAATAAAAATCTAGGAGGTTTACATCATTTAAGAGGTCATCGTTCTTACAGAAAAAGCTGTGAAAGTCATCAAGCCTGAAGCAAAGATTTCTGCTGTAGAAAACTGTGTCCAGATGTTGTGCGTGACTTCACAAGGTTTATGAAAAGAGCTGTTTAAGAAAAACATGAAAGAGATTATGAATATGGCAAAAAAGGTGAGGGGTTTTAAGATATGGATCTTGTAGACATTCTGGAATTTGTAGACATGACAATAGAGCAATTAACAGAAGATGACTCGCTGGAGAGGAGTGCTTCCAAACTAGTTTGAGACAATGGAGAGGAAGACATAAACAAATTGACATTAGACAATTCATTGTTCAATTATTCAGGATTGCTTTGGACTTTCTACAACCATAATTAAATAATTATTCCAATTATTCAGGATTACTTTTGACATTTTTACAACATGGTTCTATGATGCAGGCACTGTAAGCTAAAGCAAATGATTAAAGAAGGATTGGTACTGTATAAAAACATTTTTAAAGAGAAAAGCAAAAAAGACAAGAATTACAGTATATTTCCATAAAATTACAGTGAGTGTGTCTTCCCCTCCTGTCTCCCCTTCCACTTCCTTCACCTCTTCCATCTCTGCCACCCCTGGGATAGCAAGATCATTCCTCCTCCTTCTCCTTTTTCTCAGTCTATTGAGTATAAACACAATGAGGTTAAAGGTCTATACTTCCACTTAATGAAGAGTAAATATATTTTTACTTTTTTTATGATTTCCTTAATAATATTTTCCTTTATCTTCTTTTATTGTAAGAATATTGTATTTAATACATATAACATAAAAATACGTGTTGACTGTTTTGTTATCAACAAGGTTTCCAGCCAACAACATATTAGTAGTAGTTAAGTTTTCAGAGTCAAAATTTATACACATAATTCCAACTGCATGGGGCAGTGGGTGGTCCTAAAACCTTCATTGTTCAAGGGCCAATCATATTTCAGGAAGTTATATATGCATATCTTAAAATTCTCTTTCATTAATATGAATAAAAATGCAGTACTCAAAATATCTACAGTTATTTATGGGATGCAACAGACAGGTGGTATTTAGAAGAGAAAGAACAAAACTCATGACTCATCTTTGAGATGAGATGAGAGCACAAATAGATAAATCTCTGTTTGTATCTAAATCAAGTGCTCTTTGTGTGACTTTGCCTACACATCTGAAGAAGTAGTATTGGAAAAATTTCCTTCAATAAAATGTATCAATCAAGCAAAAACCAGGCTGTTTTATTCACCAGTTTATTGCATATATCAACACAGGCAAATAATAAAACATCCCTCAATCTCAATTATATTATATGCAAAATGTATGGAATATATACTTAATGTGTTAAGATTATTATAAAATGAAAAAATATATGAAAGCATCAGAAATCTATAGCACTATGAAAGTGCTGACTAAATATGAGATTAAAAACAATGAGATTTATATAAGCCATTTATATGAATCTATATGTATTAACCTGATAATTTTAATAGAATTAATTGAAAAATATTTCTCCTAAATTGAAATAAAATGCATATTTTATTTATTAAAAAAGAAAAGGAAGTTAAAAAAAAAAAGAAACATAAATATCTGGAAATTTGTGGGCCAGAGATAATGATTTAAATATTTGACATATTCTCTTTGGAAATAAATGGAGGATGGGGGGGGTGTAACCGTTATTAAAATATTATAGAATTATAGACAATGGTTTAGGTTAATATTTACATACAAGTATTTGTCTCATATATTATAAAAATAATGGGTTAATTTATGGCTTAAAACAACAATCATTATCACTCATAATATGAAATTGTTAATTTGTGTCCTCTGGACTCATCCAGACTTAAATACATGTCTGCCGATTAGTTAGGATTTTATTGACCTGTTGTGTTTGTTGGCTTTTCCAGGGCTACCTGTCCCCCATTCCTCTCATGTCAGTCATCTCAAGCACTCCCTTCTCTTGACAATAATGAAAGCATGTGAATAAAAATGGAACACTCAAAGCCAATTAAGGACTAGACACAGATTTGACAGCACTGTCACTGTGACCTCATCCTGTTAACTAAATTTTGATACAGGGTCAATCCCAAAGACTAAGAAAGGGATATGCCTGAAATTTAAAAGAATAACTAAAACCACATGTAGCAGAAATACATGCTAGAATGGTAGGGGGAAAGCAGTCAATAATACAATTAATTATCAGTTGGGTGCAGTGGCTCATGCCTGTAATCCCAGAACTTTGAGATGCCAAGGTGGATGGATGACCTGAGGTCAGGAGTTGGAGACCAACCTGGCCAACATGGTGAAACCCCATCTCTAGTAAAAACAAAAAAAATTAGCTGGGTGTGGTGGTGGGTGCCTGTAATTCCAGCTACTTGGGAGGTATTGAGCCAGGAGAACCGCTTGAACCCGGCTGGTGGAGGTTGCAGTGAGCAGAAATCAGGCCATTGCACTCCAGCCTGGGCAAAAAGAGTAAAATCTCATCTCAAAAAAGAAAAAATACAAAGATAGTACTAGTGTTCAACATAAATAATTTTATAATATATAAATGTCAGAAAATTTAGCAAGAACTAACCGTTTTAATCTATGATTCACCTTGCAGTATTATTTGTCTTTGTTATGCAGAAAGTTTAATAGCTACAGAATTAGTCTGAATAATGATTTTACATTTTGATATTGTACTATGTCTTTATGCATTGCACCACTTTTCAATATGCAATGATTCTACATATCACGTTATGTCTTTAATTAAAATTGATTTGATATTAATAGCTGTCTTTCATTTCCTCATGCTTCCATTTCTATAGATTTATTCATGGCTGTCATTTTATGTTGATAGTCTAAGCTTTATTTTGTTGTTCTTTTAGATATATGTATTTAAAATACCATAAATGTAATGTATAAAGTTTCTGATATTTTTAATAGAATATTGTCTCATATGCTCATATTTTTATAAACCATATTAATCTCAGCTTTCTTACATTATGCAATTTTTGTACTGATCGCCATTGTTTTTTCCTTCTTTTTCTGTCTCTCTCATAATTTTTTCATTGCTTTTCTTCCTTCCTTTCTCTGTACATTGGTATTTCTATTAATATTTTATAATTTGGAAGAAGTGTATATTGGTTATTTTTCAACTGATATTTTGCTTTAAGTTTAATAATTTGAAGTATTTTTCTCAATTAAGAAAAAAACAGATATACGTTGTCCTTCCTTATCACGAAAAATAAATTTTCATTCTTCTGGTTCACACAACTACTTTCCCAGTTTCTTCTCAATTTTAACTGTTAAAGTCAGATTTTGTATTTTATTATGACAGTAAATTTTTGACATGATTATAATTATTAAGGTCACCACCAACAATAAAAATAGTTAAATAGTTAAACATTACAACTGCTAATAATACCAGCCAATAAATATTGAGCATTTACTATATGCTACCAGCTTGCTTTTAGTTAAAATAATTATGTACCAAAACTAATTATGTAAGCTAAGAGTCTGATATCACATACTCTATTTCATTAGGTATTAATGTTCAACTAAATATAATTTAGGATTATTTAATAGTTTCATAAAGTTGTAATCTATTTATAGAATTTAATTGGCTTGATTTATTACTTAAGTGCTTTCGAGACTCACAGCCAAAAATTTTGTTTAATATATTTTATTTTTTGAATATCAACTTTATATCTTCTATCTAGTAAGATGAATGCCTATACTTATTACACTAGATAGCTATTCAGGCATGAGCAGGGCAAGAGAGAGCTTCCCTCACCCCCCCAACACACACATACCAGGAGTGTCAATCAACCATCAGGTGACTGTCAGGCAATGGTCAAGGAATGGTCAGGTGATGTCTTCCTAAACTAATTGGTCACAGCCAGCTCCAGGGAAAGACAGACTCCCAATAGATAGAAAACTCCTGAAACTGGTGATCAGCAACTTCCCAATAAGGTCTTAGGAGTTGGGCTAGTGAGCTCATGCATGTGCATTAAGAGGTAAAATGGAAGAATTTAACTGGTATATAACTTTCCTCTAGGAATGCTGGACTGGTCAGGGAAGAATGCTTCAAGTGAGCATGCGTACCTACAATGCCAGTAAACACACTGAGCATGCTCCCCTCCCAAATGCTAGTAGGCCACTAGGCATGTGAACAGCCCAGCCCAAGGGAATAATTAGAGGAGAAGTAACGCAAGACACCAGAAGTATGCCAAAGTATAAAATCGCAGATCTAAGGGTGAAATTGTGCACCCGATATTTCAAATTGCCCAGTATTCTCTTGTGCTGGTCTGTGGGTTTCCCCAGGCTGTTCCAGGCCTGCTTTAACTTCATGCACTTTTCCTGCAGGTCCTTTGCTGACTTGGGATGGGACTAGTTCAGGCTACTTTCTTTCATTTTTGCTCTAAAGCTTTTTAATAAACTGTCACTCCTGCTCTAAAATTTGCCTCGATCTCTCCTGCCTCATGCCCCTCAGTTGAATTTTTTCTTCTGAGGAGGCAAGAATTGTGGTTGCTGCAGACCCATGCAGATACAGATTCACTGCCAGTAACATACATCATACACTACATCATACCTTACATGCAAAAGCTCAGAAAATATTCATTGCAGTAAATGAGCAAAGAGCAATAAAACACATCAATTAAAGTAGAATGAAAACGGAAAATTCCTTAAGAAGAGTTGAGATTTTAATAGGTGGGCTAAAAATATATGGAAAAAAAACAAAGATAAAATTTATATATACTTAGTATTATGGTATAAGAACAACAGAATATTTTTAAAATTATTATCTTTAGGAAATGACACGTCTCCAAAATACGTCTTAGTAGATAATGGGGATAATCTGAGGGACCAACTTGGAGGTTTCATCTGGAACAGTTGTGTCTCAACTATTAATGCATATTAGAATCACCAAGATAACATTTAAAAGTAGCTTTTTTTCATTCACTCCTAATTTAAGTAAATTAAATTATCTTTTCAGAATTGAGCACTACTATAGAGAGTCACTATAGTCAATAAATTATTGAGAGTTTCTTTTTTAATTTGAAAATAGAATCAATAACAAGAAAACTTTTGGAGACAACATTTTTATGACTAATAGCCACAATAGGTTGTGACTACTATTTGTTTAAACTTATTGAGAAAGTAACACAGACACATCAGCAGGAGATTCTTAAAATAATTTCAATACCACAGTTATTACAGTTGATTAAACAGATATTACACTCCCTGAAATTAAATATCTGTAAAATGTTGTCACTAGGGATCTAAGGGAAAACATGGTGAGGAGCCTCTTCACAGTAAAGATAGAAAAGCAGGACAAAAAACAGATTATAGTGAGGCTTATGTAAGTTATTACACAAATGGTAAAAGAACTCCTGTGTAGATTTAGCTTATACAAGAAGGTGAACGCATTGTTGTTGTTGTTTACTACGAAATGCTTTTAGCATATCAAAAATTATTATTGAGTATATAATGAATGCTCATGCCTTATCTGAAAAAATATGTTAATAAATCTAGAATCTTGTCTGAAAATGTGTTAGAGAACATCCAATATGTGTAAATAATATATTTTCTATTGGTGATGGATCATAAGGGTAAAAAAATTTTAAAAGTGTGATTACTATTACATAGAATGGAAATATCTGATAAAACTGCTTCAGTTCAGAAAGACAGCAGTTTTTTTTTTTTTTTTTCCTGTTGCTATTTAATTGGCATGATTTGTTTAAGTCTTATTTTAAATGACTGAGCAAGGTTGATGTTTTTGAGGCTAACATGAAAAGTGGTACATTTGTCCCAGTGGGTCATGTTTGAAAGGTAGTAATCAGTGTAGAAGGCAAATGATAATGCCTCAGAATTTGAATAGGAATGGAAAAACCAAAAAGAAATATAGACTAGGATTTTTAAAAATGATCCTATAAATTTAACTTTAAATATTTGCTTTTAATATCTGAGCTCATTTTCCTTTTAACTAGGTAGATCCCTTATATTTTCAACATATGGGGCCTTTGGCTCAGCCTTCAAAATAAGAAATACAACTAAATATACGTAAACATGTGTTAAGAACACTAAATCAATGAAGGAACTCTCAAAGAATATCTAGAAGCTAGAATTGCACTCATTGACATTTTCTGCAGGCTTATGTCACATGGCAGGTGCTAACATTTGAAGGCATTTTCACCCTTCAAAATATGGGAATTATATTACCACAATTATCTCCTTGATGAGACATTGGTGTTTCTTAAGTTTATGTTACTAGACATAAACCTCAAGAAAATCCAAATGTTTCTTATAAGTATAGCATTTAGACAATGTTTTTCCTTTTCTGTCTTCTTTTTTTGAAATTTACCATATCTTCCCCCTCTAACCTCCAATTCCAGATGCTGCTGTCTCTGTCATAGTCTTTGACTTTTAGCCACATTATGGGTCTGTATTGGTCCATCTATTTGCTTCTGAGAACAATATCTTCCTTGGAATCACTACTTAGAGTCTGAGAACTCTCTTGTGTTACTATGTTATATAGGTATGAAGCTAGTTCTATATTTTTTCTGGCCATTTGTAAACTGGAAATCTGTATTATGTATTTTTATTTTTGTTTTTTATAAAATAAGACACATTTAGGGATATGTGCCTGATAAAATAAAGGGTACTCATTAAATCTGATTACCAGATAAATGCAAAATAATTTTTAGTATAAATATATCTCAGAAAATGGCAAATTTATATTAAAATAATTTTGTTATGTTCACTTTGGTATCTTGTATTTTTATTTGATGAATCTGGCAACTCTAAACACACGTGAAAAATTGGTTGATTTTAGTTCAACTGAAGTGGTTACAATGGAGTGACACTGTTGACAACTAAGTTGAAGTTGAGCGATTAATATGTTTTGTTTTAAAATTGTACTTTAGGTTCTGGGTACACGTGCAGATCAAGCAGGATTGTTGCATAGGTACACACATAGCAAGGTGGTTTGTTGCCTTCATCCCCCCCATCACCTATATCTGGTATTTCTCCCCACATTATCCCTTCCCACCGCCCCCCTACTCCCTGATGTCCCTCCCCTAGTCCCCCAACTAACCACAATGTGTGATGCTCCCCACCCTGTGTCCAGGTGTTCTCATTGTTCAACATCTGCCTATGAGTGAGAACATGCAGTGTTTGGTTTTCTGTTCTTGTGTCAGTTTGCTGAGAATGATGGTTTCCAGATTCATCCATGTCCCTACAAAGGACACGAACTCATTGTTTTTTATGGCTGCGTAGTATTACATGGGTTATATGTGCCACATTTTCTTTATCCAATCTATCATTGATGGACATTTGGATTGGTTCCAAGTCTTTGCTATTGTGAACAGTGCCTCAGTGAACATACGTGTGCATGTCTCTTTATAGTAGAACAATTTCTAATCCTTTGGATATATACCTAGTAATGGGTTTGTGTTTTAAGTCTAGCAGTGAAAAGTCAATTGACATGTTTTTTATTTTCCCTCTGGAAATTTAATACTTGAAGATATACCTGTTTTTTTTTAAATTTTCCAAATTTGGTTCTTTGTGTTTTAGAATGCATAATTTTGGTCATTTTTATTCTGGCATGTGGTGCTTATCACAACCAGGTTGAACTCCATTGTAAAGATGCTCAGTAAAGAACTTCATCTATTCACAGGGTAGAAATCTCCATCAAGTTGTCCAGTCAAACTGTACAAATAATAACATTGGTAAAATACCTATCAGCTTCTACATCCTGTGTGTAAAAAAAAAAGGATGTAGAAAAAAAATTGAATTTTTTTTCTCAATTTTTTAAGAATTTGAACAATACCATCTCTCCTACATTAAGAAAGTAAAAAAATAGAATTGAAGTAGAATAGAGTGTAATACAAGGTCTCAGAAAATACAGGATATGCTAGATTCTGTTTAAATGATATAAACACAATGAGAGCTAAATATGAAGAAAATAAAACAGTCCCTCTGATATCTTCTATTTTTGCTGCATGGCAGGAAGTGACATATTTCCTGAGCCAGAAAAGTTTTCAGGAGCATGGAGAAAGTTTAGAAAATAAATTACTGAGAAAAGAAGAGGTGCTAATTTGGAAAGAAGAATTGATTTTCAGTTAATGAGAAGGACTCACATGAGTTGAGGACTATGAATTTATTATAATTTTGTTCTACAAATTTGTGAAATTTTATTTAGTAATTTGTTCAGGAAGGCAAAGAAAATACACATCGAACTAATTTTTCATTTCAGCGTAAATCTCAAATTAGTTCAATGTGCATTATTTTTTGCCTGTGCTAATGACTAAATACAATTTCAGCATGAGGGTGAGTATCATCGCCGTGGAAAATCACAGCCTTTCTGAGCATGGAATGTAAACTAGTTTGACCCATGTAAAGCCTTCAAAATTTAAGGATCCATATCAATGAAGGGCAGGTCATGCTGCCCCCAAATATGGCAACTTGTAAGTCATTCTCTGACCTCCTCTGAACTTTCTGTGTGTGAGCTGTACATAAAATAATCCTCTGATCTACATCTCTTGAATGTACCCAATAAGACCCTCATATGGCAGGTGTCCTGCCCCAGACCCAATGAGAAAGAAGGCCATACAGTGAAAGAGAGGAATCCGAACAAACAGGCCTTTCTGAGTTCTCTTCTCCCTCTCCAGTTCATTAGCATTAAATTGTATCTGTTTTTGTCCAAACGCTTTTTCACAACTATGCACTTATTTCACTGGATTTAGCAACTTACAGTTTTCTCTGAGTCTCTGAGTCTTAATTTCCAAAGGATCTCAGGTCACTCACATGTCACATAAAACTATAATGATATAAATCTGTTATGCTTTTGTTTTGTTAATCTGCAGTTTTTTTTGTTTTTGTTTGTTTGTTTGTTTTACAGTCTTTCTCTGTTGCCAGGCTGGAGTGCAGTGGTGTGATTTCGGCTCACTGCAACCTCTGATTCCTGGGTTTCAGCAATTCTCCTGCCTCAGTCTCCTGAGTAGCTGGGACTACAGCTGTGTACCACCACATGCAGCTAATTTTTGTAGTTTTGATAGGAAGTGCTAGGATTCCAGGCATAAGCCACCACGCCTGACCCTTTTGGTTTTATATTACCACATGAGAATCCAATGGTTCTCTCCAAGTATGGGCTACATAACTGCCTTTAATTATTATTCTTTGTTCTCTAACTTAAGAAAATTTAGAATTCTGCCAAGCTCATCCCTACTTGGATCAACAAAGGATATGTTTGTCATTTTTCAGTGTTTTATTAAGTCTAGTCTCATTTTTGCTGGTGGATGACTTCATATCCTACTTTTCAACAATATCTGCCTCTGGAATATTGAGATACGGTTGTGGTTTACAGAAAAAATTTATATATTTTTTGCTCATGTCAGTAGTTTACTGAATTTCTTCCTAGAACTTTTGGTAAACTTACCAGATTCCTTAGAAATAGCATTACAACAACTTATTTGCTAACATCATCTATATGTCCTAAACTACCTCACAACCAGTGAGAACATAATTCTTTTTAGCTCAAAAGTAACATTCTTTAAATGTCTCAATTATATTCTCTGATAAGATGAACAGCAATACCTAGAATTGTTCTCAATACTAAGTAATGACAATACCCATTTGTGGAATAAATTGTCATATCCTAGCATAAATTATTTATAATATTCAATGAGCAACTCGTCATGTATACCTCATGATGTTTTTATATCATTGTTTAGTATTTTGCTTTTAAATATACATTTTCAAGTATGCTTATTTTATGTATAACATACATATAACCATAATAGGTGAATATTCTTGAATAGAGCAACATGTGAAAGCATAGTCACATAAACAACATAAATATTATTTATATTTATAAAATTTGGTACAAAATAAACCAATAATCTCTGTGCAATGCAATGCATGTTTGTTTAGTGTGATTAAATCATGTTATTAGTAAAGTTTATCTGGAGCCCATTATCAAAGTACTCTGTGGACAATTTAAAATCCCAGCCCAAGTAAATCCTCCATTTTGAAAGGACAAGAAAAAATCTAATTGATCTCCTCATCAGATATAGCCTTCTCATCTGTTGTAAGACACATCATGCCCTTATCTGCTTTAGATGTGTTAAGTGGTTTCCTCAGGCTTTGTGTTTTATGTTTTTCTCTGATGTACAAGACTCACCTTTTTGATTTCTGACAACTAAGAACACAGATACTGTGTTTATTTTCTTTTTATGCTTCTTTTAAAATTCTAAGTTGTATAGTCTTGATATTCCTCCTTTTACTTGTTGCATAACAACTCAGTATCAGACAGTTTTCAAAGTGCTTTAAAAAAAGACTATATTCTAGCAAACTTATTGCAAATCATAAATATGTGTTCATGTTCAAATTCACAATAAAAATTTATGAGTAAGGTACTGTTAAAACCTATCCACGAAAGATAATTAATCAGAAGTATATTGTTTCTTTCTTCTCTATTCCTGGAGGAGGGAATGTGGAGGAGGGGGATAAAATTTGATCCAAAGAGCTTAATGACTAAAATTCTCTCCTGGTGTATTGTGTGTGTATGTATGTGTGTGAATGTGTTTCTTGAGGGTGTGCTCAATAAAGTTCCTAATTTTTAAAAAAGCATTTATATATCAGTTCCTCTAAATGGCATGTCACTTTTCTCAAAAAGATAGAAAGTCTACCAGGGTATTTAAAGCACTCTTGTCATCTCAAAAATGTCTGCTGCATATTAATAACCCAACACTTCTAAGTTTTTCATTTTCTTCTGCTCCCTTTTGCTTATCTCACTTTTTTTTCTGAGAGTACTTCCACTAGTCACACACACACACAAATCACACTTCTAAGAAGGTAAAGTTTACAGCAGCTGAATCAATTGCCGTGGGTCAAATGTGGGGTTTTTTTGGGTGAGTTTTCTATCAAAGTTTCTTTTGGACAAAAAACTAAATTTCTTGTAAACCATATTTATATGTGTTCAGAAGGACAATATGGAAAAGTTAGGAAGGAAAGAAATGTATTGTTTACTTACCAGGAATCAGGAAGTTGTAACATATACATGCCTAACATTTACTTAAATGTATTGCTTTCAGCCTTTTCTCTGAATTAAGAAACAAATTGTCAATGAAGTATACCAGATTCAGTATGACGACTTTGCTACCTTTTGAGGACAAAAGCATTATTTTATAATATTTTCCATAAATTTTATAAAAAATAATTTTCTATATATAGTGGAAGAAATATTTTATGATTTTATGTCATAGGAAATGTCTTTCCAAATTCCTTACTGCCAGTATATTATAACACAGTCAATAATTCAAAATTCCATGTGATTTGTGTTAGTTTATCTTCAAACTCATGTTAACATAAAAAACTCTATAGTCTGCTGCTATGACTAGGCCAGAAACTGAAGTGTTTTGTTGTTGAGAGTAATCAAAATTCTTCTAAGTATATACCAAGACAGAAACTATTCCCAAATAATATTTTATGTTATTTCATCAAAACAGTTTCACAAAACACTTTGAGAAACTGTATGGAATTAAACATTTCACTTTGATATCTACAAATATAAAATTAAAAATCTCATACTTTAAAAATAGCCAAAGAGAAGACAAAGGAAATAGTGCAGAATTTGTATATCAGATATATTGTAAGTGATACATATGTACATATTCACAAATACATATATATAAATTCACATGTACTTACACACATATATATAGTTACATAAATATCTAAAGCTAAAAGTCATAAGATATTTAGAATACTATATATGGATAATTTAAAATGTTCAAACCCAATAGTTTATTTATGGTATCAACTGTAGAGACATAGACTACGTAGCAAAAACTCTGAATATCTGACAACTTTTTATTAACTTTTAAATATGGTTCCTCTTTAAAAACTACAAGTTTATGAAACATCTCTCCAACAATATTCTTTCTACGTATATTCATTTTGCAATATAAATGTGTTTTTTAAAAGAAGCCTAAATAAAACACAACACAAAAATCTACAATATTCTATTTGCTTTTCCTTTAGAAGTGTTTATTAGAAGTACCAGTGGACTTCTCATTGTGGTATATAAAGGATTGGCTATTGTTGGAAATGGGTTTATAACGCTGGGAAAAATCCACACCGAGACAATGGATTCCTCAGCAAGGCTAGTTTACTTCCTGCAGGAAGGGTGCAACTTTCCAGCAGTCTTGCCATGAGAGCACACCTGAACAAGGGAGACAGGGACATTTATAACTTTCATAACCTGACACAATCGCCCCAGTTTCCATTGGCTGGAACGGGACCTCACATTCTATGCTTCATCCGATTGGCTAAAACCTTGGAAATTTCTTGATAGATAAGGGGAAAGAAGATGAGGAAGAAGATGAAGCTAGTCAGAAGGTCAGGAGGGTTTCCAAATAAGGAATGGCATGAACCAGGGTTTGGAGCTTGCCCAGTTCTGTTCAGACATGCCCAAGCAAGTCAAGGTAGCTGATTTAAGTAAGATATAGCTGATTTAGAGAATATACATACATGGGCATATGTTTATGTTAATAGTGGATAATAGCCATAGAGCAAGAGATTGCAATTCCTTCTCCTTATACTGTAGTCTAAGATGTGAACTTTGAAGTAGAACTTTCCCATCTCTCACAGCTATTCAATTAAATAGATAATCTGTGAAGATTCCCATTATTGTTGTAGAATTATTTTATCTTTATAACAAAGTCTCTTTAAATTATTTTCTAATTAAGCTATATTTTGTACAAAAATATCTTCATAGAAATATTGGTATTCATAACCCATTACAAGGACCAAAACATATATAATCCATTCCAAAAGAATAATTTCGGGAGAAGGTGGCAGAGCAAGAAGGCAGAATGGAAGGCTTCACCAATTGTTCCCTGTACAAGGACACCAAGTTAACAACTATCTACACAGAAAAAAATTAAAAAAATAAAAAATGTTTATAAGAACTAAAAATTAAGCACTCATAGTACCTGGTTTTAACTTCATTTCACTGAAAGACACTGAAGAGACAGAAAAAAACAGTCCTGAATCTCCAATGCCAACCATCCCCCATACCTGGCAGTGGCAGCTTGGCACATACAAAGAGCCTCTCTGGGCATGTAGGAGGAAGAACACAGCAATTGTGAGGCATTTAACTCGATGCTGTCCTGTTAGAACAGAAGGGAAAACCAGACCAAACTCAGCTGGCTCCTGCCCATGGAGGAAGAAGTTAAACCAGCCTTAGCTAGAGGGGGAAGTGCTAATCCCAGCAGTTTGAAATTCAGTGCCTGCAAACCTCACCACCAAGGGTTACAGTTCTCTTTGTCTCTAACTAAATGTGAAAGGCAGTCTAGGCCAAAAAGACTGCAACTCTTAGGCATATCCTAGTGCTTAAGTAGACCCAGAGACAGTGCACTGAGGGGCGCAGGACAGGGGGCACATGACATACTGAGACACCAGTGAGGGCAGCTAAGGGAGAGAGTACTGGCATCATCTCACTCCTAATCTCAGGTTGCACAGCTAGAGGCTCCAAAAGAAACCCTTCATTCCATTTGAGGAGAGGAAAGAGAAGAGTGGGAAGAACTTTGTCTTGCACCCCAGGATACTAGCTCAGCCACAGCAGAATAAGGTATTAGTTAGAGTCATGAGGCCCCCATTCTAGGCAATAGCTCACAAATGACATTTCTAGACACATCTTGGGCCAAAAAGGAACCTGCTGCCTTGAAGAAAAGGACCAGTCCTGGCAGCATTTCCTGCTAACTGAAGAGCCCTTGGCCTTTGAGTAACCAGGTACTACATCAAGAGCCTTGGGTGAGCCTCTGAGACTTGCTGGCTTTAGGTATCAGCATGACCACAGGAAATAGAGCAGCAGGCAGCCTCTTGGGTTGCCTGATTCCACGATTTAACTCTTGGATGACATTTGTCGACCTGCCCTGGGCCAGAGAAGAGCCCACTACTCTGAAGGGTGAGTGCCAGCATTTATCACAAGCTGACTTAAGAGACTTTGGGGCTTAAGGGAGTATCAGTAATAGTCTGACAGTACTCCTTGTGCCCTGGGGTGGTGCTACCTAGAGGGTGAGACGACTCTTCCTTTGGAAAGGGGAGGGAAGAGTGGGAAGAGCAGCATCTTGTGATTTGAGTATCAGCTCAGCTTTAATACAATAGAATGCCAGGTAGACTTCTATGGTTTTTGACTCAAGTTTCTGACTCCCAGATGTCACTTTTGGACCCACCTGGGGCCTAGGGGGACCTCACCACCCAAAAAGAAATGACACAGGTCTGACTGGCTTTGCTACTTGCTGACTGTAGAGCCCTAGGGTCTTAAGAGAACATAGTAGTAACCAAGGAGTGGTTACAGCAGACATTGGGTGAGACCTAGTGCTGTGCTGGCTTCAGGTATGACCCAGCACAATCATACTGGTGGTGGCCACAGGGGTGCTTGTGTCACTTCACTCCCAGATCCAAGTGGCTCAGAATACAGAGAGAGATTATCTATGTTTGGGAGAAAGTAAAGGAAGAGAAGAAGAGTTTCTGCCTGTTAATCTAAGGAATTCTCCCAGATCTGGTCTAAGACCAACAAGGCAGTACCTCTATGATTCTGCAAGAACCACAGAATTACTGGTCTTGGGGTGGCCCCTAAAGCAGATACAGCTTAGCTCACAACCCCTGAGTTATTTTAAATATCTGGAAAACCTTCAAAGAAGGATGGCTACAAATAAGCTGAGACAGTGAAGACTATAATAAATACCTAACTCTTCGATGTCCAAACACTGAAAAACATCTATTAATATCGACACCATCCAAGAAAATATAATCCGAACAAATGAACTAAATAAGGCACTGGAGACCAATCCTGGAGAAACAGAGATATGTGACCTTTCAGATAGATAATTCAATATAGATGTGTTGAAAACCTTAAAAAAATTAATATAACACAGAAGGAATTCAGAATTATATTAGATAAATGTAAGAAAGAGATCAAAATAATTAAAAAGAATCAAGCAGAAACTCTGGAGGTAAAAAATGCAATTGACATACTGAAGAACACATCAGAGTCCTTTAATAACAGAATGGATCAAGCAGAAGAAAGAATTAGTGCATTGAAGACAGGCCTTTTGAAAATATGCAGTCAGAGGAAACAAAATAAAAAGGAATATAAAGCAATAAAGCATGTCTAAAGATCTAGTAAATTGCCTCAAAAGGGGAAATCTAAGGGTTATTAGTAGTACCTCACTATTTTTGTGAATAAAAACAGGATAAGTTATATAAAATTCAATTATTATTACTCTTTTGCTCTTATTACTATGATATCTCCTTGGATGACTGAGGCCTGATGTCTACCCAAATAGAATTGATTACTTCAGTTCTCTGGATTACATATTTAATCTTAAAAGCAAATAAACAACAAAATAGTCAAGCCTCAAAGGAGTAATCTGAATACATTAGATAAATTTAAAAGGAAATAGATGTTAAACCATTAATTGTGGCATTAGAGATAATAAATCTGGCATGTGATGAGAAAGGAATTGAGAAGACAGAGATGTTTAGAGCAGGAACATAAAAAAAAGCCAACATTAACACACAAAAGTTACAGAACTTCCATTATTGTTTATCATGTACACTATTTCAATTTAATAGCAAGTATTGTCTACATTGGGGGATCCAAGTTTTACAGCCATTAGAAATCCATCAGCGTATTCATTTATATTATGAAATAAAACTTTAAATTACTGATATCTTCCACTTAGGAAGAAACGCTACTGATTTTTGTACCTTCATTTTGTATTCTGAAACTTAGTGTCTATCAAGACTAGGAGTATTTTAGAGGGATCGTTAGTGTTTGCCAGGTATATGATCATGTCATAAGTGAAAAGAGGTATTTCAACTTCTTCTTTTCCAATTTGGATGCCTTTTCTGTCTCTTGCCTGATTACTCTAGCTAAAACTTCTAGTATTACGTTGAATAGGAGTGGTGAAAATGGGCATCCTTGCGTTGTTCCAGTTCTAAGGGAAATCCTTCCAGCTTTTGCTCATTCAGTATAATGTTGGCTATGGGTTTGTCATATATGCCTCACTATTCTGAGGCATATTCCTTTGAACCCTAGTTAGTTGAGAGTTTTTATCATGAAGGGATATTGAATTTTACTGAATGCCATTTCTACATCTATTGAGATGGTTATATGGTTTTTGTTCTTAATACTGATTATGTGGGGAATCACATTTATTAATTTGCTTGTGTCCAACTATCTTTGCATTCATGGAATAAAATTCACTTGATCTTGATGAATTATCTTTTTGATGTGCTGTTGGAATGGATTTGCTAGTAATTTGTTGAGAATTTTTGCATCTATGTTTTATTAGTCATTTTTTCACACGGCTGTAAAGAAATATCTGATACTAGAAAGGAAAGTTTCCATCTCCCTCCCTCCACCCATGGGGATTATGGTTCCAATCTTGACACATGAGGATTACAGTTCCAGATGAGATTCAGGTGAGGACAGAGAGCAAAACCATATCATATGTTCATTTATTGTTGTGCTCTTGCCTGATTTCGGTATCAGGGTGATAGTGGTTTCACAGAATTAGTTAGGGAGGAGTCCCATCTTGATTTTTTGAAATAGTTTCAGTAAGATTGATATCAGCTCCTTGTTTTATGTCTGGTAAAATACATCTGTGAATCAATCTTTCCTGGGCTTTTTTTGGTTTAAATATTTTCACGACTTACTCAATTTCATTATTCATTATCAGTCTTTTCAGGATGTCTGTTTCTTCCTGGTTAAGTTTTAGGTGGTTATGTAATTCCAGAAATTTATTCATTTCATCTAGGTTTCCTATTTTGTGTGCATGGTGGTGGTCATGGTAGTCTCATATCTTTTTTTTAATTTCTGTGATATCATTTATAATGTCTCCTTTGTTTTATCTCATTGTAGTTACTTGAATCTTTTTTTGGTTAATCTAGCTATCAGTGTGTTAATTTTGTTTATTCTTTCAGAAAAACAAATTTTTCTTTTGTTGTTCCATTATAACTTTTGCAATTATCTCAACTTTTCCATTGACTCTGGCTCATTTAATTCTCCTCTAATTTATGTTATTTTCTTCTGCTACTTTGGGGCTTGGATTTTTTCTTTTCCAGTTATTTGAGATTCAACATTAGATCATTATTTTGAGGTTTTTGTGTCTTTTCGATGTGGCCATTTAATACTATAAATTTACCTCTTAACACTGAGTTTTCTGTATCCCTGAGGTTTTGATGTGTTGTGTCTCTGTTTTTTATTTATTTTGAAAAATATTTTGATTTCTGCCTTAATTTTGTTGTTTTCTCAAAGGTCATTCAGGAGCAAGTTGTTTAGCCTTCATGTACTTATGCAGTGTTGAGAGTTCCTCTTAGTATTTATTTCTAATTTTATTCCACTGTAGTCTGAGAAGATACTTGATATGCATTTAATTTTGTTAATTTATTGAATTTTGCTTTATGGCCAAGTATATGGTAGATTTTGGAGCATGGTCCATGTGGAGGTGAGAAGAATTATATTTTGCAGTTGTTGGATAAAGCATTTGTCAGTGTTCATTGTGTTCATTTGGTTTATAGTCCAGTTTCAGTCCAGAGTTTCCTTGCTGACTTTTGGCCTTGAAGATATGTCTAGTGATATCACTAGGTGATATCTGTCTGGTGATATCACTGGGTTGTGAAAGTTGCCCACTATTATTGTATTACTATCAATCTATTTTCTCAAGTCTAGTAGTATTTGTTTTATGAATCTGGGTGCTCTGGTGTTGGGTGGACCCAACTATATTTAGAATAGTTTAATCTTATTGTTTCACTGAATACTTTATTATTATACAATGTCTTTCTTTGCCTATTTTTAACTATTGTTGGCTTAAAGTCTGTTTCATTTGATGTGAGGATAACTACTCCTACTCATTTTATTTTCCATTTGTGGATATCTTTTTCCACCCTTTTACTTTGAGTCTGTAGCTATATTTAGCGAGTAGGAGTGTTGTTTTTAGGCAGCAGATAGTTACATCTTATTTTTTAATTGAGTTTGTCACTTTCCGTCTTTTAAGCGGAGTATTTAGGGCATTTACATTCAAGGTTAATATTGACATATGTGAGGTTTATTGCCATCATAGTGTTGTTAGCTAATTGCATTGGAGTTTCAATTGTATAATTCCTTTATGGAATCTGCAAGCTTTGTACTTATGTGAATTTTTATAATGGCAAGTGTTATTCTTTTATTTTCATTTTTAGAACTCCTTTCAGCATTTCTTGGAAGGTCAGTCTAGTTGTGATAAATGTCTTTAGTGTTTGTCTGGGAAAGACTATTTTTCATTTATTTGTGAAGCTTAGTTTGGCAGGAATAAGTTTATTGGATGACTCTTTTTTCTTTAGACCCTGTATCTTTTCTGGGTCACAGGGTTTCTGAAGAGGTTTGCTCTTAGTCTGATTGGATTGTCTATGTAGGTGATTAGATAATTCTCTCTTTCTGCTCTTAGAGTTTTTCATTCACATTGACTTTGAATAGTCTTATGTCTATATGCCTTGGTGAAGTTCTTCTTGCAGACTATCTTGCAGGCGTTCATTGAGCTTTTTATATATGAATGTCCAAATCTCTCCCAAACCCAGGAAATTTTTTGAATTATTTCCTCAAATAGGTTTCCCATACTTTTTACTTAGTGTTCTCTTTCTGAAATAGCTATAACTCATAGATTTGCACACTTTATATAATCACATATTTCTCAGATAATTCATTTTTTGATTCTCTTTTTTAAAATTTTTGTCTGACTGGGTTAATTTGAAAGATCTGTCATCCAGTTCTGAAATTATTTCTTCCACTTGGCCTAGCCATATTTTGAAAGCTTTCAGCCATATTTTGAAACTCCTTAAATAATTTGTTTTTTTTGTTTCCAGAATTTTATTTGTTTTGTTTCATTGTTTTTTGTTTTTTTTTTTTTATGGTGTCTATTTCATTATTTCTTGTCCTGAACAGCTTTCCTGATTTCTTAGTGTAGATTTTCAGTTTTCTCTTGGATCTCATAGAGTTTCATTAAAATTAATATTTTAAATTATTTATCTAGTATTTTTAAAATTTCATTTTGGTTAGAATTCATTTTTGGAGAGTTAGTCTTCCCCTCTGGAGTGCTATAGCACTGCTTTCTTAAATTTTGTTTTTTTGTTCTTACATCTCCGATTTGTCTCTCTGTTTTCTTCATATCTGGATAAGCTATCTCTCCTTATGTTCTTTTGTTTGGATAGTATTTTCTCCCACACTCCTACCCAATTCCAAGGAGGTACAACATATAATGTTGTGCAGGGTCCATTGTCTTTGGTTCTGGGTTTTTTCCAAGACAAACAGTTAGTATAAGATCTTTGGCTATAGGTAGCCTTTGTATAGTGTCTTTTTCAAATGCTGGTTATAGTAGCAGTGTGCTTGGTGTGTGAGCAGGCTGACTTCCTCTTGTGGGCCAAAATGGTAGAAGTCTTAGGAAACTCTGCCTTCCCAGTGCTTTGTTCCTCTGTCAAATTTCCTTTGTGTTGTGCTGTTCATCATTCAGGCTAGTAGGTGGCACTTATGGGTAAAAGCTGCTGTGTCCAACATGGATGGATATATATTTGATCCTACTTTGCTGAGGAAAGCTTTCCCCTGCCTCAGGCTGATCTCTGGAATGTGGTGGAATGAACACCCTCCCTGCTGAGGCTTAGAGGAGGGGGAGACCAAGATGGGTAAAACCAGACCAAGTAGGCTCACTTATAGTTTCCCCAATGGCAGGCACAAGCACCAGTTCCAAGGGGTGTCCACTGGAAGGCTGCCAAACATCTAGAGGTGTTTGTAGAGATGAAGTTGTGTAACTTCCACTGCCCCGAGTACTCTGCATGGAAAGTAGTGATGCCTAAACTCCTAATCTATAAGGGTGTGTGCTCCAAATGTCTTGAAGTACGTCTGGACATTGAGCAGTGAGCACACTGGTGCACCAAGATTTTACACCTGAAGGGAGGGGGTGGCTCAGGATCTTTTCGGGTAAGTGGGTGTGCCAGATGTATAGAAATATGAGTTGACAAGGAGCGGAGAAGCCATTGCTGCAAAAGGATCATTGCAGTAGACAGGATGGGTGGCTCAAGCTCCTAGTCCAGGGAGGCAAGCTCACCTCATGTTGTGTAATATGCCTGGGAAGATAAACTGCTGGCACACAAGATCTCTGTATAGGAAGGGAGGGGGTGGCTCAAGCTTCTAATCCACTGTAGTGGGTATGCCAAATGCATGGAATTATGTCTGGGTGTGGAGCAGAGAGAGTAGTACTATACCAAGGTTCAAGGTTTTTTGTGTGGGAAGGGGATGACAGCTCAAGCTTCTATTCTGGGGAGCATGTGTACCAAAGGCCTGGAGATATATATCTGGGCATAGAGCAGAGAATGTGCTGCTGTACCAAGGTCTTTGCACAGAACGAAGAGCAGCTCAGACTTTCCAGGTGACTGGGAGCACTAAGCAGAGAGTGTGCTGCTACACCAAGATCTTTGCATAGGAAGAGGGGCAGCTCAGGCTCTCCAGGTGAGTGGGAGGCTGGGAGTATACCCTGGTGAGGGTTTAAAAACTGCCTCTGCAACAAGGTCTATGCAGGAGAAAGCGGGGAGGCTTATGCTAATCTAGTCAAGGAGGGATTTTCATTGTCCCCCAGCAAGGAGGTGAATAACTGGTAGTGCAACAAGGTCTTTGCAGAAAAGAGGGGGCAGCCCAGCAGCTAATCTGGGCAAGGGGGTACAGCAAATACCTAGGAATATGCCAGGCATGGAGTGGAGGGTGCACTGCTGCACCACTTCACCAAGATCTCTGCACAGAAAGGATAGGGTGCTTCAGGTTGCTTATTTGGGCAAATGTGTACTCCAAAAGTCTGGAGATTTTCCTGAGCATGGAGCAGAAAGCACTCCACTGCACCATGATCTGTGCCCAGAAAGAGTGGGTAGCTCAGGCTGCTGGTCCAGGCAAGTTTTTACTCTAAATATCCGAAGTTCTGCATAGGGCTGGAGTACAGAGGGCCTCAGTGTACCATGATCTCAGGGGAGCCACCTGGGCCACCCAGCAATGACGTATGCAGACCAATTTCAGGATACAAAGCTCTCCCTGGCTTCAAGTCTTGCTGCTCAGGAGAAATCTGTTTCAACAGCTCTCTTCCCACTCCAGTCTGTGATGGGAGATAGCCCATTTCCAGTGTCTACTGCTGGGGTGTTTTCCACACTTGCCACTCAATTCTGGCTGTTGGGGTCCTCCCACCCTTCTAGAGCAAGCACTTCAATCTCTGGCCTGAGGCTATAATATAGGAACAGCTGTCTCACCAGACATTACTGACTTTGCAAGAGCCTAGACAAAAATGGAATCCTCCTCTTTGTTGCAGGTCTTGAAAAATGTCAGCAGATTTTATCAGTCTTTCCCTCTCAGCATGTCCCAATCTTTTCCCAGGCTAGCTCCAAGGCTTGAGAGAAAGTGCTTTCCCTTGGCCTGGATTACACATGTCACTTAGGTGAAAGGTGAGTCACAATGGAAGACTCTCTGCCCCTCTCATGTACAGGGGGTTCACTCATTTTTATTATCCAAATGCCATCAGAGAAGCTGCTTGCCAACCTCTTCCTCTCCAGGATCTGAGGTGTCCTTCACTATTGTGGTGAATTTCCATTTTCTTTCTTGAGTTAAAGCTCACAGAATTTATATTTATGCAGTATTTGGCTATTTCCAAGTGCCTGAGACATGCTAAAAGCTTTTAATCTGCCATATTGAAAAATAAAAATAAAAACTGTATTTGGGTTTTTTTATAAAGCAAAAATATATTCATAATTACCTATAATTTTATTAACTGTTTTTTAAGATTTATTCTTTTACCTCAAATCATCTTTCTGACATTTTCTTCTCTCTAAAGAATGCTTTTAGTGCTTGTTTTTGTAATTTCTCTAAGTTTTCTATTGTGTTTTATTCCAGGTTGACAGATTACTAAGGATACAATTGTAGGCTGACACGATTTTTTTCACCCTTTTAAAAACGACATTTCACTATATTTCCAATTCCATGGTTAACTTCTGTAGAGCTTCTGATTAAACTCATCATGTAGGTTATCTGCTTTCTTTCTCATTTATTTTCCATCTCTCCTCTTCTAACCCTTTGGCATCTGTTGCAATGTACGTAATTATATATATGCTGTTTTGCTTGAGATAAATTTTGGTTCCTGAATATAAGGGAGCCTGACTGTAATGAACATTCTTATAATGTTCTGTCATTGGCTCTTTCAACATTGCCTCTCAGATTAGCTGCATGCAATCCAGTTTTAATGTCTCACACTGACCTTTAAATTTATGTGTCTTTCCCTTCGTGGAGTTTACTTCAGATGATTACTTTGTGTGTATCTTAAAGTTTACTAGTTTCTTTGCAATTAGTGTCTAATCTGATATTTAACCGAACTAGTAGACATTTAATCTTTATTATATTTTTTTAAATTTGAAGGTCCATTGGTTTTAATTTAAAGATCTCAGATAAAATTTTATGTACTTTCTTTTTCTGAACATTAGGAAATATAGACTTTGTAGCTTATGTTACGTTATCCAAATATCGAATGCCTTGGATGCGGGGGGGGTTGATTTTCATTTTGTTGTTGCTGATTATGTCTCTTGGTGTCACGCTTTCTCACAATTTTTTTGTATTTCCAGTTTTGGATTTGGGTTTGTGTTTTACTGAACTAAATTTATGAAAATATTGGAGGGTCTTGATTACAGCACTGTTTCACTTGAGGATAATTGTTAAATGATGCCACCCAGGCTTACAGACTTTAGTATGAATGCTCTTATGGTTTCTCAGATAATGCCCATTGTAACTCCAACTCCAATGATGTCAGAGCTATAGTTATCAATTATCATGGAGGAAATTTTCTCTTCAAAATTGTTAAATTCAAGATTAACAAGTTAATCTGTATCATTTTGCCATTCCTGATCTACCATTTTTTTTTTTTTTTTTTTTGAGACAGAGTCTCACTCAGTCACCAGGCGCCAGGCTGGAGTGCAGTGGCGCGACCTTGGCTCACTGCAACCTCCGCTGCCCGGGTTCAAGCATTCTCCTGCCTCAGCCTCCCGAGTAGCTGGGACTATAGGCGCGCGCCACCACGCCCAGCTAATTTTTTTGTATTTTTAGTAGAGACGGGGTTTCACCATGTTGACCAGGACGGTCTCGATCTCTTGACCTCGTGATCCGCCCGCCTCAGCCTCCCAAAGTGCTGGGATTACAGGCGTGAGCCACCGCGCCCGGCCCCATTTTTTTTTGATATTGTAAACTGTCCTAATACTCAGCTTTGTAATTGAGTGTTAGATTTAATTACCCACCCTTCCGACATATTTTAATCTGTCTTTTACCTTGTGTAACAAGTTTAATCTTTTTGATTTGTAGTATTTAATAAGATAATGTGTAATTAAATACTCTCAGGGCTTCAGTGATAGAATCTTTATATGTATACTAATTCCATCTTCCACAATTGTTTTTGTTATTCTTGTATCTTCTTGTTAACATAACTATTCATTTAAAAGTTACCACTTTTCAGAATCTGTACTTTTTGTGTGTATTTTGTGTGTATCTGAGTGTGTCTGTTTGGGGATATTTGTAGATTCCACATATCTAGTGAATAATAATAATGGCACTGAAATTTAAAAATCATAGAAGGAACAGAGACACTTTAGGAGCCTTAAACTATACTTATCAAAAATTAGCTAATCGTTCACTGTAGACACTTCTGGCACCACAAAAAGGCTTAGCTTCATCCAAAGAAGAGGTAACTGGCTATAGTGAATTTAGACAAATAAGCAAAGACATATTTCAACTCACGCTTCCCACTCCACATTCCCCCTTCCTAGGATTCATGAGAGTGGAAACCAATTATATGAAAGAGTAAAGACAGAAAATTGAAGGAAGCATAATTTTGGTACAGGCTGAAGTTATTTAAGACTAATGGATTGTTTTCATATAGAGTCCAAAAAAGGCATATGGAATCTCAAAAAGCAATTAAAATGCAGAATAATAAGTACTGTTTTGTGTGAAACTTAATCCTGGTGTGTCAAGACTTCCCAGAGAAAGTCTTACCAAAACTAAGGACTGACAGATAGATAAGAATTATTCAGGCAAATGGGAAAAGTGTTTGAAGCATAAATAGCAGCTTCTTTGAACGTCTGCCTGAGAAAAGCTAAGAATATTATTTGTTATTTATTTCTGTGTTTAATTTGTATTAGTTTTTAACATCAGCTTTCCAACTACTTTAAGAATTCTTTACTTCCAATACCAGGCAATTTATCCTGTGCCTTTGTTAGTTTTCTTATGGCCCAGGTACTGATGGAATATTAAATCAAGAGGATTTCATGTTAATGAAAAGCAACGCAATCAGCTTCCTGTTTAGGATAAATTCTCTGGAGGCATTATAACAAGTGAAATGAAATCAGAAAGGATCCACTGTTGGGAAAATAAACATTTTTGATTTTAAATCCAAACAAGGTTGAGGCTTAAAAAAAAAATAAAAACAGGAATAAAAAACAATGATGTTCTTGAGAATGAGTTTTTTGTTTGTTTTTGGTAACAGAGTCAGTAAAAGCGAACATGAGGAAGAGTAGGCAGTGGACTGGATGCTTCTAACTTGGGTGATTGGGTATGGGGTAAGACCTTTGATGAATACAAGTTAATGTAATATCACATTAGCGTTGAAGACTCCCAAAGTACAAAAGTGTAGCCAATGAGAGGCCAACAAGCAGTACAGTTGAGTGGTTCAAACAATAAACATTAGAACCAGACTATGGAGTACAAATCTCAGCTCTGACACTTACTAGCATGTTATCTATGTACATTTTATACAAATAATTTCATCTCTTTTTTCCAAAGTTTCCTCACTGGTAAAACAAAAACAATAATAATGCCAATTCACAGGGTATTATAAGGATTAAATGACTATATGTATCTTTGTGTGTGTGTATATATGTATATAGTCACTAAGTACACCTTCTAATTAAATGACCAGATTAAAACTAATTAAATAATTAAATGACTATATTTAAGTGACTATATTAAAGGACTATATATATAAATATATATATAGACCATAGTAAGTGACTGTATATAGACTATGTTAAATCACTATATATAAATATAGTCATTTATGTATATATAGTGATTTCATGTAGTCTCTCTTTAATAGTCTATATATGTATACATGCAAATATATATATATATATGATCACTAAGAACAATACCTGGCATAGATATATGACTAGAAAGAAAAGTCAGGACTGAGGAAACAGAAGAAATCGTTAATTTATTTGTACAATGATGACCAGATTAAAACTAATTAAATAATTGAATGACTATATTCAAGTTACTATATTAAATGACTATATATATAAATATATATATATATAGACCATAGTAAATGACTGTATATATAAATATACATATAGACCATAGTAAGTGACTATATATAGACTATATTAAATCACTATATATAAATATAGTCATTTATTTGTACAATGATGCCTCACCAGATGGATGGCCTCCTTCCCTTCAAATTATGATGTACCTACTTTTCAGCCTCCTGGCACTTCCTCCAAAAATATCAACTGCTTCAGAATATAAAGGGAGACAGAAGATTCTTGGAACCAAAAAAGCATTGAGGAATCCCTTTAATAGTCCTCCTAAATACTTACAAAAGCTATTTATAAATAAATAGCTTGAGATTCCATAGATGTAGATATTGAAAAGTTAGGCACAATTGTCCAAAAAAAATTACAAAATATTTCTATTTTCAACATTTAAGAGAAAATCTTTACTTTCCTGAATAATTAACCCTAGATTGTGGTTGAAGGAAAAGTGTGTTTCTGGCTAGGGAAAGTCAGAAATCCTGAGTAGAGAGCATCCAGGGCTGCTTTTGTCCTGAAAGATGCTTTTATGTTACTAGGTAGAACTAAATGTCAAAGAACCATGTTGACCTTAGGCCTACTAACAGACTAAACAGGATGCTGAAATATCCTTCAAATAACCACTCTAAAGAAATCCCAGTCTGAGCACCCAAAGGAGGTGCTCTAAGCAGCTTCAGACCCTCTGTTCCAGAACTGACTTAGCTTGTAACCTCTATTATTCAACACATGCAATACTTTAACTTGTTTTACATCTTAAAGAAGGGATTAAATCTACACTTCAAATATGCATCTTCTTGCCTATACAGAAAGACTCATGTCCCTGAGCCACATCACATTTGCCACATCATGACATCAAGCGCCACTTTTGTGTTCTGCAACATTGGAATAACACATCCAAAGTGTTATTAGATTAGACTGGACATCACAAAGGACAATATTTTCCATCATACACCTTAAGGTGACTAGATTCAGCGAACAAAAATTCAAGATACTAGTTAATTTTGAATTTCAGATAATCAAGGAATACTTTCTTTAAAAAAATGTGTCTAATGCATATTTTGAATGTATATAGAAAGATATAATTGTTTATCTGAGTTTCAAATGTAATGAGGATACTATATTTTACCTGGCAACCCTGAGGATTTGGCAGGCTCCTATGCTTCAGCATGATTGGCCCAGACCAACTTTCATTCAGCCAACACAGTTCCTTTATCCCAGTGTGTATATTGAAAGAGCACTTAATGAAGTGGAATTTTTTATGAAACTACTTGAAAAACAAGGATACCCCTATGGGAAAAGCAAGATGGTGTTTAAAGCATCGGGATGAGACAGAATGGGCAACTAGGCCTACCTTATTATTGAGTGTGGGTATGCGAGTACCTGTGGGGACCAGGGGCTGTGAAGGCCTGAAGGACTAGCATACTGGAAATGTTTTAGGACACATTCATTGCATCAGTTAATGGTTATATATTTAGCAACAGAAAACAGACCCGGCACATAAATAAAACTTGGGGAAAAGAAAATAAGCTCATAATAACTCAAACTTCACAAAAAATAAGTGCAGGAATTTTTGAAGCTGGAAGATAAAACATTATATAGTTTGAAGCAATAGATATCAATAAAGAATAACATGCCTAAACATAGGGATGGCTGCTTAGGAGCTGCACTGTCAAATATGCAATGGTAAATGGCTATTGTATTGGCTAGCACAGGTCTAACATACTCCAAGGTAGAAAGCAATCACAGGCTTGGCTTGGGTTTCCCCCTCTTTGGAGAGCCACAGACCTATTTTGCTTTTTCCCTGTAACTCTTGAAAAAGATGCTTTATTTAATTTGTTAGTTGTTTACAGGGAGAAAGCTATTGTGATACTAGAATTACATTATTTAAAAAAAATCCTGTTGTAATTTTATTGAAATTGTATTGAAATTATAAATCATCTAGAGTACTTTTGTTTTCTTTTCAATACACATGTAACATGTATATTCAAATACATATGTTGGGAATACTATTTTTTCTTTCTTATATGATTTAATTAATCAACATTATAAAGACCATGCATTGTGCAGAAAAAAAATGAAATTTTCTTCCTTCTTTAAAAAAAAATTCAGATTTGTTACTGTTTGTAAATTTCTGATTTTTGATAGTTAAAGGCAAAAAAAAAAAAAAAAGAAAGAAAGAAAACAACAGGTAAGCCTGAATTTCTGATAGCTGTGCTTTTTGTGACATTGTCTATTCCACTTCTGAAATTTTGATTAAATTTTTATATCAAGTCAGGAAGTTGAATGCTTTCTAAAAATACTTTAATATTTTTACTGCTCCCAGCCCTCCCTGCTCTGCACAAAGCTGCAGAGATCTTTCAATTGTATTCTGTCCCCTTCTGAAATTTTGATTAAATTTCTATATCAAGTCAGGAATTTGAACGCTTCCTAAAAAATACTTTACTATTTTTACCCCTCCCCACCCTGCACAAAGCTGCAGAGATCTTTCTGTATTCTTTCCTTACACTCTGTATTTCTTCTTTGATAAGATTTATCTATAATTACAATTATGGATTTTATGTGTGATTTAAAAATTTCCATTTCAATATATGCTTTATGAATTCAGATGTTATCTTTTTGTACACCATTACGTATTAAATATTTAATTTCTCTGACATGCAACAACTGTGTAACTAGGAGAATGAATAAGTAATAACTAAATAAATTAATGGATAGATTGATGAATATAACTGAATGCTTTAGGAGCTAGCTCATGCTTTCAGTTCACTACAAGTCTCAGAAAACATTTAGGACAAATATTCTAATAACAGTTAAAATGGCCATTAGGAGATGTACAAATCCCAAGAAACTTCACATATTAGAGCTGTGTTATTTTGATGTGTTCCAAGGCCAATGTGGCTGATTTACTATCCGTGAAATTCACATTCATAAGGTTTTCAGCTACTGCTTAAGACTCATTTTCTTAATAGGGTAGACACTATTACTGTAAATTTTACCCAGTTACCTTTTACTCTTATGGCATGAGGACTGTCCACTAGGCTTCCATCTAGGTTTTTGTTTGAAACCATGAAAACATATGTCTTTATCTTCAATATAAATTTCCATCCTAACAGCAGCTACAGCCTACCTTGAAATAAAACACCTAAATATGAAAAGTGTCTCCCATTACAGAGCCTTTATGGCACCATGAAATTGTCTTCTGAAAGCTAGTGTCCTATGCATGCTCTTGAGTTTCCTGATAAAACTTGGACTAAGAGTAGAAATGTTTGGGTTTGGGTTAGTTTAATGGTATTTTGGCTTAAAATTTCTGAAATACTGAAAAGCAACTTTGGCTCAGTTGTTTCACTGCTTTGTAAGTTCCCAGAAAGAGATACCATTCAAGGCACAGGAATTAGATATGGAAAATAAGGAATGGCTCACCTAATATGGAAAACCCACATTAGAATCTGGGCTGAGTATTAACCATACTCTAATGAAATACATGGAATGAACATGAACATGACAGAGAAATAACCAGGAACTGATACAGCAGAATTAACTGCTACTGTTGCTTGGATTACAGAAATATCTATTCTAGACAGAAAAGTGCTACTGAGCTCTTAATGGCAGAGCTACCCATATAAAGGAAGAAAAAAATAAATTATTAATCTCAACACTCCTCACTGTTTAAAACCATCACTGATACCAACAATAAATGCATATAATTCCAATTTTATAACCTACAATGACAAACCTGTTCCCAAAATATTTAATAATTATAAAATCCTTCAAAAAATATAAATATGATGGTTTCAGTAGCCTAACAAAACAATGGTTTCACTTAGCTGTCCTGTATAACTAATTCTTCATAGTTTACTGTTTTTAGATCTATTGCCACCAAAAATAAGTTATATGTAAAGTCACCTTATTAGTACTTGAACTAACAGCATAATAGATGATATAAACTGTATATGTACATATATATGTGTAAATATATATGTGTAAATATCATATGTATATATGTATATATGTATACACACATATTATTAATGCTTTTAGATAATGTTACTGTTGTTACAATCCTTTCATTGAATTATTTTAGCAATGGAAAAATGTATTAGCTATTTTTTTGTATTTTCCCAAAATATCTAACAATTATCATGTGTGAGTACATGTAGGTGTGTGTGGCATGTATGTAGGATGTTAATGAGGGGTTATGTTAACAATATATAGAGAAAAATAATGCGGAAAGTAGGTCTCAGCTACTAGCTGAGTCACTGGGAATAAATAGTAACAGAAAAACTTTGAGGTATTTAAGCAGCAAATTGCAAACATTGTGTTCTATAATAGCAAACAGATTCTAAGGCTTACAAGAAGTTTAATTGAAATAGTGTTGTTTCATGATTTTTTGAATTTTGTTTAAAACTGAAAAGAGATGTTTAAATACAGTAGATGTTGTTCAGGAGAAGAGTATTTGGAATTAACATGCCAGTTCATTATTAAGAGTATTTTGTCATTTCTCATTACAGAAAGGCTCAAAATTGATTATAAAATAGAAATTTACATGGACGCTGTAACAATATCCATTTACATTGAGTATAATTCTTGGTTCTGAAAATATATTTGAAAATTAATGTAAACTCTTAAGAAAAAACTTCTGTCAATAGCATTTATTGAGCATTTGAGCAATTTTTCAGTGTAGCCACAATTCATAGATGTCTTTGATATTTGCTCCCATGGATCATGTATTATAGAAAAAATAAACTCAACTGAATAAACTAATAACCTATTTAAAAGACAGAAGGGCAGAATGGTTAAAAGCTCAGATCATCTTGCCAAGCTGTGTGGATTCAAATAATGCCTGAATAATTATGTGAAATGCATAGAACAATACTTGCTTTGAAGAGGAACATAGTAAATGCAGGCTATTTCTTAATCTTTCACAAGTTGAATGAGTGAACAGAAGAAAACCCTTAAAAGAATGCCTAAAATAGTCAGCACTTAATATTATCTATTGTATTAGTTTACATCAGTTCCCATAGACACATCACCACAAATTGGTGGCTTAAAACAACAGAAATATGTTATTTCACAGCTCTAGAGTCCAGAAGTCTGAAATCTAGGATCAGTAGGATCACACTCCCTCCATTGACTACGGGGTAAAACCTGTTCCTCATTACTTTCAAGTTCTGGTGGCTATTGGCATTCTTTGGTAGGTGGTCACATCTTTCTGTTTGTCTTCACATTGCCCTCTCCTCTGGGTGTATGGTGGTCTAATCTCTGTCTCTCTTGCAGGTATGTTGGGATTCACTTGAGGTGGCTGGCAAAATATTAAGGAAAATATTAGAGAAGTTAGACGTTATAGTCTCAAACCTTTCGGAAGGCTGAAAGGTTTCAATGAGATGGCTGAAGGCAGCCAGTTCTTACATTAGAGCATTAAGTCATAGGGTAAAGATTAGGATAATAAAAGCTTCCTGAGTTAAGTCTGTTTACCCCACATTCCTTTGTCTCTACTCTAACTGTTTACTCATGTAAACTTTGTGCTGGATGGTCCTCTCAGGGGGGAGGTTGAATGGGAATTACCCCTTAATGGTGTTTATTCTATGTCCCGAAACAAAAGGTTTTATCATTCGTAAAACCACTATTTTATCCATATTAATTATCCACAAGCATGTTGATTTAGAACTTCTGTTATTAAATCTATACTGAATAAATGCAAGGAAGAACAGGGAGTTGTGGTCAGTTAGCGGCAGTCGCCCTCTGAAAGCAGCTGATAACCATCGCTAGCCCTACTCTTACACTGTATTCTGGTGTATGAGAGTGCATTCATTCATCCGTTGCTGAATCAGGTCATCTGCAGGACAGACCTCTGCAGGTGGTGATTAATGTCTCACAGGTATATTTGTGATGACATGTAGGGCCCATCCAATTACCAAGGATGGTAAACTTGTTTCAAGTTTGTTTTATAAAATAAATCTGCACAGCCTCCTTTTCTAAATAAAGTGATATTTGCAGGTTCTAGAGATTAGAACATAGATGTAATTTGGGGAGCCCTTACAGTTTACCACACTTGCTACTTATTTGACATTGCTTAATATTTTTTATTATACTACATATCAAATTTTACATAACACTACTTTTAAAAGAATTTATTGATGAATTAGCACATAGTGACATAACATGCATGAGTTTAGGCTATAGCATGCAAGGAAATAAAAATAGATTTTATTAAGTTCTAACTTTTGAATTAGCATATTCAAATCAAATTCTCCTTTTATTTTGTCTTACCATATACTTACATGAATCAGTTTATATTGTAGATTCTTGTATAAATTAAATTAGAAAAAAATAAATAATAAACTTCAAAAATGACTAAAATTTTTGAGACCTCTTGAATCATCTATACATTTCTCCACTGTTTTTAAAGCATGTATATACATATTTTTAAAGCCATGTATATACATGTTTTTGAAACATGTATACATAGTAATACTACAGTATTGTTAATTTTCTATATCACTTAAGATTTTATAAATTAAAGAAATTGATATGGTTTCCATCTGTGTTCTCACCTAAATTTTATGCTCAATTGTAATCCTTAGTATTGGAGGTGGGGCCTGATGGGAAGTGATTGGATCAGGAGGGTGGCTGATCATGGAGACTGCTTCCCCTTTGCCTTTCACCATTATTGTGAGATTCCTGGGGCCACCCCACCAGAATCAGAAGCCACTATGCCTCTTATACAGCCTGCAGAATCATGAGCCAATTAAACTTCTTTTCTTTATAAATTACCAAGTCTTAGGTATTTCTTTATAACAATGTGAGAATAGACTAATACAGTAATATATGTAAATATATGTAATATATGAAAATGAGTCATTTTCTTACTTCTGGGTCTTTATATGCCACTTAACTCATGTATAACACTGCTTAATATGTAAGTTTTTCAGTGACTTAACTTCTACTGAATTATAAAGCAGCTCTCGAGTTTTAACTGTAAGAGAAATGCTAAGTATCATATAGTTTGTAGGCTTTGAGTCTCTGAAGTTGTACCATTAGTTTTACTGAAAAGTACATGTTTGCTGAGAAGAAATTTCAGAATATTCACCAGTCTCCACAGTATTAATTATCCAAACATTGTAAAACCAGAGCTGTAACGTATGCTATAAGTAAGCACGTCAATTTTTGCAGTGGAATTCAAACATAATTTTTTCATTCTTTCAATAACTTCTCTTTCTAAGTAGATAAATATCTATTTGAGCTGTTGAGATTTGGGGGGGATTAGTAAATAATAGCCCTGTCTTTCCTGAGTTGAAAAACTGAGAGTAAGATCTAAGAATAAACCATATTGAAATTTAATTTAATACTTTTCAATAATAGTAATGGGCAAAAGGGGGAAAGATAGCCAAGTAGACGCAGTCAGAAAGTGCCACTCCCACAGAAAGAAACCAAATTATCCTTTAAACCACCATAATTTGGGCAGATCATCACAGAGAAAACTCTGAGAGCAGAGGAAGAGGCAATGCTGAAGCCCAGGCTAAAGAGGAAGATACCCTGCATGGATTACCCAAATGCCAGGGCTAGTTCTCAGCCCCTAACAGCTCCTGGGAAAGGGGTGAGTACAGTAACTGCAGGACAGCTCATTCTCACAATGGACCTCTGAGACTTTAGCAACACAGGACCCTGTGTCACCGATTGATCTGTGAGCTGTCAGGGGGATCTCCCAGGGAGCATGCAGAGATAGACCTTTGGATGGCACAGAGCCTGAGATCTTTTGTGAAAAAGGCAGCTCCAGTGGACAGTGGCCATAGATGCCTATCTCCCAGGTTCACCCACCCCTCTCTGGGAGGTGTGGGTCCTAGTTGACTTTTGAACCCAGAGAGAGCAGGACAGGCTTCCCCCATGAGACTGGAGCACATCTGCTCTTCAAGACTTCCTGCCCATCAGTTGCTCCCAGAGGCCATGGCTAGCTGTCCTGCAGGAATGGGTTGCACAGCTGCAGGCCCTGCAGCCAAGCCTGAGTCAGTTGATTCACATAAGTACTTTCCTGGGAAACCAGAAACACATCAGATCCCGCAGCACAGCCAGAAACTGAACCTGAGCCACAAGATGTCCTGGTGCCTTCAGGGCTGTGGCAGGCAGCTTGGGAGTATGGAGCCAAGACCTGTGACTGGCACTTGAGTGGGGGCAGGACCCTCACACAGCATACTGAGAGTGAAAAGACACATGGGTTCCTAGGCTGAAGGAGGAATGGAGCATGCTTCATTCCACAGGGCTGATCCAAAGAAAGCGTGGCGTACCTCCCTACCACAGCCTCTGTCCAAAGGGGCTCCTGAATCCTGTAACACCTAAATAAAGAAATGTAGGTGTAGCACTGGTGATCGGAGGTCTCCTTCAAGGCCCAGGAATAGATCTGGCAAGGGGATCATCTCCCCCAAAGTATGAAAGAGCCACACACTGGGTATTAACTTAGCTACTGGCCACTACTCTTCAGCACCGTCTATTGAATCACAGCCCAAACTAAAACACCAAAAATTATTCTGCCAATGTACACCCTTGTGAAACCAAGCACAAATACTTCATCCACACATAAAGATACCATACAAAGCCCTGGCCCTCTGAAAGCATCCATAAATAGAGCCAACTAATTATACTCAAATTATATCACAGTTAAAGAAACACCAACTCTCCCAGGTGAAAAAGAATAAGAACTCTAAAAATCCAAAAAGTCAGAATGACCCCTTACCTCCAAACAAGTTCACTAGCTCCCCAGCAATTGTTCTTAAACAGTGTGAAATGAGTGAAGTGACAGACATAGAATTCAGAATCTAGAGGGCAAGAAAATTCATGAAGATTAAGGAGAAAGTTGAAACTCAATCTAATTAAAAAAAATTCAGTAAAATAATCCAAGAATCAAAAGAAATAGTCATTTTAATAAAGAACAAAACTGTACTTCTAAAGCTGAAAAACTCACTACAAGCATTTTAAAATACAATCAGAAGTATGAACAGCAGAGTAGGCCAAGCTGAAAAGAGAATCTCAGAGCCTGAAGACTGGTTCTTTGGAGCAACCTAGTCAGACAAAAATGTTAAAAAAATAAAAATAAAAATAAGGAAAATGAATAAAAGCCCTGAGAAATATGGGATTACCTAAAAAGAAAAACCTGTAACACATTTGCATTCCTGAGAAAGAGAATAAGCAACTCAGAAAGTATATTTGAGAATATAATCCAATTTTTCCATAATCTTGCTAGAAAGGTTGACATGCAAATCTGAGAAATACAGAGAACCCTGGCTAGATATTATACAAAAATAACCATTCCCAGGACACATAGTAATCAGATTCACCAAGATCAATGCAAAAGAAAAAATTCCTAAAGGCAGCTAGCAAAAAGCATTGTCATGTACAGAGGGAATCCTATCAAGACAGGAGGAGATCTCTCAGCAGAAACCTCATAAGCCCAAAGGGACTGGGGTCCTATTTTCAGCATCCCTAAAGACATGAAATCCCAATAAAGAGTTTCCTATCCCTCTGAATTAAGCTTTAGAAGTGAAGGAGAAATGAAATTGCTATCAGATAGCAAATGCTGAGGGAATACATTTCATCTAGATAACACTTTCAAGAGGTCTTAAGGGAGTGCTAAAAATTGAATCAAAAGAAAAATACTTGCCACCGCAAAAACACACTTTAGCGCATAGCCAACGGGCAATCAAGTCCACATAACAACCAACTAACAACAACATGACAGGATCAAAATCACACACACATATTAATACTAACACTGAATATAAATGGGCTAAATGCCCCACTTACAAGATATAGAGTGGCTGACTGTATAAAAAAGACAAGACCCAACCATCTGCTATTTTCAAGAGACCGGATCTCACAGGTAACAACACCAACAGACTCAAAGTGAAAGAATGGAGAAAGTTCTACCATGCAAATGGAAAATAAAACAGAGCAGAAGTAGCTATTCTTTTTTCAAATAAAAAGATTTTAACCAATAAAAAGAAGCAAAATGAAGCACATTATCTAATAATAAAGGGTATACTCTAACAAAGGCTTTAGAAGCCTTAGCTATCCTAAACATGTATTCATCCAACACTGGAGCACCCAGATTCATAAAGCATGTTCTTCTTGGCCTGTGAAAAGACTGAGACAACCACACAATAATAGTGGGTGGCATCAACACCTCGCTGTCTTAGATTCATCATTGAGGCAGAAACCTAGCATTAAACTCTCTACTTAAACTTGATACTTGACCATTGAGCCTAACAGACATCTACAGAAAAATCCACCCAACAGCCACAGAATATACATTCATCTTATCTACAAGTGGAAATGAATTCTGTAATCAATTGCATGCTAGGTCATAAAGCAAGTCTTAATAAACTAAAAAAATCAAAATTATGTCAAGCACACTCTCAGACCACACTACAATAAAAATAGAAATCAATATCAAGAAGATCTCTCCATACTACACAAGTACATGGAAATTAAAAAAACTTGCTCCTGAATAACTCCTGGGTAAACACCAAAATTAAAGCCGAATTTTTTTTTTTTAATTAATGAGGCCTGGCGCAGTGGCTCACGCCTGTAATCCCAGCACTTTGGGAGGCCGAGGTGGGTGGATCATGAGGTCAGGAGTTCGAGACCAACCTGACCAACATGGTGAAACCCCATCTCTAAGAAAAATATAAAAATTAGCTGGGTGTGGTGGCACACGCCTGTAATCCCAGCTACTCAGGAGGCTGAGGCAGGAGAATTGCCTGAATCTGGGAGGTGGAAGTTGCAGTGAGCCAAGATCGTGCCACTGCACTCCAGCCTGGGCAACAGAGTGAGACTTCTTCTCAAAAAAAAAAAAAAAAAAAAAAAGAAATTAATAATTTGCCAAAATCCCTGGGATGCAGCCAAAGCAGTGTTGAGAGGAAATTTTATAGTTCTAAAATACCTTCATTAAGAAGTTATAAATTCACATTAAACAAATTAACTCTCAAATTAACAATCTAACCTTGCATCTAAAGGACCTAAATAAGAACAATCCAAACTCAAAGCTAATAGAAGAAAAGAAATAACTAAAATTAGACAATAACTCAATAAAAATCCATATAAAAGATCAATGAAACAGATAATTTGTTCTTTGAAAAAAAAAGTTCTATAGACCACTAGCTAAAATAACGAAGAAAAAAAAGAGAAGATTCACATGTACAATCAGAAATGATAGAGATGAAATTACAATTTATCACACAGAAATACAAAAGACCCTTAGAATACTAAGAAAAATTCTCTGCACACTAATCTGAAAATCTAGAAGAAATGAATAAATTCCTGGAAATGCAAATCTCTCAAGATTAACTCAGGAAGAGATTGAAACTCTAAATAGACTAATATCAAGTTCAGAAATTGAATCAGTATTAAAAAGCCTACCAAGCAAATAAAGCCTTGGACCCAATGGAGTCACAGCATAATTCTACCAGATGTGCCAAGAAGAACTGGTACCAATCCTACTGAAACTATTCCAAAAAATCAAGGAGAAAAGACTCCTTCCTAATTCATTCTAATTCATCAGCCTACTACCAAAACCTGGCAGAGACACAGTGAAAAAAGGGATATTTCAGGCCAATATTGCTGATGAACACAGATACAAAAATTTAAATAAAATACTAGAAACTAAATTTAGCAGCACATCAAAAAGTTAATTTGCCAGCATCAAATAGGCTTTATTCCTGGGATGCAAGCTTGGTTCACCATATGCAAATCTATAAATGTGATTCACCACATAAACAGAATTAAAAGCAAATACATATATATATATATAGTCATCTCAATAGACAGATAAAAAGCTCTTGATAAAATTCAACATCCCCTCATGATAAAAACGCTCAGCAAACTAGGTATTGAAGGAACATACCTCAAAATAATAAGAGTTATCTGTGACAGACCCACAGCCAGCATCATACTGAATGGGCAAAAGCTGGAAGTATTCCCCTTGAGAACTCAGAACAAGGCTACTCAACATAGCACTAGAAGGTCTAACCAGAGCACTCAGGCAAGAGAAAGAAATAAAAGACAGCTAAACAGTAAAAATGAAAAAAAAAAAGATGCTGAATATCTGTCTTCACTGATTATGTGATTCTACACCTAGAGAAACTCAAAGGCTCTGACAAAAGGCTACTAGAACTGATAAATTATTTTAGCATGTTTTCTGGACATAAAATCAATGGACATAAATCAATAGCATTTCTAGACACTAATAATGCACAGACTGAGAGTCAAATTGAAAATACAATCCCATTTACAATAGCTACAATAAATGGAATACTTAGGAATACATCTAACCAAGGTAGTAAACGATCTCTATAAGGAGAACTATAAAACGCTGCTGAAATAAATCAGAAATGACACAAATAAATGGAAAAAATATCCCATGCTCATAGATAGAAAGAATCAATATTATTAAAATGGCCATAATGCCCAAAGCTCTTTACAGATTTAGTGTTATTCTATCAAACTACCAGGGTCCTTCCTCACAGAATTAGAAAAAAAAATACTATTCAAAAGTTTATGTGAGCAGAAATCTACTTTGGGCTCACCTCATCCAAAATATCCAGAGACACTAAAGGGAAGGTAAAATGTTAAAAACATAAACTGTGCAAAGCCAAAATATTGAATTCACACTAAATACACATATACATCACAGATACACACACACACACACACACACACACACACACACAGCTGTCTTTGCCTGTTCATCATTTTCCAATTACTAAATTAAATTGTATACATTCATTATCTCATAGCATCCTTTTTAGTACCCCAGGTGGTCAAAATTTACATTGGCATTTAATTTTCAAGTTATTTCAGGCACAGTGAGTTTACATAAATTGCCCAAAGTGCCTAGTAATTGGTAGAATAGGACTTACATCCCCATATGAGTCCAAATAGCCAAAGCAATCCTAAGCAACAAGAACAAAGCTGGGAACAAAGTCCCACTACCTGACTTCCAATTATACTATTTGGCTACAGTAACCAAAACAACATTGTACTAGTACAAAAACACACATAAATAAATGCAACAGAATGTAAAACTTGGAAACAAAGCCACACACCTACAACTATTGGGTCTTTGAAAATGTTGACAAAAGCAAGGGGGAGATACCTCCTTATTCAATAAATGGTGCTGGCATAACTGGCTATCCTGTGCAGACAAATAACATTAGATCCATACCTCTCATCACACACAAAAATTAACTCAAGATGGGTTACATGTTTAGGCTGGGTGTGCTGGCTCACTCCTGTAATCCCAGCACTTTGGGAGGCCAAGGCAGATGGACCAGGAGGTCAGGAGATCAAGACCATCCTGGCTAACATGGTGAAACCCCATCTCTACTAAAAATACAGAATATTAGCTGGTTGTGGTGCCACACACCTTTAGTCCTAGCTACTCGGGAGGCTGAGGCAGAGAATTGCTTGAACCCGGGAGGTAGAGGTTGCAGTGAGCTGATATTGCGCTACTGCACTCTAGCCTGGGTGACAGAGCGAGACTATGTCTCAAAAAAAAAAGAAAAAAAGATGGGTTACATATTTAAATGTAAGACTTCAAACTATAGAAACCCTAGAGGAAGTACCCTTCTTTATATTGGCCTTGGCCAGAGATTTATGACCAAGTCCCCAAAAGCAATTGCAACAAAAACAAAAATTGAAAAGCGGGCCTTAATTAAACTAAAAATCTTCTATAAAGCAAAAGTAAGCATATACAAATTTAACAGACAATCTACATAACTGGAGAAAACATTCACAAACTATGCATCTGAGAAAGATCTAATATTCATAATCTATAAGAAACTTAAATCAACCAGCAAAAAAACAAATAACCTCATTACAAACTAGGAAAAAGACATGAATAGACACTTCTTAAAAGAAGACATACAAGCAACCAACAAACATAAAAAATGCTCCAAATCACTAATCATCAGAGAAATGCAAATCAAAACCACAGTGAGAAACTCTCCTACACCAGTCAGATGGCTTTTGTTAAAAAAAAAAAAAAAATACAAGACTGTGGAAGAAAAGGAATGCTTATATCATTTTGGTAGGACTGTAAATTAGTTCAGCCATTGTGGAAAGCAGTTAAAAAGAACTTAAAACAGAGCTACCATTTGACCCAGCAATCCCATTACTGGAGATATACCCAAAGGAATATAGGTCATTATACTAAAAAGACCCACGCACTTGTATGTTATCACTCTGCTATTTATTATAGCAATGACATGGAATCAATTAAGGTTCATCAGTGGTGGATTGGGTAAAGAAAATGTTATACATGCACAACATGGAATACTATGCAGCCATAAAAATAGAATGGATGCCACTGGAGGCCATAATCCTAAGTGAATTAATGCAAGAACAGAAAACCACATACCATATATTCTCACTTATAAGTGGGAGCTATAAACATGGACATAAACATGAGCACAATAGACACTGTGGAACACTAGAAGTGAATAGGATGGAAGGAGAGACTTGGACTGAAAAACTGCCTATTGGGCACTGTGTTCACTACTGGAGTCCAATATACTCATGTAACAATCCTGCAAGTGTACCGTCTGTATCAAAAATAAAAGCTACAATTATATAATAATAATAATAAACAATTGTAACAATGTAGCTAACATTTCTTGAGCACCTAATACATGTCAAGAAATATTTTAAGCGCATTAAAAGTAACATCCTACAGAAACCCCAGGACAACAATATAGTATTTCCCCCCTTTTACTTATGAATAAAATGTCCACGAAGTGTAAAAAGTTTTTCTAAACCCATATAACCAGTAGGGGGAACAGACAGAGACACATTAATTCTAGAGACTACCATGTTAACCATACATGAAACAAAGGGAAAACTAAACCAAAAGTGTATGCAATCAAGTCAGCGAGCTGTTGTTTGGGTTTACATTCCAGGGGATCTCTCTTTTGTTTTAATCTTAGACATGTTGGAGATATAATTTATTGCAAACAGAATATTGGTTCTGAACTCATATGGGGATGTAAGTCCTATTCTACCAATTACTAGGCACTTTGGGCAATTTATGTAAACCTACTGTGCCTGAAATAACTTGAAAATTAAATGCCAATGTAAATTTTGACCACCTGGGGTACTAAAAAGGATGCTCTGAGATAATGAATGTATACAATTTAATTTAGTAATTGGAAAATGGTGAACAGGCAAAGACAGCGTGTGTGTGTGTGTGTGTGTGTGTGTGTGTGTGTGTGTATCTGTGATGTATATGTGTATTTAGTGTGAATTCAATATTTTGGCTTTGCACAGTTCATGTGTTTAATATTTTACCTTCCCATTAGTGTCTCTGGACATTTTGGATCAGGTGAGCCCAAAGTAGATTTCTGCTCACATTAAATTCATTTGATGCAGGCTGACATACTTCTTTCTTATTTGCCTATTCACTGCTATAACACAAAAATCTCATGTATTTCACAGATACTCACTGCTGAGAATCTAGGCTACCTTCACAATCAGAACACATCATAACACAGCTTAATGCCACTATTTTTAAAGTTTTAGCCCTGGCCTGCTGTGCTACTTCTCTGTATCCTTAAATTCTATCTCTGTCCCTGATAGCCAAGATTAAGAGTCAACTACTTAATGCCTTACTTGTTTGATATCCCTTTGCTAAAATGAATTGTTGAGTTTCTTTTGTACTCTTACCAAGTACCATTTAAGTGTACATTGTTTAAATTTTATTTTCTAATAATAAATGGAATAGTTTATATATCTGTTTTCAGTTGGATTAAGTGATATTCATGGGCAAGACAAGGATGCTATTAATTTTCTACTACCAACTACCTCAAATTCTTAATATTATAAAGATTGGCATTAAGTAAATGCTGGATAGATATCTGTTGGTTTAAAATACAGACTGAGGCCATATACCACTAAGCTTATGCAAGGAGCTGAAGCATATAATTTTTACACTAAGTATCCCTTTGGGAAAATGGCTTTATTCATTTTTGGATATCTTTCATGTAGGAAAATGATAGCACACTGGACGGGGAAATCATATTGTGCAAGGACTGCTTTAAGCATTACTAATACTGAACTTATTTCCCTGCAATGGAGGGCATGAAGTTATGCATGTGCATATTTGTGAGGAGATATGTTTGTAAATCTTTGTGCTGACAATAAAATAGAGAGCTCTAAATAAATTTTTGTGCATACCTGACATTTTCTGTCTGAACTCAATAAGAATGTAAATGAAATTGAACAGTCTGTGTATAAATAAGCTATACACATAGACTTGGAATACATACACTGAAGTCATCAGAAAAAAAAAAGAAACATAGTAAATAAATTTATATTTGACTCAGACCTGAGGAAATGTCTGACAGTGCAAAATGTCATCTTTAACGTGGTTTATACAGACTCCATGATATCCAAAGATGAATGTCAAGCCATGGACGAATAGAAGTGGCACCTAAGAGGAAAAGGTAATATCTTTATTCAAACATACTTGCTTTCCAGTTATGACTAAAAATAAAACATTGCTGAAGAGATTGAAAAAATAACACAGTAAGAAGGTAATATAACTTTTGTCTTCTTGTTACTATAAAATGTCAAGTTCCTGTTGTGTATGCAGTATTCACATATATATTTATAAAAGGGCAACATAGGAACAGAAATGGTATTAAAGTGAAAGAGATATAAAAGAGCTTATTTTTAACTCCAATCCCATTTAATTCTGGGTAACTTGTCAATCTCAGAATAAATTACTTTTTATGCTTCACCATGTATTTTAGGAAAAGTTTCTCTAATTCATTGCTCTATCTAACTATGAAAAACCACCTAGGTAGAATCCAAACCTATTTTATGTAAAAAGGTTATTCAGATATTTGGATTATATTTATTTTCAAAGTGGTACAAAGTGGGTTATTGTTTATTTTTAATAACTGATTACTATTATGAGGAAAGCAATGATGGCCTTAAGCTCATGAAAAATTTGTAAAATATGAAAGAGAATGGCCTCTATTTGGATTAAATTATGTCTTTGCAGCTATGTTAGAAGTAACAGGGGGCAGATTAAAGATTCAAGGCACATATATTCATATTAATCCTATAAACTCATCCATTTCTAACATTTTATTTAAAGCACAATCTAACACAAACATTCCTGACCTTAACTTTGCCAAAGTCTTTGCCTCAAAATCTTAGAAGAAACTAAAAGAAAGTTGCCTTCTTCATTTAAAGAATCAATTGTTATCTCACCTTATTGATACACTTTTATAGTCACCGTATTCTTGTAATCATATGCAGTATATCTATATAACATGATTGTTTCATTATTAAGTGTCTACTACGTTGTAAGATCTTAAAACCAATTAAAATACATAAATAGAAGAAAATTTTGCCTGTTGTCATAAGCTGGTATTTTGAATGTCTTGGGATGAAGAGTCTAATGAGGTAGAAGATATCATTTTCTTAAAATCTATTTTTTTATTATATCTTTATGTAAGGTTCTTAATATTCATGGATCACATTTTTCATGTTTCTATTTCATTAATTACTAAATGTTCTTTCTTTTTTTCTATAGAATATTCCAAACTCTTCATACTAGTTTGCCAGTGCTAAATTTGAAGTAGTTGTAAAAACTTAAAAAAAAAACTAAAATATATGGCAGTAGAAATTAAGCCTTCATATTCAGAAGATATAATGCTTCTTCTCCAAAATTTACGAGGCAAGGTCTAATTAAATAGACTATACTTAGGTCTACTATTATTATTATAGTCTCAAGCATTGAGTTGAGGCAAATAAGTGGATCATATCTCATTGCATGTATATACATAAATGTATGTATATAAATATATTGAAAAGCAGAACTATTTAGTCATAGTTTTTTTCTGCAGGAAAATGATTTCTGTCTTAAAGTCAATGATGCTATAATTTTAAACAGACTATACATGCTTTATGAATGGAATGTAGAGAAACTGGATTCAACATTGTTTCCAAAGTGGGAGTCAAGTGTTCATTTTTTCTTTTGCTGTTGAATAAAGCTGAGGACAATGGGTAAATCAAGTACACAAGGAGTATCTGTATGTGTATTTTCTACACATATATAGAAGATTTACATTTATAGCGATTTAGGAATTCTTGATCTTAATTTAAAGAAGAAATTAACCAGTAAGTTTGGTGAGTAGGTCATCACAGAAGCCTTATAATCCTTAGTCCTCAACTTTGTCAAAGTTTGATAAACATTAATACTTCTTGTCCATGGGAAAATAAAGCAAATAACTAAAATACTTGTATTTTATTTATCTTATTTTTCTCTAAATTAAACAAAAATGACTCAGTTTTCAGCTGTGATATATAAAGAGTTGGAAGTTGTTACTCATGTCCTTATGACAACAAGAAAAAAAGATATTGTGCAAACTGAAAATTGATGATTTTCTTTGGACCCATCAGAGAAGTAAAGTCACTGTGAAACCATCATTGCAATATCTGGAGATACGGGTGAATTTAGAGAGTCACAGGTAAGATAGGCTCACCCAAAGAAGTAACTGTTGGCATCATAATCAATTAGGTCCTGGCCTGTAGAAGCATTTAAACAGTAATTTTGTTGAATCGTTGAAAGATGAATGTCAGCTAACATGAGAGCTGGGAGCTGCAGGGGTGTGCATACTTGCATGGACTTTACATCTGAAAATCATGAGGTTCTACAGGTGAAGAGCCAAGAAGGATCCCATCATGGTTCTGACAGGGCTAGCAAAGGGTAACTATTGTAAAGTATTCCTAGCGTCTTCTCCATAAAATTTTCCTGTTTCACCTAAGGAATAAGGGAAGGCTGAGAATCACTGTGAATGTCACAACCTCAGGAAGACAGGCCCATTAAAAGAATAATAACAGACATAAGATTACAGACTGTCTCCCCCTGCCACACACACCTTAGCACCACACAAATGAAGTATAGCAGTGTGTTGATGTTGAAAGAGCTGTGAGACATGCATTCTACATGAAGAGGAGTTTTTGGGGAAAACATAAGATACAGGGGAGACAAAAACCAGACATTAGAAAAATTTGAAGCCTTCAGACACCCACAGCTACAAACATTAAACTCAGCCCAATTCCTAGTCAGATAAAATAGATACCTTATGGTAAAAACATATTTACCATAGTTTATATTTCCAGACGCTTCATGTCTGGCTTTCAATAAAAAATTACAAGGCTTGCTAAAATGCACATAAAACACTGTCTGAAGTGGCAAAGCACCCGTTAGAACCAGACTCAGACTTGGCACAGATGTTGGAGTTATCAGACAGGAAATTTAGAATAACTATAATTAGTATGTTAAGGGCTCTAATAGACAAAGTATATAAAATGTAAAATCAGATGAGTAACATAAGCAGAAAGAAACATAAGAAAGAGTGTCAGTGGGGGATGTGTGAAAATTAGAACCCTTGTACACTGTTGGTGAGAATGTAAAATGCTGTAGCCACTACAGAAAACAGTTTGGAAGTCTCTCAAAAATTAAAAATAGGATTACCATATGATCAGCAATCCCATTTCTAGTTATGTGTCCAAAAAACATGAAATCGGTATGACAAAGAGTTATTTTTACTCCCATGTTCCTTGCAGTGTTATTCACAATAGCCAAAATATGGAAACAATCTAAGTTGTCTATACACAGATGCCTGGATCTAGAAAACATAGTATAAATATACAACTATACGTTATTGAGCCTTAAAAATGAAAAAAATTTCTGCCATTTTCAACAACATGGATGAACCTGGAAGATATTATGCTAAGTGAAATAAGTCAGCCAGAGAGGACAAATGGTGAATGATGCCACTTACTTGAGGTATCTTGAGAAGGAAAAATTGTGAATGATTCCACTTACTTGAGGTATCTTTAACAGTCAAATTCTTAATAACACAGAAAATAGGGGCTGCTAGGGCCTGGAAGATGGGATAAATGAAAACTTGTTCAAAAAAGATAATGTTTCAGTTATGCTAAGTGAATAAGTTCTAAAGATCTGCTGTACAGTGCCTTTAGTTAACAATACAGTATTATCTAAATTTTTTAAAAGAATAGATTTTATGTTAAGTATTCTAAGAGCCAAAAAAAGCAAAATGAATCAACTACATCAACAAAAAGGGCCACAAGAAAACTCTGGGAAGTGTTGTGTATGTCTATTAACCTAATTGTAGGGAGACATTATGGGTATTTATATATGTCCAAGAATGAACACGTATATCGCAATTTTCATGCATGCATTCATCATCAAAATTAACACGTTAAATATGTATAGTTCTTTGTATATCAATTATGCCTCAAAGAAACTTTTAAAAAATTAAAAGGTTATGATAAAAATAAAATACATGGTAACATAAATTGTTCAGCTGTGGACATGCTTCAACAACAACCAAAAATAGTAGAAATTGTTAGAGTAGATAAAAACAAGACCCACTGTGTGCTGCGTACAAGCATCTCTTTATGTGTAAAGAGATACTTAAGTAAAACAAAAATCACAGAGAAAAATATACTAACACCAACTAGAAGAAAGCTAAAGTAATTATATCAGATTCAGTCAGGGAAGTCTTTAGAACAATGAAAATTATCGAGAACAAAGAAAGCCATTACCTAATATGTGAGACAAAAAACTGATGAAACTCCAAGGAAAAAAAAAGATACTCTATTATAGTTGCAGACAGTAACACCTCTTCTTTTAGCTGAAAAATAAGTAAGGACATAGTTAACTTACATGGCACTATGATCAACTTGATCTCTTCGACATTTATAGAATTATTCATTTAATAACAATGACATATATTTTATTCTCAAGATTTCATGAAATATGCATAGATCATGCAATTATATGCATAGACCATATTCTGGGCCACAAATCACCCTGCAAACTGTGCATATATTATGAAAAAAGATAAATTGTTCTATTGTAAGGAAATGTGCATGCATATGTTTATTGCAGCACTATTCACAGTAGCAAAAATGTGGAATCAACCTAAATGCCCATCAATGATAGACTGGATAAAGGAAATGTGGTACATGTACACCATGGCATATTACGTAGTCATAAAAAAGAATGAGATTATATCCTTTGCAAGAAAATGGATGGAGTTAGAGGCCATTATTGTTAGCAACCTAATCAGGAAAAGAAAACCAAATACCACATGTTCTCACTTATAAGTAAGGCTTAATAACTGCAACACAGGGAACATTTTTGAGTGATGAAACTTCTGTGTATGATGCTGAAATTTTGGAATTTTGGATACATATGAGTATGTGTTTGTCAGAATCTGTAGAGTTTTAATGCACAAAATCTAGACCTTAGTTATTACAAATTAAAATTTTCAAGTGATGAGATCTGAGGATGCCATGCAGAATGTCACAAAACAACGTAGATGTAGTCCAAATGTACGAATTTATCTCACTGAGGTGAGGTGGCTGCGGGAAAAGGTATTAACCTAAGCAACTTTGGAAATACTATTTGCTAATGGAATAGAGTTGTAGCATTGATAAGACCTCATTTTTACCTGAATATAGGTACATATTGTTGCATATAGAAATATTTATGAATATGTGTATACATGGTTTATTAGGCACACATTTTTATTTGCTTGCTTGCTTTTTTAACTGAGAGCCCTGAAAGCAATGCCACACCAGTAGCAATGAGCACATTTAGAATCTAGATTCTAGGATTGGGGTAAAAAATGTACAAGATAAACCTGAAGCATCTGAAGTTCTAGAAATTTAGGAAAATCTAAATAAGTCAACCAAACACACACACTCAGTGATGCATAGCTTTCTACATGTTAACAGCCCCTCTATGTAAAGTAACTGACTAGGCTCTGAAGTTAGCCTGTCTACATTTCAACCTCAATTTCTTTCTCTATCTAAATAGTGATGTTGGAAAGTTTGCTCAATTACTCTATGCTTCAATTAGTTTACATAATTGGAATAATAATGTTTTTCTGCATAGGATTAATATGAAGATTAATGTTGATAATTTGTATTAGTAGCACAATGTCTTTCTCAAAAAAAGGTCTTAAATAAATTTTCTATGTACTATTCATAAAATCTGTTTTGTAAGTTTGAATCATACTATATTGTCTTGAAACCTGATTTTTTATTTTAATGTTTAAAAATAAACGCTAAGTTATTTGTAATATATTAAATACCAAAAAGAGTTCACAAAACATTTATTTTTCTTTCAGTAATTCATATTCTTATAACTACAATTCAATGCAAGATGAAACCAACTTTTCCTATTTTCCACTAAAAACTTCCCTGCTATAAGGGCAAGGAAATAAAATTCCATTTCATGTCGGTCCTAATAGGTACATTTAGTAAACGTAGAATACTAACTTTATTATTTCAAAGGATCTTGTTTCAAAGCCTATTTAATTTCTGTTTGTAGAATTAAGTTACCATTGTTGTGCTGAGACTAACAGAATAGCCTGAAGAAAACTGCCAGGAGGTTAATTACCAAGTTTTCTTGAAAATCAATAGATTATTTTTTCAGCTGCCTTTTCCAATAAGGAAGTCCTTAGGGTATTTATTGCACCAGGAACATTACTATTAGCACGTTTTTATTTTCTCTGAAAAGCTCCATATTCCAAATGAAATTTGCTTCTTAAAAGAGAAAATAAAATACATTTGTAAATCACAACCAAGAACTTTTAAAATAACACTTTCAGTTCACAAATACACTTGCACACTTAAATATGTTGTGAATTTAAAACTGAAGTGACTTATATTTGTTCCAAGTACATCATTACATGTTTTAAGTAGAATTCCCATTCTTTTCTCTCAATGCAATAACCAAAGCTTTGAAATAAAGTATTCAAATCAATTTAAAAATTCAACAAGATAGCTTAATTGCATGATTTATTAGCATTCTGAATGTTTTTAGGGCATGTGAAAGAGGCTACCTATTACAATGACAGAGTTTGAATTGTATCTAAAGGTCTTTTAAATGCGTTATCACTCAGTACCTTTACCCTGCCCAATAAAACTTGGTTATTGGTGACAGTACTTTTACCATTAATATCTTGAGCTTGGCTTCCCGATGCTTCTCAGTGATTCTCCAGGCAACCACTCTCAGTATATTATCCTTGTAAGTCAGGATGAATTTTATTTTATCATTCTGTATTCCATCGAATTCTTTCTCTGTCACATATACTTCTGAGGGTGTAATCCTGATTCTGCTTGAACATTTCCAGGAATGAAGAACTCTTGTGATAGGACAACATCATCCATTTGAGAAAAGTTTTATATAGTGAAGTGTTATTTGTTAGTATAAGCCAAAAGGAACTGAACCATTATTTCCTGTCAATGAAGCCAATTCACCCTCTTCAGATGATTAAAACAAAAATTGGATCTCTTTCTAAAAAGAGTAAAGTTACTGCAAAAGAAACTTGAAAGTTTTGTAGATGTATACACACAAGAAGTAAATAGAAATGCCTCCATAAGCTTGCTGTATCTCAACAGATAATGGTGAATTACACAGTGAAGTAATTCATCCCACAAACTTATACAGTATAATAACATAGGAATGGGATAATCACAATAACAATAACGACAAATGGGAAGGACATGAGGATCCCTGGGGCAGGTAATTTTGAAACGCAGACAGGCAAATGTTGCTAGGTCTTTCTCCCTGGGAGAAAGAAAATATTCTTTTTTTCTGTACCTACTGTTCCATGGGAATGCCTTACGTATTCGTCATTTTCTATCATGCTTGCCTGCATTTTCTTTGATTCAAGTTGTTTCCTTTGAGATATAATGCCTCTTTTACAATAAATTGCTGATCTTTTATTTCTCAGCCTTCTTCTTAACAGTAGAAAGTTGGAAGCCTGAAGTCCTTTGCTTCTCCTGCTGTTTATTAAGTTTTTAAATTGTCTTTTTCTTTTTGCTCTAAGCTGGTAGTGCTTTTGCCAATATAACTTTATTAGACTTTATGAGTTTCTTATATGTCTGTTGTGAGTTCCTTCCATGGTGCAAACACCACATCTATATTATATCTCACTATTTTCCTCTACATATCAAGCTGATGAGAAGCCTTAGGATTCTTAGAAGCCCTTAATAAGATTCTTAAACCTAAAACCTTGATTTGGTTTTTAATACCAGATATCATTTCACTTTGTGAATCTTTGCATGCAGAAGAGACTAAGGATGTGAGTATTATTCCAGAAGATCTAGATGTTCTCTATTTTCTCTAAATTTTGGTTGCAGATTAAAGAATTTCTTTATTGTATCATTTCTCTCCTCATCCCAGGTTGCTAGGGTCAATCAACTGACATTTAGATTAGAACATTCTGCCTAGTGGATTAGTCAGATGTTCAATAATTTAAATATATTTTTCGTTTTTCACAATAGCACAGAAAACCATTTTACTAATTGTTTTACCACTGTTCAAAAACTTGTTCTTTCTCCAGAATGCTAAAATATATTTTTCACCATTTCTCCAGTTGTTATAAAAGTGAGCATCAGTTTTTCAACATTTGCTAACAGTTTTCCTGCCACATTTCCAGCCTCTACATGGATCCAGCCAATGCCAGGTGGTTTACATTTTTGTCATACTGGCTAAAAACAAAAATTATAATAAATTCTCCTAGCTCCACAGGTTGTCAGAGCCTATTTTCTGATGTGGGCAGGTTCAACTGGGGCCGGATGGTCTCAAGTGGCCTCACTCAACTTTCTGGAGTAGGCAGCCTGGTTAGCGTGAGGGGAAAAACTCTTATTCACATATCTGTGATTAACTGTGTCATTTGGGGCAATGGCTAAATGTGTCTCATTATTCAGCAGTCTATCTCAGCTTTTCTCACCAGCTGGGAAAAAGTTGCTAGTGCAAAACAAGGCAAGTTTGTTGGAAAGCAGTTCTCCTTGGGCTTCCTCAGTAACACGAATCTGGTGCTTTCTGGCCTCTGATGGCAGTTTTCTTTCCAACTGTTAAGTGAATGGCATATATATTGGGGTTTTTGCTTGGCAGCACCCAAATTTGATTTATTATTTTTCTTAAGTTAGGTAACTCTTATAACAACCAAATAAAAAATTTCAGAAACATTTCAAGATAAAGTTTATTTTCCCCTCAAGTCATAGTATGAGACAATGGGAAAAGAAAGTAAAAATTTTACTCCAAGCTGTATTTCAAAGACAAAAAATTATGTCAATCACAGTGCCCAGATATCTAGAACTTTGGAACTTTTCACTTGTGACTTTTTAAGTGAAGTATGTAAGTTAAGGTCAGCGTAGTCCAGTCAGTATAGCATAATGAGAAGTACTCAAGCCAGAATGGTTTATTACACACAAATATCTGAGAGAAGAGGACGGGCTGCATCATAAGGCCCACAGGAAGGGAGGTGGGGGATATCTAGGATACAGGAGCTTAACCAGTAAGTGGGAAGCAAAAGGGAGAGATGGGTTCCTATGGGCCAAAGCCTGTATTGGGGTCTAGTGTGTGGATTATATAGAGGTAGATTTCCTATGAAAGGATTGGTTGGTTGATTTAAAGGGAGCTCAAGGCTAAGCACAGAAACTCAGGGGTTACCTTACCAGGTTCACCAGGCCTAAAGCAGAATGAAGGTGATGAAGTGGTTTAGGGTACAGGACCTTATCTACCTATAACATGAAAATGGGAATTATTTGGAGACTGCCTTAATGTATGCAAGTCAGTGGTGGCAAGCCAGGGATAAGACAAGAAGATGAATGCTGAGGCAGTATTAATATGAATGAGAGTTATAATACCAGTATACATTCTAAGTCTCATTCACAATAAGGAAGATGGAATCCATTCAGAAGGCATAGATAAATTTAAGCATAAATTATTGCTGAACAATATAGGAAGATGAAATTGTTATTATTTCTGAACAATTATCTAGCTTTTACCATATTACTCCGTTAATAATAAAACAAAACTATGATGTAATTAATGCCCATTTATTTTTTTTCCAAAATTTTAACATATTTTCGCATCTATTAAAAAGATCTCCTTTTTAATGTTTGGATAAAGTGAAACATGCTTCTATATTTTACATATATTTGAAAAGTACTGATTCTTCTCTTTACACACATAATGACTTTGAAAAGAGGATGCCACATAAATCATGTATATTTTAGCTTATAGTGGAAAACAGCTGAAAACTCTGCTATATGAAGGCAATTTTTTTTTACTTTTATCTGAAAGTCAAATAATTTATGAGAGTATTGATAAGAAGAGAGTAAGATACAGCATTTTTACACATGCATTATGTAATAATAAGCTCATAATAATTGACATTTAGGGAAAGCAAGTAGTCTGAATATCCAGGGATTGTTCTGGAAGCTATGGACAAATGAGAAAGGAGAGTGCCATGGCAGACGCATTTAGGTATTTAAGACCTTCAGTTCATAACCTCTTTGGGAGTGATTGGATTTATGGACTTTATTCTTCTCTAACCAGTGTCCCTGAAACATATAATGCTTTACTTACTGCCTAGAAATGTCTGGTTCCTGATCTTGCCAAAAAAAAGATCCTATTTTATTATTTTGCAAATTTCTGTTTGTGTTTTCTGATTGTACTTTTTAAAGATCTATATATTTCTTGTTTGCAACCACTCCTAATTATTAGACCCTCAATTATGGTTGCTTTTTTAAATCATACAATTATGCTTGGTATTCCTGGTTTTTGAAGCTACATTTAACTTCAGCTTTTTCTGGGAAACTTTTTCAGTAGGAAGGTATTTGTGCTTTACTGGGCTATAAACACACAGATGAGGAAAATAATTTTAAAAATTACCTGCAGAGACTCTTAGATATTATGTGTACAAATACATGTTTTTCTTAACTGTAGCTGAAAATACTGCTTTACTATCCTGAATTAACATCTTCTCTTCAAATGGATATCTCTATTTGAAAAAAAAATTGAAAAGATGTATATTGTACTTAAATCTGTCATGTTCCAAAGAGCTTTAAAACTAATGATTACGGTGTTTAAAAGGCACTGTTATCAAATATCAGACGATAGGGTTTGTTTGTTCAAGTTTAAATGAGGCATGTACTTTTGGAGAACTGAATTTTTGATAATGTTAAAAAAAAATAATATTGGGCTCAAGATTTCTATGCCTACAAGCACTGAGATTTCTACAACTTTACAAATACGACTTCTAAATCAATTAGAAACTAATTAGGAAGTGTTGTCTTTTTCAAAAATGAAAGCATTAGAAATTCAGTGATATTACTTCATTGATCATTTTGGATCATTGATATTCTGTACACAAATGCTGAGATTTCAGTTTGCTTGAACTTAATTTAAATGGCGTTTATTTGAGAAAATACTGATTCAACTCTTGTATTAAACTAATTGCTGGGTTTTAGGGGAATATTTTACACAATAGAACAAAACACAATTATAGAGCTTTTGAAAAAAAAAAGCCTCATGGACTGAAAAAGTGTACCTAAAAAGCAAGAATTGAAGATTCCAGCTTTTAAGATGTAGCTAAATGTGGTAATATACAATTGTGCCTAGAAATAGGAACAGGGCTGATCCTAGTGGTTTGAAACTGTCGCACTTGTATCAATAAACAGACATATGTTCTGCAAAATTATACCCCAACCATTGTGTTTTTCTTACTCACTAATAGCATTAAAGGAAAGAACAAAGCTATTAAAAGATGAAGAGTGAATGCGATATAAGGAACTGTAAAACTTTGGTGCAATACATACGCACTACTCACCTACATGCTTTTCTGTATTTAAATCATGTATTCATATATATCTTACCTTTCTAAAATTTTGTTTTTGAATGTGCATTTATACTAAATATGTATGAATAAAAATTACAAAATATATAAAGAATTTGATTTTTAAATTATATATCTCATGAACATAACTGAAACAAATATTTTATAACACTTTAGAAATAGAAAGGGTGATGGAGCAGATAAAGTTCAATGAATTTAAATTACTGTTTTGGTTCTTTAATATTTATAAATAATGTAAAAATTAGGTGATATTTTTTAAAGTATATACATGTGCTTTTCCATAATAGTTATAATAAAATTATAAATAACTTTGTTTTTGAATTGAACCATTCTACAGATTGGTGTGAGAATCACAAACACAAATGCACCCCATACACACACACACACACACACACACACACACGAAAAACTACTTTTTATTCTGGCTTACAGTAGAAGAAAACTTGTGATTAAACAGTTTTTGACCTGTGCAAAGTTTGCCTGGTTTTTGCCTAGTGACATATAAGCTTGCTCGTTGAAAGCATTTTTGTCCCGTAACACTGAAATGAGCCTTGTCCTGCTAATCAAGCATTTCTAACTGTACAACCCTTATTGCTTCAAAATGCTCATTCAAATATCTAATTCCCAATGTGAATATAATTCATCTGAGTCATTAGATCACCAATTTCATAAACAGCAGACATGTTCAATCTACATGGTAGCATAGTAACAATCTGCTTCATTCACTCAGTAATTACCATCTGTTTTTACTGATGTGGTAGAATCTGCCAATGTCATATAAATGACACTTGGGAATGCTTACAATTAGGAATATTGTAAGTGGTAGATTGTTATTAGTGACATACTACATACACATTCAGGATGGCTCTTAAATTTTGAAAATTTCATTATTGAACATTATAATTATTCCAGTAGAAAATTATACTTACTATTAATAACTCAAAGCCTTTTATTATCTTTGAATATTGTCGAATTTTGTTTTCAGTCATAAGAAACTAAATGTATGATATATTCACATTTCATACCGTAACATATTGTGATTTTAAAATTGTGTCATTTATTCAATCAATACTTGCAGATTATGTAGATACTTGGCCTCAAATAATGCATTAAAGATATTAAAATATTTTAAGCCCTTACTGTCAAAGAATTAGTATCTTTGTAGAATGCAGATAATAATGAAGTCAATTTATTTATAATTCAGGTATGAGTTATGAAACAGAAACAATTTCACTCTCAATAGGGTTGTAGTCAGCATAATTTTCTTAAAGAAATTTGTAAATAAATGAATCTATCTAACATAGCTAATGTTAGGTGCCAACTTGGCTAGGCTATGGTGTCCAGTTATTTGGTCAAACATTGGTCTAAATGTTGCTGTGAAGGTATTTTGTATGTATAATTAAAAATTGCAATTAGGGCCAGGCGTGGTAGCTCAAGCCTGGAATCCCAGCACTTTGGGAAGCCAAAGCGAGCAGATCACGAGGTCAGGAGATCCAGACCATCCTGGTGAACATGGTGAAACCCCTTCTCTAATAAAAATACAAAAATTAGCTGGGCATTGTGGCACACGCCTGTAGTCCCCGCTACTTGGGAGGCTGAGTCAGGAGAATCACTTGAACCTGGGAGGCAGAGGTTGCAGCGAGCCAAGATTGCACCACTGCACCTCAGCCTGGCAACAGAGTGAGAATCTGTCTCAAATAATAATTATTATAATAAAAACTGCAATTAGTTAATTATGTCTGTCTGTTATCTGTATGATAGAGAAATTTATTTTGAGAAATTGGTTTATGTAATTGTGGGAGCTTGGATTCTGAAATCTGTAGTGTAGGTCAGCAAAATGGAAAAACTCAGGCAGGGTTTTTATGTTTCAGTCTTGAAGCAGAGTTTATTTATTTTCCAGTAAATCTCAGCTTTTTCTCTCAAGGCCAACTTATTGGATGAGTCCCACCCATATTATGAAAGGACATCTACTTAAAGTATCTCTCTCTCTCTCTCTCTCTGTCCCTTTCCTTCACCCTACATGTATACATCTCCCTTGATTACATGTAGGAGAGAGAGAGAGAAAGAATAGAAAACCGAATCAATAGGATGGAGATACACACACATGCACATACACACATATCCTGGATAACCCTAACTGATACAGATTTGATCCTGAAAAGTTGTGGGGGATGTTGCTGAAACAAATACCTAAACAGGAAAATGTAGAAGTGGCTTTGGAATCAAATAATGATAGAGACTGGAAGAATTTGAGGCATTTGGTAGAAAATATGTAGATGGCTTTGCAGAGACTGTAGGTATGGATGTTAAAACAGTACTTGTGAGGGCTCAGAAATAAATGAGGAGAGATATAGAGAAATTTTCTGTTGCCTTAGAGAATACATACATCATTATGAAGAGAATGTTTTTGGTGAGGGATATAGAAATAAAAAATATGCTATTGAAAATTGAAGGTGATCCATGTTTATAGTGGCAGACACCTTTTCTGAAATATATTACACAACAAAGATATGTTGTGATCTTAAATCCCCAATACTATAAAGTGTGAGCTTACTTGGAAACAGGGTCATTGAAGGTGTAATTAGTTACATTAAGGTGACGTCATAATAGATAAGACTGGCTCTCTAACCCAATATGACTGTGTCCTTCTAAGAAGATATCCATGTGAAAACAGAAAGCCACACACAAAGCCACAATCTCAAAGGCAGAGATTTCAGTCATGAAGCTGTAAGCCAAGAAACACCAAAGGTTGCAGCAAACAGCCAGAAGCTAGGAAGAGGCGTGGGAGATATCAGTACAGGTTTTGTAGGAAGCAAGGTCCTGACGACACCTTAATTTCAGGGTTTTAGCCTCCGGGACTGTGTGATAAAAATTTCTGTTGTTTTAAGTTACCCCGTTTGTTGTACATTGTTAATAACAGCCTCAGGAAACTAATACAATTTCAGTGCTATAGGTTATTTGAAGCCGTACACAAAATAACAAATGAAAATAAAGTCATGAATTTTTGAGAGAGACATAAGGGTAAGAAAATTCACTTGAAAGGTGTTATATATTCTTCATCATCAGCAGGTAAGATAGAAACTCTCCTTAGTTAAGATAATTTTAGATCTGACAGGATGATACTGGATTCTAAATTCTTGCCATCATGAACCATAGAAGCAATTTACAGAGAGTGGTTATAAAAAGTGAATTATTAAAGCTGTCATTTTTGGGGTAGGGGTACTGGTTTAGAGTCTAGGAAGAGAGCAAAGGTCATCAAGAAATAAGTTAATGTAAGAGTGCTAATTATTTTGATAAGTACAATGAGCTATAAGATCAAGTGTTTAGATATACATATTTCAGCTCTAGTATATTTTGTAGAATAACAATAGAAAATGGCATGCTTCAGAGCTCAGCTGTCCAATTCTTCAGTTTCATTCATCGTTGACAAGTGTAACTTATTGATATTCAGCTGAAAAGATGAATGGCTTGGAGTATTCATGATGACTTCAATCACATGTGTGAAGCTTTGCTGGAGACAGTTAGGGAGGAGGCTGGATCTGGCTGGATTCTTCTCCCTGTCCATGTAGTCTCAGAGTTTGTCAGTCTTGTCTTTCTGGGTGGGGGAGTTGAGATCCTTACACAGCAACTGAAGGCTCCGATAAAGAACAATGCAGAAGCTGGTTTTTTTGATTTTTTGTTTTTTTCTAAATACTAGGCCAGAAACTTTCACAGCATTTCATCTGTACTCTACCTGTAAATAAGAAATAGGCCAGCACAGATGGAAGGAGAGGGGGAATTAGACACATCTCAATTGGAGAATGTTAAAGAGTTGTGGTCATTTTTAATCTGACATAATCTGCCATCTGGTCACAAATTCTTTTTACATGTTTCACCCTCCTCCCATGACCTACAAAGTTTCATATTAATATGTTATCTTCCCCTATTTCAGGAATCACATCTAAATCAGGTCCAAGTATGGATGAGTCTCCTTCAATGTGGTCCCATATGTATGATTTTTCTCAATATAAAAACGTGTGAACTGAAAAGCAGGTTATGCACCTCTCATGCCCAATAAACAATAATAAGACATTCATGGGATAATTTCAATGGTTACTTCCATTAACATAGCCGGGGTGCTGGGTGATGTTAGGGAAATAGTAATCATTGGTTCACTGCAGTGCTGAAATCCAGCTAACCATGTGTCGTCAATTCCTTGATTATTCCTCCTCCCAGAGAAAGAATCTATATAGATCGTGGCTGCAGTCTCTGAAGTTTGTTTCTACTTTATGAGTCATCCTTTATTTTTTCATAAGAAATAGCCTATGTTTCCAGGTAAGTATATTTAGGCTGCTTCTTTTTTAAAAAAATAATTTATTTATTTTACTTTCAGTGCATACTATATCTGGCATTTCTCCCCCATGTTATCCCTCCCCACCCTCTCCTCCCTCCCTACCCCCCATTATCTCTCCCCTACCCCCCCCACAACTGTCTCCTGTGTGTGATGCTCCTCTCCCTGAGTCCACGTGTTCTCATTGTTCAACACCCACCTGTGAGTGAGAACATATGGTGCTTGGCTTTCTGTTCTTGGGTCAGTTTGCTGAGAATGATGGTTTCCAGATTCATCCAAGTCCCTACAAAGGACACTAACTCATTATTTTTTATGGCTGAGTAGTATTCCATGGTGAATATGTACCACATTTTCTTTGTCCAATCTATCATTCATGGGCATTTGGGTTGGTTCCTGGTCTTTGCTATTGTACACAGGGCTGCAATGAACATATGTGTGCATGTGTCTTTATAGTAGAACGATTTATAGTTCTTTGGGTATATACCCAACAGTGGGATTGCTGGGTCAAATGGAATTTCTATTTCTAGATCCTTGAGAAATCGTCACACTATCTTCCACAATGGTTGAACTAATTTACACTCCCACCAACTGTGTAAGAGTGTTCCTATTTCTCCACATCCTCTCCAGCATCTGTTGTCACCCGATTTTTTAATGATCGCCATTCTAACTGGCATGAGATGATATCTCAGTGTGGTTTTGATTTGCATTTCTCTAATAACCAGTGATGATGAGCATTTTTTCATATGTTTGTTGACCTCATATATGTCCTCTTTTGAAAAGTGTCTGTTTCAGGAGAATGAATCCAAGCTGGAAAACATACTCCAGGATATTATCCAGGAGAACTTCCCAAGCCTAGCAAGGCAGTCCAAATTTCAAATTCAAGAAATACAGAGAACTCTACAAAGATATCCCTCAAGAAAGCAACCCCCAAGGCACATAATTGTCAGATTCACCAGGGTTGAAATGAAGGAAAAAAATGCTAAGGGCAGCCAGAGAGAAAGGTCAGGTCACCCACAGAGGGAAGCCAATCAGACTCATAGCAATCTCTCAGCAGAAACTCTACAAGCCAAAAGAGAGTGGGGGCCAATATTCAACACCCTTAAAGAAAAGAACTTTCAACCCAGAATCTCATATCCAGCCAAACTAAGCTTCATAAGTGAAGGAGAAATAAAATCCTTTACTGACAAGCAATTATTGAGAGATTTTGTCACCACCAGACCTGCCCTACAAGAGCTCCTGAAAGAAACACTAAGCATGGAAAGGAACAAGTGCCAGTCACTGCAAAAGCAAACCAGTTGGCAAAGACCAAAAATGTAATGAAGAAAATGAGTCAACTAATGAGAGAGAAAACCAGCCAGTAACAAAATGGCAGGATCAAATTCACACATAACAATATTAACATTGAATGTAAATGGCCTAAACTCCCCAATCAAAAGACACAGACTGGCAAAAAAATTTTTGCAATCTCCCCATCTGACAAAGGGCTAATATCCAGAATCTACAAAGAACTTGGCTGCTTCTAATTGTAGTACATGCCAGGTTCAAAGGCTTCTTTTTATGTTACGCTATCTCTGTATCTTTTACTTCAAGATTATAGCATACCTTTAAAAAATTATGAGCTTCTTGTAGTGTTATATTTCATTTCATTAGTCAAAAGCCATACCTGCAACTCTTTCTGAGACAATACTTCTCATATATATTGGGCTGAAATACAAGGTGTTCTGTAAAAATACCCTTAATATCTTAAAACAATTTTATCTTGTTTCTGTAACACTGTTATAAGCCCTTTCATCTGGAAAAGAGGTTCTAAGAGTCATGTCTTAGTGCTCTTAAGGCGAGAGTCAAGAAAATGTTTCTGTGTCCCAAACTCCCAGAGACATTGATGAGAATACTTTGATGCTTGCCTTCAGAAGCAGCCTGAATTGTACCTATCAGTTTCTGCAGAGCAGCAGGGATGTAGCTGAGAGCAAGATGACAGTTTTCTTTCTTGGTAACCACCATTTAATATTTCCAAAAGATTCTATACATGTCTCTCATTTGACTTTGGAGAAGTAGGTGGTACCCCATAGAGAATAGAGGACATATACACATTATTCTCAATTCCACAATTTCCTTAAAAATGTTCTTTCATATAAATTTCTAGGCTGCTTATATGCAATTAGAGATGAGTAATGGGTATATATAGTCAAACATCTGTGTGGCCTATCCCATAATAAGGAATCCAAGGATGCTTCTAGCATCAATATAAGAACCCTCAGGGTATTTTTTATTTTTTGTGTTTGGCTTTGAGGCTTTAATCTTACCTGACTTTCTGGAACCATGGAAAATGCCACCTTCAACACACTCTTACATATTTTAATATCTTTTTCTTTCATCAAATATTATAAGGTGACTACTTTTGTAAACAAATACAGTTTGTGATATACTTAATTATCCTCTTCCAACTATAAATGGAATCTATAATTTGTTGAATGATGCTATGCATCACAAATTGTTGTAGGTGCTTGCATGTGCATAAGCACAACACTGTACTTTCAAAACTCTTATTAATATCATGTATTTAATGATATTTCTACTGTATGAATAATAAAGCTGAGGATTGGAAGATGCTAACTTATTACTAAGGTCATATAATTCCTAATTATCGAAGCTAAACATTTTTCTCTATATTAGTTCATACAATTTTAAATTTAAAATATTTCCTTTAAATCATGGAGAATTTATGTGTTGAAACATGGTTTTATACTCAGGTCTTCTATTTTCTAAGCAAATCCTCTGCACCACACCGTATGAATTTGTATTTTTTTCATATTCAACTGTGTGAATAGCAATGTAACTAGAATTAGTTCCAGGGTATAGCAATGCCAGAGATAGTAGCCAACTGTGAAAAAAATGATAGATAATGACAGACAACGGATGGCAATTTGGAGAAGACTGGTTAAAGGATATTGGTTCTTTTCTCTGGCTGAATATGAGCTCAATTCTAGGATGTGCAGAAAGAAAGAAGTGAAGATTATTAAGAGCTCACCCAAATACAGGCACTGCATTAAGTGTTTCTGTATATACTGAAGAAAAAATTTCATTTTTTTTTTAGGGAATATGTACTTCTTTAACATGAAGGAATAGATTTTTTTTGTACATGAATCAAATTGTTTCTATGAAAATTGTATGTGCCCATTTTTTTGAGAGGCCAAATAAAGAAATATATTTTATGTGGTTTCACATTAAAACAGTAGGAAACATTTTGAAAATTCAAATATGTTTAATTGCATCTTTCAATAAAAATCTGATGGAAGAAAATAAAGTCAATAGTTTTATTTTTGTATATTTCATGATATATTCATATATATCATGTATCTGGTGTTATCTGTTTTGTATGCCACTGGTGTAGAGCAAAGCATAGGAAATTAATGATAGTACATTAGCTCATCAGAGGGCTATAAGTCAAGATATAGTTGAAATGGAAGAAAACATATTTAATGAAAATATATTGGAGCAGCCAGCAGGTGGAAGAAAAGAAAAAGAAAGCCAAAATGCATTCCATTACTGTCAGTCATAGAGAATTTTAAAAGCTAAGAGTGCCAACTTAGCAATCTCTGCCACTACAACAGGCAGCCCAAGCACTGTATTTTGAATAGAAATATTTTGTCCACAGTCTACCTGGTTGGGCACTTGAACTCTGCAATTATGGTATACAGTTATAGAGCCCTATTAGAGGTATTTCTATGGAATGATGAAAGCAATTTATTCTATTTAAAATATAAAGAGTGTTTTATTATGTTTTCCAAATTAGAGTAAAAGAAGATTTCTTATCTTTAATGCAACAGATTATTAACTCTCTAGATATTAAACTTGCAACCTTTGCTCTAAAACATTGACAAAAAAATATCTTTATCTCAGAGATATCAGGTAGGGAAAGAGTTACTCCAACAAAAGAAAAAAGATATGAGAATATCATAGGACAAAAATGTGACCTAAATTTTAGCCAGGAAATAGAGAGTATGGGAGATGGTTGGAATTAAGAAAACCAAAGCTACAGCAAAATAGTCACAAGGAAGCCTGGGTGTGTGTTTTATATATTGCATTAAAAATACACCTTTGGACTACTCAAAAGAACTAACTAGCTCACTCTCCTGAAAAAATAATAAGGGAAGATCTTCAGGTAAAAAATTAGAGTTTTATTCTTTCTGACATGCCAATCATCTTAAAAAGCTATAATTGAATGTATTTTCAAGATTCATGATGTGTGATTTCCAAAATTTCTCATTTTTATGTTGAAATTTGCAATATCATTAAAATATATTTATATTTTAAATATGTTTTAAAATAGGTTTTTTTTTTTAATTCGAGGAAAAAATCTTGAAAAAAGAATGTCCAAAAGAAGCAACATTTGGCAACAATTTATTCTAAAATTTCATTATTTGAGTCTTCTATGTGGCATTTATACTAATACAACACTGAAGGAAGTTAGACAACTAAAATGATGCTTACCACTCAATATCTGTCTTCCAAACAAGCTGGCAAATGTAACAACAAGCACTCCTTATTTTACCTTGTGGGGATTGGGTCTCAGTGAAAGGATGGAAGAAAATGTCAATATTCTGGCTTCTGTTATTTATGTGATTAATAAAGTTCTTTGTTTCTAACCTTGGAGTCTTATATACAAACATCCGTGAAACTATGTCAGAGTAATTTGTGATTTTGCAACAAGGGACACTTGGATACTTCACAGTTTTAAATATATACCAGATTTTAGTTATTTGTGTATGTTTTTATCTAGTTTAGTAGACATATGTTCTCTGAGGGCAAAATAATTTTTCAATTATTTTTATTATTTGTAGGGGAAGAGCAGAGTATATGCCTCATATTCTTTTTTTTTAATCCTCATATTCTTGGTGAAAGAAATTTGCAGGCAGAAACCATTATTGTAGGGTTTCATTTTAAAAACTGCAATTTGAAAATAGCTCAAGATGACTATTTCATAAGACACCAAGAAATTAGAGATTTTATAGGATAGAATTTGAAAGGAAAAATTCAATTTTATTCTGGAAATTGTTTATGCTTCTTTGATATTGTTGGGAAACTGAGGTTATGCTAATTTCTAAAATGTTTTCTTGTTTTATTTTTCTTTCTTTCTTTTTTTTTTAAAGATGGAGTCTTACTTTGTTGCCAGGCTGTAGTGCACTGGCGTGATCTTGCCTCACTGCAACCTCCACCTCCAAGTTCAAGGGATTCTCCTGCCTCAGCCTCATAAATAGCTGAGACTACAGGCACATGCCACCACACTCAGCTAATTTTTGTATTTTTAGTAGAGACGGGATTTCACCATGTTGGCCAGGATGGTCTCGATCTCCTGACCTTGTGATCTGACCACCTCAGCCTCCCAATGTGCTGGGATTACAGGCTTGAGCCACAGCGCCCAGCCAGTGTGTTGTTTGGTCAGTTTAGATTTAGCAAAAGAAATTGAGAGAAATAATTTTTGCTAAAGCCTTGCTAAAGTCAGTGTAATATGTATAGTCCTTTAGCATCTTTCATATTATCTCATTCATAATCCTTTCTGATTTAAATTCCAATCAAAGTAGAAGTTCATGAGTCTGAAATATTTGATAAATGTATAAATGGAAAAAAAGGCACAGAAAAATTTGGATAGGATTTAGATGAAGAAATGTCTCTCAGAAAATAATATTTTTCAAAATGGTTCATTCAAGCAAAGGGAAAAATGTCTGTTCATCCCCCCAAAAAAGAAATAATGCTGGAAAATGTAAGGAGTAGTGGGTAGTAATAGTAGTGTTTCCAAATGGCCAAATATTTTTAGTAAAGCAATAGAATATCTGTGTAATGGTGGTGAAGAGAAGATGACATAATAAATATTTTAACTACTATATTTTAAACAAACTGGACCTAGGAATTATTTGATTTATTAAAAATGATTTACCAGCGTTTGTAGTAATTTATTAAACTTTGATTTCAAAACCTGTATAGTGCTATAGATGTTTAATGATGGTTTCTTGTAGCAACAATAATTTATAACAAAGGGCAAGTATAAACTAGAATTATATTCTGACAAATGAGTAAATTGGAAAATGTTCTATGTTTATCTTCACATTTATTCTAAAATTATTTACTTATTGCTTACTCTGTGTTAAGCACAGTCTTAGGTAAATGAGAAATAATCATACTATCCAGAGTAGGTAAAAAGCCATTTATATAACTTTTTAATTAAAAGTTACAATGGTGAGAAACATTTTTATTATGTTTTGTTTTATGGTTTATAAATGAATCATATATTCATCTCTTTATGTAATGTAAGAAACTCAGATAAAATAAGCTGTTTTAATGGAATGGTTATGTGCATAAGCTAGGTTGAAAAAGTTGATCAATTGTGTGTATATGTCTCAAGCAAATAGTACTAAAAAGATTGGCACACTAGTATTTCAAGTATTTAATGGATGATGTCTTAACTATTTTGAGTCCTCTAAACATGTTCTTGGTCATTGAAAAGGATACCAATAAAAACTGGTTACATGGTAGCATGTTAAGCAATTTAATACTAAATTTATCGTTTTAAACAGTAATTTGGGGGTACATCTATTCGTATGATAATAGAGTATAATGCAAATGAGGCTTAACCAACAATTTCAAGTGCTTTCATTTCTTTATAAATACCTGAATTGGCACCCTAAAAATTTTTCTTTGGCCTGTTAGCTGTTAATTATTGTAAAAATTATTGCTTTATTTAAGTTAGATTTCTTTCATGGTTTCATGTTCATATGTTAATACAGACACAAAAATTAAATGTGTTTTTTTAAAATCTTTAAATCAATGATAGGAGTTATAGAAGATATAGTTTATTCTATAAACAGTATAGCTGTTTAATAACTATGTATTTTCTGCAAACAGAAAGAGATTAGGTTAAAATTCCATATGAAATTCAGTTTTTTAGCTGTAATCCTATAAATCATTTTCGTCACTACAAAATTTGTACATAAATCTATGAATTGGTGTATTTGTGTTTATGGGGACTTTTCTTTCAAAAAGTTTATTTTAATCTTATAACAGATTTCTCTTTTCTTCTTCTTCCTCCTTCTCCTGCATCTCCCTTTCTTTCTCTCAGTCACATAGGAAGAATAAATAATGCCCCTCCCTGCCAAGATGTTCACATCCTTATATCCATGCACCTGGGGCTATGGTATCCTACCTAGCAAAAAGTACCTTGCAGCTATGATTAAGTATTCTGAGGAAATTATTCTCCATTAAACCTAATAAAATTACATGAAAGTGGGAGTTTACTTATTACCATAGGATTATGAGGAACTCCTGAAGAGATCTGAGAGAAAGAAGGAGACAGAGACAGAGAGATGATAAAACAAACAAAAAACAAAACAAAGATCAGAAAGATGCAACATTACTGGCTTTGAAAATGGAGAAAGATGTCTGATAGCATGGTGCCTCCAGCTTTGTTCTTTTTCCTTAGGATTGTCTTGGCTGTATGGACTCTTTTTTGGTTCCATATGAAATTCAGTTTTTTCTAATTCTGTGAAGAAAGTCACTGAATTGATGGGAAGAGCATTTAATCTATAAATTACTTTGGGCACTATGGTCATTTTCATGATCTTGATTCTCCCTTTCCACAAGGATGGAATGTTTTTCCATTTGTTTGTGTCCTCTCTTATTTCTTTGAGCAGTGGTTTGTAGTTCTCCTTGAAGAGGTCCTCCACATCCCTTGTAAGTTGTATTACTAGGTGTTTTATTTTCTTTGTAGCAATTGTGAACGGTAGTTCACTCATGATTTGGCTCTCTGCTTGTCTATTATTGGTTTATAGGAATGCTTCTGATTTTTGCATGTTGATTTTCTATCCTGAGAATTTGCTGAAGTTGTTTATAAGCTTAAGGTGTTTTGGGGCTGAGAAGATGGGATTTTCTAGCTATACAAACATGTCATCTGCAAACAGAGACAATCTGACATCCTCTCTTCTTATTTAAATATCCTTAATTTCTTTCTCTTTCCTGATTGCCCTGGCCAGAACTTCCAATATTATGTCAAAAAGAAGTGGGGAGAGAGGGCCAAAACCACATTGTACTGGTACAAAAAACAGTTAAATAGACCAATGGAACAGAACAGAGGCCTCAAAAGTAACACTACACATCTACAACCTGACCAAAAAAAGCAATGGGGAAAGGATTCCCTATTTAATAAATGGTGCTGGTAAAACTGGCTAGCCATATGTAGAAAACTGAAACTGGAAACCTTCCTCACACCTTATAGAAAAATTAACTCAAGATGGATTAAAGGCTTAAACGTAAAACCTAAAACCACAAAAATCTTAGAAGAAAACCTAGGCAATACCATTCAGGACATAGACATGGGCAAAGCCTTCATGATTAAAACACCAAAAGCAATTACAACAAAAGCCAAAATTGACAAATGGGGTCTAATTACACTAAAGAGCTTGTGCTCAACAAAAGAAACTCTCATCAGAGTGAACAGACAACCTACAGAATGGAAGAAGATTTTTGCAATCTATCTATCTGACAAAGGTCTAATATCTCTGAATCTATAAGGAACCTAAACAAATTTACAAGAAAAAACAAGCTCATCAAAAAGTGGGAGAAGATATGAACAGACACTTCTCAAAAGAAGACATTTATGTGGCCAAAAAATAAAAGCTCATCACTGATCATTAGAGAAATGCAAATCATAACTACAAATAGATACCATCTCACTCCAGTTAGAATGGCAATCATTTAAAAGTCTGGAAACAGATGCTGGTGAGAATATGGAGAAATAGGAATGCTTTTATACTGTTGGTGGGAGTGTAAATTAGTTTAACCACTGTAGAAGACAATATGGCAATTCCTCAAGGATCTAGAACCAGAAATAACATTTGACCCAGCAATCCCATTACTGGGTATATACCCAAAGGAGTATAAATCATTGGCTTATAAAGACACATACACAGGTATGTTTATTGCAGCACTGTTCACAATAGCAAAGACTTGGAACCAACCAAATGCCCATCAATGATAGACTGGATAAAGAAAATGCAGAACATATACACCATGAAATACTATGCAGCCATAAAAAAAAAGAATGAGTTCATGTCCTTTGCAAGGACATGGATGAAGCTGGAATCAATAACTTAATCCAAACTAAAAATATACTGAAGCAAGGAAGTGAAAGATCTCTACAAGAATAACTACAAAACACTGTTGAAACAAAGGAAAGATGACACAAACAAATGAAAATAAATCACCTGCTCCTGGATCAGAGGAATCAATATCATAACAATGACCACACTACCCAAAGCAATCTACAGATCAAATTGAATTCCTAACAAAATACTAACATTATTTTCCATAGGCTTAGAAAAAGCAACCCTAAAATTTCTGTGAAATTTAAAAAAGCCCAAATAGCCAAAGCAATCTTAAGCAAAAAGAACAAATATGGAAGTATCACATTACCTGATTTCAAATTATATTACAAGACTATAGCAACCATAACAGCATGGTAGTGGTACAAAAGTAGAAACACAGACAAAACAAAGCCAAATACTTACAACCCATTGATGTCTGACAAGGCATACAAAAACATAAATTGGGGAAATGACACCGTATTTGGCAAGTGGTGCTGGGAAATTGGACAGGCACACATAGAATAAAACTGGATCCCTATATCTCACCATCTACAAAAATCAATCCGAGTTGAATTAGAGACCATTTTTATTTTGGCATTGTAATTAAAGGATTAGTAGACTAAAGCTTCTAGATAGCTTCAGGGTCTGGGGTGGTTACCAGAAAGGGGAAGCCATGATTAAACAGTTGGAACTTTCAGCTTCATCCCGCTTCCAAACTTCAGGCATTGGAGAGGTGCTGGAGATTTTCAATCACCAATGGACTGTAATTTAATCAGTCATACATACATAATGGAATCTCCATAAAAATCCCAAAACGATGGGGTTCTGAAAGCTTCCAGGGTGATGAAAACATTGAGCTACTTGTCAGCTGCTGTGCCCAGATGGGGCATGGAAGCTCCACTCTCCTGCTGCCATAACTTAGCCTATGCCTCTCTTCCATTTGGCCGCTTCTTGGTTGTAATCTTTCTTAAAAATAAAGAAACAGTAACAGCAAATAGAACGCTTTCCTGATTTCTTTTAGTTATTCTAGAAAATTATTAAACCTGAGGAGGGAGTTGTGGGAACCCCCAAATTTGTAGACAGGACAGATAGAAATGCAGGTAACCTGGTATATAAGTCAGTTCTCATGCTGCTAATAAAGACATACCCAAGAGTGTGTAATTTATTAAGGAAAGAGGTTTAATTGACTCACAGTTCCGCAGGGCTGGGGAGGCCTCAGGAAACATAATCATGACAGAAGGGGAAGCAAACACATCCCTCGTCACATGGCAGAAGCAAGGAGAAGTGCCAAGATAAGTGGTGCGGGGAGCCCCTTAAAAATCCATCAGATCTCATGAGAACTCCCTATCACAACAACATGGAGGTAACTGCCCCCATTATTCAATTACCTCCCACCAGGTCCCTCCCACGACATGTGAGAATTGTGGGAACTACAGTTCATGATGAGATTTGGGTGGGTACACACCCAACCATGTCACCTGGTGACCGTATTAAGGCTGCTGAAGTAGGAGTAAGCATCTTGTGGGGCTGAGCCCTTAACCTATGGGGGCGTGCTACCTCTGTACAGCTAGTGTCAGAATTGAATTCAATTGCAGGATACCATTTGGTGTTGAAGAATTCTAGAATGAATATTGGAAATTACACCACCATGTATCTGGTGTCAGGCAAATTACTACTTCTGATGACAAAAGGGTAAGGCGAGTTAAGAAGAACTCATATGAAAGATAATTTTAATTTATCAAAATGCTGTGTGGAGTCACAAGTAATAATTTAAATTTATAAACCCTTGTTTCTTTTTCAAAACTGTATTTGCAAAATTAACTAGATTGACATACCAAAGACCATCAAGGGCTATTTGTTATAATATTTTACAGATATATTTGTACATAATCTTTAGAAACCTAGAATTTCTGCACCTGAATATTTCATTGAATATTTAAATTAATAAACCTTTACAAATTTCAGAATATACATTACACAAAGTATTAAAATGATAGATTATTATAATAAAATCTCATGTTAATTATAAAAAATGAATAACATATGAAGTGAGAAGCAATGGGGAAATTAAATAGTCAGAATATACCAAGAAATCCATTGAATTGCATGCATTTCTCTGTAATATCTAAAGAGTCCTACAATAGATTGTAACTAATTACCTTATACCAAGTTATATTCTTGAATTGTTTTAAGGTAACAGATTATTTCTCAATGTCACTTTATCTCAATGGAATTTATTTCTAATACTAGCTATTATTCATCAAGATAGTTTTTGTTTTGTTTTTCTGGAACTTCTAGCGATAAATCACGTTTCTTGGCTCTTGGCCATCTTTCTCCATTTTCTTTTCCTGTTATTTTTTTTTAATTTTCATTTTTTAAATTTAAGTTCTGGTATACATGTGCTGAATGTGCAGGTTTGTCACATAGGTATATATGTGTCACGGTGGTTTGCTGGACCTATCAACCTGTCATCTAGGTTTTAAGCCCCATGTCCATTACGTATTTGTCCTAATGCTCTTCCCTTTTCCCCTACCTCCCACAGGCCCTGGTGTATGATGTTCCCATCCCTGTGTCCATGTGTTCTCATTGTTCAGCTCCCACTTATGAGTCAGTATCTTTCCACATTTGTTCTTCTGGCAGATTTTTCATCCTCCTTTCTTTTTCCTGCTAAGTTAGTATAAAAACTTCTATCTCTAGCTATTTAACCACTATGGGGACTTTCATATGCATATGAATGACCTTTTTCTTTTCTCCCGATAATCTCTTTTGTTTGTTAATTTGCAGGCTCCTATTACTGAAACCTATGATAGTAAAAGTTATTTCTCTCTTGACATTGGTGACACAGCACTCTTAAATTATTTTGTAAACTGAATTTCTTCTATTGGTAATAGGATATTGTCTGATTATAGTCAAATGTCAACATACAATTTTTAGTGATATTACTTTCATTTTTACCAAGAATAAAAGTTGTAATTTTTCACATATATACGTATATATGGAGAAAATTGCCTTGTAGTATAGATTTTTTTATTTCATATATTTTATTTTGTAGTGAAGATTTCAGAGCAATAGTGGAATAATGCACAGCCCTGATGAAGTTTTTTTTTAAGTGTCGTATCTACACTAGCAGCATCACCATCAACTAGGAATTGATTAGAAATTCCTCATCCAGACTTATTGAATTAGACACTCTGAGATGGAGTGGCTGTGGTGGCTCACACCTGTGATCTCAGCACATTGGGAAACCAAGGTTAGCCCTGAGGTCAGGAGTTTAAGACCAGCCTGGGCAACATAGTGAAACCCCACCTCTACTAAAAATACAAAAATTAGCTAAGAAGTGGTGGTAAGCACCTGTAGTTCCAGCTACTTGGGAGGCTGAGGCAGGAGAATCACTTGAACTCAGGTGGTGGAGGTTGCAGTGAGCTGTGATTGCACCATTGCACTCCACCCTGGGTGACAGAGGGAAGACTCCATCTCAAAAATAAAAAAAGAAACTCTGAGATGATCCAGCAATCTGTGTTTTAATAGGCTTTTCAGGTTATTTGGTTGCATATTTCCCTCTTTCCAAGATCTTTTCTGTTTCTCTCTCAATTTATACATCAAAATGTATTAACCTTCTTCCAGCTTGTTTAGCTTAGTCATCAATAGGTTAATGATGTCTTCTTCTTGTTCTAAGTGAAATTACATATTTCCTTTTAAATGACATAAATTTAAAAAAATAATTTCTGGACATTATCTTTCTTGTTAATTCATCCAAGTTTCCAAGAAAGAAAAGCAACTGTACAGATATAAATATATTTTTAAAATTGCACATGTGCTTTGTAGTTAAGCAAGTTTTAAAACTTAGAAACTGACTAAATGAATGGCAAAATTTTGTCAGTTTCCTATGGTAATGATATTATCATAACTTAGCATCCATGATAGAATTATTAGCATGTCAATTATGCTTTGTAATTTCTAATATTGATTTATGCAATTCAATGTCTTGATATTTAAATATGTTAAAAAATTTTTGTACATTTATTTTTAACCTATATTCTAGAAATTAACTGCATAAAGTTGGTGCTACTCTATAGGTGAAATAATTCACCAAATTAAATACTGCTCTGTTGTGAGCTTAACAGTATAAAGTTATGATTTGTTACCCTTTGTAATATTTTAGAAAGTAAAATTATAAAGAAACTAAAGCTCTGTTTAAAGTATTTCTTATGCTATGTTAAAAAAAAAAAAGTTGAATGTTTTCCTTCTATCATGAATTTTCCCAAAAGAAAATGTTTTCACGGAGTTAAAAGAAAGAAATAAATATTTGCCTTTTGGACCTCTAAATGATAATTTCAAAAAATTTATGAGTTGTAAAGTTTATTGGTTGTTTTTAACTTTCTAGTTGCTTGTAAATTATTAAATTATGTGGTGTCTTTTTTGTCATCTCTTTTTATCCCTCATTGTCTTTTCTTCTTAATCTTCTATTTATTATAAATGGACAAATACAACTGCAGAGAGAAATTATACTTACTGCAAAAATACTGTTGAGATGTGGCCTTAATTTAGGCATTTTCATAGAAACAACTGTTCTGTAGTTTTGTTTGAATGATTGTTTAATTTCCTTTCATATCCATGGCAATAGTCAAATCAAACATAATGATACTTTCTTCTGCACCTACGAGGGTTTTCATTCTGACACTGTAGCTACTTCCATTCAGGGACCTAAAAGTGAATTATCACCACTGATCTTCAGCTTGTTATGGCCAATGAGATCCATTTATCAAGTGATAAATGTGCCCTTGACCAGCAGACATACTTTTCTAATACAGTTACTCAGTCAAACCTAACAGAGATGAGAAATGTTTGCCATTAGAGTAAAATAAAGATGTAAAATTATTCCCTTTGTGAAGACCACATATAGCTTGTGGAGTTTTGATATTTATAAGAAATAAAACTAGAAACCTTTGAGGGTTTTAAAATCACTTTTACAAAAATTTCTTGCTGTTTTCAAACCCCTCAGAGTTTGAAATGATCAGATCATGCCTGGAATTGATGCCGTAAATCAATGAAAGACAACTGAAAACCCAGAAGATATGAAATATTTCTGCCTAATACCACCCACAAAATCTTTCTTTTCCAAACTACTTTATTACATTATTTTTATTATGATGATTTTTTGTTACACTATGACTTGGTGTAACAAAAATGGGAGATTTACCCAGAGTGACATTAAAGTTTTGGGAAAGACAAAAAATAATGTAAATGTGCATACAACATAGTATTTCCACCATTAATATTTCTTGCCTCTTTAATCTGTATTCTTCATAGTCCGTATCTACCTTTTTTGGGGACTGGGGCACATTTACAGCCTTTTATTATAAATGTGGCAGAGGAGAAACTTGTACAAATATTCTTCCTCACAGAAATGTCAATAGAATGTACAAAAAAGCTAAGTCTAATATCTTATTGCTGTTGTTGCTTAACTGTGCCGATAAATAAAACTCAGTATGACTCTAGGTAAATATAGAAAAATATGAGAAAAAGTGAATTACTTTTCATACAAACCTTTTTAAACACTAAAAATTTATGTTCTACCTCAAAACATATAATTCCCCTTTCCTTCCAAAAATAGTGCCAATGTCATACAATATTTGCTACTTATGGCCAAAATTCTATCTATAAGCCAGTATGAAGAATTTATTTTTCAAGGTTTTCAGAGATCTGATATTATGATAAAGTTTCTTTATGCATTCAATGTTTAATTTAAAGAGAAATTCCAGGAAAAATATGTATTATACAACCGAAATACATAGAATATAAAGTTATTTCAAATTAGATTAAATTGCTTTCTTAATGTACCAAGAATATTATTGTAACCAGATCAGCTGCAATCTGAAACTCCGGAACTTAGGTTCTTGGCCTCCCAACCCCGAAGAATGGGAAAGGGGGCCTCGGTGTCATGGTGAGTGTTATCACTCAGATAGGACTCATGGACCCAAAGAGTGTGCGGTAGTGCAGTTTATCGGGCAGAGCAAAAGACAGCTTCCATGCCATGGAAGGGGACCCGGAGTGGGATGCCCCTCCAGGCTTGGGTGGTGAGAGTTTTTACCCGAGTTATCCCTCCCCATTCTTGTTTTCATCCAATGAGAAGGGTTCTTTCAAACTTCCTCTGGATTAATTGATCTTTAATTTTTTTTTTTTACTGGATTGGGTACTGTTTAAAACCTTGAGTTACTGAGCCTCTGCCTCCAAGAGCCAGAGGAGGGAAAACTGGAACAAAGGCCCTAAAAGACAGAGGCAGGAAAATTGAAGACAAACCCCCTAGCTGGCCAGAGGCAGGAAAAGTCCTGTGCTCAAAACAAAGCCCCTAGCCACCCCAGAAGTCCCTCTAACAAAGTCCCTCATTATTTTATTAACATTGTGTAGCATATTACCGTGTAAAAGTAATGAAGTAAATTTAAATTATGCTACATATTTATCCAATAAAATACAAATCAAGACATTTTCTACTTACATAAATTAACTTTTAAAATTATATTATTCGAATGAAATACTCCCTTAAATATATTCATTAAAAAAAAATTTATTTCTACTATACAACCAATTTGACTTAAAGCGTCTCAGTGGAGTACAAACAAAAAAAAATCCAAAATTTGCAAATTAGCACCTACTTTGTTAACTTATTTCTAAAAGTATACTTCTCTTTCTTAAAACTACGTATTCATATAAGCTGATTTAAGTTAAACATATGACTGATATGCAAGAATAACCAAAATGTTTTACTTCCTGTAAAAGAGTGTTACAGAAGAGTAAGATGTATGATCAATTTCTATGTATCATAATAACTATTCAAATCATTGTTATTTGTACTTTTTGTTTGGGTAATATCTGATGGAATGGATAGTCTAATAGAAATGATTAGCACTTTGAGATTAGATTGTGATGATAATATAATTATATTTTCCAAGCCATTTACTCGTTTTTTGTTTTGTTGTTTTTTAGTTTGTAGGAAAACTGCAATAAAATTAAAATTAACGAAAAAAGAAAACACAGGCAGATAAATCATCAAATCCTCTTAAATATCTACATTTGGTTAATCTAATTAACTTCTAAAGATACCCTCTTTTATTATTGGCAAATATTATATTTCTACATACAATTACTAGAAAATAATTTGCTGCTATAAAAGTGGCTGGAAATTACTCAAGATTATATTTTGATAATATATTTTTATTTCATTTTCTGGAAAATCTTCTAAATATGATTTGGTAATTATTTTCAAATTTACATGCATGCCATCAGGTTTTATTTTGTTTTGTTTTGAGGCAGAATCTCCCTCTGTTGCCAGGCTGGAGTGCAGTGGTGTGATCTCGGCTCACTACAACCTCCGCCTCCTGGTTTCAAGCAATTCTCCTGCCTCAGCCTCTCCAATAGCTGGGACTACAGGTATGCTTCACCAGGCCCAGCTAATCTTTGTATTTTTAGTAAAGACGGGGTTTCACCATGTTGGCCAGGATGGTCTTGATCACTTGACCTCATTATCTGCCCCCCCCCACTCAGCCTCCCAAAGTGCTGGGAATACAGGAGTGATCCACCATGCCCAGACGTGTTATCGGTTTTAATATGTATTGGTTTATAGGCAGGTAGTGTTTTCACTCATTTGTCCTTGCTTTTATTGCATGACCCAAATAGTGGTAACAGGGTCCAAAATTGCAATGAAAAGAAATAGTCAAATGAATATGCTATCAGAGAGTATAAGTATTTTATACTATGTATAGTATTTAGGAATTTTTAAAAAATTAAAACATTACCTTAAACCTCTCAGTCTCTGTATCTAATATCAGTTGTTTATTATTCCTCCTGTCTCTGCAACTTTCCTGTAAATTCATACTTTTATCATTAAAACTTATTTACTGGACTGCCATTGCATTATCTGTAATATAACAAACAATGTGTACCTTATATAGTAAAGTTTTTAATGTAACTAACTTAGTGATAGTGTCAGAACTGACTCTAACGTATTCTTGGTAAATATACTCATTTATTTAGCATACAATTTTTTAAATTAAGTTGAAGGATGGGAACACTCCCAAGCTCTAAGTTATATGATTTTCAAAGATGGAAAGGAAGGCTAAAAAAAATGCATGCATGTAACTAGGGGGTGAATATAAAAATTATTATAAATATTTTGAAATATAAGTAGAGCTATGGATGTGAGAGTCATCCATTAACCTATAAATACCCAATTATATATCTTTGTCTTATTTTTATGCATATATATTTTTGTCTGATTGAAAGATTAGTATGTAGTATATTTTCAGTTAGTACTTCCATGATTGGAAAAAAAAGTGTAAAAAAGGAATGCTATGTGATATGTATATTATCCATTAAATAAAATTACTAAAATTCAGTTTTGTTTTCTTCAGACAGGTTATTAGGAGAAAAGTACCAAATAAATTTTAAAAATTAATTTTATCTTCTAATTTTTAGGTTTGGACAGTGCATTTATTTTTAATTTGTTGGACCAACCTTGTGAGGCAAGAGTATGTCTTTAGATCAAAGAAAAATCTGATAAAAGTTAAATAACTTGTTTCAGGATGCAACAAAATGGAATCAGATTTTTTTTAAAGGCTATTACTATAGTTATGTCTTTTCTATTTTAAAAAGCAATAAACATACACAAGAGTGCAATGTTGATTTGCCCTACACCTGACAGCTTTTATGAAGTCAAACCCAAAATAAAATATTTCAAAATGGTCCTACAAATTAAACCAATAAATTTTGGTAAAATAGTTCATAATGAACTCCTACTTCCTGATGTAGTGGTGAATAGTCTGAAGTACCTAAATTAAAAGTACAAAACAACTATGTTGTAGAGAGTTAAAAAAAAAAAAAAAGTAAGAAATATTTGGCTCATAGGAAGTACCTGTGCTGGCCACACTCCTGCGCTCTCAGAACCAAGTAAGATGACTCTGGACAGGAATCCTTAAGCACTCACTAAAGTCTATAATGCCCTAAGAGATATAGCTAACTAGGAGCCTCTTGCATTGTGGTTAAGACCTCCTAAGGAGGCAAAGTGGTCCTTGACTTTAGAAAAAAGTAAATGAAAAAATGTGAGAAAAAAAGAATGTCTTGTTTCATCTGTCAGAAATCACTATCTGCATGTTCTTTGTTTCAATTTTTTAAAAATTTTACAGCTTTTCAGGGCTTTGAACTTCATGCCATAGCCTTACTTCCTTGTAATTTCAGCATATAGGAAAATAATCCAGTGATTCTAATTAAAGTTAGAATAAATTAGAAAGCTGTTTTGCCTCTGTTTGACTCTCAAGAATAAAGAGTCAAGAAAATCAGAATTGAGACTCAAGGCCAATCAAAGACTTTAAGGTCCATAAAGTTATTTATTATCTCCACATTTTACTGTTAAGCCTCCTGGATCTACCAGAAACATTTAAAAATACAATGGAACGCACAATTCACAGGTAAAATACAACCTATTTATTTATTCAAAATAATATTCTTATTACATATCAATGATAACATTGTATGTCATTATTCAATATGTTCAACATTGTGTTAAGGAGTTGAAATGCTCAATATTGTTAAGATGTCAAGTCTTCCCCGTTGATCTTTATAGTCAATGTATTTTCAATCTAAATCTCAGTAGGCTTTCTTGTAGAAGTGGAAAACTGATTACACAATTTATATGTAAATTCAAAAAGCATAAAATACCAAAACAGCTTTGAAAATGAAAAACAAGAACAGTTGGAGGACACACAACACCTGAGTTCCAGAATTAATATAAAACCCAGATAATCAGCACAGGGTAGTCTTGCCATAAAGATAAACAAAATAATAAATCAGGATAGAGTCCAGAAATAACCCACACATATATGGTATAACAATTTTTGGAAAAAGAACAAAGTTTATTTAATAATTACAGAATAATTTCTTAAATACTTCGAGAAAAATTAGACAATCATCTGCCAAAACATTAATCTTGATCCCTACTGTATGTAAAATACCAAAAACAAAACAAACAAACCAAAAACTTTCCTTAGACCTAAAAATAGCAAAAATTTAAAACTGAAAAAAAGAGAAAATATTATCAATTTTGAGTTTGTCAAAGATTTTGTAAATAGGACACAAAAAACATAAGGTGTTACAAAATCAACACATAGACTTCATAGTGAGAAATGTTATTCTTAAAAGTCATTATTTTAAGAATGAACAACCAAGATACAAACAGAAAGAAAATGTTCACAAAACAGTATCTGACAAAGGGTTTATTTCTAAAATATCTAAATAACTCATAAAGTAAAAATAAGAAGACAAAACTGAGAAAATGAAGAAAAGATGTGAATAAACACTGCTAAAGAAAATTTACAGATGACAATTAGGCACATAAAGAGATCCACAACCTCATTACCTGTTAGGGAAATGCAAATATAAAACAAAATGAGATAACACTTGAAAGAAAATGAAGAAAAAAAAAAAAAGGAAAGAAAGAGAGAGGAAAGAGAGAGAGAGAGGGAGGGAGGGGAGGAACTGGAGGATCTTAATGAAGAGAGAGTCCATGGAATTAGAGGCCATCTTGGATTTTCCAGCCCCAGTCGAGTTTCCAGGTCATACAACTACATGAATAACCTTAGCTAAACTGGTTGCAAATAGTCAACTCACAAAATAATAAATGATAGCATTAATAATAAATAAATAATATAATAAATGATAGCATTATTGCCCTTTTAAGCTTCAAAGCTTGGAGTGCTTTTATTACACATAAATTGATAACTAAAAAAACTGAAACCACAAAAATAGTTTGTCTTTTGTATCTAAAACTATTAGTATTTTCACTTTATTTTTTCTTTCTATTCATCTTTTTTCTCCTCATAATTTTATTCTTTCTCCCATCCTTTCCTTCCTCCCTCCCTCTCACCCTCTGTCATTATTTCTTTCTTTGTTTTTACTTTATAATGTTTTTGAATCCTCAGAGCCATTATTCTTCGACTAATATTGACTTCAACAGAGAGACTTTAACACACACACATACACACACACACACACACACACACACACACACACACACACACAATGTATATTTCCAAAGACTCTCTCCCTGACCAAACTTTAGTCGCGATCTTGAGAACTTTCTTCTTAACTAGGCTTCAACGTTGTCATGGAAACCTCGATCTACAGAGCCCAGTTTTAGCAGAGACTCTTGCTAAGCCAACTTATCAAGAATCCCCTACCTTTACTATCTAATCAAATCATCATCTCTCATTCTTGGTAGATCAACTTTATCGTGCCTTCATCAACAATTTTGTTAAGCCAGTTTAGCAAGAATCTTGGTAGCTAACGAAGTTCCTTTTAACAAGTTTCCTGTCCACTAACCCTCTAACTCTACTCTTTAGCTACATTTTTAACTGTCCTTGCTGTATTGTGAGTTGAGTTGCATCCCTCTCTCCTCTGCATTAGTTGTGATTCTTGCTGCACTAGTCTTGAATAAAGTCTTCTTGCTGTTTATAACAAGAGTCCAATGCCATACATATGTTTTCTTTTTAGTACACAGATTGTTTACTTGTACATCAAAAATAATTCTTAAATTTTAAGACCCCTCTTGGTTTTATTTATCTTATTATTAACACTTTGAATATCATATATTTGAAAATGTCTATGTATTTGTTTCCTTCAAATTCTCTATATTAAATGTTCTAAAGGTAATAAATACAAATAATTTTACCTTGTAATTCCCCTTTTCTCTCTTTCTCTCTCTGTTTCTCCATATAGATATATAGTTTGTGTGTGTATTTTTAATTAGTAAATGATGACATTTTAATTTTCTATTTGTATATTACTTACTGAATTATTTATGGACAAGATGCTGGCTTTTTCAATGAGTTAGTGTTGCGTAACCTTCATGTTTCATACTTATGGCTTGCGTGTATACTGTTCATATTTTCATATGATCAAAAAAATCAGAAATAAATGCAAAATTATATCAAATAAATTGCAATATTTTGTTAATGCCTGCATATTTTCTATAAGTTAAACTTTCTATATGTTTGAATTTTCTCCTCTAAATAATGGTTAATACATTATACAGACTAAATTTCAGCCCAAAATTCATATATTCATGGATGATATATAATTTGTATGTCTCTTTATTAGTTACTTGAAAGCAAATTTGTTCTTAAAGTGAAACAAAATAACTATTGATGTTGACTGCTATATTCCATATATACAGAATGTAAATGATGCGATCTTGAACAAAGCCATTGTGTTATAATATGGATTTACTATGCTATTACAAAGAACATTAATGACACACATCTGTTAGATAATTTCTGGGGGAGTGATTTATGTTACTCATTGTTTATTTTATGAAGAAAACTCACAGTGTCACTTTTCCTTTAACTACATTTGCTCTGTTATTAAAAGCTTCAACAAGCTCATCCTGAAAACACTGGATAAGAGATATTTTAACTTTCTAAAAATGCTGAAAGAGTAATTTGGCAAGAGAATATCAAAATATAAAAACAACCTTAAGCATTTGAACTAAATCTAGACATGGAAAACATATTACGTAGCTACAGTTTTATTTCTTACTACATGTGGAGCTCAAAATGAAGAGTATATCGATCAAACTACTTAAGGACACACTAAAATTCCTCCAGGTTGTTGCTATAGTATAATGAATGCCCACAGCTCAGGACACATTATAATGTTTCTCTGAAATATTTCCTGTCATGAAATATATTTTAGAATCTTATTATCTTAGGTCATTTAGGCTGCTATGACAAAACATCATAAACTGAATGGCTTCAGTTTGCAAACAACAGAAATTTATTTTTCACAGTCACGGAGCCTGTAGATTTTTTTTTCTGTAAAGTAAAATGTATAAATTAATATAAACAGTTTCTTTAAAAAACTGCAATTTTCTATGATGGTTATGCTATTGTATTTTTTTTGCTAAGCAATTCAGTTTAAATTTTATTCTAACTGAAAATTACAATTTATTTTAATTGTCCTTTTTGGATTGTTCAAATCTTCACATCTACTAAATTTGCTCATATGATATGCTTTTGCAAAAACCTGGCATAAGTTTTAGCAAATATATGATCATGACATTGTCATCTGTGCTAAATTAATTAAAAATGACATAGTTATAATTTTTCTTGTCAAGATAATTTGTGATGTTGGAAACTTAGAAGGGTGGGGTGGGTAAGAGGAGATGGTTGGTAAGAAATTACTTAATGGGTACAATGTACATTAATTGGGTGATGGATACAATAAAAGCCTAGATTTCACCACTAAGCAATATAACTACCTAACAACTGTATTACTACTCTGAGTACCTTGGCTACTGTGGGGAATGGGAGTTGTTCTCAGGCCAGTGGATTCTATGTTCCTTAGGCGATCATGGCCACCTCTTCTATATCATATAGTTCACCAGGGAAGTGAGGGATCAACAGTAGTCAGAGGTCTTACCCTGCTCCCATGCAGTTGGCAAGGCCAGTCTCATTCCAGCAGTGCCATGCTCAGACCTTGCCTCAGGCTGTGAGCAGCTCCACTGAGAAAGCAAAAGTGGCTTTCACACCTCACCCTTCCACATCTGCCCACTCCATCAGTGGCAGCACTTATGTTCCTGCACTCACTCATGTCAGCAGTATCCTCCACACAGCCCCTGGATTTTTCTCAAGAAAATTTGTCCCCAGTTGAAACTTTTGCCTAACTCTCTTTTGCCTGATACTCAAATGCCAATTTTCTTCTTGCTTTTATTTGTCTTGTCTTTATGTTTAGACACCTTGTTTTATTTGAGTAGCATAGAAATAATATTTATTTGGGTTCCTCCCTTTAAGACAATTTAAAATTTTTAAATTGGTGACTTGACTTATACATACACTCATTAGAGAATATAATTATTCTAATGTTTAAATTTTATCTAAAAGTATAATTTTTTAAAATTTATGTGTACTTGTTAGTTTTACACAATTTTAATATGTGTAGTCAACTGTTTCTATTAATCCTTTTTAGCTTGTAAATTTTTATTGATATACTTTGCCTTATATCGTTTATAGTCTAATCAGTAAAAGAATGCTTTTTCTTGTTTTATGTCTTATTTTCCTATATTTTAGTTTCATTATTTCTATTTTATCATAAATAAAATATGTAAATGGTTATTATTCTGTCTTCATTCTAACCTATGATCATATATTTGATCTAAAATTAAATATTTATTCCTGGAAACACACAAACTCCCAAGATTGAATCAGGATGAAATTGAAATGCTTAACATACCAATATTGAGTTCCAAAATTGAATCAGTAATTAAAAAAAAAAACCTACAAAAAAAAATTCTTGGACCAGATAGATTCACAGCTGAATTCTTCTAGATGTACAAAGAAGACCTGGTAACAATTCTACTGAAAGTATTCCAAAAACGTGAGGAGGAGGAACTCCGCTTTTACTTATGCTAAAAAGCCAAAGTCACCATGATGCCAAAACACAGAAAGATACAGTGAAAAAGGAAAACTATAGGCCAATATTTCTGATGAACCTGGATGCAGAAATCCTTAACAAAATATTAGCAACTGAATTCAATAGCATACCAAAATTAATTCACCATGATCAGTAGGTTTCTTCCTGAGATGCAAGATTGGTTCTACATATGTATATCAATAAATGTAATTCACCACATAAATAGAATTACAAACAAAAACCATATTATCATCTCAAAAGATGCAGAAAGGGCTTCTGATAAAATTCAAAATGATTTCATGATAAAAACCTTCAATACCCTAGATACCAAAGAAACATAACTCAAACTAATAAAAACAATTTTTAACAAACTCATAGACAAGATCACACTGAACAGGAAAAAGATGGAAGCATTTCACTTAAGAACCAGAACAACTAGTATGCCTTTTATCACTACTCTTATTCAATGTAATATTAGCAATTTTAACCAGAGCAATTAGGCAAGGGTAAGAAATAAAATGAATCCAAGCAGAAAAAGAAGCCAAATTATCTCTCTCTGCTGATGATATGATCTATGGCTAGAAAACATTAAGGACTACTCCAAAAGGTTCCTGGAACTGATAAACAAAATGTACAAAAATGATTAGCATTTTTATACACTAATAATTTAAAGCTGAGTGCCATATCAACAATGCAATCCCATTTACAATAGCCACAACAATTAAAATACTCAGAAATGGCCAGGCGCAGTGGCTCACGCCTATAATCCCAGCACTTTGAGAGGCCGAGGAAGGTGGATTACCTGAGGTCAGGAGTTCGAGACCAGCCTGACCAACATGAAGAAACCCCGTCTCTACTAAAAATACAAAAATTAGCCAGGTGTGGTGGCACATTCCTGTAATCCCAGCTACTTAGGAGGCTAAGGCAGGAGAATCACTTGAACCAGGGAGGTGAAGGTTGCGGTGTGCTGAGATGGAGCCATTGTACCCCAGTATGGGTAACAAGAGTGAAACTCTGTCTCAAAAATAAATAGATAAATAAAATAAAATACTCAGAAATGCATCTAACATCTCTACAAAACACTGTGAGGTGAAACATCTCTACAAAACACTGCTGAAAGAAATAATACAAGCAAATGAAAAAACATTCTATGTTCATAGCTATTTTCTTTTATTCATTTCATGTGTATTTATTTTACAAATTTGGAATGAATTCCTAAAAACTGTCTTCTCTCTCAGTGTAAAGAAAATAATTTTATTAGTGGATGATTTTAGTTTTCTGAGAAGGCTGAAGAAGAAAGTCTGCAAATTTCTTTTTCTTGTTCTTTTTGATTTTCACAATATACATTTACTTCTATTGCTCTTATTTTGTTATAACATCAGTGTAAATAGATGGCTAACGGTGGGAACCAAGTTTCTCATTGTTGGAGTTAGAGGTTGCAAATAGGCTATATGGTAACATCCATGTGGTGATATATCAAAGTTGGATACTTCTCTTTAAACTCAGGTAGCTTAACGTAGATACAGAGACCTTTGCAGCAGCCCTTCCAATCATAAGCCTGGAGGCCTAAGAGGAAAAATGGTTTCCTGGGCTGGGCCCAGGGACGCCCTGCTAGGTGCAGCCAAGGGATTTGGTGCTCTGTGCTGCAGTTTTCCAGCAATGGCTAAAAGACTCTAAGGTACAGCTGAGGCCATGGCTTCAGAGGGTGCAAGCTCCAAGCCTTGGCAACTTCCATGTAGTGTTGAGCGTAAGGGGACACAGAAGTCAAGAATTGGCATTTGGGAACCACTGTCTAGATTTCAGAGGGTGCATGAAAATGCCTGGATGTCCAGGCAAAGGTGTGCTGCAGGGGTGGAGCCATCATGGAGAACCTCTGCTAGGACAACGTAGAAAAGAAATCTGGGGTGGGAGCCCCCAGACAGAGTCCTCACTGTGGCACTGCCTAGTGGAGCTGTGAGAAGAAGGCCACTGTCCTCCAGACCCCAGAATAGTAGGTCCACCAACAGCTTGCACCATGCACCTGGAAAAGCAATAGATACTCAACACCAGCCCATGAAAGCAGCCAAAAGTGGGGCTATACCCTGAAAAGCTATAGTAGTGGAGCTGCCTGAGGCCATGTGGCCCACCTTTTGCATCAGTGTAACCTGGGTATGAGATGTTGAGTAAAAGGAAATCATTTCTGAGCTTTAAGATTTGGCTGCCTTGCTGGATTTTGAACTTTCATGGAGTCTGTAGCCTCCTAGTTTTGGCCAATATCTCCCATATTGAAAGGGTGTATTTACCCACTGCCTGTATCTTCACTGTATCTAGGAAGTAACCAACTTGCTTTTAATTTTGCAGGCTTATAGACAAAAATGACTTGCCTTGTCTCAGATAAGACTTTGGATTCAGAAATTTGAGTTAATGCTGAAATGAGTTAAGACTTTGGGGGACTATTGGGATGGCATGATTGGTTTTGAAATGTGAGGACATGAGATTAGGGAGGGGCAGGGATAGAGTCATATGGCTTGGCTTTGTGTCCCTACCAAAATCTCATCATGAATTGTAATAATCCCCCACGTGTAGTGAGAGAGACCAATTGGGAAATACTTGAATCATGGGGGCAGATATTTCCAGAGCTGTTCTTGTGATAGTGAATAAGTCTCACAAGATCTGACCGATTTGTAAAGGGGAGTTCCCCTTCACAAGCTCTCTTGCCTGCTTCCAAGTAAGACATGACTTTGCTCCTTATTCACCTTCTGCCATGATTATGAGGCCTCCCCCAGTCAAGTGAAACTGTGAGTCAATTAAACTTCTTTTCTTTATAAATTACCCAATCTCAGGTATATCTTTATTAGCAGCATGCAGACAGATAAATACAGATACCCATTGTTCTAATTCTCAGTTTTTTCAAACATTCCCTTACTTGAGGTGAAAATTACAATTTTTGAGAAAAAATTTCAAAAACTAAATAGCTTATCACCGTTTTCAACTTTCAAAATAAAAACTTTTGGTATCAGGAATTTCTTAGGTTATATGGGAAAACAAATAGTACATAAAATCTATTATTGTAAGTTCAATGTGATGTATAAGAACTTACAAATGGACATATTTGCTATAGAGTGTGTTTGCTACAACATTAAGTGTTGATAAATAGTGCATGCCGTTTGTCATGTTTTGGTTAGTGAAATATACAAAACATGGATGATACTAAATACTGTAAGAATTAGCTAGGAAAGATATTACACAAATAAATCATATCTAAATTTTTATTAGTGTAAGACAAATAGCTTTATAAAACTATTTCAATAATGTACCATATGTTGATTTGATTACCAAGAATAACAATTATTTGTAAAAGGAAAATTATATGAGTCACTACCACCCCTTGAGAAATTAAATATCAAAATCTTTTTGTGTCTTGTGTTTAATTTCAATTCCCTGTACCTTTAAAAGAAGAGCCTTGTGATTTTGTATTTATTCAAATTTAATCTCTAAAGTCTTTTTGATGAGTAACAAATCAGTTTTGTGTTTCTGAACACAATTAGTAGTTACCCTTTAATTTTTTAATAAAAATGCATTTCATAGGCAGAAAAGAAAATTATTGATCAAATTATTAGACATGTAGGAAGGCAGTAGATTAATTAGTGGTTACTTTTTGAGGATTACCTGTTGGAATGACTAATGCTAATTTAAATAGCTATTGTCTCACTTTTTAGGCAACAGAAGTGTTTTCAGGTATGTGGATGACATAGAGATAAAATTCCTGCTAGTTATTAGAGTCATTAATCAGCATCTTTGTATAAATACACACACACACACAGACACACACACACACACACACACACACATGAATGCGACTATTGTATTTTTTCAAATGTATCATAATTTTTATAATGACATTTGCTTGATACAGGGTGATGGATACTATGATTTTTAAATAAATGTAATTCTTTATTTATAGTGTTTTTCTAAAAAAATTAATTTATAAATTATTATATGTTTTATATATAGTTTATTTTAAAATAGAATCCAATTAGAAAGAAAGAATTTTATGTAATCTTCAAGAAGCAAGTGTTGTTACTTGTTTGGGTGCCTTTCAAAATATCCTCACAAACTGTCTTTCCTAATATCACTGAAAAACATAAGTAAAGCCTTACTTTTCAATAGTAAGATTGAAGAGAAAATGTTATTCCTTTAGACTTCTGTGTCATAAATTTCCTTTCTCATGCTAAGCTTGAATTGTTTCTGCATTAGGTTTAAACATAGATCTTAGTTTGACATTTTGTGAATAACAAAGCACATCTTTCACATGACAAGGCTTCTTATTTGAAGAAAATTAGTACATACCTTTCTTGACTTTCAATTAATTATCTTTATGTAAAATTTTTTATTTTGCCTTCCCAAAAATTGAACATGTTTTATTTTCTCACAATTTTATTATTTATTTTATATCTGCTTAAAGATTGTGGTGACCTTAAACATTTATATTTGGTCATGAGAACTGTAAATATGAGTACTTACACTTTACTTTCTTAAAAAACAAAAACACCTTCTTTTCTAAAATATCACAAAGTATAATAAGTACTTATCAAAATAATCAGGTCAGAAACATATGACTCAAAACATATGTAACTGTTAAGTTTGGCCTAAAGATGCCTCCTTGTAAATACAGCCAAAAGGTTTCTCTGTAAACAGAGAACTGTAACCTAACTGAATGTGTAAACAGACAATAACTTACTCTTTTACTGATCGCTGAATTTCACTCAATCACAAGTGGTCAACTGTTTGAACAATGTTCAAATAAGAAAAGTCAAGCTATACACAATCCTATTGTTTTTGTACCTCACTCTCATTTTCTGTATGTCACTTTCATTTTCTGTACATCGCTTTCCTTTTTTTGTCTGACTCTTTAACCAAGTGGCAAAGCTGAAGTATCTCTAAATCTCTTCTTTTTCAGAATGCTGCCTGATTCATAAAATCATTCTTTGTCCAATTAACCCACTTATGTGAGGAAATCATTCTTTGCTCAATTAACCCATTTATGTGAGGAAATCATTCTTTGCTCAATTAACCCATTTATGTGAGGAAATCATTCCTTGTTCAATTAACTCGTTTATGCGAGGTTGCAATTTTTTGAATTTTTGCAATCAGACCTTGACAATCACTTTGAGCAGTAGGATATAAATAAAATCCATATGCTTAGCATTCCAATAATGGAACAGTAGGCATAAATGGGTTTTAAACTCTGTTGAATTTAATTTGTCTAAAGTTTCTCCTTTAACAGATGGTGTCAGAAGTGGGATCTAGAATAGAGTTTCTAGAGACTCACAGGAATATTGAGTGACCAAGGAAGGTACTCACTGGACCCATTGTTTCCATTACTCTCTCTCAGCAACTAAGGATTATGGGAAAGTAGTTATATCAATGCTTACCAATTTATGTTTTGAGTATCTCTTGTTTGAATATTTTTTTTTTAATTTGAACTGAGTTTGGAAGTTTCAACGAAAACTGGATTATGTACAGGATTGTAACCGGGTCACCAGACAGAAGGGAGAGCAGAGAGGCATCCTGAAGATGCTTCCAATTCCCTAACTGGGAGGGGAACCCACTCAGCTCCCTCCCTGTCTGAATCTTTTCCCCATATGTCCCAAGGTTCTTGGCCTCCCTTGCCCAGGAATGGGGAAGAGAGCCCTGGCAGTGCAGTGAGCTTAGTATTTAAGTAAAGATCGGACTCAAAGAGTTTTGCAAAGAGTGATTTATTAGGCAGAGAGAGAAAGAGAAGTAGAGAGAGATCCCACACTGTTGTGGGAGGGGATCCCAGAGAGTGAAATTCCCACAGGTAGAGAGGAAGAGACAGCTCCCATGTTGCTGTGGGAGGGGGATCCAGAGAAGGAGCCCACACAGGTAAGGGGCAGTGGGGTTTTAACTTGGAAGTTATTCCTGTCCCATTCGTGTTCTTGTCCAATGAGAGGTGTTCCTTTAAACTTTCTCTGGAGTGATTGATTTTCGACTCTGATGTTGGACTGTCTGTCTGGCCCAGAACAGAGGCCCTTCCGTCCAGAGCTTTTTGCAGGCTTTTTTAAACAAAGGAGCACACCTGAAATTTTACCTAGCCTGAGGGTGGGAAAGTTAGACAAAGAACTTTAGGTTCCCATATGGGGAGGTGGATGGAAGCATGACACTGAGAAGTTCTTGCCTTTGAAAACATGCCCCTTGTGGACCTGGGAAGACAGGTTTTTTTCCTTTAACATAGTCCCTCAGGATCAGATAAGTCTGATGATTAGCTGGCTTGGATCCCATTAAAGGCGTCAGGTGTCTGACTGTGTGAGTCGGAAACTGGCAGTAAATGGCAATATTGAAGGAGGTTTGAATTCTGGCTTTGAGGAGTTTTTTTGTAATCTATCTTATGTGTTTATTTTTCTTGCATTCTTAGATTAAAAAAAAAATAGTTGATCAAGAATACCTGAGATCCAAAATCAAAATTAAATGTAAAAATGTAATTCTTAATTTCTGAAGAACTTGTAATTTCAACTTCTAGCTAGGCCCGTATTTGCATGTGCAAGTATTAGGGCCCAGAAGCAGCAAACACTTTTACAAACGGTGAAAACTTACTAAAGGTTATTTAGAAATAATGTTCCAAATAAAACACACTGCCCTTTAAAAAAATGTACTTAAAAATGAGGGCTTCCAAATTAGTCTTATTCAGCATGTCTATGAATATGTATAAGCTTTCAAAAAGATTTTGAAATTTTTATTTCCTCTTTAAAAGATTCTTTATAAAATTCAAATAAAAAACTTAAGTGACTAATTGATAACAGAAATTTGATATGCTTAACTTTTGGTTTTGTTACTATCCTGCCTGAAGTTGTAGAGAAAGCTATCCTGGATAAACTGTTTAAAAAATATAGGTCTTTAGGGAAAGTAGGCTTGCTTCTTTTTCAGAGCTGTTCATGCTGAGTCCAGGCATAAAGAGTGCTTTATTTGCCCTATTTCTTAGTAGACTCTGTCCTAAACTCATTTTTTTTTTCTGTAAAGGAAACAGTAGCTAAGTTAAAAAGACTACCTACTGAAATAAATAGGTCTCCAGAACACCTTTCTGACATTTACTTGTCTTGAAATCCTTTTTAAAAAGAAATTTGCATCTATGAAGAAAATTTTGATTTGTAAGTGTGTCAGAGAGGGAAGACTGAGTTGAAATTCCTACCATTGTTTGAAATTGACATAAAAGTCCTATCTTTGTTCAAGATGCTTCTCTTGGCCATCTTGTTTTAACTGGGCCTTTATGTACTACCTTTTTCAATGATTTGAACAAATGACTTTTCAAATATTTGAGCAATATTTAAAGCTAAAGTGTCAGCTCTGTGCTTTCAAGATACTAATTTTCTACCTGGTAACACCTGAGTCATCCTTTTAGAAATGTAAATTTAGGGTTGTTTAGCTAACAATTGCTAAGGCCAAGGAAATAGGTCATTTGAGGATTGATAGGCTGAATGGGGGAAAAGAAAGACTGTTTGAAACCTGGAAAATGAGAATTCTTTATAAAAGCTAAGATCCACCTCTGTTTGTCTGTCTATATTTCTAGAGGCGTTACCTGTATATAATAATATTTGACAGAGACAGCTTTAAAATTGTTGGTAAAATAAAATAGAAATTGCTTCAGAATTTTCAGTTTAATATAATTCAGACATTTTTGCATGTGTCTACTGGTCAGACAGGTTTATGTTGTCTCTGCTATGTGTTTTAAGGTCATGAAACTGCTGCTTCTGTAACATTTCTGATATTTGCTTGCTATAATCATTAGTCTACGTTTTCAGTATTGAGCCTCCAGATTCTAAGATCAGGACAGGTGGCCAAGATGAGGCCTGAGAACATGTCCTCTGTAAATACACTACCAGCTGCAAGGAAAAGTCAAACTCACTATAATTCCTTCCTCTATGGCCTAAGTTTGCTTCCTGGGAGGTCTTGGACCCTCCACACATAGCCTTTACAGTTTTACCTTCTGTCCTGATATGTAAATTCAGGACCCAGATGAGCCTTGCCCTTCATAAATATCCTTGGTGTCACACGGCTACTGGAGAACGATGATGACTGGGGTAGACATAAGGGAGGGTACCTGTGTCATCATTTTGAAATACATTTCACTTTTCCATAATTTGAAATCTTAAAGTCATGTTATATTAAATGATAGATAATTATAAAATTTCTAAGTCATTTGTAAGTAATTAAGGAAACATTAATTACTAAACATAAGTTTCAGCTGACATACTTTGTCATCTAATTTTTCTATAATATAGAAAAGCTAAATATATCTAGACCTGTTAATAAACAAAACATTGAGGTAACATATCATTCTAAAATATTATGAAATGGCTTTTATTTATAAATACTGATATTAAACAGTACATAATTACTACTTCCTATGTTTTCACTAAAAATTAGTCTTCCTAAAAGTTAAAATTATAGTTAATATGCATAATTAAAACTACTAGATATAAAATATTCTATTTAGAAAGTGTATATAAAACAGCAAGGTAAGCTTTTAGTGACAAAAGTTGTAAAGGCATAAAAATGGATGTTTTTTAAAACAAATAATTTTGTCTAGTTTCAAATTTACTTAAATATGGCTTTGAATTAAAGAAATTAAAAGATATTCAAATATTATATGAGATTCATAAAATTTTGATAAATCTTGGTATATTTTATCAGTCTTAATTATGGTAATTATGTTAAATTATTCTAGGTAATGGAAATAATTTTCTCATCAACTGTGTCTTTATGACCATTTTAAGTTGTTTCTACAGTTAGTTGTTTAACTCTGATACAGTTTCTGTAAGCTCTTCACAATCAGGTAAAATCCTAGGGTATTATTTCTTCAAAAAAATCATGGAAAAGATGGAAAAGGCATTAACAAGCACTCTTGAATACAAATTTCTGTTAACTATAGGATCAGATCATTTGGTCTGAGTAAGAATTTCCAAACCTCCAGGAGACTGATTGGTTCAGAAATCTGCTAACTCAAGTGGTACAAAATTTAGTTAAATACCAAGGAAATACCCTGCAAGATTTCATGCTAAATCAGCCAGCACTAAAATTGTTAAAATATGCAATTTGGATGAACTCCATGGCACAAGTCAAATTATCAGTAATAACCCATTTATTAAGCAGTGTTAGGAACCTGAATTAAGGAAAGAAAATTGATATTTAGGAGCATGTAAATCCAGTATTAAGCATGGACTCATGGAGAGTCAATTGTTTTTTTGCTCAATTAAACGTTGTAAAATTTAATTTGTTTAAAGTTTTTATTTAACACAACTAAAAATCTATCATTCCCAAACCACATAAACTTACGTGATTTTTAATTAGAGTACTACCAAAACTGCAAATAATCTTATTTGAAATAGCCCTGTTAGAGCTCCATTGGCAATAATGTCTGGGACCACTGTCATTTACATCAATTGCCTATTTACTTTTAAAATAATTGAAAAAAATACTGTTTTCTTTATGTTATGAAAACTTGTAAGTTGAACAACAATCATATATCCTTTAGATGTAAAACTAATTCTTCACAAAGTGACCTATTTTCCAAAGATTTGTTTTTTGAAAAGTTACCAAATTTCTTTTCTCAGTTTATTTATATTTTTGACCTCTGTTTAAATCACTTTGAATTTTTTTCATTTCTCTAGAAAATTCAACATGGTGATCAAATGCTCACATTTATTACCATGGAGCAAGCAATATCACACAATTAACATATAGCAAGTAATCTCTTATAATTTTAATTGCATATTTTATTATCTAGATTCTATTGTAGTATTTTTGTATTCTTTTTCATAATTTGAGTAAGAAGGGCTATAACAAGCTTCTGAGTCTTTCAAAAACCAAATCTAGATTTGCATTAAATTAGCTGTTTATCTCTTTTATATTAAAAAATGACTATTTTTATATTTATCTTTATTAATTATTATTTTCCAGAAATTTTAGTTGAATACTTTATTATTTATTTTAAATATTAGCTCGCTCTCTATATATATATTGCAAGTGTATAAAAGCATACTTTTCCATTCTTCACAAATCCAGTACATCATAAATCTTCCAAAAGTATTACTGTTTATAATTTTTGAAGCTTGAATATTGTACAGTCAACTTTCCAAATAGACAGGTTCTACAGTTGCAGACTCAGCCAGCCTTAGATTAAAAATATAAGAAAAATAAGACACAAATAGCAATATGACAATAAAAACCAATACTAATTTTAAAAAAGTATAGTATAACAACTATTTACATACCATTTCCATTGCATCAGGTATTATAAGTAATCTAGAGATGATTTAAATTAAGAGTGTGTGTGTATGTTATATGCAAATACTATACCGTTTTATGTAAGTGACTGGAGCATCTGCAGGTGTTGGTATGTGTATAGATCCTGTAACCAATCTCCTGCAAATACCAAGAGACAAATGTATTATAAATTATCTTATCTTCAAAGAAACCACGCCTAGTTAACATAAATCCAGGTTTACTTTCTTCGTACTACTTACATGGAACTGTTCTGTAGCTACTATAAACTGTATACTTTAATTTATATCTTTACTCCTTTTTTAACACATGAAAACCTTTCTCACAAAATTTTTATGTTAAAAAATATGCACTTGAAAGGCAAATATAGCAAATAAAATCCTATTCAATTAAGTTGATGCCTATTTGTGTTAAGAAACTAAATTTGCATTCCAGTAACTATTATTAGGTTTTTTTTTGTTTGTTTTTTTTTTGAGACAAGTCTCACTGTGTTGCCCAAGGTAGAGTGTACTGGTGTGATCTCAGCTCACTGTAACCTCCACCTCGTGAGTTCAAGCCATTCTCCTGCCTCAATCTCCCCAGTAGCTGGGACTACAGGCATGCACCAGCAGGCCAGGCTAATTTTTGTGTTTTTAGTAGAGAAGGGGTTTCACTATGTTGGCCATGCTGGTCTTGAACTCCTTACCTCATGATCTGCCTGCCTCAGCCTCCCAAAGTGCTGGGATTACAGGCATGAGCCACCACCTCAGCACCACTAATTGTTTTTAAACTAAGAAATCTAGTGATGATTTTCTCCTCTGCAATATAACCATACATATTATTACTCTTTTTAGCTATAGCTAACTACATTCAGTATAATTCTTAACATTAATTTACTTTCTAACCAAACAGTGGTTAGTTTGGTTAGAAAGTAAATTAGTCATTTGGTCATTTTTATTAAATTTTAAAGTGTAGGTAACTTTCCAATATATTTCATCAAAGTCTCTTTGTTCTTTCCTAATGAAAAAGGTTGTACAGTGCCCATTTACGACAATGGAAGGATTCTTAAAAACAAGAGGTAACATATCACACACCTGAGCATGAGTGGTCAAAGAGAATTTATTGAATATTCTTATGCCCTTCAGATTTCACCCTTTTAAATTCTTCAGCATTTATAAGTGTTCTTCAGCAGATTCATTAATATTTTGTTTTAGTCGAACAAGTGGGAATTTGAAATGAGCCATGTTGGAAGTAGCTGGCCGAAAGCCTACTCTCTTTAGTTTAGCCACATTGCCCTTCTTTGCATATCAATGGCCCCATCTCTCATTTTCCCTGTGTCAGGCAGCGCTGATCCGAGTACAAAGCTTCTTTTGAATTAATAGAAGTGAACACTGGGGTCAATTTATCAGACCTGGAAGGAGAGAAGAAATGAACTCAACAGGCAGAGGAACGATCTGGAATACAAAGACGAGCAAAATGAGATTATACTAGATACATTGCTTTATATTCTATTTTGATTCTAATAGTTAAATAGCTTTTACAGTTTTAAATTTTGATTATTCATTTTTTAGCAGCTTAAATGAGCATATGCCAAGAATAACATATTTATTTATAAATAACTTATTTGGTGATCTACAGATAATAGAAAAAGAAACCATTTCCTGTTACATAAACAATAATATATAAGAAATGTATCCTGAAGAGTGTTTCTGGCTATATTGTTTTAAAGCAGCATTGTTCAATAGATACATAATGTGACACAGGTGTAATTAAAATTTTTTCAATAAGCCACATTAAGAATAATTTTAAAAAAGCAGATAAAGTTACTTTAACTAATTCATTTTATCTAAAATTTTCAAAATATTATTTCAAATGTAAGTATTATGAGTATTAATGCAACATCTTATATTTTTGTTTTTACTTATTAAGGCTTCAATATTGATCATGCTTTTTATATCTGATAGTGTATTTTAAGTGCTCAATAATTATATGTAGGAAGGGCTTATATATTAGGTAGTGCCAGGTCAAGAGAAATAGACCATTCCAATGATAATTGAGAATACTCTTTTGAATGTTGTTAGACATAATCGCTTATGAGCTCAAATATTTACTATATATTTAGTGACTGGTATGTCATATAATCTGTATAACCAAATATGTATTGCACCTTTGCCACTCAGATTATGTGATAGTGTCTTTATTTACCTTTATTTCCACAGATTATCTTTCACCAAAATTAAAAAACAAACCAAAAATGAAACCTCAAATCATTGTATTGACCATTGGGAGTATTTATGTCTTCCATTTTTGTATCTCTGTAGCTCAGTTCTTAGAAGAATACTTGTTTGGGAGAGAAATTTATTCAAAGATTTTTTTTTATTCAAGAGCTACCTATCTTCATTACAAACTACCAGAATTTATATAAATTGTTATCAATCTCTGAGCCTCTGAAAGCTTAATTGTAGTAATTATAGTGTCATAATACCAGCTTCATAGGTAATCTGTGTATCATAGGCAGAATCCTAACCCTCCCCTCCAGTAAGATGACATGTTCTGATCCCTGGAACATGTGACTGTGAGGGACATCTCTCCCATGATTATATATTATGTGGCACAGCTGATCTTAAGACAGGAGATTATCCCAGAGGCTTGGTCTAACCATTTGAGATTTTAAAAACAGGGAGATTTTTCCAGCTGATGGCTGAAAAAGTAAGAGAGATTCAAAGCAGGGAAAGGATTCAATGTGCTTTTGTTGCTTTGAAGATTGAGGAGGTCACTTGAGAAGGAATGACATATATCCTTGTGGTGCTGTAGCAGACATCAAGCTGACAGCCATCAATGACACTCCTGTAAGAAACTGGATTTTGTCAACAACCTGAATAACCTTGCAAGTAGATTCTTCCTCAAAGCCTCCAGATAGTAGCCCAGTGAGTGATATCTTGATTTTGCTTGATACTGGTCTTATGAGACCTGGAGCAGACAACCTAATAAGTCATACCAGATTTATCACTTACAGAACTTTGAGAAAGAAATGATATTGTTCTATGCCACTAAATTTGTGGCAAATTACTACACCAGCAATAGAAACCAATATACTGTGTGAAAATATCTTGCAAATAATAACACGTTTTCTAAATTTTAGACATTACAATTAGAACACATAATACACTGGATTCTGTCTTTTATTTAAATTCATTGTACATCAATTAGCCTGGTGTTCCATGATCAAATGTAGTATTCCTAAATATAGTACTTCCAGCAGTTTTCCAATTTGCATGTTATCCTTATTAGCATGAACTACTTGAGAGTAATAACAAGGAAGTGCTAATCAATTACCGCTATGGAATAACTCAAATAGTCTAATGCAATTAATGTCATATAGGAGAATATCATTGACAACATATCTACCTTATTTTCTATCCCACATACCATAGCATGGGGTAGGGTAATTTTCTTAATAAATAATGACAGTTAATTCTGATAAAGACACTGATAATTAGATTATGATGACAATATTCAAAATTTAAAAAGAAAAGAGAGATTATACTTCAAAATTAATGTGTCTCTATAAAAGGCTATTTATAGTACTTTTTAAAATCAACTGAATATTATTTACAGGTATGTCAAATATAATAATAGTTATTCTGATATTCATCACCAGTTGGTAAATATTAATGACTTATAGTGAAATTTAATCTCAATGACTATATATTTTTTTAAATAAAGGCTTGATTTGGCATAATACCATGCAATTTAATATGCAGGTACAGAACATATGTCCCAGGTAGTGTGCTGCAATGGTTATTATTCATGTGAACATACACACATACACACGCATGCTCATGCACACGCGCATGCACACACACACACACACACACACACACACACACTTGTTTTTCTTAGGTTGTAGTGTCAATTTGGGTCACCTGAGATGCAAAAGCCAGGCTAACATTAGATGATCTTGAGGAAACAGAATCTTGAGGAAACACCCATGAAGGTGAAGAGGGCAGGAAAAGACAAAAAAACCTACAGAAAGCAATTCAACCTTGATAACTGTGAAATAAGAGAAAGAAGGAAGAAATGGTAGTCAGTGCCCTGGGTTACAGTACAGGTCTCTCAATGCTTTGGACAGTCCAATGAGTGGAGAGTCTCAAGCAGAAGTCCACTAGAGACATTCCGTTATGTATATTGCTGGATTCTGTAATCTACTCCCTTGGTGAATTTTTACAATTTTTGTGTTATTATTACCACACTCTTAATTACTACAGACTCATGATAGAATTTTTCCAGGTTTATTGAGGTAAAATTGTCTAATAAAAATTGTGTATATTTAAGGTGTACAACCTGATTCAATACACATTTATATCATGTAGTTATTACTACAATCAAATTAATTAACACAGTCTTCTCCATACCTAGTTACCATTTGTGTATGTGTACTCATGGTGAGATCACTTAAGATCTGTTCTCTTAGCAAATATCCAGTAAACAGTACAATATTATTAACTATGGTCACTATGCTGTACATTAGGAAAGGGGAAGATGCTGGTCATCCAGTACAAACATAGAGCTGGATATCTGCTGTTGTCAATTCTCTACCTCTTTTCCTTTCATTTAAATTTGTCCTACCAATCCTGGCTATTTACATTTCTATGTGAATTTTAGAATTAATTAACCAGCTTCTGCAAATACGCAGCTGATATATGGCTAGTATTTCATTCAAGACATAGAATAATTTGGGGAAAGTTGACATCACTACATTGCTGGTTTTTCAATATATGAACATGAAATCATTACCCTCCCATTTAGTTAGATATATTTTTTTCCTCAGTAATATCTCATAGTCTTATGTATAAAACAAATGTATACCTTCCATTACACCTATTTCCAGAAAGTTGGGCTTGTTTGTTTTTATTATACCTTGCTTGATAGTGCTCAGTTAAACTATTCTCTAATAAATGTCTCCCAATAAATATTATGAAATACAGATTAGAAACTCCATCCTCTCAAGAGTGAGAGAACAAGATCTATATTCACTTCCTTTTTGTCTTTCTGTTAATTAAAATGTCCAGCTAATAACATAGGCTGTGGTCCACTCTGTATGTGGTGACAGCACACTCATGATAAAAAATAAAGGAAGTATTGAAGAATCCTGATGCTATGATGGCTTATGTTTCTCCAAAGTCAAATATATATTCCTTCTATCATAAATGTGTGTAGATCAGCCAAATTAATAATTGTTATTTAATGTGCAAAAAGATGCTTATGAAATAGGTCGAGACAAACACAAAACTAAAGATATATTATAAACCAGGTGAAAATTTTATCCCCTAATACATCTCCCTACTGAATTGTGCTTAGCTAATTCTTCCAATCAAACCCACCAATAAAGACAGTTTCTTGAAAATGCAATGGTAGCATTCGCTAAATAATCCCGTCAATGTTCTAGAATGTTGTAGACTGGAGAACTATAAACTTAATTCTATTATCAAATTTCAGTTAGTATAATAAATCCTCAGCTGTGAATATTTTTTAGCCACAAATAAATTAAAATTTTGAATAAATATGTTCCTCAAGAGCTGATCTTTAAAAAAAATAGTTGGGGTGACTACATAAGAATCACCATCTAAAAATATGTATTTTCGTCTATGTTTTCTTTACCCAATCTTATTCGGTAGATATGGACAGACACAATTTTATATAAAAATGCCCAGGTGACTCTTCTATGTGGCTTGCTTGGGGAACAGCTCTGCCTTGTTCCAGTTATACAATATCATTAGTGTTATTGCTGTGGAGCATGGAAATATGCAGTACAGGAAATTAAAACCTTATGTATTTATTGTCAATGGACATTATTATTTTGCCTGGTTATAATCAGACTTCTACTTTAAGAACTATAACCTAAATGTTTGCCAATTAAATAGTTATAGCTCTTTTTGCACTTCTCCATATACACTTATCTGAATATCCCAAGTCTTTTATGTAGCCCACTTTTTCAAAAGGCCAAGAAAACATTAGATTAAACAAGCCCTCCCAACATCTCTTTTAACTGTGCTTGAGCAAAACTGTTATTTCTACAGTGTCACTGCCAGACTTGATTTCAGAAACTAATAAATGAAGAAATTAAAAAGTTAAGAGAAATTATTTAAAATTTCATTTTCAATGGACACATACAATCCATTCGAACAGGTTATTCTGAGTCTACAACTGAAAAATATACTTTGTTTTGGAGAATTATCCTTTCCTCAAATTTAACCATAGCTTTGCTCCCTTAAAGAGTGGAAAGAATACAGATAAGATGATCCAACTAGTATTGAGAATCCAAATTCATACATTGATGGGAATAACTCTCACTTATGTGAATAATTCTCACTGATGGGAATAATTCTCACTGATGGGAGTAACTGGAACATATCTCTTTTCCATAATGTTTGGAAATATGTAACAATATTTCAGTTCTTGTTTTCCTTGACCTTTACTAATATATTTAGCTACTGCGATTTTTACTTTCCCATGGATCCTTGCACTTCCAGTATACAGACGTTCTGAAATAAATGTGGATTTTGCATGGACAGCTTCTCTCTTCCATTTTGTGAGTAGGATGCTCTACAGTTAATACAGGAAATATTAAGCAAAGGCCATGAACTTGGGTTTCCTACATTCCAAATATTATCAATTTACTTTTTAATATGGACCTCCTTACTGTCCCAGACATTCCATTTCTAGTGCCTTCCTAATTGTTCTCTATCCCATTTGTTTATTTTCCTAGCATATGCCTCTAGATTTGTGTAGTTCTCTTAGTGGAAGCTGGGAGTTCTTTGGTTTTCAGTTCCATAAAAAGTATCCATTATTCAAGAAATTGTGATCAATTTTATCCCTTAAAAATCTTTAAAGTTGCCTTCTTTCAACAGTTCAAATTCTGACCTTGGCTTACGTTAAATCTTCTGTGTTTCTGTCTCACTCCCTTTTAATGCTTTTCATATTGCATAGCTTTCCTTAGCTGGTCACCTCACAGTTCATTTATACTTCCCTATCTGTATTTGGCAGGTGATCTGGACTTTCACTTAGAAAAAGCTCATGGTAGCTAATAAAATAGTCATAAATTAGCAGGCTTAATTAAAACAGGAAATTGCAAGATTATGGAATATCTTATTTAATGCATCAAATCCTTATCTCTCAATCATCATTGTAGAGGAGGTGGCACATGTAAGAACAAAGTAAATGTTTATTAAGTGAACAAATGAACGTACAATATAACTGTTTTCAGCTCTGCTAACCGGCTAATTTTCCCATTTCCTGCATCCTTATCCTCTTGCCTCGTTACCTATCCCTAATCCACCTAATGCAGTTGTAATTATTCAGACTTGACTCAAACAAACATTCAAAGGCCCAACCTGACATTCCTTTGTTGTGTGACAAAGACACAAAAGACACAAAAGTTGTGTGACTTTTGGCAAGTTACCACTCTTGAGCTTCAGTTTCTTCATTCATAAAATTGACCCAATGATAGAATCCATGTCGCAGAAATGATGTGAAATAATACATGTGAAAATATTTATCATGGTAACTGAATATGGTGAACACTAAACATATTAGCAGTTTTTACTATAGTCAGTGAAAATTAGGATTTGTTAGACAGTTTTCCTTACACTTCACATATAGGCTTGATGTTTATTTTAGTTTTTTAAAAAAATATTGATTAAATAACCTTATTTGAAATTGAGTGTTGGCTATTTATTCTAGTGAATATATGAAAAACTTTTGAGTAGTGACATGCGTATTTAAAGAAAAGAGATATGTGATTCTCAACTGATATAGTTATTAGTTCCAATACGACTTTCTACATTAAAAGAAAAAAAAAACAGAAACAAAAGCCAACAAATGATCTTCATTGAAATTGCATGTGGCTTGTTATTTGGAAGAACAGTTACATGTATCTTCAGGTTTCTTATGCAAGTGCCACGATTAAAAAATAAAGATAAGCATCATTTGTGCATTTTCCATGTTGTTAACCTATATCATTTTGCATTAATTTTTCTGGCTTTCCTTAGGCTTAGAAGACTTTGGAACATAATTTCAAGGTTTGATTTTATTGATATTTTTACACAATAAAGCATCATTTAAAATGTCATTAAACAAGACAAAAACTTACATTCCTCCCTTTAGAATCTCAGTAAATGTGAACACCTGAGAGCTTGCCATTCATGATTAGTATTTCATGGTACATCAAGTAAGCATCCTTCTTCACAAACATAATAAGCTTTCAGCCAGTGTATGTAATACCTATAAAATCTAATGTGGCTAATGAATAAGAATAATGGTAATCTATGGCAATAAGATAAAACATAAAACAAAGGTGAACAATATATTGTAGAAACAGGGACAATTTAGAAACAAGGATGTAATTTAAATCTTAAAATACAAAAATCATGCAAAATAAATATACAGGAATATGCACTACTAATTCTTTTAATTTTGATTTAAATGAGAATGCTTAGTTGGAAGACAGGCAAATAGAAGATTTAATATATGATTATTATGATGAAAAATATTATCAACTATCATACACCAGTATAATGGCATATGTTCTGTGAAATAATGAGATGGGAGAGTTCCCTTGACTCCTTTGCAGGACTTGCAACAGGGGTGTGGCTTGCTTACTTGGTTAGCCACTGTGCTCAAACCCATTGTGGGAGGGGGGAGCACTCAGGTGAGTGGGTGCTGGGGCCAGGGCGAGCACTTCTGAGCTCCGGCCCCAGGGCAGCATCTAAGGGTTTGTTACAATTAATGCTGTTTTAGGAATTGCTGTCTGCAGATGGCTAAGTGTTAACCAGCTCAATGGAGAGTCAGGTTGACAGCCTCTTACACCCTGCCCTCTTGGTACCAGGGTTCTTGTTCAGCATCCAGGAAGAATCAGGTCACATGAACGATTTGAAAGGTGATTAATGCGGAGGATTTTATTAAGGGATGGAAGTGGCTCTCAGCAGAAAGGGAGCTGGAAGGGGGGATGGTGCAGGAAGAAGGTGATCTCTGAAGTTAAGCCGCGTCTGTCTGTGTCTCCAAGGCTCAGTTGTTTCTTCTCCTCTAGATGTTCAGCAGCTTCTTCTCTTCTCCCCATCTCTGCTCTGCTGCTCTGCTCCTGTACCAGTGGAGGTTGGGGTTTTTATGGGTCCAGGGTGAGGGGCACAGTGGACCAAAAGATGAAACTGAGGCAGGAAAATGGGGGATGTGAAAGATGTGAAGTTCTCATTTAGGGCCACAGGATCAGGTTTGAGGGTGAAATCTTTGCCAGAGACCCTGCCTTCTTCTGCCCATTATTTCCCTGTCTCCTGTCCATACCAATAATAAGTTAAAAAGATTGGCTAGTTGGAATCTGAATTATAGAACTGGATGGAAATGTAAAATATAAAGTCAAAGGTATTTCAAAGAAGGTCTTTACAGCATGTGTATTTTGTCCTATTGTGTTGCTTTCTAAAGTCTTTTTTCACTAAAGGCAAATTTTCTCTCAAGTGACAGCTAATGAATATTGTTTCCTTGTTTAGTCTAAAGTTAGTTTCTGGGAAAAAAATTATTAGGTTGTATGAAACATAATACATATGGCAATGATTTTGTCTTGACTGATAGCTAAACTGTATTTATTGCTGATTTTTTAGACTGTTTGCTGCTGCTTGCATCTTCTCCTTTCACACATAGGGGTAATGTATATTTGAGAAATGTACAAGACTTTTTTGTCTAATCGAAAATGGCATCAAACTCTGTCTCCAAAAGAAAACAAAAACATTGGCATCAGAAAATAACATTTCACTGTGACTACATATTCGAAATGGAAATGAAGTTATCAGCTTATTCAGGTACTGCAATAAAAATGAATATAAAGAGGTCCACATATTCTAATAGCTTCAGTGTCTTCTATGTACATTTTATTCACTATGAGCAATTTTTTGTGATTACTTTTTTCCCCCACTGTAAAAATTTATGTGAGAGAAAAACACTTGCTCTTACTACAAACATAAAAACAGAGAAATAGTAAAACATAGTGGGAAGCGTAAGTCTTTTGAGAACAGACAGATTTGGGTGTGACTCATATGTGACCCAATCTTGAGGCAGACCCTGGGCTATTATTAAACCTCTTTGAATTTTATTTTCCTCTTGTATTGGCTAGTAATACCTATATCTTACAACTGTAGTGAAGTCAAGTGAAGATTAAATGTGTTGAACTTGCTTGGCATGCCTGATAGATTTAATGTGTATGAATGCTACTTAACATGATTAATATTTCTTTGCTACTATGGACATAGGTTAGTACTTGGAACATGGCAAGCATTTAGGATATTGTAGATACTAATTTGTGATAATTCACTCTTAGCCTGATTTCAATATATTTTTAAAATTATACATGTTGGTAAAGAGATTCATAAAAAGATGTATCATTCATTTTTCATAGAGTGGTTGAATGATAGCTAACTGCTATTTTATTATTTATTTGAATATATGACATAATATTATATATATATTGTACCATATAAATCTAATCATGTTACCAACCTTCTTAAAAACCTAAAAAGATATTTTACTGCCTATTTTAAACCAAAAGTAAAATAAAATTCTAGACCCCTCAACCAACTGAATGGACTCCCATCTTGGCCAAGGAGACCCCAAAGATACCTGAAAAACTAGTTGAGGCATGATGGACATGGAAGGTGGGACATGCCTAATTATGCCCTTCTCCCTTTGTAGTTGTAGAATGAAAATAAATCTCAGGACCCCAAAATCCCTGAGCCAGAGGAAAATGTCAAGCTGGGAAGTGCTTCAGGCAAACCTGTCTCCCATCCTATTCCTAAATAAGATAGCTACAAAAAAAAAAAAACAAAAAAAAAAAAACTACATATCTTTCTTACTATTTGCCCACAAGAAAATTCCTTGTGGACAAAGGACAAGCAGAACACAAAGTCATCCCTATGCTCACATGAAACAAATGCAAATCCAGTTGCTTCCTGTGCCCCATCGTTTCACTAAATCAGACAAAGGCAAATGTGACTATTTCTGTAAATTGCGTATTCAGTGAAAAGATAATCAGAAACTCAAAAGAATGCAGCAATTGTCTCTTATCTACCTATGACCTGGAAGCCCCTTCCCCACTTTGAAGCCTCCTGCCTTTCAGACCAAACGTATGTACATCCTACATATATTGATTGATGTTTCATGTCTACCTAAAATGTTTACAACTAATCCATACCCTAACCACCTTGAGCACATATTGTCAGGACCTCCTGAGGCTGTATCACAGGTGCATCCTAAAGCTTGGCAAAATAAACTTTCTAAATTGATTGAGACTTGTCTGAGATACTTTTTGGTTTACAGAGTTAAACACAACTGACCAGCAGTAACATTAAAACAGGGATCTTAAAACTGACAGGACAGACTCTTTGCATGCAATGGGATACCAAATTTCAAGCAAATCCAGTACAGCATTACAGGACAGATAACAGGCCTGAAGAAAATCATTTCCCCCTCCCCCCTCCACGCCCCACAAGTTTACCCCTTAAATGGCCCTGTAAAGCTGTGTCTTGTAGGGGAAATTTGCATTTTATGGAGGATCTCCATTTCTTACTAGCTCTTTTCCAGGAAACTGACAAATTTTAAGGTCTGATAAGAGACATTCATCATCTATTGCCTCTGAAGCCTGCTGTCTGCAGGCTTCATCTATACAACAAGAACCTTGGTGTTCAGTACTCCCTTATCTTAACTCAAGCATTTTTTAATGCTGAATTCAACTTTTCAGGCAGAGCTTAACTCTTTCAACCAATTACCAATCATGAAATCCACCTACGGATCCTCCTATGACTTGGAAGCCCCAACTTCCAGATGTCTGGTCTCCCAGCTTCCAGATGTCTGGTTTTTCTGGACTCAATCAATGTATATACTACATGTATGGATTTTTGCCTTTGCCTGTAATTTCTATCTCTCTAAAATGTGTAAAACAGTGCTGTAACCCAGCTACCTTGGGCACATCTTCTCAGACTTGGACCTCCTGAGGCTGTGCCATGAGCCATGGTCTTTAACCTTGGCAAAGTAAATCTTTAAGTTGATTGACATTTATCTCAGATAGTTTTTGGTTTATACTATGGAATAAAAACCAAATGCTTAAGTCTTAAATGCCATGTTTTTTATTCTTTGGCCCATATAATTTTAGTTAGTCATATTTCTATCTTTCATTTACTTACTCTTTATTATTTTTGTTCCCACCTTCCTTCATTTATTTATCCATTTTTTTAATTTAAATATATCTGAAGTTATTGTAAATTATATATACAACACAATGCAGCAAAGCTTAACATTCTCTTCTCACACCTTCATTGCTACTTCCCAGAGAGACCAGTACTATAAATTTGTTACATACTCTTTCAGAACCTTGCCTTTATATAATAAGAAAATATCTTAAAATGTTCATTTTATTTATTTTCCATACTTCCCTATATATGCTCCTCATAACCTAAGCATCCACAATGCAAAGGAGGTCCTTTACAGCATTAAATTAGTAAACGACCTTTGGAACTGGGGGAGCATACTGAGCCCCCAGTTCTGAAGAGGTTCTTAGCCTTACTAACGCTGAAGAATGGGGAAAGGGGCTCCGGAGGCACAGTGAGTTTGCTGTTTGAATAAATATCATGGATGCAAAGAGTTTTGCAGAAAAGCAATTTATTAGACAGCTAGATTGAGAAAGACAGCTCCCACACTGTCATGGGAGGGGACCCAGAGAAGGAATCCTTATAGTTAAGGAGCAGCTGGAGTTTTAACCCTTGAGTTATTCCTTCCCCATTCATGTTCTTGTCCAATGAGAGGAGTTCTTTCAAACTTCCTCTGGAGTGATTGATCTTTGACTCTGATACCAGATTGGTTACTTGGTCCACAGCCCTGAGTTACAGAGTCCCCTCCTCCCAGAGCTTTGGGGGGACTTTTTGGGGCAAAGGAGCTTTACCTGGCTTTCTCTATCTATCCTGTGTGTGGGAAACCCAGACAAAGAACTTTACAGTTGTAACCCCTCTGGTTCCTGGATGGAGGCATCCAGCTGGAAAACTATTGCCTTTGAAACCACAACCCTCACTGACCGGGAAGAGAAGTCCCTCACTTTGACTACTTTTGTTTCTTTCATTCAAAATAATCTCTTAAAGCCCTCAACAGAAAAAAAAAATATTTAACTTAAAAGGGAATTTTTTTTTTTCAGTTGGTTGGTTGAGAGTGAGGCATCTCTTAACAGGCAAGAAGTAAGATATGGTATATGGGCCATAATCTCATAATGATAAACTTATACCAGTTAATATGCTATTTGATAAGCATTCTGTTTTCATTTCTTTGAAGCACCTGGTAAGATTGCACTTCCAATCTACCTTGTAGGTTTATGGGATTTTGTGGCAAATTCTGGGCAAAGAACTGAATGTGCTGATGGTATAGCTCATTTTGAGGCCAGCATCTTTAAATAATTAATGCCAATATTGATAGTGACATGAAACAGACAAATTTCTAGGCAGATAGGGATGGATCCCTGGTGGAACCCAACTTTCAAGCCAAAGATAGTTTAAAGCTGAAAACTAAGCTACCAGTTCCTGTTAGAGTTTATGATCAGAGTTAGAACGTCTATCCCCCAGCTTACCTTCTGTCTCTTGATTGGTTCCAGATGCTTTTTAACCAATTGGATGGTGATTTTTCCAAAGACTACCCATGGACCAATCAGCACACATTCTCCCATTGTAAGCCCAAACAAGCCCAGACTCAGCATCACAGATGGCAACTCGTTTTCAGGGTCTCTTCTCACAGTTGAGAGCTTTCCTTCTGTCACTCAATAAAATTCTTCTCTGCCTTGCTCACTCTCCAGTGTCCATGCATCTTATTCCTCTTGCTCACAGGACAAGAACCTGGAACTCACCGAACTGCAGGCAGCTGGAATAAAAGAACTGTAACAACTCCCAGATCACCAGACTGCTGGAGAAGAGAGCTGCGACACGCTCCCACTGGCTGAGCTATGCAAGTGAAGAGCTGAAACTTTTCTTGGGGGCTCAAACCTTGGGACTCCCCAAGCAAGAGCTGTAACACCTCCTTGGCGTTCTGTGATTGCTGGCATCTCTGAGGTTTTGGGCACCACAACCTTCCCCTAGTCTAGATGCCAGCACCCTATGAAGAAGCCACTCGCTGCATGCCCAGTTCCGACTCAAGCTGAGCATAGAGCCAAGGCAGTCATGGAATCCCCCGCCAGGGAGTGAGCTAAGTGCAGCCTGCTGGCCTGAGCAGGCAGAGCAAGTCCTGCTGGCCCTAGAAAGGCATAGGCAGAGGAATCGGTGGCCACAGAAATTTCCAGCTGGCAAAGTGGCACCAAAGGAATCCTGTAACAATATGAGACCCATCATAGTCACCTTTTCTTTGTTTTTTTTTTTGTTTGTTTTGTTTTATTTTAATTTTATTTTATCTGCCAGGACAATTGGGCATAATCTAGATGAAGGCTATTCCATCATTTTTTGTTATGGAGTAATGACAGAGAAAAGTGTCAGCTGACCCACAATGAAAACATAGCCAGAGCAGGAAATAAACCTTTGTGATAAGTGACTGAATTTTATTGTTGTTACAGAAGTATTGACTAATAAATTCCAACTAAAACAATATTACAGATATGATTCTTTTGATTTGTGATTTTTGCCTGAATGAAACTGCAGTTGCAAATAATTCACTTGGGGGATATATGCATGATGATGTAAAAAGCAAGTTGTGTGTAGAGATCTAGTTTTGTTACATAATAGCTGTATAGAAAAAACTCTGAAAGTTTTCTTATATTGCACTGAGTTTCATAACTGTAAATAAATTTTATTTTTCACAATGGTAATTCTTTTGATGATGGAAGATAATTAATTATTCTCTTGTATATGGAAACACCTAACCACATTAGGCAATACAGTAATGCCTATTGGATATGTCAAATTAAGTACTTCTTATCTGTCCTCAACAGTCTATTTGAATAAATATGGTCAATCATGGAACAGGTAAATTGAAATATCATAAATATTTCTGCATAAAATATTTCTCATGTATTTCATCCTGTTTTTCCACACAGGTATAAACTAATAAAAATCCGGCACAGTCAATACATTTTTTCCAATGAGAAAGCATTTATTTAACCTTGTGGAATATTTGAATATGCAGTTTCTTCTCATTTCCTGAGTTCTTCACTATGATGCATTTACAAAACACTGTCAAAAGCTTTATCTGACAAGAGTGACTTGGAGTGGTAGAATTTTGGAGTATCCCAACACTTGCTTTTGAATCTCCCAAACTGAGGTCTGGCACTTACTAATGAGTTATTTTATGAATGAATTATTAATGAGGTTTCTAATAAATTATTTATTTTCTGAATCTGTATTTTTCACATAGGAAATGAAGACACATTTCACTATTTACCTTACTGTGTTAGTTAAAAAACTATCATCTAATAGGTCTTAATTTATCTGTACTCGCTAAGTTGCAAAAAGCAATTTTGATTTTCTATATATTATTGCTTACATCAGTAATACAATTAATGTAGCAATTGTTATTCCTTATTGGCTATCTCAGTTTTAATACTGTAACTCCCAGATACCAAAGAAATTTTGGTAGCTCAGTACACTAAATAAGTGTCAATAGATACTAATTATTTGTTCTTTTCTTTACGAAGCCTTAATTTCACATAAGTACGTGACAATGTGCTGACTGAATTTTATCTTTTACTTATTAGGCTCTTGCATGTGACCCTCATTTTGATAGCAAAACAATTTATTTTAATTTAGACCTGAGACCATTCTTGTTTCTAGTGCTTTTTCTAATTTTCTGTATCATTCTTTCAAAAGCTTGATTTATGATTGGAAATAGAGCCCACATTGTGAATTAATTGTTCATATTTGAGAAAACAAAATTGGAAAGTGTTTGTTTTTAAGCTAAGATAAGTTAATTTACAAATGATGATATTTTAAATTTATTTCCAGCCACTTTGCCTGGGGTGGGCTCTGGGAGGAAGTACTTTCAGAAATGCTCAATGGATTATTATTATTATGCAAATTTGGGAAACTATGCTTGGGAAGATAATCCTATTTTAATTTTTTAAGAATGCAACTATGTTATTTATTTGCCATAAAACTGCCCTAAGGGAAATTTTGCCATTGTTTAAAACACTACTTAGTGATAAAGAAGAATGGAATTTGTCATTAGTTGCAATATGAATTAGCTTGTGGGATGTTAAGTGAAATAAGACAGACACACAAACATAAGTATCACATGTTCTCTCTCCTCTGTGGAAGCTCAATTCAGCTCACAGTAGTAGAGAGTAAAATAGTGGTTACTAGAGGCTGGGAAGGGAAGGGTCTGTAGGGGATAGTTGGAGGTTGGTTAATGAATGTTGAAGTACAGCTAGATAGCACACGTAAGTTCTAGTGTTCCATCGCACTATTTAGTGACTATAATAAAAAATAACCAATAGTATATTTTCAAATAGAAGAGCAGATTTTGAACATTCTCAATACAAAGAAATAATAAATGTTTGAGGCAATGGATTCCTAATTACTCTGATTTGATTGTATATATATGGCATACAGGTTTTGAAGTATCACCTTGTACCTCATAAATATATACTATTATTATGTGTTAATAAAAAATATTTTTAAAAAGTTATTTTAATACATTAAAAATGTTTGTGTACTTCTATAAATGCCTCTGAAAGAACATAAGAAAATGTGTAGATTGTTATATTGGTCATCTGGTGTCTATTTTAAAACACAATAGAACTTATTTGCATTTATAAAATAATAAAAACTTAAATGCAAAAATACATACATTTCTGCTTTTTTGTTTGATTTGTATCAGTCCAGGAATACCCCTAAATTTGTACATGACTTTTTGCCCCATGTCTTGAACACTAATAAATGATTTAAGACGGTATAAAAATGTAACTTATTTAAAGAAACAAACGCTAAAAATAAGCTCTCATAGTTTCATCATTTCCATTGATATAATGGAAAAATCACATATATGCTTTTAGATTTGTTCCTTGTTTGCTATTATAGGGTGAATATGAGGTTTTGTTTTGGAAGGGATGGGAGCTTTCCTGGGCTCTGGGACATACAGTGTTAAAATAAAGACAGTACTGGCCAAATTATATAATATGATAAAAAAATCTCATGTAAAAATGAAACTGATGTGTCTTATGAAGTGAGATATCAGGCAAGATGCTTTAGGAAAACACATTGATACCTGTAACTTCAAATTTTTCAAGTTTTATTACTACAAAGTTTTATTCAATAAAAACTTTCTCTTTGTCTTTCTCTCTCCTGTTCTCATCACACAAAAATTTCTTCTGAATTAGTTCATAGTTTCAATATGTCTAGTGAAATTATTTAAAATAGATCAATAAGGAAGAATTTCTTTAACAAAATAAAGGTATATTTAGTTCTTTATGTGATCAAATGCCTCTAGGGCAATTTCACTTTCATAAATATTGGGTAAAGTATTTAAACTGTTGCATACATTGATATATTTTACTTTCCTCCCAGTCTCATTTTAATCTACATATTGGAAATTCAGTGCTCCTAACACATGAGATTTTCTATCTCCTAAACATTAATGGTATTTTTAATAAATAATTTACATTTCTTGCATATGCTTTTGATATTTTGCTCTGATGCTTTACATTATTGTTGGTGAACTAGAACAGTTGTTATAAATATAGTACTAATAAATAAGTCTACTGAAATCACCTTCTACCAAAGTGACACATAAAATTTATATACGTTATATGCCTATTAACTGAAAACTTCCTAAAAGACATCAGCAAAAAACCCTGTTGATTAAATAGTTATTTGTATTAGTCAAATATTTTATACAGCAGAAAACACAGGAACAGTGTTAGAGGTGTCTAAAATGGAAGAAGGAGGATAATGATAAAATCTTGGGGCCTGGAGTAAGACATTTTAGGATGGCTCTTGCAAAGCAAGGGACTGAGTGATATTGGTCAGACTTTTATGGCAGTTTTCTTTCTGTTTTTTTTTTTTTGTTCTTTTCCATGGCATATTGAAGTGAAAGTCTTCAAGCAAGTCTTGATAAGCAAGCTGTTAGCATTATTGATAAGCTTGATAAGCAAGCTGTAAGCATTATTAAGAAAGCTATTTGAGGGAGTTCACAGTTTCAACTTTGATCAGCACTTTTTTCCCCTGAAACAAGTAGCTAAGGTACGTCTTGTCATCGGTAGTATTTAACACAGGCCAAATAAAGCATCCGTGATTGCAGTATTATTTAACAAAGAGACAGAAACAAATGTTGTTCTGACGTTCTTGGGTGTAATGGCTATAATTCGATGTGTGGTCTTTTTCCTAGTAACTGTTGACTTAATTTAGAATAACAGTATAGACTAACGTTTGAACATTTCTGTTCTCCAGTCAAAAGCAATGTATTTGAATCTCAACAATGAAACTAAGATATGTGCCCATGGCAAGTTACTTAAACTTTTGAAGATTCTCTCTACTATTCTGAAAACATTTGCTGTAATAATAAAAAGTTTAGCTAAAATATTGCATATGTATTCTTAATATAGACCATGAAACATGGTAAGTGCTTTAAGTATTAGACAATAATATATAAACAATATTCCTAAATTTATTGTGACCAAGTGTTATTAGCATAGTCTGTAGTACATGGTAAGTGCTTATTACTAGGTTATATATATATTATATTAATATATAAATGTCTAATATCCCATTAGTGTTTTTTTTTTTGCTTTTTAAAATTATTACATTTGTTACACACATTAATTTGTTTATATGGAACGTGTAGAAATATTATTTTAAAAACATGTGCAACCACTGAACAACTAATAAGTAAACAGTCAACCTGACACTACTGAGAAAAAGAAATTAGGTAAAACACTATTTCATATGCGTCACTGCTATGATACCAATTTTGTACCTCATAAATGACAGCTATATGACATTAAAAATGATGTGGGCTTATAAGAAAGTGGAATTTCTTTTACTTATTTTAAGAGTTTAAATCCCCAATAAATGAGCAGATTATTCCAGCTACATATTTCATAAGGGACACCTCCACGATGAGGGAGTAGAAGTGAGAAAATGCATGGTATTGTAAAGCGATAGCTGAAAACTTCGTTACAAAAACTAATTCAATTATGATGTCAAAGGAAAGTCAGATAGAAAGCACAGAAATATTTCCTGGAATTTGCTAAATTCTTCCACTCTTCCACAAAGAAAATGCCTAGCACATACTATGTGTTCCAAATAAACATCCTCACTGTATTAGTTTGCTAGGGCTGCCGTAAGAAAACTACCACTGATAAGGTGGCTTAAAAAACAGAAATTTATTTCTCATAATTCTGAAAGCTAAAAATCCAGGTCAAGTTGTTGGCAGGCTTAGTTTCTTCTGAGGCCTCCCTGGGTCTGTCCATGGTCATCTCTCTGTGTATGTACATGTCTACCGTCACTGTGTGTACAAACTTAGTCTTCCTAAAAGCACACCAGTCACATTGGATAAGGTCCACCCTACAGGAATAATGTTACTTAGTTTCCCTTTTAAAGAACTTACCTCCAAATATAATTATATTTTGAGGTACTGAGGTTTTAACACTTCAACATATAAATTTGGAAGGCAGCGTACAATTCACTCCATAACACTCATCCTCGTTTTTAAAATAACACTAAATGGGAAGAGAGAAAGACAATATATTTGAGCAACTGATGGCAGCCAATGTGTCAAAATAAAAAGTAAGTTAAAGGATACATAACTGCAACATCTTTGTAGAAAAAAAATTTCCAAAAAAACAAAAGGTTTTAGATAACTAAAATAACAATAGCACTTTCTATGAGTACTATTGAGACTATTTGTATTCTAAATCACTTTTCCATATCAATCTGAGTGGTACACAAGATGTTAGTATTCACTTTATTATAAATAAGCTAGACGGCCTCATGTCTATTGATGTTAATTACCAAGGCAATTATTCTGTTTAATTTTAGCAAATTTTTAGAGCTTGATCTCTACCAGTAGTATTTTTGCTAAATTGTGTTACATGTCTCTGAATTTTCACCAAGAACTCAAATGTGGTAAAACGGCTTCTATCGGAAGACATACTAGAGACATCCCTTGAATTCAGTTGATCATCTTAGCAGGATGCCTGCAGAGTAAACATGAAATTTTGCGCTACAATTCATGTTTTAAGTCTTCTCTTATACAATGTTACAACATAACTATGTGAGACATTTTCTTGGGTGAAACATATATCCAAATAGTAATTTTATGTGAGTATTGAAGTTTTAATATCAAAGCTGTACACAATTCAGTTCTTTAATATGCCATCTTAAAAATTCTTTAGAAAGTGTACTCTTGACCCAGATGGCAAAGTCCTGAAAATGTAGTATAAAACAATGCTTCCTCTGGGCTGCTAATATTCCAGATAACATTTACATTTGTGAGTATGACTGATGGTGGTAGTGAGAAGTGTAACTCCATTTATGCCACATTTGTTTGGATGCCTTCATTTTAGGTAATGGTGCTTGTCAGAAGAATAATTGTGGCATGTATTTATGCTTCAAAGCTGTGAAAGGGCTCAGTGTGGTTCACTGATTTCATTTCAAGATAGAAGGAAAGTCTCGTGGCACATAAAGTGTTGGAAACAGGAAAATTGATATCAGATAGCATCATTACACAACACAAGTGGTTCTGTTTATCTGTTCTGTTTTAAGGAGTTAGACTATATTCAGTTGATTGATAGTGATTTGAATTGAAGAGAAAAATTGCATGGCTGTATTCCACCCCCTTCATGATTTTTTTTTTTTTGCACTATACTACACTTTAATAAAAATAACAAATAAGTCAAGTGGACTTTACACACAGCAATATTTTATAGCTCCAAACCATAGTGAGATAATTGCAACCTAAATTAATGTAGCAAAATTTAGAGAGAGAAGATAAAATCACAAAGGTTTAACCACAGTGATTCCTGACATGTTCTGCTGAGATGGGAAAATAATACAAAATCAGGAAAGAATGTTTTGAAAGTTATGGCCTTAACATGTATAAATTTTTTACCTTTTCTCAGGGAGAAACAAATGTCTTAACTTGTAGTGTTATTGGTTTCCCCACTGAAGTATCTTTATATATTTTTCCTATAGGGAATTATTTCTTGTCTACCCATTTCACAGGTGAAAATAAAAATAATTACAAATGACAAATTTAGAAACAATTATAAAATAAATAATAAAAAGAATCATGTTAGTATAAATGATTAACAATTTGAAGATCTGGTAAAATAATTGAAACCATAAATGCTTTTTTCTATTTTAATATTTATTGAAGTATGGAATACACACAGCAAAGGGCAGTCATTACAAAAAGACAGTTTGCTGAATTGTCACAAATTAGAAACACTTGTGTATCCATGATGTCTGTCTTTGAATAACATAAATTCATTTGCTTTAAATGAATTCATTTTCATTTTAGGTAGCTAGACGTATGATATAATTAGTTTTCTCTTATAAGTTATCCCTCAAAATTCATGATTTAAAACAAGAATAAATGTTTGTTATTGCTTACAGTAGGGTCCCCCAACCTCCAGGCCATGGATGGGGTACCAGTCCATGGCCTGTTAGGAACTGGTCTGCAGAGCAGGAGGTGAGCAGTTAGTGAGAAAGCATCACCACCTGAGCTTCGCCTCCTGTCAGATCAGCTGCAGCATTAGATTCCCATAGGAGCAGGAACCCTATTGTGAATTGCACATGCAAGGGACCTAGGTTGTGCACTTCTTATGAAAATCTAATGCCTGATGATCTGAGGTGGAACAGTTTCATCCCCAAACCATCCCTTGCTGTCCATGGAAAAATTGTCTTCCACAAAACCAGTTCCTGGTGACAAAAAGGTTGATGACCAACTTTTGGGCTGGTATGGTCTCTGTGGGTCATAATGATAAAGAGAGATTAGTTGACAGTTTTTTCAGGAGGTTGAGCTTCAAATGTTACCTGCAGCTTTAGTAAGCTGAAGGTAATTTTAGGGTGTCTCACACATGGACAGCATTGTGTACTTGTTATTAAGAGGTCTCAGTTCTTTCCCAAGTGAGCCTTATTACAAGTCTATCAAAACATAATCGTGACACTAGCGTCCGTGATCCAGAAAAACAACACTAAAACAGCGGTATCTTTTATGACGTGGTGTTACTTGAACAGTATTATTTCTGCTACAGAAATTGTCCCTTATTAATTATGAGTTCAAGGAGGCATAGATCACTGAGGTCATCTTTGAAACTAACATACTTAAGTATAAATAAATATACATCTATGCATTTGAAAATCATACATCTTAAACAGAACCAATTAGTTGCAAATACATTTTTAAATTAAAATGCAGACACAGAAAAAAAGAGCTTAGAAAGTCAGAGAAAGTTGCACAAAGAGCTTATGATATTGGTCATGTGCTTTTTGTACTGGGGAAACCACATAATAACATTGTTTGGTCTATATTTAATTTAATTTAATTTAATAGTCTTAAAATGGCCAAAAATGTTTGCACATATAGTCCATGGGAGTTGCATGAAAAAATCTGTTATGAATGAGTATGAAGAAAAGTTTTTAAAACATTTTACTTAGAATAGTTAAAATCAACATGCAAGAATAGCAAATGTGCCTCAATCCAAGTGTCAGGGATTTCAAGGACAGAGATATCAGGAGAGTTCATTCCAACAATCTCCAGGAAACAATCTACAGTGGTTATTTTTTTAAAATAACATCACTCGACCACAGAATTAACATCATAAGCATCCTTATTTGCTGAAACCCATCCTGTGGGTTGGGACACAAAAGGAAGAATATGATATATTAGTCTGATGTACCAGTCAGAGTTTATAATATTTATGTTTTTTATAGATGTATGTTGTTTACTTGTGGGATGGTGCAGTTGAGATTTGGTTTTCAAACCACTGAAATACACTTCATAATTTAATTCCAATATGATAATTTCTTGCTTCATGTTGCAGTGTAGATTTTTATCAAAACCTTGGCCTTTATAGTTGGTATGCTCTTCCTAACACTTAAGAATAGAGTGGATTCATCTCTTAGATGATATGAGAAAGCTATATTGTAGAAAACCTTTTGACAATTAATAATGTTTCCCTATGATAAAATCAGCTTTAAAATAGAAAGTTTTGCACTGAACTTCATTAATCGCATGTCACCATTATGGACGGAATAGAAAAATACATAATTTTTTCTTGAATATACTTTTATAAAGATATTAAGATCACTTTATCTTTTCAATTAATCAATCTCTCTCACAGACACAATCTTTCCTCATGTAGATATAAACACAATATATAAAGTAGATTACTTAGATAACAAAATGTATATGTAATTGATATAAAATACATAATTTTATATTACCTATGTGCATAGTGATATGTATGTATTATAAATTAATAGGTTATATTTAAAATTTATCTACAATATATGCATATATAGATTATAAATGGATATATTATCTATATAGATTATATAGACATAGATTATATATCTATCATATATATGTGGATATATAGAGAGAGATAGTTGAGAGGGAGAGAATAATAAGAGCTACAATGACACGTATTGAACCTCAAAACAAAAACAATTTGAATTCTAAATTGATAATTCTGAAACACCAGAATTTATAATTGGCTTATCAGCTATTACTATAGGACAATTATGTTATAAAATTTCATCCTATCAATTAACTGATGTTTACTTTTTTATTCTTCATCTTTGTTATCTGTTTTTCATTAATACAGATAAATACATTAATCTGTATTTCACTAATTGCTGCTCCTAACTTACATTTTTTCTTCTATTTTCAGTGTGTTCATTTTGCAATTCTTTTATTAACATCTCAATTTGTGTGTTTGATTTGCTGGTTTTTTGGCGTTATTTTCTTATAGAAAAAAATATGTATGTAATCCAACTGAAAAAAAAAAACCCTGCAATATGTTTAACTTTCTTGCCCTTGGTTAACAGATTAAGTCAAACAGCCAGCACTGTTTCTGCAATCAGAGAGAATTGCCCTTGCTATCATCCCCTGCGTCCCTTGGCTCTATCCTCTGAGAAGTCTTGCCCATTAGTCTTCTTGGCCCCTTCTGTATTAGACATTGGGAAAACAGTCTTCCTGGAGGATTGAATTTTTATAGCTCTTCCTCTGTTTGTGTCAGTTTATGAGATTGAAATCATTACATGTTGTAAGGAGTTTCTTTGGCAAGATAATCCAACAGACACTTAGTCTTATGCATTAATTACTTCAAATAAATTTTCTTGCTGAGTAACCATAGACAAATATTTTTTTCTAGACAAAGCTTTATACTTGAGGTTCTCACCCTTTATTATCCGGCCTCATCTTTGCCTGTCTCCTGGCCATTTATTTAATGGTCTTTTCCATGAAGCAACTCAAAACCGTGTTTGTGATAGGAAGGCAGCATCTTTAATACAGATATTAATAATAAGGATCATGGTTACCTTCTATATCTTTTATTAGTTTCAGGTTATTTTCACATATTTTCCTTCATTTTTCCAAATAATTTTTTAAACAAAAAATATAAGACATATTAGCAAATAACTATTTCTATATGAAAAAATAGAATAGCAACACAGTCTACACAATTGTGAGTTCTAGGACAAAATGAAAATGAAAATGTGGGGGTTCAAAATTATTCAAAAATAATTTTACAACAGCCATAGAAAAGCCAAGGATGAGGACCTTCTCAACCTAGGACCCTGTGAGACTGCACAGGTTGCATGCCCAAGAAGCCAGCCTTGAGTAGAGATCATGAAAAAAAAACCTCATTTATCATTAAAGAAGTTTTGAATTTTAAAATATTCGGGCAAGAAACTTTCAAAAATTCATTGTGTGAGTTGTTATCACATTAATAAACTTGAACATACAATTGAAATTTGTTTTTCAGTTTGTTAAGATACTTAATATTAAATAAGAATAAACAGTCATATGCAGTGTCACCATACCATATTAGCACATTTGTAATAAGTGTATAGACAGAACAAATGCCATGATTGTTTCTAAAATTTAAGAAAAGTCGAGTGAGGTGGCTCATGCCTGTTATCCTAGCACTTTGGGAGGCTGAGGAGGGTGGATTGCTAGAGCTCAGGAGTTCAAGACCAGCCAGGGCAACATAGTGAAACCCTGTTTCTACAAAAAAAAAAAAAAAAAAAATACAAAGAACATTAGCTGGGCATGGTACCTTGTAACTGTAACCCCAGCTACTTGGAGTTGGGGGGGTTGAGGCAAGAGAATCGCTTGAGCCCAGGAGACCAAGGGTGCAGTGAGCTGAGATCATGCCCCTGCACTCCAGCCTGAGTGGCAAAGTAACAGCCTGTCTCAAATAAATGAATAAATAAATTAAATTAAATAAAATTTGATACAAATAGTCATTCTAATTACCATATCTTTATTTATATCATAGCAATATTCCTTGAACATAATTATCTATATATATTATTTATGACACCAAATTCTTATTAAAGGTGACACTGAATTTTAATGTACATCTCTACTGTGAAATACTTAAAATACGTTATCCTCAATTTCTGGATGTCTTTGGTTTAGGTAATAAAGGGAAAGTAGGTTTGAAAATCAGTGATTATACTTTGAATTTGAAATTGAAATTGTTGACTGTCCAAAAGTAATTATTACTTTTGGTGAAACTACCCCTATTTAATATATTTACTGGCATGCTAATAATTTTAAATGTTTAATAATTTTCAATAAATTTAAATTATTCCAGAGGGAAATAATTTCAGAAGCTTAATATGTAAAGTGTATAGTACTGAGGCTATCATAAAAACAGAATTATTTAAATTAATAAGTATCCACTGGATTAAAATAATATAAGAGGTCATTAGTAATGAGGCATAAAAATATACACAATTACTTAATTCCCAACAGAACTATATATCTAGTTTTATTATACGATATACAAGCCTCTTAATCACTAAGATAATAGTTTAATTGATGAGATTCATTTTAAACTAATGAAATAATTAATATATACTACATTTAATTTTGACTCTTTTGTATTCTTATAATCTGTTTTATCCTATACTTTGTGACTATTGTATTCTTTCCTGAAATGCCATTTATGGTAGGATAATAGTAAGGAAACATTATGCATTTACATAGACTTTTCCTTAATTACTTTTCTTATATATTCACACATATAAATATGTGTGTGTGTATCATTTTTAATACTATTTTATTTTTAAGTGAAGCATGCTGAGCAAAAATTTAAAGAAAGTTTTTCTTTGAATTTCTAGAATAAGTGTCAGTGGAACCTCCATTCCAAGTAACTTCCATCTGATGTAACTAAGTGTAATAGAAATAAAAAGACGACAGAAGACAGAACCAAAGATCAAGAAGAACAATGATAAATGGTGACAAAGAGGGTGAGATAAGAGTCTGATAAAGAACATTTGCTCATCTAAGAACTATATTCCTTTTAATATATATCCAGTGAAGTTTAGAATGTCATATAACAATGACTCATATCTCTCCCTATTTTGTCTCTTAAATATTATATATGTGTGTGTATATATATATATATATACACACACATATATATATATGTATATAATGTGTCTGCTCAGTTATCTCATTTTATTTTGCATGTTTGTGTGATCAGGGATGATAACTATTTTTTCTTTTAGTTTTCAGGTCTCCAGAGCAAAGAAAACCATGTACATCTGACATAGAAGAAATCACAAAACACCCAATCCCAAATGTCCCATCTAATCAGCGAATCTAGCACTAGGTCAGAGATCTAGTGCTAGATATGCTGATTAGATGGGACATTTGGGATTGGGTAAAAATGTTTCATACATGGGTGAAGAGGAAAACAAATATTTGGTGGCCAGAATAACAGAGTGCATTGATCTTCAACCATATATGGGTCCCATCTTAAAAATGTCATATGAAAAGGTCAGGCTAAACTATGTGACTTATCAGCCAGAAAAACACAAGAAAAATGATCTTTTGGGTAGAACTTAAACCACCGACACTTATTTTAAAAATCTTCCTTTTTTCTTGAGTCTGCAATGCTAGAGATCTATTTCTATGGATCTTATGATCTTCCTTAGACATATTGATAAAGTCCACTTGCCAACCTATAATGGACATATCATCCAAATGAGACACTATCACGTTAAATCATTGAGATTAGAGCATGGTGTTTTTCTCTTAGTTTAGCCAGGATGTGGATAAGATTATCTTTCTTCAAAACTCTCATATAAGGTGCAGTGTATTAGACCAATTTCTATGATAAATGTATCAGATTGGTTCCCACTGTGAACTAAAATTAGAATTATTTAAAAAGGGATTAATAAAGGTACTACTTTGAAATTAAAATTCTCTAAAAGATATACCACAGTACACTGGAGCTGCTAATAACATGTTCTGTTAGCCTGAAGGAGGAGATGCAACTGTAGTAACCAGAACCTGGAAGGAAAGTGTTTAATGGAGAGGATCACCTTGAGTGGGAGTGTCAACAGCCAGTAAAAGATAAAGCAACAGAGAAAACTGTGAGAATAATAGTTCTCTATTCACTGCTCTCTCTCCCTTTGACTTTCTGGTAGCTCAAACAGGTCAATCTCTTTTAACAGACAAGGGTAGAGAAGGTAAATGATGAAGTAAGCAGAAATGTTCCAGTTCAGTGAGCTTCAGTCAACTTTTTTGATCGACTTGAAAAAAGCAACATTAACAAAGTAAGAATGATACTGTAGAAAACTAAAAACAAATTAGTTAAAATAAAAACTTTAAAAAATTAAAATAAAACAAAAGATCAATGTGATTAGTTTACAAGTTTGAGGAAAAAATAAGATGGAAAAGTGGAAAGAAGTCATGCATTAAAGACTTAAAAACATAGAGTAGAGCTAATGTTAGTGTCAGTGCCTGAAAAATAAAACATAGAATAAGGATTATTGAAGGAGTAGAAGTACAATTTTTTCTCTCCATATACTTTTCCAGAGGCAAGTTATTTCCTCTTCAGTGGACACTGTTCCCTTCACTACCAGTCACACACGTGCACAGGCTCACATTCACACTAGAGAATTTTATTTCCTCAAAAAGTACTTAGTTTACTCACCATAAATAGCATGTTATTATATGTTTAGACATACATATAAAGTGAAAATAATGTCTTAAAATAGGTATGTCAAAATGTTCCAATTATGTAAAAATTATTCAGATTTAGTAACTCTTACAGATTTAACTCAAACTGAATTTGATTTGGAATACCTATAAAATAACCACTTCTTCCTCAGTTCTTTAACTGTTCAAGTGACAGGAAAGGTCGGATGTTTTTTACTTTAAACCAAAAGCTAGAAATCATTAATATTAGTGAGATAGGCATATTGAAAGTCAAGATAGGTTGAAAGCTAAGACTCTTGTGCAAAACAATTAACCAAGTTATGAATGCAAAGAAAAAGTTTTTGAAGGAAATTAAAAGTGCTAGTCCAGTGAACAGATGAATGATAAGAAACCAAAACAGTCATTGCTAATATGGAGAAAATTTTAGTCGTCTGAATAGAAGATCAAACCGGCCATAACATTCTCTGAATTTGAAGCCTTACCCAGAGCAAGGTTCTAACACTCTTCAATTCTATGAAGACTGAGGAAAGTAAGGAAGCTTCAGAAGAAAAATCTGAAGTTAGCAGATGTTGGTTCATAAAGTTTAGGAAACCATCTCCATAACATAAAAGCACAAGGTGAAACAGTAAGTGCTAATGTAGCAGCTTTACAGCAGGTATCTAGAAAAGCCAGTCAAGACAACTGATAAAGGCAACCACACTAAACAACAGATTTTCAGCGTAGACCAAACAGCCTACTACTGGAAGAAGATGCCATCTAGGGCTTTTACAACTAGAGAGGAGAAATCAATGCTTGGTTTTAAAGCTTCAAAGGCTAGGCTTACTCTCCCATTAGGAGCTAGTGCAGCTGGTTAAAGCCAATACCATTTCCCATTTAAAAATTCCTAGACCCTTAAGAATTACACTAAAAATACTCTGTCTGTGCTTTATAAATGGAACTACCAAGCCCAGATGACAGCCCATCTGTTTACAACATGGTTTACTGAATATTTTAGCCCACTCTTGAGGCCTGCTACTGAGAAAAAAAAATTGTATCAAAATATTACTACTTATTGACAATGGTCACTCAAAAGTTTTGATGGAAACATACAAAGAGATTATAATTAATTTCATGCCTGCTAACACAACATGTAATTAGAAGTAGCCCTTGGATTTTGGAGTCATTTCAACTTTAAGTTTTACTATTTAAGAAATACATTTTGTTAGTCTATATCTCCCATATTGATTCCTTCAATGGATCTGGGCAATGTAAATTGAAAACCTTCTGAAAAGAATTCATCATTCTAGATGCAATTAAGAACATTTGTGACTAATATGATGAGATCAAAATTTCAACATTAAAAGGAATTTTGAAGAAGTTTATTCCAACCATAACAGATTACTTTCAGGTGTTTAAGACTTCAGTAGAGGAAAAACTGCAGATGTGGTAGAAATAGCAAGAGAACTGGAATTAGAAGTGGGGACTAAAGGTGTGACTGAATTGCTGCAGTTTCATGGTAAGACTTAAGGAATGAGAAGTACTTCTTATGCATGAGCAAAGAAAGTTGTTTCTTGAGGCAAAATCTACTCCTGATAAAGATACTGTTGACATTGTTAAAATGACAACCAAGTATTTAGACTATTATGTAAACTTAGTTGCTAAAGCAGCAGCAGAATTTGAGAGGATTGATTTCAATTTTGTAAGAAGTTCTACTGTGAGTAAAATGCTATCATTTTCTTTATTCCTTCATCCATTGATGGACACTTAAATTGAATATTATTCAGCCATAAAAAGAATGAAATTTTATTTTCACAACATGAATAGAACTAGAAGACATTATGTGGTGAAATAAACCAGGCACAAAAAGACCATTATATCATGTTCTTGCTCGTATGTAAAAGCTAAAAAAATTGAACTCATGATGGTAGAAAGGAGAATGATAATTACCAGAGGATCGCAAGCTTAGTGGGGGAGTTGAGGATAAAGAAAGGTTGGTTAATGGGTACAAACATACAATTAGAAAGAATAAGATAGTGTTTGGTGGCACGGAGAGTGACTACAGTTAACAGTAATTTATTGTATACTTCAAGATAACTAGAAGAGTGAATTTGTAATGCTCCTTTCACATAGAAACTATAAATGTTTGGCACTATCCCAACTAACCAGATTTGATCACTATATATATGTTTGCTACAGGCATAATATCATATGTGCTTGTAGCAAAATATCATATTTACTACATAAATACATGCAGCTATTATGTTCCAATAAAAATAAAAAATACCTTCAAATCACATTGCATTTTACAGAAAATCTTTCATAAATGGAGGAGTCAATTAATGAGGCAAAACCCATTGTTGTCTTAGCTTAAAAAATTGCCACAGCCACTCAAATATTTAGCAGCCACAACCCTGATCAGTCAGCAATTATCACCTTGAGGTAAGACCCTTGACCAGCAAAAAGATTATGACTGGCTAAAGGTTCAAATCACCTTAACATTTTTTTTAGCAGTAAGTGTTTTTAATAAGTTTTATTTTGTTCTTAATTGACACCTAATAATTATGGGTGTTATGCTTGAATATATTTATATTTTTCATGATCAAATAAAGTAACTACCATATCCATTACCTCAAACACTCGCTATTTCTTTGTTATGAGAGCATTCAAAATATTTTCTTTTAGCTATTTTGAACTAGGCAGTGCATTATTGTTGACTGTAGTCTCTGTGAAATAGAGCACCAGAACTTCTTTAATCTATCTGACTTTAACTTTGTACCTCTTAACCAACCTTTTACTATTTTCCCTTCCCTCCACATTAAAGTAATTTTTACTTAAGGTATGTACATTATATTTAAAGTAATGCTATCACACAGTTAATAGATTACATCATAGGGCAAACAACATGTATATGTACAGAAAACCCAGAAAGTTTGTGTGACTCACTGTATTGCAATATGCACTTTATCATAATGATCTGGAACTGAACCCACCATATCTTTGAGGTGCGCCTGTAATTTTTAAAAGTCTTAGCTTTAATGGTAATTATTCTTTGAGTATCAGAAAAATGTAAACATAACATTTAAACATACAGTCAGCCAGAGGCAACATGGTTACTTAGGTAGTGTTTTAATGTAGAAGTACAATGGCCCTCTACTCGTACCTCATTACAAAGTCCAGGTACCAAAAAAGTATTTACTACCCCCAAATTTTCTACTTCATATCCATCTTTCCAAGGATCGTATTAACAGATATAGACTACTGTTTCTCTTTAATATCTAAATAGAGCAGCCTTGTGCTATATACAACCAGTAACTTATCATTAACTATTTTTTAATTGTGAAATATTCTTGTTCTCTCTTGTAATGTGAGGTTTTTAATGGAGGCATTCAAAAATGCATTTGGGTTGTGATTCAGGGGGTAGATTTTCAGGGTTTATTGCTGTAGGGGTTCAGGATCATGATATACTGCTTTCCCTCTGTATCCATGGGGGACTGGTTTCAGTATGCCCACAGGTACCAAAAACCTGCAGATGCTCAGTTGAGTCCCTTATATATAATGTCATTGTACAATATCATATCCTTCACCGCAAGTGCATGCAACTGGAAACTATTATCCTAAGTTAGCTAACACAAAATCTCAAAACCAAATATTGCATGTTTTCCCTTGTAAGTGGAAGCTAAACATCGGTTGCAGATGGTCATAAAAATGTGACCAACAGGCACTGGGGAATACAAGAAGAGGGAGTAAGGGAAGGGAGTAAGGGTTAAAAAAGCTACCTATTGGATACTGTGCTCATTATCTCAGTGACAGATTAATTCCTACTTCAAACCTCAGCAACATGCAATATACCTTTGTAACAAAGCTGCACATATACTCCCTAATTCTAAAATATTAATAAAAATTGAAAAAAGGAAAATAAAATAAAATGGTTGTATATTTTCATATAAACTATGCATATCCTTTTGTATACTTTAAATTACGTCTAAATTAGTTATGATACCCAATTTAATGTAAATACTATGTAAATAGTTGTTATACAGCATTGATTTTTATTTGTATTATGATCATTATTGTACTGTTATTTTTTATCTATTTTTTTCCTGAATATTTTTAATACACGGTTGGTTGAATGCACAGATGTGGAACTTGCAGATACAGACAACTGACTGGACATCATTATGACTGTTCACTCTATTTATATTTTAGTTGACTTGTTCTAATTTGCCAGTAAAATGGTTAATCAAATGTAGATATTGCTATAAATATATGTATATACTCAGGAAAGACTGAAATAAAACATGCCTGCACAACCTGAAATATTCTTTCCTATTAATATCAATTTAATATCTTGTTCTAAAAGCTAGCATATAAAACATTATCCCAAGTTTCTTACCCAAGTCTTATTTCCAATATCCTGTTTTATATATTTAGTTGCATGCATGTTGTCTACCAGATTGAGATCTTATTAGCATTTGTCACCTTTGAATCCTAGTATCTAAGATCTTGCATATTACTGTCTCAACAAACATCTGCTGAGTTGAATAGAACAAAAATAAAGATTAAAATAGGTTTCTGTTGAAACCATTTCTAAAGTTTAGATAACTATTTTTAGGAAACATAATGAGTAGGTCTAGAATTTTTCAGAATATGTATTGTGCCAGTTTAATTTATTGGTTAAATGTTTTCTAATATGTAAAAATAATAACTCGCTGAAGAACAGGATAGACTCTTCCATGTAAAACCAAATGCTGTGCATTGAAAAGGTTAATAATTGCATGGATAATAACCTTAAAGCTGAAGCCTTACTCTGCTATTTAGTATTTGCAAATACATCAGCTTATGTAAGCTCTTCTTGAGACTCATTCAAAATGGATAAAAACATAATTTTATCCTAGTTTATATTCTCCCTTATCCATATTTGTTACTAATTTATATTTAAAATGTAATGGGTAGCATCGACATTGACCCTCGTCACATAGATTACACCAAATAAGTATTGTTTGGTAAACCTGATAGATACCAACTTGCACGTAAATTAATATCTTAATGTAGTCCTGTTTATGTTAGTTTTGTATTGCTCTTGTTGTTTACAATTTCTTAAATGTGGCCACAAGTCACAAGGTGCTGTTGCTTTAACGAGGTTTGTTTCCGTTAATCATAAAGAATCATGAAATAGCAGTTAAATAACACCCCCTTAACATTGACTGCTGGCAGTCTTTAATAATCTAAAGTATTATTTTATGTGCATCGTTTTATTCAAGAACACAAAATTTGATGAAGGTTCTGTGAATGTGCACAAATATCTTTATTGGAATCAGGTAAAATCAAAATCATTTTCAAAAGTGATGGTATTTAAATTCCTGTTGGAAACAAAATATTTACATTAGAAATTTAAAAGAAAAATATGCATCTCATTGCATTTTAGGAGAAAAATGAACCAAATTAAGAATTACCATCATAAGGGAAGAGGATTGAGAGTCTTTAATTTAAATGTAACTTGTAGTGGCCTATACTCCTTTACAAACTTCAAAGTTGTGCCCAATTTCTGAATTCCATTATCTTCTTGCCAATGCCTTTTGCAAACCTTCAGAGCAGGACTTCTCAAAAAATAATCTGTATATCACATTTGGTTCTCAGCAGTCTCACAAGCAAGCTTCAGGTAATTTGGCAATTTTTTTAAGCAAAACATGGTAAAATAATATTCACATGTATTACTCAAATTGAAATATGTGCATAATGAAAGAAAAAAAGGGTGAATAGTAACATATAGATTTTCAAAAATCAATGAAACCAAACATCAGACACAAGAATGAATATAATATTTATGTAAAGTTTTTGTAAATGTATGTACATGGATACAAGAGAACCTAGGAATAAGAGTATAAAGTGAGAATTAAACAAAATAGTGAGTAATATCTGAAAACTAAATTATGATAGATTAGAAATACAAATATGTGTCATGTTGTCCTTATAATATTGTTTAATGCACTTTACAAGAAAAAGCCCAGCAATGTCTATTATATCCAAGTTTTATTTTATAGGACAAGCACAAAATAATATTTTCCGATAAAAACTTAATACATAAGATAAAAGAGATTTTGAGACAATGTGGATTAATAGGGAAAAAGAAGATCCACTATGTAATGATGAAACAGTCAATTCAACAGAAATACTTGAAAGGTCTTTACTTTTTATGCACTTAAAATATTACTCTCAAAATACATAAGAAAATATAGTAGAAGTATGAGAAGTTGAAAAGTAAATCACTAGAGATTAACATTTTAGCTTACTCTTCCAATTAATGACAGATTTAGCATACAAAAAGTAGGTAATGTATACGCTTCTCAAGTGCAAATAAACCATGATCAAATCAAGGCTACAACAAACAGAAGAATAAGTAAATAGAAGAGTAAGTACATAGTGAACAGAATCATATAGAACTTTGCTAATCAAAGATAAATTCTATTCACCACCTCCAATTTTATGCTTTCCCTGCTTCATATGTCTCTTCTTTGGAAAACGTAAATGTCACAGTACAATTTTATACTTTACGTACAGTTGTCTTCCAAAGAAATTAAGAGGAAAAAAGTAGCATTTAGCATTTTCCTGCATATTTATCATTTTTGGTCTCATTATTTCTCTCTGCAGATTTAAATTTTATTTTGTTGATTTTTTCTTTAGCTGAAACATTTTTATATAGTGGGTCTGTTAATAAATTTATACATATTTAATTGATGTAAAATGTCTTTATTTTGCTTTTGCTTTTTGATAGGCATGCTCATTAAATGTAGAAATCTTGATTGACAGTTTTCCCCTCCCAACTTTAAAGTTATTCCATTGTTCTCTGGTTTCTATGTAATTTATTCAATGTAAGCCAACATTTATAATCTGTCTATAATCTGTGGAATATTTCAAGATTGCCTCTTTATATTTATTTTTGAGTGGTATGCCTATGATACATGTAGTGTGATTTTCTTTGAATATATCCAAATTAGTTTTTCTTGACTCAGTAGATCTTTAAGTTGATGCTTTGCTTTGCTTGTGTGTGTGTGTGGAGAGAGATTTTTAAAAAATAAAATTTAGAAACATTTTAGTGCAGTAGTGCAATCACAGCTCCCTACAGCCTCAACTTCCCAGGCTCAAATGATCCTCTCACCTCAGTCCCCTAAGTAGCTGGAACTACAGGTTTGCACGATATGCCTGGCTAATTTTTCTTTTCTTTTCTTTTTCTTTTCTTTTCTTTTCTTTTTTTTTTTGGAGAGATGGAGTCTCTCATTATGTTTTCCAGGCTGGTAGTTTTTATTTACATCATTTTTCCTTAAACATTGGCCAGATTTTTGTTTGTGAATTTTGTAAGTTTTACATTTATAAAAAGAGGAATCGCAACAAATTATACATATTTTACATTTAAAAAAAACAACTTTGTCAAGGTATACCAACAATACAACTCTTTATTTTTAAGTATACATTTAAAATGTTTTTAGTAAATTTATACTGTTGTGAATCACCATCATGATTCAGTTTTAGAAAATTTCCATCACTCCATAAAGATCCCTCGTGCCTGTCTGAAGTCACTCCTCATTTTTTATTCCCAGTTTCAGGCAACTCCTAATTTGTTTTCTGACTTTCTAGATGTGTCTTTTCTGGATGTTTCATATAAATGGAATCACATGAGTTTTTTTGTTTTTTTTTTTTTTTTTTTGCATCTGGCATCATTCATTTTCAATAGTGTCTTTGAGGTTTATCCACGTTGTAGTCTGGATAGGAACTTCCCCCATTTTTATGGCTCAATGATATTTCGTGGTATGTATGTATTTTTTATTGTTTATCCTATTTATCAGTCTTCAGATACATGAAACGCATCTATTTTTTGGCTATTATTATCAATGCTTTGGTGACAATTTGCACAAGTCTTTATGTGGAAGCATGTTTTCATTTTCCTTGTACCTGAGTCCTGTGAAAAATATTAACTTTCAAAAAAAAATGTTTTTCAAAATGGCTGTACTATCTTATATTTCTACCAATAGTATATGTTAGTTCTAATTTCTCCATATCCTCAACAACAGTTATTATTTTCTTTCCACTATATTTATTCACAATAATAGACAAATAAAATTGGATATATTTAAAGTCTATGTTGTAATATTTTGATATATGTATATGTTGTGAAATATCCAATGTGGTTCTCATTTGTCTGTCTCTCCAAGTTTAGGAGCACTGATTTTCACTGGTGCTTAACTTTTCTCTTAAATCTAAGAATTTTTTTTCACTTTTCCATTTTTCCAGTTTTTTATTTGTTTGCTTACAGTGGGACTTCTAACATTCTTTCCTGCTGAATGGAAAACTAGAATTAGAGAATATATTTTTAAATTAAGAAGTTACATTTTTTTAATCTTTCATTTTTTTATGTTATATATTTGCTGTTATTTTTAACTTTTATTCCAAAATGTATTTTCTTGTAACTTTATTATTATTTGCTGGCTAATTCTAAAATTCCTCACATTTATAGATTAGTTTCTATGATATGATTTATTTCCTACTTATTTGTCAGATGTCAAAGGAATTTTCCGGCTTCACATGTCAAGGAATTTTTGATAGGATGCCATATATTATGCTGCAAAATTAGCATTTTATTATTTTTCTTTAGGAGGTTTTGAAATTTGTTTGGCAGAAATTTAAGTCATTTCTGTATAAATTTGATCCACTCAAGTATTACTTATAAGCTTTATTGATGCAAAGTAGACTTTATATTCATATTTGACCTACTCCTAAGGCATGATCATATTTCTGGGATCTCTACTCAGCGTCACAAGTAATAAATAAAATTTCTCCACAGTTACTGGTAGAAAATTGAATAGTTTCCAGGTGCATTAGTCTGTTTTCACACTGTTAATTTAATAAAGATATGCCTGAGACTGAGTAATATATAAAGGAAAGAGATTCAACTGACTCACAATTCCACATGGCTGGGGGAGGCCTCACAATCATGGCAGAAGGTAAATGAGGAGGAAAGTCACATTTTACATGGCAGCAGGCAAGAGAGCTTGTGTAAGGGAACTCCTCCCTTTTATAAAACAATCAGATTTCAGGAGACATTTACTATCATAAGAAAGACTGACACCTGATTCACTTACCTCCTACCTAGTCCCTCTCATGACACATGGGAATTATGGGAACTATAATTCAAGATGAGATTTGGGTGGGGGACACAGCCAAACTGTATCACCAGGTCTGCATAAACTCTTTAAAAATAATCAAACAAGTCACTACAATTTCCCTGTATTGATAAATCAGCTTTTTCATTGCCTGGCCTCAGAGAGTTTTACTCTATTTATGTTCAGATTAGTATTCTGTCAAATATTTCAGTGAACTATATTTGTACATTTTTGGAACTCTTTCACTGGGATTTTTTTTTTCTTTTTTTTGCTTACCTCTGATACTTGGATTCACAGATTTCAATTATCTTGGCCTCTCTTATTTCTTATTTAGGGTCTCAAATTCTGTACTTTAGTCTGGAACGGCCATTATGCAAAATTCTAAGAATCTCATAGAACTCACCCAATTTACTTGTATTCTAAGTCAGAGTCCTGTGTTGTATGATTTTCAATATCAGAGATTTTTCATATATTTTATACAGTTTTCTGACAACTTTTTTATAGTGTATGGCAAGACACACAACAGTTATCAACATGGTTGATATGATTTATTTTCTACAATATATCATATCATTACCTATGTATATAAGTGAAAATATATTTTAGTAATTTTTGATAGAATGCAGAAGTTAATGAATATTCCATTTTATTTTATTTTACTTATTTTTCAAACAGATTCTAATTCAATTTTTGATTATGGGAATGTCTTCTTTAAAAAGAATGTTGATTTGTTTGAATGTCATTTAGTTATTGTGGATCAGCATTATTATTTTGAGTCTTCATTTTAAGATCTATGAGGATCTATTTAGAGTTACTTTAATTCTAAGGATAGGAGGTTAGACCTATTGTTAATGTATATCTTTCTATGGTTTCTACAGAATGTTGCAGATATTGAATGAGTTCTCTCTGCTTAGGCTGGCTGGATCTTGACTGTCTTCAGTCTCTCTGTGAGCTCTGGAAATGTTCGGCTTAATTTTCCAAGTCTTGTGGACTTTCTTTTTGCAGATACACATATTTTTATTCAGCAATGAACTCAAGGGCGCTTTTTGCAAATTTCTGAGCCGTTTTTACTTTGTCCTCCACTCACTCCTTACTCTTGTTCTCTGCCACTAAACTTTCAATTATTTAAATACCAGTTGTATTTCTTTTACTCCTTTGTCCTTGTTACATTTTTCATTTGTTTTTAAAAAAATTATTAGTCGTTTGTGAATGACTGTTCATTCACAACCAGCAAATAGAAAGTTAAGTCCACGATTCAGCCTAGCAAAATTATTTAGGTAAGTGCATACATAAGGGTTTTGTTTTGTTTTGTTTTGTTTTGTTTGTTTTAACATTACTTACATTTATTTCCTCTCAATCAACTGATACTTTAGAGTCTCTACTTTCTTACCCTGACTGACCAATAGGCTGCCTCATGCAAATACGCCTTGTCTGTCATGTTTCATTTAATCCTTCCTTCTATGATTGCTTTCTTTATCAAAAAATTCCCTATGCAGGAACATCCTACAGTTTGTTGGAAGAAACGAAAGTTACTAGTTAATGAAAACAATTGGAAAATTGTGAGCAAGGAATTAAATCTGATTTTAGGCATGGACACACTTTTATATTCCTGGGGTTGGAGTAAAACTGCCTTTGCAAAATTATGGCTGAGACAGTAAAAGAGATCTAACTTACTCGACTCCATCTTCCTTCTAACCTCCACGCGGTCCTGGGGAGTAGGCTGAACTAACTTAGGGAGAAACTCTGTTTTTCATTTATAGTGTAGAATGAAGATGATAACAGCCCTTTCCCAAAGCAGACCTCTTTCTTGCCTGGGGATTAATTAGATTGCCTTTGTAGGTCTAACATTAGCCACAAGATTAGAAATTATGATTTAGGAGTCATGCAAGCTGGAGTCTACAAGATTCTGATCCTCCTTAAACTACTCCTAAGGTCAGTGCTTGAGATAGTTTTCAGACCCTGCTGGCACCAACCAGAATGATAAACTGGCTCATCTGGTCTTGTGGTCCCCACACAGGAAATGACTCAGTGCAATGAGACAGCTTCCACTTACTATTATTTTATTCCTGATGGATCAGCACTCCTGGCTCATTGGCTTCCCATCATACACCAGGTTGTCCTTAAAAACTCTGGAATGCTTGAAGAGACTGATTTCATCTCTTGCACAGTCAGCTTTGCGTGAATTACTCTTTCTCTATTGCAATTTCCCTGTATTGACAAATCGCCTCTGTCTAGGCAGCAGGAAGTGTGAGAACCCACTGGGCAGATGGTTACAGGAGGTCACCTTCCTGATGTCTTATTTGACTTTTCCTACATTTACTAACCATCCTTCATAACAATACTTTGCATATTAGCCACTCCCTAAATTCTGTCTTATTTTCTTTTACTTGGTGGGGAGATAACTTATTTATGTTATTAGAAAAGGCAAAATGTGTGATTTCATTTTTATTAAAACGTTTTTTCCTAGCATTTAAACAATGGCTACTTTCTGAGTTTATTTACATAATTTAATAAAAGCCATATTAATGTTCCTGTTGTATATGTGTCATCAACTCTGACTGATAAAATATTTGAAGAAACAAAGTAAAATGGAGACATTTGCATGAAGGTAGGGGTCTTGCAGTCAAAAGGCACAATATTGTTATTCTTCAGCAGTGAAACTCTGGAGAACAGTTTGAAGCTGCCATCTGGAGTAATAATAAGCTCAGTAAAATAGCAGATGTCAAGGCCAGTTTCTCCTAGTCAAAACCAAATGTAACAAGTAACTGAATTTTTCACTGGGGGACAATTTGTTTTGGGGGAACTTTTTTAGTTTCTCACAATCCCAGATCTCTCATTTGTATCTCCCAAACTGCCCGAAGCATGGTTATCATCTCCCTGAATGATCTTTTTCTCATTGTAAAAAATAGTACTGTGTTATTGAAGACAGATTGTTGTTAAACCAGTCTCCCTCCTGTTATAATCTCTTTAATTGTTGAAAATGACTCATGTGGGAAGTGGATTTAAAGCGAGGTGATTATTGGGATATGTAACTGAATAACAATTTCATATTTTATCTTTTCTTTAAATTCACATGGAGTCTTTTCATTATCACACATAGGTTGATTAATCTTATATTCTTTTCTAGTGTAGCACATATGTTTTTATGCTTTAAACAAACCTCAGATAGTCTTACAATCTTACTAAAATAATTTTCAAACTTCTTACAGACAACCATAACATAAACACTTTGGTGTATTTCAAACATCACCTATTAACACACTTTTAATTCATAGTTTTAACTTCTGGTAAAACAAAATTTAGAAAGTATTTTTAGATCCTCAGATAACTTATTCAGATTCCAAACTATCAAAATAACCCACATAGAAATAAACTCATCTGATAGTAAGTGTATTTATTTATTCATTAACATACCTCATTCAATGTCATTAACTGATTATCTTCTACCTCACATCCAACTGAAATGACATACAGAATAAATAAAAATAATTTGCAGTATGTTAAAAGGAAATTATACATTTTGATTTCTTATGTATTTTTCTTGAAGCTCATTGTCATTTAAAATATCCTCAATACATTCTTTACATGAGGCAGGTTGTATTCGAGTCCTTGACTATCCTTTGCATCTAAACTAAAGATAAAGTTAAATATTTATCTGAATGTAAAATGTATTTTTTTTTTCTACTTTATCAGACTTTCTTTTTCCTGAGGCCTCTCTGCAAGGATCTCAAATTTTCAGTCAGTTTACTGAACACGAAAAGCAAAATATTCTATGACTCAGTTATCTTATATTTTTTGATGAGCTATCTTTTAAAATATAATTTTACATTGAAAAGTAAAGAAAATTGTACTAATACATTTTCTTATAGCCATTTTCATTAAATTTAAAATTAATATTCTTAACCATATGACAAAGATAAATCTAAATCAAAGCTGTCATTCCCTATAAGTCATTAAGATTTTAATAGTATGAAGAATTTATTCATCTATTTACTTACATGAATAGTCAGCTCATTTATTTGTATAATTGGAGGGAAAAGATTTGGGAAGTGTATTTTAGGTGGTAAGCTAGGTGATATATATTTTGATTTTAAATCTAGCCACTGCAAGATAGTTTTGCAGCAGATTAACAGTTCTGATTTTTTTTTTAAATTTCAATTCAATTGGCTAGTTTTCACTGGTTTACTCATTAAAAGAAGAGCAGAAGCATGCTCACTAGTGGGAAAAGCAGTATGGAATATATTTTTGACACTTTATATTAGGAAAACTATGTGTGTTATTAATAGTCAAAGTTAGAATAATTTTTTTGGCATGCTCAAAAAGGTTTATTGTGAAAATATTCCATGAATCTATACATTTTCCAAATATTTAATCCTTTTCCTTGTTCATAATTTTCTCGTGTTATGTCATTTCTTTTGTATCATTTTTATTATAGCTGCACAATAATATACTTTTAAAGGTAACTAATAAAATATGTGAATTTTAAAAAATAAGCTGATGTTAGTCAAATTAATTGCAAAAATAGGAAAATTATATAAATTAAAAACATCTTAGAAATGTAAAGTTATCTTTTTAAAAACATGCATTTCATGAAACAGGTAAAGCACCTTAAGTATACATGAGGTAGGAGAACAGGTCCTGGAGGCAGAGAACTTAAGGTTGATTCACACTGACTTCTTAGAAACAGGTCAAAAAGAAAAGCCCAACTTTCCACCCACAAATAACAAAAGAACAGAGGCTACTCGCTTTGCAACCACCTTCCTTTCTGCATTTCAGATGAGAAATGGAAAATACTTCTGATTAGTCCCCTCCTGCAATCAATCAGACTGGTCATGGGTCTAGTCTTTATTAGCATTATGGGTGTAACTTTGTAACTTCACTTCGGTGTCTATTGGTTACCTTCTGTGACCAATCAGACTGGTCATGGACCACTCCTTCATTTACATATTGTGTAAACCAAGTAACCAATGGGAAACCTCTGGAGAGTATTTAAACCCCAGAAAATTCTGTAACCAGTGCTCCTGAGCCATTTGCTCAAGCCCCCTCCCACTCTGTGGGAGTGTACTTTCAGTTCAACAAGTCTGTGTTTCATTGCTTTATTCTTTCATTGCTTTGTTTGTTCATTTTGTTCAATTATTTGTTGAAAATGCCAAGAACCTGGATGACTTATAGACAAGATCCTCCACTGGTAACATACACAGTATTACCGTAGTCCAATGACCTTCCACTAAAAATTTCAAATTACTTCATAACATCAACAAAATTTAAATTAGACAAATGAACTTGGATATTATTGTAGAAGTCTATATGAAAGTTATATTTATTCTAAATGACGATATCTGTTCTCATAATTTCTGAGTGATCAAATTTTAGCTCAACAGATCAAAATTATATTTGTGGATTTTTGAGACTCTGAAGAAAAACTGACATGCTGTTTTTATTTTTAAACATTTACAGACTCAGGTGGTACAAAGTACAGGTTTGTCACATAGATGTATTACGAAATGGTAAGATTTGGGCTTCTAGTGTACCCATTGCTTGAATAGTAAACATTATACCCGTAGGTAATTTTTCAACCTTTACTACCCTCCCATCATATGCTTTCCTTAATATGAATAAAGCTGTTAACTTTCAAACCTACTAAACTTTAGTACCCCAATGCTCAATAGGGTTTTTCCTCTTAGCATTTTGAAAAACAACATTTTGTCTACTGACGATTTTGTTTCTTTTGTAGTTGGAGTAGGTATGAAAAGTAGTAGTAGAAAAAGATTGAGTAGACGTCAACAGCATTGTCCATCATCCCTATGGCCTTTGTCCTGGTTATGGATATAACCTTATAAGTATAGGTTGTGTGCCAAACATAATTTGACACAGATCAATTGATACAAGTTTTTGTCTATTGATATAGGTTTTTATTGTGAGGTTTAGTCTTCCCTTCATACAGTATTTATATTAATCTTATCTGTGCTTTAAATTTCTATCATTATTATAGCATTACTAATACTGTGGGCATTTAATTGCTTTAAATTTCAGTGAATAATGTATATCTTAATAGATTTCCCTAATGTCTCCCTAACAGAAAAATATATATTTTCTAATTTTAATATGTATGATGTTGATTATAATAGCTATCACAATTCTTTTTTTATTTTCTAATTTATTTATTTATTTTGAGATGGAGTCTCAAATAAATTTGAGACCCAGACTTTGTCACCCAGGCTGGAGTGCCGTGGCGCAATCTTGGCTCACTGCAACCTCCACCAACCAGGTTTAAGCGATTCTCCTGCCTCAGTTTCCCACGTAGCTCAGATTACAGGCAAGCACCAGCACACCCAGCTAATTTTTTTGTATTTTTAGTAGAGACAGGGTTTTGCCATGTTGGTCAGGCTGATCTTGAACTCTGGACCTCAAGTGATCTGTCCTCCTTGGCCTCCCAAAGTGCTGGGATTACAGGTGTGAGCCACCACACCTGGTTGATTTTTTTTTTTTGAGACAGAGTCTCACTCTGTGGAGTGCAATGGTGCAATCTCAGGTCACTGCAACCTCTGCCACCCCAGTACAAGTGATTCTCATGTCTCAGCTTCCCATATAGCTAGGATTACAGACATGTTGCCCAACTAATTTTTTGTATTTTTAGTAGGTATGGGGCTTTACTATGTTTGCCAGGCTGGTCTTGAACTTCTGGCCTCACGTGATTAGGCTGCCTTAGCATCTCAAAGTGCTGGGATTACAGGCATGAGCCATGTACCCTGCCCACATTTCTTATATATTAAGATGTTCTGAAAAGACCTGACTTGGGGAAAAAAACTTTTCTTTATTATTTAAATTAATTAGAGGGTAGCTATATGAATATATACTAAATGTAAAGTACTTGAGAAATATAGCTTATATCAAGAAAAATATGAAATAATAATGCTTTCAAATCAATGGACACATCTTCCTTCCATCCACTACATGCATTTCTTAGATGTGTGAATTCTGACCAATATGGTACATATTGTTCCTGTTTCATTTCCAAACCTTATGTAAGTAAATTTTAAGAAAATAAAAGGGTACAATACACATTAAAAAACATCAATGAACAATTTTAAATATTGTAATGTGATATTCCTTAATTTTTAACTAACAGTTAATGCGATTTGCACTCCATCCCCCTGCTGCAACACACACACGCACACACACACACACACATACACACACACGCGAAAATATTGCAGTTACTTTAGATTCTTCAAGACAGGGAACAGTGTGTGTGTTAACAGCTAGTCTTACAAGAAAACATATTGAGATTTTGCTTTATTGAATCAAGAGAAAAGGAAAATTTCCTACAGTAATGAAATTTCATTTCATTCAATCAGTAATGTGCTTCGGAGGGATGGAAGAATTGGGAGAGAGTAGATATAAAAAGGTTGAATGATGAAGTACAGAACTCACGATTTATGGTAAAGAAAGGCTAAACAAAGAGAAAGGAGACAGATTAAAAGGTTTAAGAATGACCAAGAATGGTGGCCCACACTTATTGTCCCAGCTAGTCAGGACATCCTCCAGCTGCAGTGAGAGGATCGCTTAAGCTGGGAAGTCCAGGCTGCAGTGAGCCATGATTGCACTACTTTAGCCTAGGTGACACAGTGAGACCCTGTTTCAAAAATAAATAAAATAAAAAATAATAATAAAATAAGAGTCAAGGAATTGGAGCTCTCCATGAGTCTGAAACATAGTATAGTGTGAGTATTGAATATATGTATAGGAATCTTATACTTTTTCTAAGTATTATAACATTGTGCATACAAAATAATTTTTGGCTAGGCCAAGTGCTAAAAATTTTAATATATAAAGTAATATGTACATTATTTATCTTTTTATTTTATATAATCTATTAAAATTTTATAAAATTAGCAATTAGGGGAAAAGTAGATACAGAGACACAAATTTATGCCAGCATATGCCAAATCTGTAACATACATTTATAAAGTTTATTTCTTGCAATTTCCAGTGAAATGCTTAGCAATGTCACTCAGTGCTATTTGAATACCTTCTGGATGTCTGAACAAACAGAAATAAACAAATCATTCACTTCAGAATGGTTTTCCACTGCTATCTTAGATTATTTTAACTAATTGCAATGATCATCAAATATATATTTACTCAAGAATCTACCTGTGGAGCCATAGACATCTGATTTTGGAAAGCATATTCAAGACTGGATGTCAAGATAAGATAATTTTAATATGAGTGAGATTTTGCTTCATTTAGAGATGGTTTCCAGAGGGTAAAAAATTATATTTAAAGTCAACATAGTATTGTATTGTACTAAATATACTTTGGGAGATTATATATGAGTATTAACTATGAAAATCATATGTGAGAATTATTTGATCCCTTAAATCAAGAAAATGCATCATTAAAAGCTTAAAATAGTAGATAAGCTAAAACTTGTAAAACTAGGTAGATTGAAAAACATGAATTCTTTATTATTTCATTGAATTTTACTTTTGCTTAATGCTTTTCATTTAGGAGATCCCCAACATTGTATATTAACTTACTTTTATACAGATACTGCTTAATATTCTGTTTTTCTTCAGCAAATGTCATGAAATAGTTAAGTAATAAGACATTTTTAGATAGCATCTATAGAATCAATTATCACTTTTTTTCATAGGTATAAATAAATTTGAATGGGTTCCATTTACACTATTTCTCAACTAGAATATATTCCTTTGGATTAATTTTCACACCAACATATTCTTTAGGGAAAGGTACAAGTTAATATGAGTAAAATAATAATAAACTATAATAATTAGATTAATTTCTTCATCAAAGACAGAAAACAAAAGCTGACAATTTAAAACAATTTCATGTGATGCAGATTATTCTGTGTAACCAGTAATGCAGATGAGCTGAGTAAGTTACTAGTAGGTTGATATAATTGAAAATAACACATAAGAGAAAGGTTTCAACTGAAATAAAGAGAAACATGTAGGAGAGAACAATAAGAACAAGAAGCCAGAAAGTCATTTGTGACTCAGTGCATAGTAAGATTGCAAAGCTCAAAATAGAGGCCAAGAATGCCTCCCACTGGAAATGTTCAGTTATATCCCAGAAATAATTAGCATTTCTCTTGAAACATAATATTGCATAGCACAATATTTTATAATAAATATTTATAAATATGGAAGGAATCTTATTTTTAATTTTTTTTATTTTCCATTTTGCAGTTTTATTGTTTAAAAATTCTTGCTATCAAATATTTTTTGCTTATTGTGCTTTAGTATGCCAAATTGTCTCCTGGATTCCCTATGTGTTTTAAAAAATATATTTCGACTGGGCACAGTGGCTCACTTCTGTAATCCAGTACTTTGGGAGACCAAGGTGGAGGATCATGAGGTCAGGAGTTTGAGGCTAGCCTGGCCGATATGGTGACACCCCATTTCTACTAAACATACAAAATTAGCTGGGGATGGTGGCGCACACCTGCAAACCCAACTACTTGGGAGGCTGAGGCAGGAGAATCGCTTGAACCCAGGAGGTGGAGGTTGCAGTGAGCCGAGATCTTGTCATTGCACTCCAGCCTGGCAACGGAGCAAGACTTCATCTCATAAGAAAAAAAAAAAAAAGAAAAATATATTTTAAATGTCTTACTAAAGTATGAGGATTTTTCCAAAAACTATTCCAAAAACATATTATTTAACTAATTATTTGGGGACATATCTTTATTGTTTCATCCCTGACTCAGTGAGCAATACAATCTCTGGCATATTGAAGCTACCCTGACTAATATTCTCCTGTAAAACCTCCTAAATTATACTCTCCTATAAAACCATAATGCAGACAATGACATTTAGGAAATTAACATTGATGCATTATTACCCATTAATCCAAAGTTACCCTTAAGTTTCACCAATCATCCTGAAGATGTTCTTAATAAAAAATTGCATACTTTAAAATTGTATGTCATCTTTTGTTGTCATGTCTCTTAGCTCACCTTAGTGAACCAGTTCTTCTGACTTCTTGAAGTTTCAATCTTGTCACATTTGAATTGCACAGAATGATTATTTGGTAGTATGAATGAAAAATAATGTTTGTCAGGTTGCTCAGTTCATGATTAATACAAATTGTACATCTTTGGAATATGACGGGCATGGTGGCATGCTTCTGTGCTTACATACTACTACAAAAGTCACAATTTCAATTTGTTCTGTTGTTAATGTCACACATTTTGAATGCTTATTAAAGTAATGCCTGTGATGCTTCCACAATAAAATGTTACTTTTTATCCTAAAATTAATTATTTTGTGGAAAGTAATGTTACTTTTTTAATATCCTGTTCTCACTTTCATAGTATTTATTATTTATTTACATCAGTATATGCCATGATTTTCTGTCTGTTCAACTGGTTATAACTAAAGGAACAATTTACTCTGATGCTCAAAATGTACAAACTTGGACAGTGAGAGGTACTTCAAGTTTCTGCTATGACCCCTCATTATTTGAGTAATTCTTTGTTTTTTGAAACTACACAAAATGTTACAGGTTCACTTTGTATTGCTCCTATCCCAACTTTTGAGTAAGTCATTTTTCTAATGAGTAATGGTTTCTTTTAACTGAAAATTATATGTACATCCCAACATTTGTGTTTTAGGTGTGTTTATGTTTATTAATTTGGGGATCATAGCTCTTATATTCATCTTATTTTCAGCTCTCTCTTGCATAGATAGGAAATGTATGAGTAAACATGCAGAAACATATATTCATATATTAACAACACACACATATTTATTTTCCTTTCTATATTATCAATACTTATCAATAAGTCATAATTTAACAATGACACTTTCCATTCCAATTTAATACCTTTCATTTCAAGGTTTATTTATTCTGCTTTTCACCTTTTCTAACTGTGACTAGCCTGGCTCCATTTAAATACGTTTATTAAATTATTTGAGAAATTCTTCCAAAGTTACCTAGTCTCCCATTACTGCTGCTACCCTCTTCCCCACACAAATACACTTTACACTTTAGATTTTTTTTTTTTTTTTTTTTTTTTTTTGAGACAGAGTCTTGCTCTGCTGTTCAGGCTGGAGTGCAGTGGCGCAATCTTGGTTCACCACAACCTCGGCCTCCCAGGTTCAAGTGATTCTTCTGCCTCAGCCTCCCAAGTAGCTGGGACTATAGGTGCACACCATAATGCCTGGCTAATTTTTGTAGTTTTAGTAGAGACAGGGTTTCACTATGTTGGCCAGGCTGGTCTTGAACTCCTGACCTTGTGGTCTGCCCACCTTGGGCCTACAAAGTGCTAGGATTACAGGTGTGACCCACCATGTCCAGTTGAATACACTTTAGATTTTACTGAGACTCTGATACACACTTGGGCACTGCAAACACCCCCATTGATATAGTTTGGGTATTTGTCCCTCCCTAAAGCTCATGTAGAAATGTATTCACCAATGTTAGAGATGTGGCCTGGCAAGAGGTGTTTGGATTCTGGGGTGGGTCCCTAATGGCTTGGTGCTGTCCTTCTGATAGTGATTTGTCATAAGATCTGGTCAAAGTGTCTGGCACCTCCCCACCTTACTCTATCTTCTGTTTTCACCATGTGGCATGCCTGCTCCCCCTTTGCTTTCTACCATTATTGGAAACTTCCTGAGGCCTCCTTAGAGCAGATGCTGGCACTGTGCTTCCTGTACAGCCTGCAGAACGGTGACCCAGTTAAACGTCTTTTCTTTATAAATTATCTGATGTCAGGTATTTCTTTAAAACAATGCAAGAATGGTCTAATACATGCAACGATATCTGTTCCTGCCTCCCTGCCACGTGGATACACAGTCGGACCAGTAAGTACATCAAAACCCTTTGCTATGATATGAACACTTATGGACATCTTTCTAATTCTGTCTTGCCCTCTCAGACACCACTTCTGTGTAGATTCCTCCTCACCGAGTGTGGGATTTGATACCTCAGGACAAGGCAACTCAAGTATGGAAACTGGATAACCAAGGAATTACAGCTCCACTCAATAGTAGCCCTGCAGGACTGCAGGAAAGGAGTATCTTCCCAGCATGCAAGACTTCAATCAATGCAGCAGGAAAGAAAACTAGACAAATGCATGAACCTCCACTGAATCATTAGCAACAAGAAATTGTTTTCTAGTCAGAAACTTAGAAGGCATACGATTAGAAAACTGGTTACAGAGAGCCCTGCAAGACAGATAATGTTAATAAGCCTCTAAATGATCGGGACTGTGAAGATATCTATCTCCCTGAACAAATTAAAGGTATCCCAAATGTGTAAAAATGTAGGGAAAACAATAAATTCTTACAATTATTTTTGGTAAATAAACTCAGGATAGTAATTATTATAATAATAAAATGCCTATTAAAATAAATCTTCAGAAAACTCCATAGTGAGTTCATGTCAGGTAAAAAAATTAAATAATATTCTCCATTTAAATATCAATAATACTGATTTAGTACATTATTAACACCTAGAAACAAATAATGAACTATTATGGTCTACGTATATGTAAAGATAATTGGGAACTAATCATGAAAATAATGTTAATATGTACAATTCCCAATTATGTACTAAATTTAGGTCTAATTTTCATATTAGGTGCCTCTTAGACTGTATTTTAGCCTTTTACTTCCATGTTTATTCCGTATTTTTCTAGTGCATACTCAGTGTAAAGATTAATATTAATAAGTGAATAGCAGAATAATGTGTGCAACTATGGGTAACTGAAGCCATTTTTCTGTAAATTTAGCCTACAGGTTATAAGTGAAATTCCATAAAGCTATAGTTCTGGTCCACAAGAGGAGCCAAATAAGTACAAGTAGGTGCCACAGGGTCTGATTTAGTTGCTTGTCCAACTGTTGGTACCATCAATACTTCATCACTTGCCTCTTTCTCATAGGCAGAAGTTACAGGAGGGTGTAAGTTGTCCTTTCTCTTGCAGAAGGTTTCTTGATATATCCTTTTGAAAACAAATTGCACAAATGAAAATCAAGGCAAAGACTTATGACCCTTTACTATATATTTTACATCTATAGTATTTGTATATGTTATATATAGTATATAAAGTTTAATGTCTATACATATATATGTTATATATCTAGTGTGTGTGTGTGTGTGTATGTGTGTGTGAGTTTAAAGGCCAAGAACCTAAAGAAGATAAACTTCAAAGAGGGATTAGATGTCTGTGACATATCCAACCTGTAACCTCTGCTTATGAGAAAGAGCCAAGTGCTGAAACATGTATATAGCTGATTCATTTTTTTACCCACTATTTTTATAATAGTTTTGCATTTTAATACTGATGGAGTTAGCCATCTTTTTATTTATAGAACAATTTTCTTCACCAAACTCTTATTCTCTGCCTCTTGTTCTTTTCACCTAAAAATCATTTTAGCTGTGACATATAAATATGCATATTAGATATTGAAGAAATAGCTTAAATTTATTTAAATAACCTATTTATTTAATGATGATAATTTTATTGTTATATTTTCAGTAAGATGCTTTTTTATCAGTAGTATTTTATGTTTTAAAAATACAGATATTTTCTATAACTGCTCCAACTTTCACTTCCTTATGCAAACAAAATTGCTTAGAAAATGAAGTTCATATACTTAAAAATACAATTCAATTTTTTTCTTCATTTATAATAATCTCTAAGAGCCTAGTTGTTCATGTTCTTTGAGAACCAGATATATTATACTTTATTTACATAAAAAACACTCAAGAAGGCTAATCCTAGTGAGTTTATTATCAGCTGGGGTGACTAGTACCAAGTTAAATAAAGGAACATAGTATTTAACATACTGTGTACAAACACCAATCTATAAAACTGGATGGAAAATTGAGTCACCAGCAGTAATGTGTAAGCAATCATGACTCACTCTCCACACTGAGATTGTGGTTGATATAAATGGAAAAATCAAGGATGTTAATATTGAAGTTCGGCACAAACCAAACTGAGGTGCACATTTTTAGTCACCTCAAATTTTCGATGATTAATGCCAAAGAGAGAGATGAATACATGGAGCCCCCATTTCTTGTAAGATATTGGCAATTTGGAATCTCTGAAGTTAAGTTATACAGCACCTGCCTATAAGCAGCGACAATTCATACCTATGTTAATTCATAGGACTCTATGAAAAATGGACTTCTGATAAGTCAATGACATGAGTTATAGACAATGTCAAACAATCATCTTTCACTTTATGTGGGAGACCCCCAACTGGTATATTATGGGAAGTGGGATCTCTAATATAGCTTTAATAATAATATTAGATGGTACTGATATATCATTGAAGGAATGAAAAGAAGAATCCAAAACAACAAACTATTATCCATTGAACCATACAAACTATTACGGATCAAACTGTATGTTCTTTCTGAAGTAACAACTTGAGTAGGCAGGTAGATCATATCCCTTCCACCTGTACTTTTTTTATAGATTGGGGAAGTCTAGTGCATCCTGGCATCAGTACTCAAAGCTAGTAAGATAGATATAAACATCCTTACCGAAATTCAAAGGAACGTTGTCTTTTGAACAACTTTATTTTTAGTTGCATTACAAATGGAGAAAAACCTATGCATAAATAAACAATCATTTGTATCACCCTTTAAGTCAGACATATTTCAGTTACGCTGCAGGGTTGCATCATTGCATAAATATTTTTACAAAAAGAATTGCTTTCTATAACCTTTCTCTTCAAAGTGAGATGAGTGGACCAGGGCCAACAGCCTAGGAGCTTGTTAAAAATATATAATCGCCAGTCCTGTCTTTGAATTACTGAACACAAATTGGCATTGGCATTGTAGCAAATCTGCCAGTGATTAAAGAAGCAATGCTTTATACAAAACTAAACCTGATTTATTTAATATGTACCAATTAATCTTAGTCTGGTATTTTCTTCTATGGCAAGGTTTAGTAAATGGGTCCAGTATGGGAAAATGTTATGGCCCAAAAAAGTTACAATATTCATTATATTTAATAAATAGAACAAATAGTTTTTCAAGTAATTACTGAAGTAAATTGAAAAAGTGACTTTATCATTCAATTATTATAATTTAGAAAAAAGAAATACAGTAAAAGATTAATCAAATTCAAGTCAGCTAACATTGTAACTTCAGAATCCTTGAAATCTAGACATAGCAGATCCTGTGTTTAGATGACTGACTCCAAACATTTTTTAAAACAAAATATGCCTATGTGACATGTGTGTCACCCAGTGTTTGACAAGAACATGAATTTAAAAGACTGGATTATACAATACATGTTTTGATTGTCACATTATGGCTGCTTTAGCTAAAACTCACATAGCTGTTAAAAATTTTACTGTGGATTATCCACTTTAGATAAAAGGCACTATATTTGGCAAGTGAAAAATAATATCAACATTCACAAAGTATGAGCATTCAAAATAGGCTATGTAAAAGAAAAAATCTTCCACCTCGATTTCACTTTGACAGAAACATTTCTGCTAGACTGTTTAAATTGGACACTTTATTTTCAAAGTAAGTCAATCAAAAAATAATAGATTCAAAGTTGTTAAAATATTTTATGTAACACTAAGGAGTGCTGGAAAAAGTATGCATTTAAAAAAATGATCAAAGAAAGGGATGTTTTTCTTTTTAAATACAAAATATAATATAAAATTTCTATTGATACAAAAGATCATGAAAATCTTCAGTTCAGAGATTGTAAATGATCTAAAACAAATCATCCAGCAAAGAAAATAAAATCACATGTGCGCACGTGCGCACACGCACACACACACACACACACACACACACTCCTTCCTAGAGAGCTTTAGTTACACTGACTTCTATCACTAAGGCAAATTGCTTTTAGTTTTGTTAAAAGTGAAAATAACATATGATATCCATTTTTATTGTGTTTACTATAATTCCAAAACACTTTTACTGTTCTCTTCAATTCTTCCACTATTATACCATATGTAGATTTCTTTCAGTTTGGGATTGGAGTAGACACTTAGCCATCCTTCAGAAAGTATAAACTTCCTTCCTTTTTAGGTCGATGCTATGTGTAGAATACTACATCCACTAATAAGATTTATCTGCCTAATATTTCCCTGCATGACTAGGAAAAGACTTTAAAGACAATGTTAACACAAACAATAAATATTTGATGAATAAATGTAAGGAATGAGTTTCCGAAATCGGGTTAACAACACAGTAATTTATACAGATTAAACTAACCACACCTGTAAGAAAAAATAAAAACCCAATGAAATAGTTTGAATAATCAAATGAAAAGGAATTAGAATCAGATGGCTAGGATATGAATCCCAACTATATATTTTTTTATTTTTTGCCTTTGGCATTAAACAAAACATTCTTATACTTCTTAACAGTGACAGATTCTAGTTTGTAATGGAAACTAAGTTTAAATTAATATTTTAAATTTTCAAAATTAAAAAATAATACTGTTGATATGTAATTAACACAGTAAGCTATAAAGTGCTTAGTTTGATGTGTTTTGAGATTCATGCTTCTGTGAAATCATAATATAACAGATAGTTACACATCCTTTACTGACTTTCATTGATACAGTATCTCGTTTTGGGGATGAGTGTCAGTGGGGTTTAGTTCTATTCTCTTTTTATCTCTCCTATTTTTTGTGGACATTAATACATAAATTTGTTTATCCTACCTAGTGTTTAAAAAATTTTAAGAATGTGTTTACCTAATAATAGCCTATTCTTTGTCATTTTGGGGAGTTAGCACAACTTCTGCTTTGAAATTTACAGGGAATTATGTTTAACATTAAAGCTGTTTAAATAATACCAACTAAGCCACAATTGAGTTCACAAGGCGCTTTTGATTAAAACAAATAATAAAAGAAATTTTTAAGAATGATTTCATCAAATTTAATTTCTACAGGCAAACAAATTAATATTGGGTGAATTAAGACATTTTTGAAATGATAAATGCCTCCTTTTTTAATTTTGGCAAACCAAGACTAAAATACATCCTTACCTATACTGATCCCAAAGTATTTTGAAGTAAATTGCAACTGAATATGTTGTAACATTTTAAGTATAAGAAAATAGTGCTTTTCAATGTCTGACAACTATAGATGAACAATGCTTAAGTTTCATAGAATTTAATTTTTCAGTAGACATATTTTAGATTTCTTCATAGTCAATGAACAAAAAAATGCATGAATCTGAGAGCTTATGTGTTCATTTATTTTTGAATAATGTTAGCAATTTATTTTTTAATGTAGATGGTATAATTTCCCTTCGGTATCCAAATCAGAGGAAATAGAACCTAGAAAAAAGAAATTAAGCTTTGAAAAATAAAACTATTTTACTTACATTTGACTACTAGAAATACATGATGATCTTCTTAATGCAATTATAGTGTGCTTACATACTGGAGAAGTGATGGCAGTTACTGTCATGTTTTGATTTTATTTATATCAATTATTTAATTTAAAATTCATTGTGGTATGTGATTTTCTGTTTTATCTTGTATTTACACTCATATTAAGGTCTCTTAATTAAAGTAATTGATTAAAACCTTTTCTATTTGTCTAAATTGGTTATCTAATAAATAACTGCATTTTTCAAAGTATACATCCTTTTAATATTCTACTTTTAGATCATACAACAAAGCACAAAATTATCTATAGTGACAAAAAGAAAATCAGATATTGCCAGAAGTCAGGGGGTGTAGGAGAACCAACAGAAAGGGGTTAAACAAGGGGATGTGGTAGCTTTTGGGGATATAGATATATTTTCTATCTTGTTTGAGATCACTGGTTTCACAAGTATATATACATCAGTGGGGCACCATAGTAAAAATACAGATGACTCTTGAAAAATAGATTTGAACTGCACAGATCCATTTATATAAGATATTTTTTATCTTTGCCACTCGTGAGACAGCAAGACTAACCCCTTTTATTCCTCCTCCTCCTCAACATGAAGATAATGAGGATGAAGACCTTTATGATGATCCACTTCCACCCAATGAATTGTAAATACATTTTCTTTTAAGACTTTTTAAACATTTTCTTTTATATAGTTTATTTTATTATAAGAATGCAGTATATAATATACATAACATAGGAAATATGCATTCATTGATTGTTTATGCTATCAGGAAGGCTTTCAGTAAATAATAAGCTCTTCCTAGTTAAGTTTCTGGGGGAGTCAAAGTTATACATGGTTTGTTGACTGTGCAGAGGCCAGCGCTCCAACACTTGCATTGTTCAAGAGTCAACTATATTTTCAATTTCTGCAGTTAGAAGTTTCTTCTGAACAAAGAAACTTAGGAAATTGGTTAAGGAACAAGCCTTGGAAGTTAGGAAGCATTGGAATCTAAAAAACTTGAGAAAGTATAACCTACATGTTTGCCTCTTAAATGGAGATAAAACTTGGATGTTAAAGCTGGGAGCCCGTCTCATGTCCTGCTCCCCCACCCTCGAAAACCTTTACTTACACTCCAAACATTAAGAATATAGGGTCTCCTCCCTTTATTCCCCAAGATAATTTGTACATACTAGGAAGACAGAATTTTCCCTCCTCTCTCAGCAAGTGAGAACAGCTCTGCGAGCTGTCTTATATAAGCTTTCAACTTTCTGATTTCAGGGTTCCTATCTTTTGGTATGACTCCCATACATACAAACCTGCCCCTCATCTTTTCATCCCAGAGTGGAAAAGAAGTGTAGCAAAAGAGGAACTATGTAATTACTACTGTAATTCTTAATAATCTGCCTTTGTACTGAAATCCTGTATTTATTTTCATAATAATATAAATAAATATAAATATTTCAATTATTAATAGCTTTTAAACTACTTTTTTAAACTATCATTTTTAAAGTATGTGGTTCATTATACATCAATTTTACTTCATTAAAATTGTAAAATAACAAAAGATTACAAATGTGAAGGTGATTTATTACTCAGATTTTGGCCTAAGTAGAGAAAGCAGAAAATATAACCCAATGAATTTTACAAGGCAATCTAAACAAAGCCTGCAAACCCATTGTAATACCAGTACTATATTGATGTTTATCTTTAAATTCAATTATACTGTTCTCTTTGTAGAAAATCGAGTTCTTTTGGCCTCATTTGCTCTTGTATTTTCTAAGTGTGCTCTGTAACAATCATTGGTGGAAAACTCATTCATGAAATGAAACTTTTCAGGAAATCTAGTATTATCTGCTTTTCTCCTATTCACCAATAAATATGCCATCCTTAATTTTTAAACTAATTCTATTTGACGCTTTGTCTAGATATGACCAGAGAGAGACACATTATTATAGGCATTTGTTCATTAAAAATCTATTGAGCCCAGTAGAGTTTCCAGGTGGAGTAGTGTGTAATATATTTAAAGATTTTAAAAAATATCATATTTATATCTATCATACCCTCACAATTTAAGAAACTTATAGAATAATAAATTTTGGAGTGATTTTGAGGCTGTCTAATCTCACTGCTTCATTTTTCAGGTAAGGGAACACACCCATATATATTTCATATATTTTTTTGTATGTTCATGGCACTGAAAAACAAAATTATTGGTGAAAAGGCAGTTAGAGTGGACTGAAAGAATAGCTGAGCAATATTTAGGAACCATCACAAATAGATTGCTCGCTAATTCATCCACTGCAAGCACACCACCGTCATTCCCAAGACAATGACAAAAAAATTTCTCACCTCCATATGGTGTTGTCAATGTATCATACTATTTGCTCATTTCTAATACCTATTCCTTCTTATTCCATTGCGATAAATCTCTGAATATTATACGGACCCATGAGTACCTGCAATAATGAATGATTTCTAGTCCCCCTTTGAGTCATTTCAGTTCACATAACTACATTTCAGTCAATGATATAGAAACACTGCATCTGAGGACCGTCCTAAGCATATCTAGTATGCTCCATTTAGCTTCTAACTATTTTTTTCCCTTTTTCATTCTTGCTGTTTAGATTCTAGGCACACCACGTTGGGATGAAAAACAATCGTGAACAATGAGTCAGGACTCAAAAGTTGAAGTTGGTTGAGAACAATATATCTATAATTTATCTATCAGCTTTTCTGTGATGATCATGAGCCCATTATACCAGCAATAAAACTATTCACATGTGATTTTATGTAAGAAATAAGTACACTTCTGTATAATATTTTGGATTTTGTGTCGCTGTCAGCTTAATGCAACTTCAGACAATACACAATTTGGCATCTGGAAGTGGATTGCTGCATGTAGAAAAAATTGAAAATTGTTTTATTGGCTTATTAGAAGTAAACAGGCAATAGGCAGCAAAGAATTGGAGACAGAAACCTGGAAATCAAATAATTATTTTTATGATATAGAAAAGCCCCACCACCATCAGTAACATATAATTAAACAATGACCATAGGAGCTGTACTTTATGCCAACTGAAGCTGTGGTTATTAGAAAATAACAGAAAAAATATTTAGTTCTGACAAATATTAGCCAAATCCTGCCACTTCCAGAGAAATTCTGTGAAAGAGACAAATTAGGGCTACATCTAGCTATAGTTCACGCAGATAATGAAACAGAGCACAGCCTTAGTAAAGAAGGGATTTTCTCACCATGAAACTGGAGAGCATTATGCAAAAAAAAAATAAACCAGGCACAGAAAGACAAATACCACACAATCTCATTTATATGTCGAATCTAGAAAAGTCAAATATACAGAGGAGTAGAGAAGGATGGTTATCAGAGACTAGGGGTGGGGATGAAAATAGAGAGTTGTTGGTCAAAGGGTAAAAATTTCAGTTAAAAAAGATGAATAAGCTTTGACATCTCTTTCACAGCAAGGTGACTATAGTCAATAATAATGTATTCAATACTTCAAAATGAGCAAGATAGTAAATTTCAAACATCTCACCACAAAAAATGACAATTGTGGTGATGGGTATGTTAATTAGCTTGATTCATTCATTCCACCTTGTAATACATATATCAAAACACTGCATTGCACTGCATAAATGTATGTGATTATGATTTGTCAATTAAAATTAACATTACTTCCACGTTTTTGCAATTGCAAATCGTGTTGCTATAAACAGGCTTGTGCAAGTATCTTTTTCATATAGTGACTTTTTTTCCTCTGGGTAGATACCCAATAGTGGGATTGCTAGATCAAATGATAGTTCTACTTTTAGTTCTTTAAGGAATTTTCACACTGTTATCCATAGTGGTTGTACTAGTTTTCATGCCCACCACTAGTGTAGAAGTGTTACCTGTTCCCTCTATCCATGCCAACATCTACCACTTTTTGATTTTTTTATTACAACCTTTCTTTTAGGAGGAAGGTGGTATCTCATTGTGGTTTTGATTTGTGTTTCCCTGATGATTAATGTTGTTGAGCATTTTTTCATTTTTTTTTTTTTTTTGCCATTTGTATATCTTCTTTTGAGAATTGTCTATCCATGTTTTTAGCCCACTTTCTGATGGGATTGTTTTTTATTGTATGATTCAATTATCTAACCAAATAATTATCTTCAAAAATATACAAATATGTTATTTTTCAATCCAGTACTTAACAAATGTTAAATAAATTGAAAATATTTTGATATATTTGTGGGATAGAATTGTGTCCAATTATTAGAATGTCATTTATCAAGGAGCTACTTGAGGTGAGGGTTCAAGTTTCTGACAAAAACTGATGTGCTCTATGTGATTTTTTTCTATGTAGCTCCAAAGCATTAGTGCAAATTCTGTCCAAAAGTCCGTGGTCTCTTTTTACAATTCTTACTTGTTGATCAGTTTCTCTTACTTAATCATTAATTTCTGTCATCGCAATCGCTTCTGAGGTAATAGGTTAAATTATTTACAATGGCCTAGACTTCAAAAGAGAAAAGGTAGTTTAAGTTATTTAAATTTTAGCCTTCAACTATTGCATCTTTTCTCTTAGTGCCCACATTTCATGAGGAAAAGGAGATGAGCTAATGACCTATGCAGAGACAAAAATGTTTTATATTTTTGTTTCCAAAATAATTTATATGTGGAGGTGGCAGTCAAAACTAAATTAAAATCTTTATATTTAAATGTCCTAAAAATATCTTTTTTGGCTTGTGACTCTGACATTTAAATGATATGTTTACATACATTGTGTGATACATTTTTTATTTACATATTTCTAAGTTGCTGAGGAAAATTTTTAAGAGATGGGAGGATGGGACACCATCTCATTAACAGAGTATATTAACTCATTATACATTTTAGAACAAACATACAGAAGATAGCACTACTTAGTCACATTGGGTGTAGGAGGAATTAGCAATTTGTAAAAAAGCTTAAGATCTATATATCTACCCTTTGAAAAATATATTCTACTAGGGTAGTGAAACACAACAAATTATGAGTCACTAGATCAGTTTTCAACATGACTGTTTAAGCTTTAGAAATTCAATTGTAAACTTACATACCCTTAAGATATGTTTCTTTTTACCCTTATGTGGGATAAAAACAAGCTACTTTCATTTTTATGTGAAAAAAATGCAAAGAAATTTTACAATCGATATGATAGAAATTATTGATCAAAACAAAGACTTACACTGTTTCAAATGAATTGTTGCATAAAATATTCCACTCAATGTAGACACGTAGTAATCAAGCACACAGCTAATCATAAGCAAATATAAAACATACAGCTATATTCAGAAGTTGATAATCTTCATGAAAAAAGTTGAGTTGAGAAGCCTGGGAAAATGATGATATTCTTATATAAAGAGAATTTCAGCTTAGTTCAAAATAACAACCTGTTTTGAGATCAATGTTAAGTCTCTCAATCATTTTCTCCAAAATAACTTTATAAAGGTGTAATTCTTCAGCCTTTGTAGTGAAAAACTTAATGTGAAAGATCAATGAAATACGTATCATCAATCTGCCTTGTTTTCCTGAATTTAGTTTGGTACTCATATTATCCTGATATTCTAGACTCTAACTCCTTTAGTTTTCTTTACAGCCAGATGACTAATTCAATTTTCGTTATGTTTCCCCACTGGAAAAACTTAAGGTTTTTATGATAGCATAATTGTTGTATAAAAACATGAATTTCGTGTAGGATCAAACTAAGTAAATACTGGTCTTTACAGTGGTAAACTTGCAAAGTTATTTAACTTTGAATCAGATTCTTCATGTAGAAAGGGGGTGCAATAATTCATATCTAGTATACATTTTAAAATAAAGGTTTATTGAAGTATAACATATTTATGAAAAAATGCCTAAATAATAAGATTCTGGCTCCATGAATGTTAATGAATTAACAATGTGAACTCATTCATGTAACCATGATTCAAATGGAGAAACAAAATATGAGCAACATTCCAGAAATCACCTTCTGCCCCTGACAAGCCGTTAACCTCCTTCATCCAAAAGTGCAACTGCTGTAATTATTTATGACACCTCTGATTAAATTTTGCCAACCTTGAACTTCATATATGGGCATTAGAGTATACAGTGATTTTTTACCACTGGTTTTTTGCTTAACAGTATCTTTAATTAATGTGGCGTAATGATAGTTCTTAATATATTAGGTAAGACCTCTCATTTTGTTTTTCTTTTACAAGCATGTCTTAGCTATTTCTGACCCTTAGCTGTTTCTGACCCTCTCCATTTCCATATAATTTCTTGGCATACATTTTTAATCCTCCTAAAATTGCTAGATGTTTTATTAGAATTGCATTGGATCTATAGATGAACTTAGCAAGAATTCACACTTTTAAATGTATCTTTGTAGACAAGAATATTGGGCATTCTTCTATTAAATTAGATTTGCTTTCATTTGTCTCAACAATACTTTGTAGTATAGTTCACTCACTTTGCACATCTTTTATTTAAATTATTCCTTTGCATCTGATGTATTTTGATACTACTATAAATTGCATTGTTAAATTCCATGTTCTTTATTGGGCTGCAATAAAATAATATAAATTATATTTACATATTGACTTTGCATTTTTACATTTATATATCTATGGATTACTAATTTGTCTATGACTGAAGTCAGTTTTAAATTATTATATTTAAATTATTATACCTTTTCTCACTTTTTTATATCTTATTGCCCTAATTCAGGTCTCTAGTACACTGGTGAATGTAAGTTGTGAGAATAGGCATTGGCTTTTCATCCTCAGTCTCAAACAATCAGTATTTCGTCCCTCAACATAATGTTTGCTTAAGTGGTTACTTTCTCCTGGTTTTCTAAGGACCCTTACAATCTCTTGTGCCTATTGAACATAGTAAGTACCTTTATATTATATCAATTTCATAGGTAACATTAGTTGATGTAAATATTAAATTGAAATTTTAATACCAAAATTAATGCACATTAGCTCATGAATATGTTGACCTTTACTTAGTCACTAGATAAAGGTATCCATATTTTCTTCAGGTTGTTTGTATCAATATTCAAAAGGATATTGATATTCAATTTCACTTCCTTGCAGTGGCCCTGTCAGATTCTAGTATGTAAGTCATGTACCGTCATGGAATAATTATGCAATATTTCTATAATATTGATGTAATTTATTCCTCAATTATATGAATTACATGGAATAACTTACTGCTAAGGCATCAAGCATGGTGTTTTAACTTTTAATAATAAATTTAAGTTACTTAATAATTTTGTGACTATAATGTATATTTTATGTCAGTTTCATAGATTGTAATTTCCTATTTATTTATATTTTATCAATATTTAAATTTATTTTAATAAAAATCATGGTATCAGATTTTTATTTCTGATATATATCTTTGTGTCTTTTTTTGTCATTTATCAATTCCACTTACTGTTTTATTATAAATATAATTCATTAGTATTAATAATACTAGTCTTTTCAGAAAACCAACTTGTAGATTTTTACTCTATTGTGTGTCATATCACATTTCTTTCCACTTTTATATTTATTAATTTACTCATTCTCTTTTCTTTGGGTTTAATTTTTAAATTCATGATCTAGGTTTTTAGCTTATTCATTTGGGGGCTTTGTTTTCTTCTGTATGCACTTCAATATTAATCTCTCTATATAAGTGAGTTTGGATGCTCCCAACAAGTTTTATATGGCATATCTTAATTACTATTCAGTTAAAATAGTTTCAAGTTTAAATAATGTTTTTAACCTATGAGAACATTGCATGTATACTGAATAATTTTCAAACAGACAGGATTTATTAATAATCTGTGTGGCTATTTATTTATAGCTCACTTCCAATGTGTTTGCAGGACATATGTCCAATGATGACGGTACTTTTAAATTTGTTGATATTGTTTTATGGACCAACACATGGTCGGCTTTGGTAAATACATAAAATATTTGGGCATATTCTGTATGCCCTTAGAAATAAATATTGTTTGCTCATTGTGAGCACATTGCTCTTATTTTCTATATATTTACTATTTTTAACATTTTGCTGTATCAACTACTAGAGTTATTTGTTGAAATCTGGCAATATGATGGTTGATTTATTTCTCAAATGTAGAGCTATTTAACTATTAGCTCTTAAAAATTAAGAACACCTTAACCTATATTACCCTTTATTTTACCTTCTTGGAATATTGTCATTTGTGATTTCATTTAAGGAGCATTTTAAATTGCAAGATAAATATTTCAATATTCTTTTATTGCTCAGTATTTCTTTACATTTATTAACATATTTTCCATTTTTATTGCCTGTTTCAATTCCTTCTTCATTTTCATTGTTTTACATTTCTATTTCATCTGGACGCAACTTCTCGTCTCTGAAAACGTATTTTCTTATGTTTTAGAATGTAAATTTCATGACAGTTATTTCCTTTCATCACTTTCATTATGGAATGTGTTTGTTTTGTGCTTATTGTTTCTGTCCAAAAGCTAAAGAATTATCTGTATTTACTCCTTTGACATTACTGTGTACATTTCTCCATTTGCTTTTACAATTTGTTTATTTAACTCTAGTTTTTCATAGTTTTACTAGAGGTTTCATGGGGCTGCCCTGCAGGTCAGAATGCAGGCTCCTCCAAATATGGCTGCCTTTGTGTATTTTGATGTTTTCACACAGGATCATGCATTACGGTTTATAAACTGTAAACTATTTTATAGTTTATCTACATTCTTTTGTATGGGAGGGTTGATTTTCACCAATTCTATAAAATTATAAGAAATAGAACCTTCTTAAAGATTTTACAGACCGAAAATTAATTCATATGTATAAATTGAACACAATCGCTAATAAAAGCAATAAATAATCAAATATTCTCATGAGTTGGACCAAAACATGTTACTTAAATTTAAATGTTAACTAATTACAAATAAAGTATTTATAATCATTTATTGAGTGTTGTTATTAAGGATATATTAATTTTTAAATATCATTTTTAATAAAAATTACAATTATCCTAAAATTTTAAGGAGCTACTGATATGTATTTAAGATAATGAGTTTATGTGTTTGTGAAAAAACTAGTTATGAGATGGAAAATGATGGAAGAATAACAAAAGTAACAGAAGAATTTCAGTAATTTTAATAAGATTGGGTTTTGTTCTTATCATTATTGAAATTAAACTACTATTTGTCTTCACAAAAATGATAAGGTTTATTAAAGACAGTAAACCATATGCATTTATTTATTTATTTATTTTCAGAGACAAGGTCTCACTTTGTTGCCCAGGCTGAAATGCAGTGGCATGATCATAATTTATTGCCTCCTCAAATTCCTGGGATCAAGAGATCCTCTTGCCTCAGCCTCCTGAGTAGCTATGACAACTGGCATGCACCTCATGCTGTCTAATCTTTTTAAAAAATTCTTTTCTAGAGGCTAGATCTCACCATCCTGCCCAGGCTTGTCTTTGAACTCCTCCCACCTCAGCCTCAAGCCATCCTCCCACCTCAGTCTCCCAGAAATGTTTATTTTAAATAACACTGATTTAAGAGCCGCATGCATTTTAAGTACATATTTTAAAAGGGCATGAATAATTATTTGTGTGTTAAATAAACCTTCCTTGAAATTACAAAGCAAAGACATTAAAGAAATAAGACTGATGCAAATGAGTTTGTTCAGTTGCCATAGAAATCACCTTTTTGTGTTTTGAAGTAGATATGATATGTAATTTATTAATGAAGTACTTGTAAAACTAATGGTAGAAATTGCAAGGTATAATTTTGTGGATAGTCACATAACAATGAAACATTAAAGTATATAAACTGATACAACCAAAAATTAGAACGTTTTTATTTTCAATGTATTTATTTACAGAAAATTCAATCAGTTTAATTTTTCTTTGAAATCAAAATACACATCAAAAATTCAAAATATTTCTTTTAATGGCTATTATAGTTCAGTAATCTAAAGATAATAACTAGACTAGTTAACGTATAAGATATAAACAAATATTTAATCATGCGTAACACTAATATCATGCTCACTGATGTAAATACAATGTATTTCATGCCACTGAATGAACTAAGAGGAGAGACAGAGAGAGAAAGTAAGAAATACAGAGAGAGAGAGACAGGAAAAGAGGGAGGAGGAAAAGAAGCAGTAGGAAGGAGGAGGCAGAGGAATAGGAGAAACTATCAAGCATTTCTTTAACATCACTGACTCACAGAACCAAATAGAATTCATTGCACATTAGAATATTAAAAAAAAGTATTAACTGCTGTCAGAATCCTAGTGGGCTAAATAAAAAACAGATGTTAGTAAAATTTTGCTCTCATTCAAAAATAAATTTAAAATCAAATGTATTTGTCCTTATTTGGTTATTTAAATATTTCAAATACGTGTTTTTTTTAATGCTGAAAATTCTAGCTGATTTTTCTTTAGCTGTTCCCAGTTTGACTCCTACAACAATTCTATATTTATTGTTACTCCTACTGGATAAATTGTGCTAGCTCCCAAAGTATGTTTCTTTCCTGTTTGTGTTTCAGCTCCTCATGCTTCTAGTCATTAAATTTTCTTTCTATATATATACATGTGAAAAATTATTTAGGGATAGTGCATTATCATTATCTCTAAAATAATTTTGAGTGAGAAAAATAGCCAACTGTATTTCTTAATAGCAATTTTCAAGATGATATATATGCTGTTTCCTTAAAAAATCAATAAATACAAGCTTTTGTACATGGAAAGTTTAAATTAAAAGTTTGTTTTGTTTGTATTGTTTTAATTCGATTAGCAAATTATATGTGTTTCTTTCACATTTTTATTAGCAGTAGTTTCTTTCCATATGACTCCATGGGAAAGAGAATAAACACATTACCATTGAGCCCTGGTAATAATATTTTACTAGTATAAATGCGTGAATGAACTCAAAAATATCCTGAGTATCTCAAATTGCTAGACAGATATAGTCACCGTTAATAATTAATGTAAAAAATTAAGAGTTTGTTATCATTATGTCCAGAAGTGTCCCAATAATTATGAAATATAGTCAATGGTCATCCAGAATAAAGGCTGATATACTCCAGTCAACAGTTTCCTACTTTGAGTGGATAACTAGGCAATAATTAAGCTAATAGCCATGAGAAGTTCATATATGAGTTAGATGATTAGAAGATATAATAGTTTAAAATCAATGTCACATAAAAACAATATTAAGGTCAAGTCATTTAATAAAGAGATTTCACAGAGATTGTTCATAAAGACTAACTTGCCAAATTCACTTTTATCAAAATTAAAATAATTGTAAAGTAATGGAAATAGTCTTAGTTTTTTAAGGCATTTTTTGGTATGTTTTCACGTATTGTAATATGCAAACATTTGCTTAAATCACTTTATTAAATAAAATTAAAATGGCATTTTATTTAGCAAAATTATAATTAAAAATTTAATGGTGTAAATTTAATTAGTATAAGTGAAGAATTTACATATTTATATATTCTAAAATATTATTTGCCACTACTTACAGTCCTTTGCTTATAATTCATTAAATTCATTATTTTGTGCACTGATTTTTCTCATAAAGGAATTGTACAATATAAATTGCTCAGCTTCAGTCACTTTTTCAGAGAATTTTGACAAAGAGCAGTGGCAGTAACTAACATCTTGTAGAATGAGAATCCTTAATTTCTGATTTCTTCCCATATCTCTGGTCTACATGTAAACCTCATTATGCCATTAATATAGAAACTAGAATTACTTATTTTTAAATTTTGTAAAAGTCAAGAAAATATTTAACAATGATTTGTTGAAATAAATTAGCTAAGGAAATCAGAAAGTGACAATTCAAAAATTATTTTCAATTTTATTCAAAAGCATATTTTTACTCTTATTTATAAAGATAATGCCCTTAATTGTACCAGTTTATGTTTGGCTATGGAAGCACACACACACACACACAAACACACACACACACATATACATATATACACTGTGTGTGTGTATATATATATACACACATATATGTACACATATATGTGTGTGTGTATATATATAGATACACACACACTAAGTGTTTGAGTAAAAATAAGATGTGTGTGTGTATCTATATATATACACACACACACTAAGTGTTTGAGGAAGAATAAGAAAGCCAAAGTGTTTGGCCTTTGAGCTATCCCATAAGTTATTGATAAAATACTAGTAAGCCAAATAATATGGTTTGGCTATTGTGTCCCCCACACAAATCTCATCTTGAATTGTAGCTCCAATAATTCCCATTTGTTGTGGGAGGAACATGGTGGGAGATAATTGAGTCATGGGGTGGTTTTTTCCATACTGTTCTTGTGGTAGTGAATAAGTCTCACAAGATCTCATGGTTTTATAAGAGGTTTCCTCCTTTGCTTGGCTCTCATTCTCACTTGTCTTCTGCCATGTAAGACACGCCTTTCACCTTCCACTATGATTGTGAGTCTACCCCAGCCACATGGAATTGTGAGTCCATTAAGCCTCTTTTTCTTTATAAATTGCCTAGTCTCAGGTATATCTTTATCAGCAGAATGAAAACAAACTAATACATCAAATATCTGAAATTCCCAAATGAGAGTCAAATGAAAGCTGTCCTAAATTTGACCAACATAGAGAATCTCTTTAGTACATTTATACAATTTAGTGTCATTTACAGTTTTTACAATAGAAATAAACAAGAAAGTAGGATTGGTGGTACAAAGGCACGGCCAAGTGTTTGGCTTAAAACTGAGTCATTTAAAGTAAGACACTTTGTTATGTGGTAAATATAGTGATAGTAAGCAATTATTATGGAATAAAATTAAAACAATCACCTTCACCTATTTTTGTTTAAAAACCATTGTGTTTTGTTCCATATTATTTTAAAGATCGAAAGAAAGAATATGCTGTCAACTTTAAGAAATGAAATCAAGTTTATAGTACAGAAATATTTCAAAACAATGTTAATAGTTTCTTTCCTTGTTAAGGATTCTTCGGGACCAAGTATCTTAGGTGATGACACTTCTAGTTCTTATCCGCAAACCATTTTTCCACTCTCTTGCTATACCCCAATTTTCTAAGCAAATGCTGCTAAACTGTAAACTAATCGTGTTGCTCCTACCTCCTATACCATGACTCACACAAAAAGATCACCCATATCTTCTGATAATTTGAATAGGGAACAATTCTCACAAGAAAACTGATGTTAAATATTATACACTGTATGTGCCTCGGTCCTGTAATGCTGCTACAGGAAGATACCTGAGACTGGGTAATTTATAAATTATTTCTCACATTTCTGCAGCTGGAAGTCCAAGATCAAGACACTGACAGATTTGGTGTCAGTTGTGTTCTCCGGAAGGGATGGATGCTGTGTTTCACTTGGCAGAATGATCTGGAGGGCGAGAACAAAGGAGTGATGAACCTACCCACCTCTTTACAAAGGTGCTCATCTCATTCATGAGGGCTTTGCCACATGACTTAATCACCTCCTAAAGGCCTTACATCTTAATACTATCACACTGATGATTAAGTTTCAACATATGAACTTTGGAGTACACAATCAGATCACAGCAGTGTGTGTATACATATGGATATGTAGTCATATGTTTTTCTTTCCATTTTGTGTCAGTCTTTATTTCTTAAACATGAGAAATTGATGGCCTTTAGATTTGATTTACTGCCCTTCAGGAATGAATATTATTGCATACAATGAAATAATCTATATTTATTACTCTACTGTTATACAAGGTTTAATTTATACTTCTCTAGTGTGCTATATCGGGATACTTAAATGAGTGAAAATTAGAAACCTTAGACTCTACAGATTATGAGGCTTATTTCTTGTCTTTTAAAAAGAATAATGAAACTAGATAGTATAAAAATTATTTTTTATAAAATATAAAGTTGTATAAAATCATGTGCTACTATTATTACTACTTTCTGTATAAACACTGACCTCAAATTACTGCTTTAGAAATGATAAAAGCATAAGAATGGATTTATAAAAATATCAACTGGATAATTTATTTTACTTATTTAAAAAGTTGCCCAAGCCTTTCAAATAAGTGTAATTTTCTTTATTTATTTATTTTACACATACATAAACAGATAAACAGTTTGACTTACATTCTTGGAACGAACATAAACAGATATTTGACATATTTATTTAAAATTTATATGCAAGGCATTTTATATTTCTGTTTGGACGTTCCTTTAAGATCAACTCTAGTGAATACACAAATCTATCCATATTCAAATTTTTATTTATGAAAAGCTCAAATGGAGTAAACAGCTTATTTTTAGTAGCAATAACATGGGAACCTAGAAATTTTAAAGGATAGAATATTGTGGAGGTTAAAGGCAACAACAAATATGTGTTAAATACAGTAATTAAATGAATAATAAGCATCAGTTTAACTGCAGGTGACAAGAAGCACAAGATAACACACAGTAGTATTTTTCAGCACTGCTGGTTTATAATCCTTTTGTGTATGTATTATAGCAAACAAGAATTTTCCCAGTATATAATTCTTAACCAAACAGCTTAGGCACTTCTCCAGGAAGTGTGTTGAACAGATTGTGATGAGCTGTAAAACAGAATCCCTGCTGAAACTAATTTGTACTTAAGACTCTTTTCAGGAAAAAAAAAGAAGTTCTTCATTTATAGTGTAATTGCATGTAAAATTCAGTGATAATTGAATTTCATAAAATTGTCATTAATGAGTTACCAGAACATTTTTTGCAACATAATGATCAATATGCTTTAATTTCAGAAAAGAATAGAAAAAGTTGTATTTTGTCCAGATAATTTTTATAGGCATATAACATTATCTATTTTTTCTATATTTGGTCAAAGAATATACAATGAAAAAATTATTGAAATTGTGTCATTAATTGCATTGCATATTCCAACATTATGAAGAATTTAAAAAGTATTCCCCCAAATTAATATCAAACTGATACTAGTGTATTTCTAGAAATGAATGGTGCAGACCTCAAAAGTCTTTTTTAATTGACATTACTTTATTGCCAATAATATCACAATCTTTAGTTTATCTGTAGCAGTATGAATTGTTAAAGGAAATTGTTCTCCAACTTACTGAACATACTGTTAAATATTCCTTAATAAGTACTTTTACTTAATTAGTAATTCATTTCAAATGACTTTATATAATTACTAAGCATAGATAAAGCAGTGGCAATATTATATTTTTTCTTAAGTTATTTTTCCCTATATTCATGTCATACTTTTATGTCTTTGGTTTAGCCCTATCATTGATCAAAATCAGACGATTCATGTCTAGCCACGAGCATGTAACTACAGCTTGATGAGTACTCTAGATATGTTCTTAATATTGTGAACATGTTTTGTGTTATATAGTATGGCAAAATCTGACCATGATATATTAAATATCTCTCATCCTGGAGCGGAATATCATTTACGGTATATATGAATGCATGTATATATCCATATATGTGTATATAGGTATGTAAGGATGTATGCCTATATTTGTATATGTGTATACGTGTGTGTGTGTATGTGTGTGTGTGAGTATAATGGCAAATTATGATTATTTTAAGAAACCTTTGGAACATGTATATACTGCATTTGTTGACCATAATTTAATGGAATATGGAACCAGAAACAAAAACAGAATGGTATTGGTATTGTTAAGGTTTTCAAGTGCATTTTGTATTTCATTCAAAGAATTTTTAGTCAGCATTTTTTTTTGTTTTGTTCTTTTTATCTATATCTTTGGTAAATTTCTCATTCATATCCTGAATTATTTTTCAGATTTATTTACATACTTCTTCAGAATTCTTTTATATTTCACTGAGTTTCTTTAGAATTAATGATTTGAATGATTATCCCTCCATGTTGTGAGGTTGTTTTAATTAGAATCTGTTGCTGGAGAATTATTGTGTTCCTTGGAGTTGGCATAATTCCTTGATTTTTATGTTTCCTTTGTCTTTATGTTGATATACGTATATCCACTGTAATACTTGCTTTCTCCATTTTTTTGAATTTGCTTTCCTGGATGAAAAATTTTTCCTTATTATGAATCTATGGTGTTGGTTCAGTAGGGTACTTTGAGTTTGATTCTGAATGGATGCAGTAGTTTAACCTCTGGATAATTTATTTGGCTGTAAGTGTCATTAATAGTATCTATGATTTCACCAATGTCTTAGAGTTCAGTTATTAGTGGAAGCTGTGGTGCAAGTTTTCTGGGAAGTGGGACACCCAGAGAAGCTAGTCTTCAGGCCCCAGTAGCGGGAGTAGTGGGCTGATCATGGCTGTCCTTGGGCCCCCTGTCCTTGGGAGTGGCACACAGTCCCACCAGTAGTGGGGCCAGGCAGGCCAATTCTTGGACCTTTAGGTGGCTTACTCTGATGCTGATAATTTCAACAGTGGGCCAGGAAGATGGAAAGGTTCTCAGGCCCATGGGCAGATGGTGTGCAGTGGCTGTGGCATAAAGGTCCTCTGGGTTCCAAGCTGTGTACACTGGTGTTGGTAGTGGCTGTGAATGGCTATGTAGGCAAGTCTCCAGGCCTGTAGGTGCTGTATGCAGCTAGATGCCAGCTATGCTGGTAGTGGCTGAGTCAGTTGGCTCAAACTCAGACTCCTGAGAGGAATGTTCAGGTATCGCTGGTGGTGAATTTGGCTAGTCAATCACCTGGCTCATTTATAGTGTAATTGCATGTAAAATTCACTGATAATTGAATTTCATAAAATCGTCATTAGTGAGTTACCAGAACATTTTTTGCAACACAATGATCAACATGGTTTAATTTGAGAAAAGAATAGAAAAAGTTGTATTTTGTCCAGATAATTTTTATAGACATACAACATTATCTATTTTTTCTTTATTTGGTCAAAGAATATACAATGAAAAAATTATTGAAATTGTGTCATTAATTGCATTGCATATTCCAACATTATGAAGAATTTAAAAAGTATTCCCCAAATTAATATCAAACTGATACCAGTGTATCAAAACTATCAAACAATAGAATGTTAATCATAACTATCACAGATTTAATTTTAGGTCTTACTGAAATATTCGAAGAAAAAAGTAATCCTTTTGCTGGTTTTTCTCTTCAGCATTCCTCTAAGCACATTTTGAAAAAATTCACATATTAGAATAAATTTCTTTGTACTTGAAACTATTCTCAAGATATAGGAATTTTGAGTATCAGAAGTTTGGCGTCAATTCTAAATGATAACATAAAAATACTTCAGCCATAACTATTAAACAAAATACTGTAAAGAAAATCTTGAAAATAGAAAAGCCAAAAAACGGCAAAAAACAAAACACACTCTCTCTTTTTATATATGTAGTTTATATATTTATAAACTGTATACATATATGCAGACTGTTTTTTCTCATATATTTTCACAATATCTTAAGTTAAATATTAATATTTTAGTCTTCCTATTTTTCTCTCCCTTCATTTAACTTTATTTATCTTAACCTCACACACTTAAACCTACACACCTATGCATCTGCTTTAAATATTTGAAGATATTGATTAAGGCTGACTGCTAAGTTCACCTTAGTTTATATCCAACATTATAATGCTATTCATGATTTCCAAATCATTTACCTTTATAAATGCTTATAAAATACTCAAGAGAGAAATTCTCAATTATACTCAGTAATGAGAATGAACCGTACAAGTTTATGTTGCCCTAGAAATGACACTATCCCAGTTGTTATGAGCATACTTTTTATTTTGTATTCATACATATATGTGTTCATTACTAAAACTAAATAGAGTTTTTAAAACATTTTATCTGTAACATATCTGTAAGAAAACAGCAAGGAAAGGAAGTCACTGGACTTGGATCATGAAGTAGATTCTAGAAATAACTTTGATATTATTTATTGTCATAACGTTTGGTGACATTCATTCAAGTCCTGCATAGTCTTCTCCCTGTTGATACCTTGACTTCTCGGCCTCTCTTCACTCTCATGCTCTCCCTGCAGCAACCACATCATCCTTTCCATCATCACCCATTCTTAGTCATTTTTAATTAAGGATTCTTCCTTTAAAAAAAAAATCTTTTTCTTTTATCTCTGATGCCATCACGATAAAATTAATTTCCCAGAGTAGCTATTCTGGAATTCTGTCTTTGAATTTGTAATATTACATTGTCCTTGCACCTTGGTGAAACAGTCTCCTTAGCTTTGATCGATATCAGATGGTCTCCTTGGCCTTTTATTTTATTTTATTTTGCATATACCACTAGTCCAGATGGTAGTAATCTAAGTGTACATTGTTTTACACAAAATAATCCATATTTTTTTCAGTTACACATATCGAAATAGGTGCTGATTTTGCTCTCAGTCACATATTTTCAAATGAGTGCCCTCATCCTCTGGAAAGGAAGCAAAGTTCGAACAGAAACCTGCCTTGAAAGTGAGAATGATCTATAAAGGGAAAGAAGATATGCATAATTATAAGCAGAAAATAATAATAATAAACACTTTAAAAAATAAGTTCCAAAACATAATTTTACTTTGCCACTGATTCTCAAGTTGACAAAATGTTAAACTCTCATTTTCCTCTTCTAAGCTAACAGAAATAATTATTCTCTAGTCTCACCTGTAGTTTAGAAGATCCATATAATTGAGATTAACCAGTGGACTATAAGGAGAAGGAGCACAGTCATTTACAGGTCATGGCAATTAAAACCTGTCTGCCTAACCGGTATTGTCTCTCTTCCAGGCTTTGAACTGTGAGCCAAGGACTTATGTGACAAAACCACTAAGAAGGGGAACTTACCTCCCTGAGGAACTGTCAGGGAGAGCCAAGTGACCTACTTTTCACTGGGATATGAGTGAGAAGTAACCGTATTATATAAAGACAAACTTGCTCTTCATTCTAAAGTAGGCATAATAAAGTAAAATGTGAAAGCACCTAAGGAATATAGTCAATGAAAATTAACATAGGGAAAACTCTGCTTGCAATTCTACTCTAACATTGAGGCAATGTGCACTTTATTCTGCACAGCTCTTTGAGACTTTGAGGTGAAGATAGTTTTGTTGTTTTTTATTTGTTTGCATTTTTTAAATATAGTGTTTGCTGTCCTTCCAACACTTTTTTGTAAAATTCCATATTCTTTTCTATTCTTCTGTGTAACTTCTTGGGGTCCTTCAAATACTTCCCTCGTCATTACCACCATCAATACTCATTCTCGTAGTAGTGTTTTGTAAGTTTTACATTGATACGAAATTGAGATTGCCATTTGATGGAGAAGTGAATGGGTATATCCACTGTCAGCATATTATCAGATAGTTTTATGGGAGAGGGATTTTTTTTATTTCCATGTGAAAGGATGGGAAATGCACTACTTACCCATATTATTGGAACTCTTACATAAATACACGGATAGTAGGTTGAGTATAGAGTTAGGTACTGGCACTACTCAAATTCCAATACACTCCAATTGACAAAATTACACCTAGTTTCTTATTCTTGCTATCAATTTCTTGTTCAAACTTTGAATAAGATAGCCATTTCTGTTATAAAATTGTACTTTGTCAGTAAGAAAAAGCCCTATGAATATCATATTATTATAATAGGTAATTACAAAACTAATAGTTACATCCTTAAGGCAAAAACAAGTAACCTGAAAGCAAAAATATATATGTCCATCATGAGGGCTGAGCAAAGTGTCTTGGTGACACATATATGTCATAAATATTTGCTACATAAAAGATTTAATGATGATCCAATTTAAGCACTCTATTACATGCTTAGATCATTCAGACACTGCTGCCTCTATTATTTTATTTTAGCCATTTCTCCACAGTAAAGGCAAGTTAATAAATCTGTCCCCTCCCAACTTTAAAACGTACAAATATTTTTTAGTTTTCCTCAAGGCGGAGGTGGAAATATTTACATCATACGCAAGTCCTGCATATTCTTCTCCCTACTGATACCTCAATTTCTCAGCCTCTCATTACTCTCACGCTTTCTCTGCAGCAATCACATCAGCCTTTCGATCATCACCCATTATTAGTCATTTTTAATTATGGATTTTTCCTTAAAAGAATTCTTTTTCTTTTAACTATGACTGCTCAAACTTATTCTTTAAATGCCATCATGATAAAATTAATTTCCCAGTGTAGATATTCTGGAATTCTCTCTTTGAATTTGTAATATTAGATGGTCCTTGTACATTGCTTTATCACACTCATCATATTTTCTTTTTTTCTGATTCATTCATCAGGTATTATCAGCATTTACTCTTCATTCATATGTAAAATACTGTGTGTGTGTGTGTGTGTGTGTGTGTGTGTGTGATTATAAGAATTATCGAGTAACAAAAACATAGACAAAGTCTGAGACAGATGTACCTCAGTACACAATATCAAGATTAGCTATTATTAAAGTTAGAAATATAGCAAAAAACAAAAAGATTAGCTACATTTTCACCCCATAGTCCTTATTTATTTTATTTGGTAAATACTGTGACTTAAATATTTCTTTTTGTGTAGGAAAAGAAAAAGTATAAAATAAAAATTTTGTCTAATGTAATGAAAAGGTATAAAAATGTTTTATCATTACAATTTGCAAATATTTTATTATTTGTTCTTTATCGTATTTTATATTGTTTTATATCATTCTATTTAATAAATATTTAAAATATATGTCATATTATTTATCAATATATGTAGGGCAGAAAATATAAGAAAAAGAGAAAGAAAAGAAGAAATTAAAAAGTAAATTATTTTTTTTCTTTTTCCCCCCCATTTTAAGAGCATAGTTAGAAAGTTTCTGATGTCTTGAAAATTAAAAAGAAAACAGAAAAAAACAACAGAAATAATGCCAAAAATTCAGAAATTCTGCAAAAATATATATGCCTGAATTTTCTACCTAAGAATATTTGATAGGTCTAGAATTGAATTAAAAAACTAACATTGAACATAATGAATGACATTCTATACACCCTAAATATAATGTAATCCAATAAAAAACACATTATATTCAAATCACTTCTGGTGAAAGTATGAAATTTCAGACAATCTAGACATAAGATATCTTTCGGCTAGTCTATCAACTGCCATAGATACATTTCTTATTATTCTATCATCATACATAATTTATACCAAATTTCCAGGCTAAGAAACCATGCAACAATTAAAAAGTAAATTGAAACTAATTCTATTTCTTAATTTGAGCTACTCAGACCTAATATTTGAATCATTTTCAATATTGTCCTTATTATTATGGTCTGATGTTGAACCTCTTTCTTGAAAGTTCATTGATTTTTTTCTTTCAGACCCATATTGCATTAATTTAGTCCTTTTCCTCCACTTCCTTCTGCTTCTTAGATACAAAAGCTCAGATATCAAAATTTTACTTTGATCCTCTCAAGGCAAAATGGGCGAAATATCCAGGAAACCAGAAATTTTTTTTTTTAGTAAACAGAACAAACTTAATCAAATAGTATTGAACTGAATCCAGATTTGGATATTTCCATGCCTTTTAGTTTTGTTAAGATAAATATCATTTTGCCCAAGAAAGTTGCAGCAACTGTATATTTTGCGGAATAATATAATAGAATGAATAGAATAAAATAGTAGGGAGACCAAATTAAAAATTATGTTAGTAGTCCAAGAAAGAATATGTTGCGAGCAATTGAAGCAAAAGAGAAATTAAAATATAATTGAGAGGGAATGTGCAAGACTTTGTAGCATGAGTTTGGATGAAGAGATGAGGGAGGCGGACTGTCATGGAAATTCCCTCCTCTTTAGTAACTACCTGGACAGTAGTATCAATTACTGAGAGAACTAGAACCAGGAAATCAGTATGTGTAGGTAGAGGAAGGAGAAGCTTAATAATATAGAAATAAGCAAATGCTGAAATACATATGGAATGAAGGAGTTAATTTTAAAATCAAAGAATCAGAGTAAGCGTGTATTTGTACGAAAAGTCTAGAAAAGCAAAAGAGAGGAAGTGTTAGTACAATATATTCAGGGAGGGGGTAACTTAAATATAGAATGTTATGTTTTATGTAAGAGAATGTTATGTTTTTAAGGGTAAGAAAATAGTTAAATGTAACAAGGATCAAGTTAGGGTATCTCTCATCTCTCTCTCTCGTTTTTTCTCTTGTTTTTTCTCTCAACTGTTCTCTCTTTCTCTCTCTCTCTCAGCTATTCTCTACTCAGTATGAATTCAGCAACAAGGAAAATCTAAGACCTCAAAATTGGGGCAGGCAAATCAGAAACCAAGAATAAGAAAAATGGCGGCAGACAAAACATAACTTTCTTGTATGCATTATGTTAAAGTATATGCATGCACATAATGCATAAAACATAACGAGGTGTTTAGAAAAGAATAAACACAATTAAAGTCTTCAGAGTTCAAATGTAATAAGCCCAGGCAGTTATTCCATTTTACTGTAACAATTAAAAGTGTTATATTACCCCATTTATTAATATCTCATCTTCATGAGTCAGACTGTTGGAGTTTAGCGGTTTAGGGGGAGCCCTCAGTTCCCCTAGAGGGAAGTTTCTCCAAGGTTCTTGGTCTTCTGCTCTCTCAAGAATGAGAGAGGAGACCATAGCAGGTGTGCTGGTAAAATAAAATGACCCCAAACAGAGTTTACAGAATTGATTTTATTTAAGTAGAGCAAGAGAAAAAAGAGAAGAGAGAAAAATTCCAGGAAGAGTATGGAAGGGGACTCCAGAGGGAAATCCAGCGGGGTGTGGGAGACAACGATGTTTAACCTGGGAGGAATTTCCTTGTTCTCCAAGTCCTCCTCCCGCTCCCTCCCGCCACCCATGGAAAGAGTTCCTTAGAACTTCTGCTGGATGGAGAGAGATGGGAGGGGGACATGATGCTGAGAAGTCCTTGTCCTTAAAACTACGCCCCTTGTGGACCCGGAAAGAGAACACATTCCCTCAAGACCTTTGAAAAACAGTATACCAATGTGGGTTTCTTGTTATTGAGTAGGGACTGAATACAACGTGAATTAGTTATGCTAATAATTTCACAAGTGTTCTCTTTATTTGGTCTTCTTTTTCACTAATGTAACAGAGATCAATTCTACTGAAGGTTATGTTGCCACTTTTATATTATGTACTTTGTACTGTACAAAAATAGACTCTGGAGAGCAAACTGAGGTGCTAATATCTGTTTAGTATTCATATTTATGTTTCTAATGGTAAAAATAGAAACAAACATAAAATGTTCATGACAGTAGTGGGAACTCAAACTATCTTTGTTTTTATCAAAGAGCACAAAATTTACAACTTATGTTTAATTCAGTCAATTTTTGAGATTAAAGGGAGGCTATTATTAATCATACTGTGACAATTAGTATTAATTAAGAATCTCCTGAACAAAAGGGCATCTATCTTTAAAGATACAGAAAGGCACTGAAATCTCCTAAATCTGGATTCAATACTATCTGAACAAGTTTTATCTGGAGGCTTTCAACTAGGGTTGTAGGAGAAAATACAGACAGTCTAATTAAACTTGAACTTCAACTAAACAATAAATAATTGTTTTGAGTTTGCCCCAAATATTACATAAGCATACTAGGAAATCCTAATTGAATATCTGAAATTCAAATTTAGTTGTGTGTCTTGGGTTTTTACTTACTGTATTTGTCAAAACTATTATAAGAACTCTCAGGAAAATATTTTGATGTGAAATATGGAACAAGAAATAGTCAATGGCACTTTGACAATCTTTTTTGGTATGATTTATATCATGAATATTTATAAGTTAACTCTTAGAATCAAAACTAAAAACTCATTAGCAATAAAATTTTCCTAATTAAGAATTCAATTCTTCCATTCACTTGTTTTATTATGTGTTCTCTGCATTGTTGCATTCTTATAAACTCATAGCCTAAGATAGGTCTGAATTATGACCCAAAAATGAGAAGATTTAGTGAGTATCAATAAAACATGTTATATAAATAATCTGGAATATCCCACTTCAGAAATATGTGTTTCTAGAAAAAGCTCCTAGACACGAGTGTCTTTTCTATTATTTGAATGATATGTTTCTTAACTATATGGCATAATTCAAGCAGTCTTAATAAAATATTAACAGATCATTTGATCCTAATGTTCTGCAATGTGCCAAGCCTAACTAATTTGGTTAGGATCCCACATTGGTCAAAGTAATACAGATTGTATATATTCTACCAATAATATAAAAAATCACTTTTAAAAATCCAGAGAACAGAGATGTAATAATAATAATAATAATAATAATGAATAAAGTCATAGGATTTTGGATGTAGCCTGTCTTATTTTGTCCCCCCCCCCCAAATTTTTCAGACCTTGAAAACAAGGTATGTATATTTGACTAATTCTAAAGCCTTTTCTGTCTTGAGAACATGCCACTTGTATAACAAACCTTAATTAATACACACAATTTAACTGTTTCCAAAGAGCTTTATGAATATGCTACTAGCAAGGCTAGTATGCTTTTTCATAGTGGAATCTCAAATTGTTCAAACTGCTAAAATGAATTTAGAAAAAACTCAGTCTCACCAAATCTACCTTTTTCTATTAGAGAAAATCTTTCAATAGCAAAGTCTGTTTTATTAGAATTAATATAGAAATAATTCCAGATCAATTTGTATGATTGAGTGCAAAGACAACTATAATTGTCATAAACAGAGAAGCCACATTACTTAATTATTGCCTTATTATTTGATATAATGTATTTAAAAAACTGACTGAACTTTGTATGTGTTAAATATGCATTTTAAAAAATAGAATCATGTATGAATCAATATATTTAATTAGAAAGCTTAGAGGCTATTTCTTGAAGAACAGTTATTTGTGATGCACTTAACTATTTAGTGTATGTATTGGTGCCACATTTTCATGGGGAATCTGCAACGTTTGGATAAGAAGAAATTATTTTGACTCTCTAGTCTTCTTTTTTCTATTAATTTAGTTAAAACTAGTCTTTTGTTTTCATTTCAGTTATTTAAAAAAATTAAAGAGTAACCAAAATTAAAATATCAAAAAGGTCTTATGTAAGTGCAAGTTATAATATGATTTATTTAATAATAATTATTGGACCAGTGTAAGGCTATTTTACAAAGAACCTTACTTCATTTTCTCATTAAAAGTGACGTGGTAAAAATCTACTTAGGGAAAAATTACACTTCTTATTTAATTATGCTTCTTATTTAGTAAAAAGCCAGCTATATATAATAAAAACCAACTATGTTTTTATGTTTATTTATTATTACTTACAATAAAATGTCTATTGAGCCCTGATGCCTTCCTGACACCAGTAAAATACAAACTGCACCAGCGCCCTTCACTCCTGGCATGCTTATGCATGCCTGAGCATCATAGCTCCTGCTACCATCACCTTGATGAAGCATTTTGCCACCAAAGTAGTGTTACCAGTGGACTAGAAACACCTTGGCCCCTCAACTGCAGTGGGGCCTTAACTTCTAAGAGCCAGAGAACAGAGCCGTTGGCTTGACTCCCAGGTCTCTAGGTTTGGACCATGCAGCCCAGGAAAGCCTTGGTTGAACCTGAAATAATTGAGAGATGAAGCCAGTTGATTGAATCCAATCTGTACCATATTCAAACTCTCAAGAGCACCAAAGAATATAAAAGCAAAAAGAATATGAAAGCAAAAAGCACCATCTAAAGGACAGCAACTTCAAAGTTTAAAGGAACATCAGCCCACACAGTTGAGAAACATCCAGTGGAAGAACCCCGACAACTCTAAAATCCAGAGTCTCTTCTTACTTTCAAAAGACTGTAGTAGCTACTCATTAATGGTTCTTAAATAAGCTGAAATAACAGACACAGAATTCATAATCTAAATGAAAATGAAGATCATTGAGATTTGGGAGAAATTTGAAGGGATCTATGAAATCCAGTAAGACAAAGTAACAACTTTATCAAAAACAAAAACTGATCTGATAGAACTGACCCACTCACTACAATAATTTTATAATACAGTCACAGGTGTTAACAGCAGAATAAGCCAAGTTAAGGAAAGAATCTCACAACTTGAAGACCAGTTATTTGAATAAACACAGTCCAAACAACAATAAAGAAAAAATAAACAAATGAACAAAACATACAAGAAATATAATATTATGCAAAGAGGTTCTACCTATGAACCTTTCATTAGCATCCCTGAAAGACAGGAAGAGAGAGTAAGCAACTTGGAAAACATGTTTGAAAATATTGTCCATTAAAATTTATCCAACCTCAACAGAAAAAAAAAAAAATGACATAAAAATTCAGGATATTCATAGAGCTCTTGTAAGATCCATATAAGATGACAATTCCCAATACACATAGTTACAAGATTCTCCAAATTCAATGTAAAAGAAAAAATATTGAAGGCAACTAGACAGAAGGCATCTAGACTAGACCTCCAAAGGGAGCACCATCAAGCTAATTATGGAACTTTTAGCAGAAAACCTGCAAAACCCTAAAGATGGGGGCCTATATTTAGCATCACTAAAGAAAATAAATTCCATGAATATTATATTCAGCCAAACTATGATTCATAAGCAAAGAAGATATAAAAGCCCTTTCAGATAAGCAAATTCAAGGGAATTTGTTATAAGACCTTCCTTGTAGGAGGTCCTTAAGGGAGTGCTAAACATGGAAACAAAAGACTGTTAATGGCCACCACAAAATCACACTTAAGTACATAGACAGTTGACACTATAAAGCAACTGCAGAATCACGTCTACATAAGAACCAGCTAACAGCACAATGACAGGATCAAATCCACATATACTGATATTAACCTTGAACATAAATGAGTTAAATATAATATTTAAAAGAAACAGAGTGGCAAGTTGGATAAAGAAAGAAGATATAACTCTACGCAATCTTCAAGAGACCGCTCTCACATGCAATGCCACCCATAGGCTAAAGGTAAAAGGTTGTAGAAAGTGTATAAAGCAAACAAAAAACAACAACAAAAGGCAGGGGTGCTGTTCTTATATTAGACAAGACAAACCTTAAACCAACAACAATCAAAAAGAACAAAAAAGGTCATTACATGATGCTAAAGGATTCAATTCATCAAGAAGACTTCATTATCCTAAATACACATACGCTCATCACCCAGATTCATACCGTAAGTTATTAGAGACCTACAAAGACACTTACATAACCACATGATAATAGTGGGGGACTTCAACAGCCCACTGACAATAGTAGATATAAACATTGAGGCAAAAAACTAACAAAAATATTTGGGATCTGAAGCAAAAACTTTACTAAATGGACCTAACAGACATGTACAGAACACTCAACTATAACAAAGTAAACATCCTTCTAATTTGCACTTAGCATATAGTCTAAAATCGACAATGCACTTGGCTATGAAGCAATTCTCAACAAATTAAAAACAAATAAACCAATCATAATTTCAGGCCACAGTACAATACAAACAGAAATCAATACCAAGAAGATCTCTCAAAATTATACGATTAGATGGAAATTAAACAACCTTCTCCTAGATGACTTTTGGATAAAGAATGAAATTAAGGCAGAAATCAAGAAACTCTTTGAAACTAATTAAAACAAAAATACAAAGTAACAGAATCTTTGGGACACAATGAAAGCAGTGATAGGAGGAAAGTTTATACTGCTAAAAGCCGACATCAAAAAGTTAGAAAGCTCTCAAATTAACAGCTTAATACCTAGAGGAAATGGAAATACCAGAGGAAACCAACTGTAAGGCTAACAATAGAAAAGAAATAAAACTCCGAGCTGAACTGAATGAAATTGAGATACAAAAATTCACACAAAAGATCAACAAAACCAAAAGTTTTTTTTGAAAGAATAAATTATATTGTTAGACTACCACTTAGACATATAAAAAAAGAGAGAGGATCCAAATAAACGCAATTAGAAATGACAAGGTGAATATTGCCACTGACCCCATAGAAACACAGATAGCCATCAGAGAATAGTACAGACACTCATACTCACACAAAACTAGAAAATCTAGAATAAATGAGTAAATTCCTGGACACATACACCCTCCCAAGATGGAACCAGGAAGAAATGCAATCCTTGAACAGACCAAAAACAAGTTACCCAATTGAATCAAGAATAAAAACCCACCAACCAGAACAAGTACTGGACCAGGCAGATTCACAGCCAAATTCTACCAGGTGTATAAAGAAGAGCTATTACAATTCTTACTGAAACTATTTCAAAAAACTGAGAAGGTGGACAAGGTCACCATCATTCTGATACAAAAAACGTGTTGTTTGAGAGAGAGACACACACACACACACAAACACACACACACAGAAACAAAAACTCCAATATACTTGATAAACATAGATGCAAAAACCATCCACAAAATCCTAGCAAACCAAACCAAGCAGCACATTAATAAACGAATTCACCACCATCAAGTAGGCTTTATCCATGGGATTTAAGGTTGGTTTACATAAGCAAATCAATAAATGTGATTTATCAATCATGTAAAGAGAACTGAAAACAAATACCACATCATTGTCTTCATAGACATAGAAAAGGCTTTGACAAAATTCAACACTGATTTACGTTGTAAACCCTCAGAAAACTAGCCATCAAATAAATAAACTTTAACACAATAAGAGCCATGTATAACTAACCCACATCCAACATCATACTGAACTGGCAAAAACTGGAAGGAATTTCCTTGATAAATGGAACAAGGATACCCATTCTTACCACTGCTACTCAGCACACTGCTGAAAGTCCTAGCAAGAGCAATCAGGCAAAATAACAAAAAATAAGGTGTTCAAATAGCAAGAGAGGAAATCAAAGTTTATCTTTGCAGAAAATGTGATTCTATACCTAAAAAATAATCTCTGCTCAAGCCTCCTAGTTCTGATAAACAACTTCAGTAATGTGTCAGGATACTAAATCAATGTATAAAAATCAGTAGCATTTTTATACATAGAGACCATTCATGCTGAGAGAAAAATCAAGAATGCATTTTCATTTAAAATACCCACAAAAAGAATAAGATATCCAGGAATACAACTAACCAGGAAGGTGAAAGTTCTCTACAAGAAATACAGGATATTGCTGAAAGAAATCAGAATGACAGAAACAAATATAAAAACATCCCATCATCTTGAATAGAAAGAATCAATATTGTTATGATGTTCATACAACCCAGAGAAACTTACAGGTTCAATGCTATTCCTGTCAAACTACCAACAAAGTTTTTCACAGAACTAAAAATCGTATTCTAAGATTCACATGCAATCAAAAAAGAGTTAGAGTAGCCAATGGAATCCTAAGCAAAAAGAACAAAGCTGGAGGCATTATACTATCCAACTTCAAATTATACTAAGTAAACAAAACAGCTTGGTACTGGTATAGAAACAGGTACAGAGGACAATGGAACAAGTTAGGAAACCCAGAAATAAAGCCAAACACCTACAGCCATATAAATTTTGACAAAGCTGACAATAATAAATGATAGAGAAAGAACTCCTATTTAATAAAAGGTGCTTGGATAACTGGCTAGCTACATGCAGAAGATTTAAATTGGCCTCATTCCATTTACTATCTGTCAAAATAAACTCAAGGTGAACTAAAGACCAAAAAATAAAATCTAAAATTGTAAAAACCCTACCAGAATATCTAGAAAATACCATTTTTTGTCCAATGGTCCTTACAAAGATTTCACAAAAAGGTCTCTAAAAGCAATGGCAACAGAAACAAAAATTGACAAGTGAGACACAATGATATGGTTTGGCTGTGTTCCCCAGCCAAATCTCCTCTTACAGCACCCACAATTCCTATGTGTTGTGAGAGGGGCCTGGTGGGAGATGATTGAACCACGGGGATAGATCTTTGCTGTGCTGTTCTCGTGATAGTGAATGGGTCTCACGAGATCTGATGGTTTTGAAAAATGGGAAAGTCTCCATACAAGCCCTCTTAATTTAGCTGCTGCCGTCCACATAAGATGTGACTTGCTCTCTTTTGCCTTCCACCATTATTGTGAGGCTTTCCCAGCCAGGTGAAACTGTAAGTCCAATTAAACCTCTTTATTTTGTAAATTGCCCAAACTCAGGTATGTCTTTATCAGCATCGTGAAAATAGAAACTAATGCAGTAAATTGGTACAGGGAGTGGGATACTGCTAAAAAGATACTTGAAAATGTAGAAGCAACTTTGGAACTGGGTAACAGGCAAAGGTTGGAAGAGATGGAGAGCTCAGAAGAAGACAGGAAAATGTGGGACAGTTTGGAACCTCCTAAAGACTTGTTGAATGGCTTTGACCAAAATGCTGATAATTATATGGACAATGAAATCCAAGCTGAGGTGGTCTCAGATGGAGAAGAGACACTTGCTGGGAACTGGAGCAAAGATGACTCTTGCTATGTTTTAGCAAAGATACTGGTGTCATTTTGCCCCTGCCCTAAAGATTTGTGTAACTTTGAACTTGAGAGAGATAATATGGGATGTCTGGTAGAAGAAAATTCTAAGCAGCAAAGCACTCAAAAGGTGACTAGGGTACTGTTAAAGGCACTTAGTTTTATAAGAATGGCAGAGCATAAAAGAAAATTTGCAGATTGACAATGTTATAGAAAAGAAAATTCCATTTTCTGAGGAGAAATTCAAGCAGGTTTCAGACATTTGCATAAATAACTAGGAACCAAATGTTAATCCCCAAGACAATAGGGAAAATGTCTCCAGGGCATGTCAGAGGTCTTTATGGCAGCCCCTTTTTACCACAGGCCTGCAGAGCAGTCTCAGAGTCCCTATGCTGTGTGCAGCCTGGGAACTTGGTGCCCTGTGTCCCAGCTCCTCCAGCTGTGGCTGAAATGGGCCAACATAGAGCTAGGGTTGTGGCTTCAGAGAATGCAAACTCCAAGCCTTGGCAGCTTCCATGTGGTGTTTAGCCTGCAAGCACACAGAAGTCAAAAATTAGGGTTTGAGAACCTCCACCTAGATTTTCAGAAGATGTACGAAAACACCTGGATGCCCAGGCAGACATTTGCTACAGGGTTGGGGCCCTTATGGAGAACCTCTGCCAGGGCTGTGCAAAAGGGAAATGTGGAGTTGGAGTCCCAACACAGAATCCCTACTGGGGCACCATGTACTGGAGCTGTGAGAAGAGTGTCACTGTCCTCCAGACCCAAGAATGGTGGATTCATTAACAGCTTGCACCACTCACCTAGAAAAGCCACAGATACTCAACACCAGCCCAAGAAAGCAGCCGGGATGGAGGCTGTACCCTGCAAAGCCACAAGGGTGGAACTTCCCAATACCATTGTAACCCACCTTTTGTATCAGAGTTACCTGGATGTGAGACATGGAGTAAAAGGAGATTATTTGGAGCTTTAAGAGTTGAATGACCTGCTGGATTTCGGACTTGCATGGGGCCTGTAGCCACTTTGTTTTGGCCAATTTCTTCCATTTGGAATGTCTATCTTTACCCAATTTCTGTACTCCTATTTTATCTAGGAAGTAACTAACTTTCTTTTGATTTTATGGGCTCATAGGCAGATAGGTGGAAGGGACTTGCCTTGTCTCAGATGTATCTTTGAACTGTGGACTTTTGAGTTACTGCTGAAATTAATTAAGACTTTGGGGGACTGTTGGGAAGGCATGATTGGTTTTGAAATGTGAAGATATATTTGGGAGAGGCCAGGGGCAGAATGATATGGTTTGGATCTGTGTCCTCAAACAAATCTCATGTTTAGCTCCCATAATTCCCATGTATTGAGTGAAGGGCCCAGTGGGAGATGATTGTATCATGGGTTGGGTCTTTCCTGTGCTGTTCTGGTGACAGTGAATGGGTCTCACGAGATCTCATGATTTAAAAAAACAAAAGTTTCTCTGCATAAGCCCTCTCTTTTGCCTGCTGCCATCCACATAAGATGTGAGTTGCTGCTCCTTGCCTTCCATCATAATTGTGAGGCTTCCTCAGCCATCCAGAACTGTAAGTTCAAATAAACCTCTTTCTTTTGTAAATTGCCTAGTCTCAGGTATGTCTTTATCAGCAGCATGAAAACAGAATAATACACTCAATTAAACTAAAAAGTTTCTGCATAACAAAATAAACTGTCATCAGAATTCAAATTAACAACATACAACCCCATTAATAAATAAACAAAGAACATTAACAGAGACTTCTCAAAAGAATATATATGCATGGAAACAAACATAAAAAAATCAACATCACTAGTTATTAGAGAAAAGCAAATAAAAACAGTAATGAAATCTTATCTCACAGCACTCACAATGGCTGCTATTAAAAAGTGAAAAATAACACATATTGGCAAGTTTGTGGAGAAAGGAAACACTTATACACTGGGTAGGAGTATAAATTATTTTAACCACTGTGGAAAACAGTTTAGAGATTTCTCAAAGATCTTAGAACTACCACTGACCAACAATTCCAGTACTGGATATATAGTCAAAGGATAGCAAATAGTTCAACCATAAAAACACATGGATGCATATAATTATCATAGCACTATTCACAATAGAAAAGATATGGACTCAACCTAGATGCCCATCAGCAGTGAACTGGATAAGAAAATATGGTACATATATGCCATGGAATACTATGTTACCATAAAAAAATGAATTTGTGTTCTTTGCAGAAACATGGATAAAGGCAGAAGCCATTATCTTAACCAAGTTAATGCAGAAACAGAAAGCAAATACTGCATGTTATCTCTCAAAGGAGGGAGCCAAACATGGGCACAAAGATGGAAACAGTAGATACTAGGGCCTACTTTATGTTCAAGGGTAGGGGGAGGGTGAGCATTGAAAAGCAACCTATAGGGCATTATGGTCATTATCTGGGCAATGAAATAATTTTACACCAAACCCCCATGAGATGCAATTCACCCATGTAACAAACAGGCACGTGTAATTACTAAATCTGAAATATATTTTGGATGAAAAAGAAGTCTATTCAGATGGATTAGTGTGTAATTAAAAATGTGAGTAAAAGTGTTACTGCAGTCCAGTGGGGTTCTTCTGGTTTACTGCACAGAAAAAGCTAATACACTGAGAAAGAAGGTGTTATGGCAGAGAATGGGATTAATATTTGCAAGGCAGCTGAGTGAGGAGAACACAAGATAATTTTTAAATCCAACTCCGAAAGAATTTTAATACTAGGGTTTTTAAGAATGATCTGGCAGGCAAGCAGCTAGGGAATGGGTTCTAATGATTGAGTGGGTGGGGGATGAAATCACAGGTGTGCCAAATCTGTATTTGTGGGCTGAGACAGTTCCTTTGTGTGGATCACTAGTCTCAGTGGCATCACTGGTTCTACAGGAATTCAAGGTCTGAAAAATATCTCAAAGACCAGTCTTAATTTTCACAATGGTGATGTTATCTATTGGAGCATTTGGGAAAGTTACAAATGTTGTGACCCCTGGTTATGTGACTCCATAGCAATAAGCAGTTACAAAATGCAAACTTAGAAAACACAGAGTTTTTACTGTTTATGCCTGTGTCTTAGCCGACTTCAGGCCCGTACAATAATTTTAACCTTGTGGCTTTTTATTAGTTGTACAAGGGTAGTTTCAGTTTCTGAACAGGGACGGTCTTAGCTTTGGGAAGAGACTATTATCATTCTTGCTTTAAACTATTAACTAAATTCCTCAGCTAAATTATAAATGAATTTTTTCCCATAATAACTATAATCTATGCATAGGAATAAACAAAGGCAGTTAGCTCATCAGGTTAGAAAAATGTTCGAGTCAGTTATGTTAGACTTCCTTCACTGGTATAACTTCACAAAGTCAGCTTCAAGAGGAAATGTTTCACTTTGTAAAGATTTTATAAAAACAGCTCAAATAAGTGGTATTCCAATGTCAAAACATAATTTAAATAGTTATCAATGAAGGTTAAAAAGTGAAAATTATATACATACTCATATATACACACAAATACACACTTATTTCATATGTTAAATGCAATAATTTTATTATGCATCTTGATTTGGTTTTACTTAATAAATTTCATAATAATTGTAACAAAAACTTTAATAACTGTACCTCTACATATTCAAAAACTATACTTAGTAACTAATCTAATAGCATTTATATGAAAATCCATTCAAGAAACAAATTACATTTGCAATACAAAAGTTAGGGAGAAAAGAAAGCAAAGTTAATTCTATGACAATAAACTTAAGAATATACATTTAAAATAAATTGTATGAGTTAAACAATATCTTTCCAAAGGACCAAAGTTGAGAAATTTATTACTCTTCAGATATATTTGGATAGTACATTATTAAACTCAAAGGCTATTAAAATGTCTGTATGATTTAAAATTCAATTAATTGTAGTAACTACAAGTTTTTTAAAGAGTTAAAGTTACATTCATCATACTGAAGATCAAAATGAAATATATGTGATAAAAGAAGTTTTTGAAATAGTTTTTGCATGTCATACAAGTACCTATTCATTTTGTAACTAACATTCCCTGAAAAAGGAAAACCCATATAAGCTTATTAAATAATTTTATTGTTGCTTTTCTCATATGTGTAGCTTCCTATATATGAGTTTTAGTCAAATATTATGTCTTAAATTTGAATGTTTGGCTATCATATGAACCAAATCTCCATTTCCAGACTCAATAAAATAAAGTATACCCAAGATTAATTGTCCCATTTAATTAAATTCTAGTACCATACTTCATATATATATATATATATACATACATATACACTATAAACATGTATGCACACATATACAAACATATATGTATTTGTATTTCTTATATTACAGGAATATCTCTTGTGTAAGTCATGTGCATACTTTTATTATCTGATGTTATAAATGTCTATTTCACAATGTATTTCATATTTTTAGGTTTATTCACACAAAAATTTTAACAAATATATTTTACAGTAGAACTGGCATAAAATATATCCTTCTAATTTTGAGATTTCCATCCATGAACAAACATATAATTGAGAAGAATGAATAAACTGTATCTAGTACTTAGTTTCTATGCTGTGTATTTTAATTATTAAACAACTCAACTATTTTCTAGATTTTGATAGATTCATGTTGTATATGGACAATTGATGGCTTTACAGAACATTACAGATTAAATGTTAAAACTCTGACATAGTACATGCTTTAGAAATATAATATTTACTAAATGAAAAAATAAAAATCTATAACTAAATACAGTAATGTATGAGATTTGTCCTACAACCTAAGTGACAAGAGAAAAACTTTTCTGTAAATATGCATTTAGGGAATTAAGTAAATTAGAAATTCAGAAGATTTTCTAGAAAAAAAAACAGGTGACAAATTTTCAATATCTAAAGTAAGTAAGATGTGAGAGCTACAATAAAATTAAAAGCAGTGTTTTGCCACAAGCCATGTGGGAAACTCACCAACGACTTAGTCAAATGAAAAGAGCAGAATTAAAACACTTATAATGTAGAACTGTAAACTTGAACATGAGCATAGACGTGCAAAGTAAACTGAGATGCACATATATGCACACACTTTCTGGGTACACATTCACATAGCATGAAGAGAAAATTTATTTTAAAAAAGTGGCCATTAAAATGAAATAAGGCAAGGCAATTGGGATTTTACTGGGCAGTAGAATAATGTCATGGTATAATGAATTCCATAAATATAACAACCACTTTGGAAATAAAACCAATGCTCTCATATAGACCCACTAACATTTATGTCTTATCTACTTTCCTCTGAGATAAAATACTGTGACTTCATATATAGTACTGCAACACATATTTTTACCTGAGAATGATTAAGATGATCATGAATGAAACTTTACATAAAAACATTTTAGGATTTCTGTATGTGCAATCATTTTCTATGTATCATTATTTCTCATTAACTTGCTATTGTTTTTAATCTTTGGCAGCATAAATTAGGGACACAGATATATTCAACACTATATAAACAAGGTTCTCATGGAAAGCAAATGGCAGTCTAGATGTTGCTGCGAAGTTATTTTTTTGATGTGGTTAATATTTACATCAATAGACTGAGTAATTCATATTACTCTTGTAATGTGAGCTGACCTTATTCAATTAGTTGAAGGCTTTAACTGCAAAGACTGAGGTTGCCCAAAGATAAAGAGATTCTTATCAAAACAGGAAACTAGAAACCCTACCTTTGGTGCCCTTCTGTTCTAATTGACCTAATTATTGGGAATTTAGTTGCAAGACTCTCACATCAACTATTCAAATTTTCAGACTTCCAGCCTGACCTACAGGCTCACATACACTAAATACTTAAAATTAAAAAAAATAATTTTACTTACATGTTCTTCACATGTACCCCAAAACCTAAAATGCAATAAAAAAATAAATAATTTTATAGACAGTACATGACAGCTGGATGAACAGATGATCAATATTGGTATAGATATGAATTTATATCTATCTTATAGGTTGTCTGGAGAACCTTGGATAATACAATCGGACACACTGATTCACAAGGATATCAGTAGTGATCATTTTTTGGTGCTCACAGAATATAAAATTATATGAAGCTCTTATTTTTAAATAATAAAAGATTATTTCTACACATCACTCTATTTTAATTGCATCAGTTCTCCATTTGACACATTATATTTTAGTTTACATTTCTGAGATATTTTAAAAATATTTTTTTCTGTTAAAAATATTTTATTGTATATATTTGTGTACAACGTAATATTTTGATATACACATCCACAGTGAAACAAATACTATAGTCAAGCAAATTCATATAGGTTACATCTCACATAGATTTCTTCTTGTGTGGTAAGAGTACCTAAAATCTACTATTAGTCAATTTCCACTATACAAAACAATATTATTGACTATAGTCCTCATGCTGTACAGTAGATCCCTAGATTTATTCATTCTGATAACTACAACATTGTACCTTTTGATATATGTTTACCCATCTCCCCCACACTCTTTCCTCTGGTAACCACTGTTCTGTGTATTCAGCTATGTTTTTAGACTTGCCATATAGATATAGTCTTTCAGTATTTTTCTTTATGTGTCTGGCTTATTTCACTTAGAATGTTTTCCAGTTTCATCCATATTGTCACAAGTGGCAGAATATCTTTCTTTTTTAAGGCTTAATAATATTGCATTGTGTACATTTATTCAGCTACATCTGAACACTTAGATTGAGTTTATATTTTGGCTATTGTGAACAGTGCCACAGTAAATATGGGAGTGCAGATATCTCTTTGATATCATTTTTTTTGATATATACCCAAAAAAATGTCATTTTTTTGGATATATACCCCATAGTAGGATTGCTGGATCACACAGTAATTCTATTTCTAAGGAACCTCCATATTGAAATCCATAATGGCTAACCAATTAACATTCTGAGCAACAGAGTCCAACAGTTCTCTTTCTTCCACACCCTTTTTGACAGCTGTTATCTTTTATCTTTTTGATAGTAGCCATTCCAACAGATATGAGGTGATATTTCAGTGTGCTTTAATTTGCAGTTTTTCTGATTGTTAGCGATGTGTTCCATATACTTTTTGGCCAGTTACATGTCTTCTTTTTGAGAAATATCTATTTAGGGTTGTTGCCAACTTTTAAATTGTATTATTGGCTTTTTGCTATTGAGTTTTGTCAGTTCCTTTTATATTTTGGATATTAACCCCTTATCAGATATATGGTTTCCAAGTATTTTTTACCATTCCATCAATTGTCTTTTTTTTTTTGTTTGAGACAGTCTCACTCTTGTCCAGGCTGGAGTGCAATGATGTGATCTTGGCTCACTGAAACCTCTGCTTTCTGGGTTCAAATGATCCTCCTGCTTCAGCCTCCCAAGTAGCTGAGATTACAGGCATGCACCACCACACCTGAATAATTTTTTATTTTTTATTTATTTTTTTTGTATTTTTAGCAGAGACTGGGTTTCACCATGTTGGTCAGGCTGGTCCCAAACTCCTGACATCAAGTGATCTGTCTGCCTTGGCCTCCAAAAGTGTTGGGATTACAGGCGTGAGCCACTGTGTCCAGTAGATTACCTTTTCATTTTGTTGATTGCCTTTGTGTTGTACAGTTTTTGTAATTTGATGTTGTTTCTCCTGTTTACTTTGTCTTTTGTTACCTGTGCTTTTGATGTGATATCCAAAAAATTCTTGCCAAGGCCGAAGTCAAGGAGCTGTTCTCCTATGTTTGCTTTTAGAAATGTTATAGTTTTAGGTCTTACATTAAGGTTGTTAATACATTTTGAATTGCTTATTATATTTAGTATGGAATGAAAGTCCAATTTTATTATTTTGCATGTGGCTATAGTTTTTCAACACCATTTACTGAAGAAACTATCATTTCCCAATTGTGTTTTCTTGATATCCTTGTTGAAAATTAGTTGATCATATAGGCTTGGGTTTATTTCTGAGCTCTCTATTCTGTTTTATTGGTTTATCTGTCCTTTTTCTCTTTTTTTGAAAATACCATACTGTTGTTTTAAGGACTATAGCTTTGTAATGTAATTTGAAATCAAGAAGTGTAGTGCCTCCAACATTTTTTTCTCAATGTTGTTTTGGCTACTATGGATACTTGGTAATCTCATACAAATTTTAAAATTGCTTTTCCTATTTCTGAGGAAATTGCCATTGAAATTTTGGTAGGAATCGCATTAATCTGCTTTTATTTTTGTCTAGTGCATTTTTTTCTGAATTTTTCAAACATAAGCCTGAATAATGTTTTCACAAATTTAAATGCATATTTAAGAATATTTAAGTTATTGATTAGTGAGGTAATATAATTTGATTTTGATTTTTGGTTTTCTTTCACAGTTTGTTTATTTTAAATTAGTCTCATGTTGTATACTTTCTCACTAAATCAAAGGCCTCAGTCTATGACAGTCAGCATCACAACTGATTTCACGTAAAGCCTCGAAATATTCTTAAAACCATCAGGAAAACATACAGTATTTAATGGATCATTGCAATGAAGAAGGTTGCACATCAGAGGAACCATCGTGCATCTGCCCAAAGCAAGAAAAAATAGAGTTCTTATAGAATTTGGGGGTATAGTGAGGATTAGTTGACATTTCAATGAAAGTGTTTTGAGAAACTCAAGCAAAGAAAGACTGTGAATACAGAGATAATAATTAGTTTTGGAATGCAAATTGATCCTGTGTTCTATTTCCTTTAAGACTTTGAAGTTAATATTGATATGTAATGTCAGAAAACTGGAGTTTACCTGGGTTTTAAATCAAAACTGCTTTACTCTGTCAAAGTGGCTTAGATCCTTCAGACATGGGGATACTTCATTCTTACTGATAAAATTTCAAACAGCAAATTTTATCATAGTCTACTTTAGAAAACTGTATTTCCCCAGGAGTAAGAAAGCAGGAGTCTCTCAAAGAAAAGAGATTGTTATGACACTTTACAACTACAGTGTTTCCTTCAGAGAGATGATGGTCCCTTATCAACTTTGCAGTGTGGTTTTTCTTGGGTCTTTTATTCTCATCTGAAAAATGGCAGGGCAACATTTTACAGTCCTGATAATTTTTCCCTTTGTTAGGGAAGACATTAGGAAATCCCTAATGTTCTCCCCCAAATCTATGTGTAGAACTCAAAAGGAAAGCATTTCTAAGTGAAAGCATAGTAATATCTTCTAATACATTTGGCACATCCAGTTAAGACCAGGAAAGTCTGTAAAAATCCATACCGGCATAAAAAATGTAAAAAATGTTTTCCATTTTAAAAAACAGATTTTAAATAAATCATATACTTACATGGGAGAAAGCTCTGCAGATAAACAAGAAACTCTAAATCATTATAAAGGCACTTGAAGTTTAACATTAATATATTATGATATTACAGTGAGGAGCAATGACAAGTTTGGAATGATGGAATTTTGTAAGTATAGAAGATACTAAACAAATATTCACATCATTATTTTTTCCACCTATATCTTACTGAGAAGGATTGTAATAAAATATAAAAAGTACATTTTATGACATCTTACAATTGCTTATAACATATTGTCTGCCTAAAACTATAACATATTAAGTTATTCCCAAATCAAGACAACAATGAAAAATCAATTTACTCACATTTGGATCACAAAAATTTAAAATCTGATAACTTCAAGTGTTGCAGCACATGTGATGCTATCACATATTATGTACATTTTGGTTGGAGTGTAAAACGATGAAATGGTTTTGGTAATTTGTTTTGTGCTATCATTTGAATTTGAATATTCATATTTCTCCTGCCTTAGAATTCTTCTCCTAGGGATATGTTGAAAATAAATTCTCACATTTAGAAGAGAAAATATGTAAAATTTTATTTATAGCAGCCATATTCACAATGTATTAAAAAATAAGAGACAGTTTCAATGCTCAATAATGGTTGACTGTGAAGAAAGGATGATATATTCATCTGTGAAATATTACACAACACTGGATTTCTTACAGTTTTTCACGCTAAAGGAGCTTGGTTTATCTCAGGTCATTTTCACTTTTAGTTCCTTCTACCCAGAATAACTTTCTTCCAGATACTTAGCTGGATGAATTTCTTACTTCTTTTAGGTTTCTTCTCTGTTGTCTCTCCATTAGAGTGCTCAGTCAATTCTAATATTTTAACTATTTGCTCTCATTTTTACTAATTTCCTTTATAGGCACTATCTCTACTTGACCTGCATTATTGTTTATTTGTCATATGGCTGAGAAAGCCATGTGCTTCTTTTATTCATTGCTATATCTCCAGAACACAGAATAATTCAAAATACATGAAGCTTTTGATATATTATCATTAAATAATTAATGATTAATAGATGAATAAATATATTTTGTTACTCATTTTATAAAGAGAATTGACTTTTTTCTATTAAGTACATTCAGAAAGGCACAAAGACAAAATATATTTGATACATGTTAAATAATGTAATATGCAAGGGAATTAGAAGAAAAAGAAAATAAAGGAAAAAATTAAAAGTAGCATTATTAGAGTTCATCTTGTTGACAAGACAGACAATACTGAGATAAAAAACTAAATGAAAAATATACAATATTATATATAAAAATTTGATGATAGATAATAGATGAATAGAATGACTATAGTAAAAAAAATTAAAGATTGTATTTAAGAAGATTGACGTCTCCAAAGGAAATACAGGAAATATAGATAATGCATAAAACATAAAATATCTTACAATGGTAAAGGAAAATAATATATTTTAAGTCTTTTTTATTGTATATATTCAAGAAGTACAACATGATGTTTGGACATATGTATACACTGTGGAATGATGAAATCAAGATCATTAACAAAATAATGGTAGTCTTTCTTTAAAGTGATAAGTAATATTGTTTGGATGATAACTATAAAATACAAACATAATGAAGGATTATTTATTACTTACATTATATGTAATAAAAAGGTTGATTTCATAAAGTATAAATACTTGCAATGAGCCAATTTAAAAGCTATAGCAAAATGTCAATTACACATACAATGCACAGAAGGGAACAAAAATGGCCTTATTAACATATAAAAAATTGACATTATCTAGTACAGTTACATTTGAAACAAAATTTTTAAAAAATATGTTTGTGTATAAGTGTAGTTAAAAATCTCAAATTTTTTGTGTTTCATTTAGGGGTTCTTATACACTGTTGGAAAGAGGATAAACTGACAGGTAACCATCCATATTTTTTAAGGAAGTTACACATCAGAAAACAAGTAAAAGAAAAATACTTATAAGGGTAGAGTTTGCAGATAATAAAAATGGGAAGCTGTATTGAAACTTTATATTTTAATATTAAAACAATCATTTTAAAATATTTCTATAGTAACATAATGACCAATGTAATTTTAAAAAGTATTAATAATCATATCATTGTGAAAGAAAACAACCCAAAAAGAGCTTTATAAAGGATAAACCACGTTCATGTTAGTTTTATTAGAAATTTTGAGCAAACATTTAAAAGGTGATAAATTCTACCCGTGTTCCTATACAGTTTATTTCAAATATTAGATTTTAGAAAATATAAAACTGACAGAGATATATGCCTTTAAATATTTAATGATTTTATAAAGCATTTTTTTAAATTCTAGAGTAGATATTTTAATTGATCAACCTTCCTAACTTCTGCCTTCCAAATGATAGTGTATTTGTAAATTAGAATCCCCTTAGGAAGAAAATGGCTATAATTGAGAAATGTTTTCACATTATAAAATTTAAAATAAATTTATAAAATTTTATATTTTGTATTTTATATAATTTTTAAAGTTCTATATTCTTGGGTTATGGCTGATTTGTTAATGTACATTTTTTAATAAAAATAAAAATTAAATATGAAAAATTTCTCATCTCTTATTACTGATCAATATTCTCTTTACAAAACAAATTTTTCTTAAACCTACTTTAAAACACTAAGTAATACACTATCCTATTATGGTTTTAAACACATTAAAGGTTACCAGAATGTATCTATAGCCACTTAATGCTTCCCAATATATGTAACTTGTTCAGTTTTAATTGTAATGAATTCATTTTAAATGAACGAAGCAGATTTATCAATATGATAGTATTTTCTTTCTGACTTTTTATTTCAGAAATAGGTCAAGATAAATGTACATTAAAACTGGCTATTATGATGACAGATATCATATATATTAACTCTACTTTTGTGCCACTTAAGAAAAATGGACCTATCCATATAACACAAACAATTCAGGTGGCTAAATACAGCTTTCCTATCAGAATTCATGGTTTCACTTTCTGCCCTGCCCTTTGCTCTCTCTCCTTGACATGAATTGTATCTACAATACATAAAATATTGGCATGCTTCCCATGCTTGACCCTTGACTTATTCATTGCTGTACAGAAATTAGGTTTCCAAGCTATATTCCCAAGGGTCATATTTCGGCAGGAAAGAACAAATTGGGAACAACTTCTTTCTAATGAAACCGTAATGCCAAACTAGTCTGAAAACAGAGTCATCCTGTGAAAAACAAATGATTCAAAGAGCAGGAAAAATTAAAATCAATCAAATACTTGAAATATCATCTGAGGCTTCAATGAACAGAGATATGACCAGGTCTTGTATAAGACATTTACATCTTTATAAATTTGTTTCTTTTTTTGATTAGTTTTTCTTTATAATCTGAAATGTACACGTTTTAACAGATAATCTAAATTTCTCAAGTATCCAACCATAGACTTTTAAGTATTTCCTAAATGACATTTTACTAACCACTGTGTTTATAATGCTGCCCTAATCCTAACCTATGCAAACTCATGTTTGTTAAAATACACAAATAAACACATGCACAGAAATACACACATACCCTCACACTGTTTTTCAACATAGCTAAATTATACTGTGGACGACAGTGTGGCGATTCCGCAAGGACCTAGAAATAGAAATTCCATTTGACCCAGCAATTTCATTACTGGGTATATATCCAAATGATTATAAGTCATTCTACTATAAGGACACATGCACACGAATGTGTAACTAATTTACACTCCCACCAACAAAAAGCGTTCCTATTTCTCCACATCCTCTCCAGCATCTGTTGTCTCCAGATTTTTTAATGATCGCCATTCTAACTGGCATGAGATGGTATCTCAAAGTAGTTTTGATTTGCATTTCTCTAATGACCAGTGATGATGAGCATTTTTTCATGTTTGTTGGCTTCATGTATGTCTTCTTTTGTAAAGTGTCTGTTCATATCCTTCGCCCACTTTTGAATGGACCAAAAGAGAGCCCGCATAGCCAAGTCAATTCTAAGCAAAAAGAACAAAGCTGGAGGCATCACACTACCAGACTTCAAACTATACTACAAAGCTACAGTAATCAAAACAGCATGGTACTGGTACCAAGACAGAGATATAGACGAATGGAACAGAACATAAGATGAGTATTAAATTTCTGTGTATATGCTTGATGATAATTTACTTTTTTCACATAACACACTCAAAATTATTTTTTATAATCAAAAAATAAAACTAAATTCTTTCTGTTTGATTTTCTGGTGCACTTATTTATACTTTAGATAAAAATTAAAAGCAGAAGGAATTTGTTGCAAAATGAAAAATATGCTTAGCATTTTCTAGGTCAATGAAATTCTAAGAAACTATTACACATTACTTGGTTGTTGAAAAATATCAGATATTGAATTATACATGCAGTAAGAGCTTCATTGCTACGTAGCAACGTGGATACATCTCAGGATTCCAGTGGAAAAAAGTGTTTAAAGGACAGAACTTTAAACAAGAAGAATATAAATATATATGTCAGAGGAGTTATAGGAAACCACATGGAGAATGTTGCACATGAACTCAATTTTGAAAGAATATTAGAGTTAAAGAAAACTGAAGTTTATAATCAGGACATAGATTGACTGGAATGCAAGACAGGAATGATCCTAAACTGATGCACAATAATAAGTAGATGAGTCAGACTCAAGTGGAGGAATTCTTTTGGAAGCAGTGAAACCAAATTCCTGGTAAGTTGAAGAGGGTCAAATAATAGAAAATGTTGAAGTTCTTGCAGAAGAGTTAACATAGGAGACAAAGGATATCAGAATATGCTACCCAAAGTATATCCCTTTGGCACATGGACTATTTTGAACTAAAGGCCACCAAGAAACAGCAGACATAGAAAATGCTCTTCTTTACCCTGTCTAAAAATAGAATATAAATTTCTGTTTTGTAAAATAAATTTACATTTATAAAAAATTATATTTTTGGAAGCATCTCAGTAACAGAAAGAGCTATAACAGATACAATTGTTATCACTCAAAAGACTTATCTGCATAAAACAACCCTTACTTTCTATTCATTTCCTCCCTTCTTCTTAGTACCTTGCCCTTTCCTCTGCCTAGAAGCCCCAATCCCCTTTTCTTATGTTTAGCCAAAGATCTTATGCCAGTCTCAATTATCTTGCTTCCACCTGGAGCTATATTTTTCTTTGTAACTCCTATATATTCCTACATAATTAAAACTTTTATTAAATTAATCTGTCTTTTGCTGGTTTGATTTTTAGATGCCAGCCATTGAAACTAGAAAAGTTAGAGAAAAAAATAAAACATTCTCTTATACTACAGAGACAAGATGGTATTTCCAGTGAAAGTTGTATAGTTTTTTACAACTGTGATTTGTAGTAATCTGATACTGGTTCAAATCACGGGTCTGCAACATATTAATTGAATAATTTTGGATGATTTATCTAACCCCATCATAAGTCACAGAGAGAATAATACTAATGTTAGGTCAGATCTTTTACTTCCTTAACTACAAGAGTTTTAAATATTATTTGTTTGTTTGTTTTTGGTAAGAATTGCATTTTTTCTGTTGTTTTACATAATAAAGAATATAATTCAATATAATTAAAGGCAAGGTAGATTAAAAAAAAGACTTTTAAAAGATGTTACATCTAACCTCTCAGAAAAAAAAGGTCAGCATTTTTTTCCTCTGAGTATTTTTGTTGATATTTTTATATCCCCCACACAAGCATGTAGAAGAACATTTATAATTCAAATAGTCACTAGGGCAATTACTAAAAAGTGAGAGTTTGCTAAGTGTATATGTGAGGTGTGCATATGTTTATGATTATACATGTGTATATAGTTGGCCAAAAATATAGCATAAATTACACAGGAATCCAGAAACAGAGTTGATTCTAGATACATAAATGCTATTTACATTTATGAAAATATCTAGAACAACTTTAGTTTTTGCAGGATGTGAGTTAATGAGATTTATTGAAATTTTATTTAGACCTTGAGTTGAAGGTCATTCTTACATTCACACTTGGGATAACTGGTTGTTCGTGGGAGTGTGTATCTGTGTGTATCACTTTATTGACTCACATATTTTTTCTATGTGAAATATAGTAATTATAATATTTTAAATGTTATTTTATATTGCATGTTGATGCTATAACTTTATGATAAAATAATTAAAAATTACAAACTATAATCTACTGGGTCTCTTCTAAAATATTGATTAATACTTCTAAGGTATTTGTTATTTCAAATTATCTGCACAAAATCTCTCAGGTTTCAAATGGTACTTTTTAATAATACAGATAAAGATAAAGATAAAAAGATTTGTACTTGCCTTAGATAATATATATAGTAATGTACAGAATAATATACTTCTAAAGCTATGAGTGCAAAGTTCATTTGATCATACATCTATATTATAAAAAAAAGTTAAAATTACATTAAATATGCAAAGCATTTTATATAAAATTAGTATTTTATGTATACATTATCCTACAAAAAGATGTTATTTTATTGCTGAAATACATATTCTTTAAAATGATATGGACAGTCCATGAACAATCACTTTTTAAGAGAAGCCACAAAAGTGACCAACAAACGTAAAAAGTGTTCTATATCACTAATCATTAGAGAAATACAAATCAAAACCACGAGATACCATCTCATATTAGTCAGAAAGACTATCTGTCATTAGTAAGTCAAAAAACTACTGATGCTGACAAGGCTGCAAAGAAAAGGGAACGCTTATACATGGTTGGTCATAATGTAAATCAGTTCAGCCACTGTGGAAAGCAGTTTAGAGATGTCTCAAAGACCTTAAAACAGAACCACCCTTTGACTGAGCAATCCCATTACTGAGTATATATTTTTAAAAAGTGAAATGTTTTACCGTAAAGACACAGGCACTTGCCTGTTCATCACAGCACTATTCACAATAACAAAAACATAAAATCAACAGTGAACTGGATAAAGAGAACATAGTACATACATACTGTGGAATACTATACTGCTGTAAAAAGAATGAAATCTTGTCCTTTGCTCAGTACCAGGGTAAAGGGATCATTTGTACCCTAAACCTCATAATTGTGCAACATAGCCAGGCAACATACCTGCATATGTACACCTGAGTCTAAAACAAAAGATGAGAAAATGAAAATAAAATAAAAGATTTAATTGAAACATGGAGTTTAGAACAAAAACTACAAACATTGCAATGTTTAATCGATAGAATTTAAAATAATGTTTTGCTAGCAATCTTTAAATTTTGTAAACCGAAAATCAAATTCTGAAAGAATTAATTTGCAAACATGACAGTAACAACTACAGTTCAATACTTCTGCACGGAAAAATATAAGATATCAATATTCAACAACTTTAAAGGCCTCAATCAATGGAGGGATATATTATATTTGTGGATTAAAGGAATCAATATTTTAATGATATTAATTCTCTACAAATGAGGCACTTATTCTTTACACATCTATTTCCCTTGAAGATGATTAAGCATATTATTTTGTCAATGTCAGCAGTTTTGTTTCCTTATAATTTCGCATGTTGGTTTTAAAACTTACATAGGCATATAAAGTTGTGAATATAGCTAAAACCAAATCTGGAGAAGTAAAACAAAATGGGAGGTATTTCTATATGAGAAATGCAATCTTCTTATAAAACTACATTTAATTAAGAGATCATAGTTTCTGTGAAATACTATAAAAATAGACTAGTTAAAGGAAATTGGGAAAATCCAAAAATGGAAAACTACTCATACACATATAAAAGATGTTTTATAAAGAAATCTTTGCATAGCTGGTGGGGAAGGATGTTCTTTTCAAAATTGTAGCTAAATCAGTTTGGTAGCAATAACCCAGAAGAGAAGAAACATGAGCCATATATCACAGGATACATGAAAACCAATAAGCAGGATTACAGATCTAAATGTGACTGGTAGAGTAATAAAGCTCCTGAAAGATAATCTATTTTTAAATGCTTTCATGATCTTAGATATAAAAAGACTTATTAACCAGAATATAGTATATATAAAATTTAAAATAAAAGATTGAACAACTATATTACATTAAAATTAAGATACCAGGAAGAGAATGGAAGCGTAGTCATAACATGGGGGGGGGGGATGATATTTGCAAGATATTAAATTGACAAAAACCTCTTTTCTACCAATGAATAAAGAAAAGATGATGAATAAAATTTGAAAAATGAGCAAGACGTGTGAACAGGCTCTTCCCAACATATATATTAAAGTGACTGCAAAAAAGCATACTCAATTTCACTATTAATATACATCACACAAATTAAAAATAAAATGTGATACTACTACACATTCATTAGAAAGACCAAAATTAAAAAGATTGATTACTGTAGCCTTGAGAGTAATCAAGGATATGAAGCAATGGAAATAAAAATGCTTTTCCAGGAGAAGTTGTAGGAGTGACCACTCTGAGAAATAATCTGGATTATCTATCAATAATGAGGATACTCAGATCAATGTTGCTCATTCACGTATACTCTGCATAAATGGGCATAAAGACATGTACCCCAAAAGACTCAAATGGATGTGTTATTTTCTCAAAGTTGAAATAACCCAAATAATCATTTACTATAGAAACAGAAAACAGATTGTGGTATACTCTTGGTGTTGAACAATAATAATGGTTAAAATACAGCCACATAAGGAAAATAATACCACTTAAATATAGTTCTGCAAAAGTGAAACATATAATAATGGTGACAAAATACTTTAATTACCACAGAATAATTAGAGTTTTGGTTAATTTGCCAATGAAAAAGGAGAAATGACAGATATCTGAAGGGTTCACACTGATTTATTCCTTAATCTATTAGTCATATGGGTGTTTACTTTGATATTATTCATTGAGCACTGCCTTACTTTTTCATTGTACATACTAAAATGAAATAGCTATGCTAAAGTTTTTGAAAGAATAAAATAAAAAGAACCTTTAGGTAATATTGTCATTAAATTAAATAATGCATTTTTATTTGTAATTAAACAATGTGGGCTGTACTAGGCTTGTGATTTGTAAAAAAGTTGATCAATTATTTATTTCTTACTTGTCCTAGTAATGGGTTTCTGTTTTCTTGACTCTTCTCTATATAAATAATGCTGTTATAAAAAGATGTGATCCCTTGAATATAGCTTTGTGATCATTATTAACAGAGTGCCTCCTTCGCATAAGCAATGACACATATTCACATATTAATTTTGGAAGCATTGCTTAATAGTAGTATCACAACAGATTACAGTGTTCACATCTACTAAGTGTTAATGTAGGAACTGGCAGTAAAGTATACTGTTAGAAACACATTAATTAAGGAACAAAAATGAAATTTTAATCAATAGCTATTGTATTACCATGATCTTTTACCCCTATGCTTCAGTTCACTCATTTACTAAGTGTCATGGACACAGACTTAATTACAATAAAATTTACTTCTATCTTTTTGTTAATTTTGCATGCTGGAAAGAAAATCTTCTGTATTAATTCTATTTAATTTGGATTCTAGATGATTAGGTGACAGTGCAGCTTAGAGACGGCTTGGAGATAGCTTGAAGATCAATGTAATTTTTTTTAATTGCTAAAGCTTTCCAAGATAATAGGCCTATTAGGATTTAGCTCTGATCATAGGCCTCCGGGTCTTGGGTCTTGAGGCTTGGGGCTTTGTGATAGGGAAGAGATCATACCTAAGGGCATTACACATTTTGGGAGACCCAGAACCAAATTCTTCACTTGAAAATAATATTTGTAAACTAAAATTGACCTTTTCAGCAATAGCCACATTTCAAACACTCTGTGGTGATATGTGGCTACTGCTACCCTATTGTACAGTTTAGAATGTAGAACATTTTCGTTATCACTGTTCTGTTGGACAGAACTGGAAATTACCTGTCAGACAAATACATTCAAGTTAAATCTTTTGTCATTAAAAGCAATGGTAAAAACCACAATTACCAACTTAATAAACCAAAACTTACCATTTTCACTACTCAGTTAAAAAGCAATTACCCAGGGATGTGATAATTTTGGGTTAACGTTTTTGGAGTATTGAGGGACTATGTTAACTTCTCTTCCCTCGTACACAAGGGGCGAGGTTTCAGAGGCAAGAACTTCCCAGCACCATGCTTCCATCCACCTCCCCATCCGGGAACCTAGAGTTCTTTGTCTAACTTTTCCTTGCTCTGGCTAGGTAAAATTCCTAGGTGAGCTTCCTTTGTTCAGAAAGCCCACCAAAAGCCCTCGAAGGAGGGGCTCTGTTGTGGGCCCAAGCAACCAATCTGGAATCAAAGTCAAAAATCAATCACTCCAGAGGAAGTTTGAAAGAATTCCTCTCATTGGACAAGAACATGAATGCCAGGGAATAACTTCAAAGTTGAAACTCCACTGCGCCTTACCTGTAGGGATTTTCCCTCCCTGGGATCCCCTACCTCAGCAGCGTGGGAGCTCTCTCTACTTCTCTCTCTTTCTCTCTCTGCCTAATAAATATCGGTCTGCAAAACACTTTGGGTCTGATATTTACTTGACCGGTAAGCTCACTGTGCCGCCAGGGCCTCTTACCCATTCCTGGGGCCAAGGAGCCCAGGAACCTCGGGCACAACAAATGGGGGGAGGGAGAGGGAGCTAAGACCCATCAGGTACCTCCAACCAATTATAGTATGAGGTTATACTCAGGCTCATGCACTCAGGGGAATTTGTGATTGACATGGCCATTGTAAAGAGAAATATTAAAGTTTATCATGAGCTGAACAGAGCATAGTAAAGTGAGATTTAGAAAAATTATCAAGATATTTGTGTAGAAAATTAAAATATGATGGTTGCAACTTTATATAGTGTAATTAATTAGACAAATACATTATCAAACTATTTGAATTTAATGGTCTGATTTCAAGGCCCCACATGGATATAGAAAGGCATTGTATACTACAATTTACAATAATGGAAAGAAGGGAATTTGTCACCTAAATGATTATGTGTTGCAAACAAATAGAGACGGTTATGGACAAGACCAGGTTTCTCATTTGATAGAAAGGAAAGTGATTTTACCAAAGGAAATAAAAGTATTTCAGAAGGTTTATTTTGTTTCTGCACTAGCAAAAGGCTATAATGAGTAAATTACACTAAAATTAAAAATTATTTTACCCTTTGTGGTTGTCTTTCCAAGTTGGTAACTGAAAGTCATTTTGAACCATGTTAAATTTTTTGATTCCCAACATGAAATTGACAGTGTCATAGGTATAACTAATATGTTTCTGCCTATTGTAACTCCAGTATACATAGCTGAAATCGTAAAATATAATCACTGTTTCTTTTCAGAAAGAGTTTCAGAAATTATTCATGTCTGCATATGCATTTTAATAATTCACAATTATGTGAGTGTATGTAAGCATATCCCGTCCTATAAGAAAATATGTCAAAAAGTTTAACTTTTTCAAATATATAGTTATTCTTGTGTCATTAATCTGTGTAATTACTAAAATATATAGAATATGTCTACAGATAACTACTCAACTCTATGGCTATGACATTAATGGCATTTTAAAATATGTTAAAATATATTTTTATTTCTTCTATTTCCTCTTTTTTTTTGACAGTCTAATCATTTTGATACAAAACACAAAAACACATTACAAAATATCAATAGCAATGTAGCCTATAGCCAAGTGTGTCTAAAAGGAAAAAAACCCAAACTGCGCAGTTTCTTAAAAAACGCTGCCAAAATAAACCTTTCTGAATATTTGTTGTTGTTGTTGTTAGACATGACTTCAGGGGAGAGGAAGCTTTCATTTGTGTGCTGGTAGCTGACAATGTGAGAAGTTAACACTACTCTCTTGCAAATGCATTGTGATTTTCTGTGAACTAATGACTACTCTTTGCCCTCATAGCTTTTCTTCTCTCTATCAAAGTAAACTCAGTCTTGTTGCCTTAGGGGATTTACTTTACTTATAACCAAGTGAAATCTTTGTATTGGTGTGTTCATTTTTATAACCAGGTGTTGGGAAACATTGACATGGAGACTTTATCAAGCTGAAACATTCCCCCGACTCCTCCTCTGTCTGTCTCTCTCCCTCCACCTAAATTTTTTCCCTATTTTTTAAATTTAAATTTTATTTTATTTTTTAATGTGTTTTAGACAGAAGGGCCCAATTCTCTAAAAAGATTGATTCAAGACGTTCCGACCTCCAACTGATCTTTACATGCTAAGGATACCTTTCCACAGGCGTGGAAAGAACTTCACTGCTTTTTGAACATTCCTGCCCTTTGTATAAGCCGTCAATATGTCGATATTTCTGTATATTCATCTAAACGCATAGCCTAGAATGGACCTCAGCCTGTCATAGAGACTATAAATTCATGAAAGGAGACTAATCATAACTCTATCCGTCCAACACATAACACCACAATGAAACAAGAAAGGCAATATTTAACAATTTAAAAATACTTTAACATCAGATCAGGGTTGCAACAAAGTTTCATATTGCATGTAGAATTAAAAAGTGACAAATATTTTATATTTGAAGCTACTTTAGGGATAAAATCCTTTTTTTTTTTTTTTTTTTTTTGCTAATGTGAAATCCTCCTGCTTTAATTTAAATCTGGAGAAGATAAAATTAAATAGTGCCCTCATCAGTAAGTACTAGAATAGGTTAAAAGGTGAACTTGTTTTTAAGAACATCACCTATCTCATCAGGGGTGACTAGTTAAATAATATTCTGCCTAGGGCAGAGTCAATCCCAGTTTGGGGAAATGGGGCAGCAAAAGGCCACAGTGGCCTTTCCAGCTTTATTTCTATTTGGTATATGTGTGGTAGGAGATGCCAGATTCCTATTTAACCTCTTCTATTTACAAAATTGCTTATGCTAAAATTTATTGATGAGTGCTTCCATTAAAGCTTTCGGTGAATTTTTTCCACCTGGGATTGTTGGCATTTGATTAGCGGAAGTTGGTTAAATCCCACATTTGAATAGTTAGCTAATATTTTTGTTTTCAGTGTTTCCATTTTCAAAATTCTTTCTCTCTTTTGCCTGCATTAGTATTTTTTTTTCTATTTTCCATTTTCTGGTAATAATATATTTTCTGTATATCTTCCTTTGAGTGAAAAACTACTAGAATTTTTAAATTTAAGTGATCATAGAAATTTTAGAAGCCGCAAATATTTATTATATTGAGCTTCTAAATTATTGTGTGTAATTTAACACACATAAGCAGATCTCTAGAAATTACTTACAAGGGTATTTTTAAGAAGAGAAATGCTGATCTTATATTTTTAGTATGGATTGTCATTATTTTAAATTTTCTTAAACAATGGCTAAAACTTGTTATAAATTTATACACATCTATAATTGTAGCATTTATTTTTATATCTCCTCTTTTGGACTCTTCTCTGCTTGTTTACCCTCTTTTCCCTACAAACTTAAGGGCAAACAAATTTCATGCATTCTTTTTTTTTTTTTTTTAAAAAAAGAGAAAGAAGGAAGAAAAAAAGAATGAAATAAAGAGAAAAAGAAGAAGGAAAAAAAAAGGGAGAGAGAACGGGAATCTTGCTCTAGGGATAAAATGCTTTTATAACTTTCAATACACAAACATTATTTTCATAAGAAATATAGATAATTGTTTATTACAGTTCACAACACAACCTACTTAGGAAGCTTAATAAAAACAAAATTATTGGTATGTAGTTTATAGAAATGAAAGAAAGCAGACAGAACCATGAACCAGGGCAGCGCCTGTGATTTCAGGTAGTAACTCAACGTTTGTCAGCTTTTGGCTCTGATAGCAGAAGCACACACACGTACACACACAAAAATTACACACAATATTTTAGTACCAATTACTTTCTCTTCATAGAATATTTGATGGAACATTTAAGTCCCAGGAGAATATTAATCTAGCTTAAATGAAAATGTATTACCTATCACTATGATTAATAGTCCTATCAGAAACAGATTAAATAAAAGTGAGTGTTAAATCCATAAGAGAAAGTGAAGAGCTGTTTATCATAACAAGGGGTAAGATTTTCCCACAAGCAAGACCAACAGATATGTGTGTCCTACTCATGACCTGCCTGCTGGCACACAGGTACACTCTTACTTACATTCCTAGAATTTTATAATATATTCCCTGAACATAATATATGCTTATTATAATAGGCAATGTAAACATAAGTACAACATAATAGAAAAATATGAAGTTGTAGATAAGAATTTTTAAAAAATTATAGATATAAACTAAATTTAGTTATACAGCAAATGCTTGGGTAAAAGAGTAATTGTAATAGGTGAGATTAGACTTGAGCAACTATGAACACATAGGAGAACAAATGATTTTAAAATTACATTTGATTTACTAAATATTTTGTATTCAGTTACTAATTGGGTTGAAAAAGTCAAAAGGAATCATTAAGCTATAATGTCAAATCTATTTCTGTATTAAGAAAAAATAAATTCTACTCATGCTTTATCCTCTTAATAACTATATTCCTACTGGAAAACTTAAATTATCTACATTTCTGTCTCTCAAGGAGAAACAGATAAACTAAGCCTATGTTACTATCTTTTCCTAAAATGAAAAAAAATAGTATGATGAAATTTAAATCATAAAGAGATGGATAAATAGCATAATGTGTTAAAAATTGAAAGCAATAATCAATATTGGTAGGTGAACATTTAGTTCATTACTGAGTTGATAAAACATAGCCATGGGATTACGAAGTGGAGTTAGAATTTTGGTTATGTATCTCTCTGCTTATCAAATAGTGTCAGCATAACGCACCCCGTTTAGCATTACAAAATGCTAACAGGCACATATATTTAAAAATCTCCACATAATGTGTTTTTTTGCTTTGCTTCTTGATTTAATTCTTTAGGACTCATAATATGCACATAATAAAACTTTTAATTAATTTAATATTTGAACATCTCTGCTGATCCAGAAATAAATTGGATTATTTAAGCATATGCAAGATACCATATGCAAGATATATTTCTCAATACAGGAACACAATTTTGAACTTTAAAACAGACAGGAGAACCTTCTCCTCTTGAGGTATTCTACTAAAAAGGGAAACAGGCATAGTCAATAATAATGGTAAACATAATAAATCATAACAAATATTTTAAAATTATAAATAATATAAAAGTACAGAGGTAAAACAATGAGATGTTCTGAGGGAAATGGTTGCCCTATTTATATTTAAATAGGGTGTTCATGATTGCGCTCACTGAAGAAATATTAGTTGATCAAAGCTGAGAGGAATTGGATTAGAGATATGGATAGCTAGATGAAGACGTGTGGAAGAGACAAAGCAGAAACTTTGAAGCCCTAACAGGAACTGGGAAGTGATAGAAAACAAATTCAGAATTCACTTTGTTTGATTTGCTGGATGTGTAGAGAAGAATAAGCTAAATTGAAGCAACAAAAAGAATATCCAATAAACAAGATTATTCTATTTAAATTTTTTATAAAGAAAAAATCATTTTGTACTTGATAAGGCTAGGTGCTGACTTTCCAGAGAGAAAGAAAGGAATACTCTAATTCTGTGCCATGCCACTACCTTTTTGGACTATCTCAAATGCCTCGAACGATTTGAGGCAGGTTTTAAACTAATTCATAAATATATTATTTTTATTAAATATGCATGTAGATAAATCCACTACAATATTCCAATGTATTATAAATAGTTTCCTATTTTAAAAATGCATACTAAAGCTAGCAAAAATGAGAACTATTTTTATGAGCCTCTAATAAAAAATTGAAGAGCTGGAAATCCTATTTCACCAGTTATTCCTTAACCGTTTTTGTTTTCTTTTATAAGCAAACTTACAGAATGTTTCACATAAAAGTTTGGCAAATCAAAGGTTGAGTAAAGTGTTTTAATTTTATAATAAAGGATTCTTTTAATAAGCAAGACGTGTATGTATTTTAAAAATCAACAGATCCATCATACCTTTTTCTTTTGTGGCTGCGTTAATTCCTGAGCCTTCTATGTCCCATTCAATACTAAAATAGAAGGTAAACAAGTTTTTCATAATTTTTAATTCTACCTTTTCTCATGTGTCAGGCTCACTTAAGAAAAATATGAATTTTTCACAATAATACCTAAAGAATACATTTTATATTATTCTTATCAAGTATAGCTACACCAATAAAGTAACTATGTTAAAGAAAATGTATACTACGTGACAAATCACAGTAAAATTGGCTCAATACTGTTGCAGCAAATACTCTTTTAGATACATTTTTTTTAAAAAAACCTTTCCACAAAAACATTTTTAAAAATATACATTTTCCTATTATGATATACATAAATTCCTTGCTGGTCATTCCATATCACACATAGGGTAACGTCACATGAAGCTTCTGTACTTGTGTTTCTAGTGTTGATCCCAAATAAATACATTAAAAACCCCAAGTGTGAAAGAAAGCTTGAGATCTGTTTTATCTTCTAAATTAAAAAGTTTAAATTTCTAGACTTTGTTATTAGCATTTTGATTACAAAAGAGGTCTTTGGCTGGACACAGTGTCTCATGCCTGTAATCCCAGCACTTTGGGAGGCCAAGGCGGGTGGATCGTAAGGTCTAATAAACTGCCCACAATAATATTTCACATGAGTAATTGTAATGTACTGCTGAAAAATGTATTATGCTATATTTTCCATTCTATAGCAAATATTTGAGTCATATCTGATTTTTATTTATTAAATGACTGCCATTGGTTACATTTGTAGTGTAATTTTACATGGCTCATATGACCCATGTCTCTTGGTTAAATATCCAAAATTAAAATTTCCAAATTGTTTTCTAAAAGTGTTGCATTAATTTGTACATTAAAAATGTACTGAAGATCCTGATTCATCTACCCTAAGTCAAAGATACTTTATTGTCAGTCTCCTTCATTTTTGGCAGTCAAGTGAACTAAAAATTGTAGCTTTTACTTACTATTTGCTTATTTTGCTTATATAAAATAGTAATAATTTCATAGTCATTTTGTATATTTAGGTTATTTCTTTATTCAGTTAAATGCCTGTTCATGTTATTTATTCATCCTTTTTAGAAATGGATTAAATTTCATATCAATGTATGTAAGTCTTTAAGATTACTTAATATTAGTTTATTGTTTCATAAAAGAGGTATGAGAAGGAAAAGTGTTCTGATATCAAAGAGTTTAGGCCCACAGGAGATATTAGGCCTCTATCAGTTTCAGTTTTAGGAGAAATTCTTAACTAATAGATGTTCTTTGCTCAGCCTTGAGATCTTCATCTAAGGAACCAAATAATTTTTGTTGATACAAAGAGGAGGGGTAATGAGAATTTGTGGTGGGGACAGGTTTGCAGAATGAATAAATAACAATGAGGATACCATGAGAAGGCACCTTTTGAATAACAAGACTATATTAGATCTGATTTTACTAAATTGAGGCAACTATTTCTAAAATGGCTGTTTTCTAAAGTACCACCTTTACTTTTTGAATTTAATAAATTATTTTTGCTAACTTATTTGCTACCAAATATATTAATCTTGTAAAGAAAAGAAAAGCACTATTCTTTTCAATGCCTGCTAGAAAGCTATGATGATATTAAAGACTCTTGAAAATTAAAATTAGTTTGGGTAATATAAATAATAATAAGATAGTCTTCTAAGTCTAAGCCAGGCTGTTGAGAATCTGCTATAATTTCTTTTCACAGCAATTTTCTACACTTTATATCCGATAGATAATTAAGTGCATGATCAAAAGAAAACATGATTTGGTTCAAGATCCCCTTAAAAATCTCTCCCTTTGCAAGTACCTTTTATAAGTTAATTTTACCATAGCATTCTTAGTACTTTAATTTTAATAATTACTCAAATCTGAGGGTTATAACACAAAATTTAAAAAAAGAATGAAACGCATTTGCTTAAAAAGAATGTTGGCTGCTTCTTTGTATTAAATTGCCCCAATAAAGAATAAATGGGCAATTCATAGTCATTTAATTAGGAGACAAGTATTTTATTTTTGCCTCTTACATCACAACTTACAAAACAGTGACTGTAATGGTACTGCTCACTTCATTATGTCAACAATTAAGAGAGTATTAAATACCAACCCGTAACTTGTCTTGTTGAGTTTGATTTATTTAACTGGTCTCCTTTAATTACAATAGATTCCTTTAAGTATTTAGATAGAAGCAATGATACAATAAAATAAAATGATAGAGATTCTGCTGTTTTGATTGGATAGTCTGTCATTTAATTAAAAATAAGATTAAAAATAAATTGTACTATGCTATTTAAATATATTTAATTAATTTTATTTATAATATATTATACTGTATTTGAAGATTCAAAGTTATTTCACTGAACTTGGACTTTGATTTCAGATAGTCACTATTTGAGTTCTGTGTCCAGTATTTCTGAACAGAATGCCCTAGGGGTGTTTTTTAATCTCTCTTACCACAATTTAATCACTGTTATAAGGGGTATTAATTATGTAATAGGAGCTATGACTTAAAATTGTATCTCAACTTAAGATTAAAATACAATAAAATACCAATCAATGACAAATTAATTACTTAACAAAAGTTGACCATAATTATATATTTTTTTCTGCTTCTCCTACAATTACTTAACAGTTCTTTTGCATCTAAAATACAAATGTAATCACATCAAATCTCTACTTAAAATTCTGCAATCTGTTTTCATCAGGAGTGTATTGGTGGAGGGTGAATTTGTTTGTACGAGATTGAGTCTGATCTTTCTGTCAAGAATATTTATAGCTTATAAAAATAATAATATTTACCAACATTTTTAACAATTTACTAAGATCTAGCCACTGTATTAAGCATACCATAGGCATCGATTTTCTCACTCAATATTGACAAAAAATTATGAAATTATTAAGAGCCTTTATTATCATTTTAACTGTGAACAAATTGAGATATTAATTAAGTCAGTCCCTTTGTTAATAGGTGATGCAACACGGTTTCCTGATTTCAGCATATTTGGTTTTAACCCCTGATTTTTAAAGGGAAATAATTACAGTAGAAAGATGTTTGTATGTAAGTGAACTATCATGCATGTTCAGCATGCAAGGTGGATTGACTGTCTACTTCATAAATGACAATTGATCAAATAAGTAGGAGTCATACATAGAAATTACTTAAGAAATAATGGCAGTAATTTAACCAATAAGAAAACTATCTCTGTACTTCTGTTTAATCTGATAACCTGAGCTAATAAAGTATTTTATACTTTCTCATTTTACACGCAAAGAAATGCAAAATATATATACTTTCTCATTTTACACCCAAAGAAATACAAAATCAAATATAACACACGCATTCACGCTAAAAACAGACAAGAAACATTTCCACATTCCAGCCATTAAAACGAGATTGACAAGATATACTTAATCTGTATGAACCATCAGTGAATAGGAACTGAATATAGGATTTAGAGTCTGCAATTATAATCCTAAAAAGGAATGGGTGATAGCTCTTTCTTTCCTTGAACAACTAAAAGCTGGAACTAAACATAAAACTGTATTCCATTCATTTGTGAGTGAGCATGAGATTTTTTAAAATTATGCTATCTAACCACACACACTCACATACAAACACACACAGAGGCACACCACATCCTTTTTACAGAATACCATATGTATGGCTAAACTTTTGTCTTACTAGTTGAGACCAAAGGAAAATAACTTCTGGAATTTTTTAACATTTTTATTTTCTAAACAACTAGGTAGATGCTGGTATCATCTACCAAGCTAAAAAAAATGCAAAAGATGCTCAGCAAAATCATAAACTCAGTTTTGTGGCCCCTGTGGATTTAGAGATGCCTGTGCATTGATTGCATTAGCTAAGGCTGTCGTAACAAAATACTCTATAAGGGGTGGCTTAAACAACAGAAAATCTTTTTTTAAAAGTTCTGGAGCCTGGGAAGTTAAAAATCGAGGTGTCAATCAATTTGGTTCCTTAGGAAGGCTGTCTTACTGGCTTGCAGATAGCTGTCTTTTCAGTATGTCTTCACATGGTCTTTTCATCAGCATGTGTGTGCAGAAAAAGAAAGGGCAAACTCTCTGGTGTCCCTTCTTATAATGGCACTAATCTCATCATGAGGATCCCACACTTAGGGCCTCAGATAACCCTAATTACCTCCCAAAGTTTTTATCCCTAAATACTATCACATTGGAGATTGTAGTGGCAACATATACATTTTGAGAACACAAATATTCAGTCCATAGCATCAATACACGTTTTTTTTAAGAGAAAATGTCTGTTCATTGGCAGAGGAATTTTGTCTTTCCTCACCAATTTGTGCTCCATTAGTTAATATAAAGGAAATTTGTAAACAAACCAGAAATCCCAAGTTTTTTTGTATTAATACATCCATTTAAAAAGAATCTGAATGCCCATTGTATGCCAGTCACTGTCTTAAGCACCAATGAACAAAATACACAAAGATCCCTGATCTGATGTGGTTTTCCTGGTAAAGAGAGATAATTAACAAGAAATATAATATATAAATAAATTAAATGATATATTAAGATATGAAAAAATATGGATAATTACAATTTGTGTGTGCAAGGATAATAGAACAAGTTCTTACAAAGAATGATCTTATTTTCCAGTGGTAGGTGACTAGACAGAAAACTGTGTAGTAATGTGTCACAGATGGTAGAAATACATAAGGAGATTGGAAGTACACATGAGGAGCTGAGACTGGCTCACTAGACAAATAATAAATGCTGCCTAATCTGATCACAGGTGCTGCAGAAGACCGGATGAGACCAGGGCATCCTTCAAGCTGAACCAACTTAAATTGCTGAATTATACAATTGCGAGTTAAATACGTTGTTGTTTTAAGGCATTAAAGTTTAAGTGGATTAATAGGCAGCCTTAGCTACCTGATACACTTTTTCATTCTGCCATGAAGAAATAATTAATTCTCAAGTGACCATAAACACTGAATTTACTACAAGATCACACATAACAACTTCTGTACCTTTGCCAATCTTAGTCTTATCTAGCCACTGAGCGATTATGGTAGCAGCAGACTAGGTGGTTGGAGGAGAGTAATGCCGGTTCCATTTTCTTTCTGTTTTACTCTCGAAGAATGTATGTAACTTTAATTTTTGGTGGCTTATGGCAGGTTTCTTCTGTCATTTTTGAGCCTTTGTTATAATTAGAATAAGAGTAAGTGACCAACTCAATATACTATTACATAGATAGCAGTCTTTCTTTAGCTATAATATCCATTTTTTGAACATCAACTCTAAAATTTTGAGATACAAATACATTATATGTATGTATTTTGTGAAAGTTTGTGAATTAATATTCAAGTGGAAACATTTGCCATTTAGACAATAAATACACGTTAAAGCATCTGGTTAATGAAACCATTTGCTCTGGGTTCCTTTCCAAACATCTAGCACCTCTGTACTCCTCTACTGTCCTTGAGGCTTTACAGGTTTTTCAATTTTTTCTAAAATAATGCTCTTTCTTTAAAAAATCAATGTGCTCCTTTTGAACTTCATTAAAGAAGTTCAAAGGAGAATCAGAACCAGAACAGCACAAACACAGGAAATGTGAATTGCATACTTATTGATTCTTTTCCATGTGCTTTAAATGTGTTAATTTAGGTCACACCGTCCTCACAGTCATTCTACAGCACAGAAAAATTTATTATATCCATTTTACATAAAAGGACAAAGAAGAACACAGAGCTTAAATAACTTTCCTAGGCCACACAATTGGAGCAGATTTTGAATCTAGCTAATTTGATTCTAAAATCCCACTCTTTTCTCACTATGCTATACTGCCTATTTTAATCTCGCTTCTTTTTTTATGTGTGTTTCTCTTTGAATATTAGACCTACATATTCTATGGCTGGCAGGCCATAAGAAAGCTTTTTCTCTAAAATATGAATTCAGAAAAGAGAGAACTAATTAATATTTTTGTTCCTCCATGGTATTTTATTAAAAGTTCTCTCAATTTTTTTACTAAAAAATTAAAATGTTGTTCAGCACGTATAGTATTCTTTGACATAAACAATGTTGTTTGGCATAATGGTCTTTGTTGGACAGCTCATAAACAAGTCTTTCACAATTAGCTTAGAAAGCAATTTGCTAAACAGATACTTTGTCAATATTGGCAATGTATAGTATAGGAGGAAAAGAAACATATTTTAATGTTAAGTGAAGCATTACCTATGGCTTCAACTAAAATGTTCATTAACATATTACATATAGTGTTAAAAACTCCTATATCTCAAGTAAACTAAGCAAAAGTGAAGGTGATTGCAAGATAGCTGTATTATGACTCCAAAATGTCACTGTTTATTATGAGCCATAGCCTGAAGAGAAAGGTATGAAGTTTGAATGCATTTTTTTCATAAAAAGGGAAGTAGAAAATATTATGTAATTGATTGTGTACATTTCTTTAAACTTATAATTTGTTATTACATTAACTAAATGATAAAGGTGTAAACTGAATTAATAGATTTACTATTTTACATAAACATTTAATAATTGCATCTGTAATACAGCAAGTGATCACCCATGGGCATCATTCTGGCACACGTAATCTTAAACAGTTACTGTTCATTTTGATTACTTAGCATGTAAGCAGCACCCTTTTGGATTTTTGACTCTCTGACTTCTTCTTGGTTGTTTCCTCTCCTGCTTGTTTGTTATGGTTTGAATCTTCTTTTTGGAAAGACAAAGAAAGAAGATACCTTGATTTAAGAGTTTTACATAGACACATCTGAAATGGCAAAATAAATAAATGGATACATTATTTTGAAACTTAATTTTGAAAAAATGCATTTCAGGAATGCATTTATACATTATTAATTACAGAGATGTGCAACCTAAACTTAGCTTAAAGCCCATGATAATATGCTATTCAATAGCTATAATAAAATGTATCACTATTATGGCAAATATAAATTATTTTTATGTATTTTCTTATATAAGCTCTGCCATTACTTTAATATTTTTACATATATTAATATTTACTGTGAAAGAGTTAATAAAATACACAAAGACACATGGTATGTCTATCGGTGGACTTATTTAATTCTAGTAGCTCTGGGGCAACTATGGGACAAATGTAGATGTTGAGAACACAATTGGGTAGTGGAGTCTGGAGCCCATAAAAAAAAATCTCTAAAGTTGATTTTATTAGATTATTTTGTGAATGAGGGTACAAAGGATTAAAGAGTTTAAGACATTTGCCCAAGCTAATAGGTAGTGAATGTCAGAGATAATATTTAAATTTCTTACTTGTGTGATTTTAGAACAAATATATTCAACCACAATTCACTTTTAAAAAATCTTGTTATACTAATATTAACTTTTATGTAAGAAGTAGTCTTTCCAAAAGTCAGAAATGAAGTTTCTGGACAGCTAGATTACATTCCACAGAAAGCAAACCATGTAAACAAAGGGAAGGAAACCTGACTGTAGAACTGCACTTACCTACTTTTGCTTTCTGACATTTAAAAGACAACAGGAGATGAGGCTGGAAAAAATAATTTATGAATAATCATGCTGATAAGAGCTATCATGCATTGTTTGTCATGCAACAAAGAGGCACAATATAAAAAATAAGTTATCTTATTGGGTTTCACAGCAGCAATTACATGAAGTTATCACAACCCAAAGAAAAAAAAATTTAGTTCATGTTTAGGTAAGTCTCTGTTAGCCAAACTAAACAAAGTTTCTCAATGTTCTTCTCTTGGTTGAATATATCAAAATTGAACTTTTGACTTTCCTTATATTTTATTTGATTATCTAATCCCTCCTCTTTATACAACAAAGTTTATGTAGCATATAAAAACTTTTTATGTAAGAAGAACTATAAAATGCATTATTTTTATTAAGCTACAAGATTATATCACCTGGAACTTGCTCATATTTCTAAAATAAACTCTTTTTACTTTTAAAGTCATATGTTTAAAACTTTTACATCAACTTATTAATTTCACAAGTAAAACTTAGTTTCTTAAAAATTAAATATATTAGAGTACTTGGTAAACAAATAATATTCCCAAATTATGTCAAAGACACAGTTTCAGGAAGTTAAATTTGATTTAGTAAGTACATAACAAACACTCACCAAATATTCAAACTTTCCTAGGAGTTGAAATTAGCATTTTCAAATAGTTAAATATATCTCTAACAATTTGGAGTTTTCAATATGGGGGAAAGTGGTGAGACATTTACATAACAGCAATCTACATCAGAATGATTTAATATTTTATAAAATATTTTAAGTAAATAATTTTGAGGGACATGGATTTTTTGTTTCATCCCTTATGCATTTATTCCTAATTTCTTCTTCTATTGAGGATTGTATTTCATTTTCTTGATGGGACCATATGATCAAGTCTTCTATATATCTTATTAATTTAATAATCAAGTAACAAAATATGACCATCTAACTTAAGAAAGAGTTATCTAGCCTGTCTGAGAACTAAATAGCTGATTAAATTTACCATATGGAGATATCATAGTGTCAAATTCAACTTCTCTAATCATATTTTTAAAAATCAGAATCTGCATCATTTAACTTTGATTTGTAAAACAGAAGAATCTGTACTTCCTGTGATAGTGTACACCTCAAGTAGGATAAATAAACTGCAAAATAATTACAAAAATAATGCAGAAGTATTCCTTTAACAATAAAATGTATTTATCTTAGGGTTAACTAAGGCTTTCAAAAAATCAAAAGCAAAGTAAGAAAGATATATTTAAAGACCTAACATGTCAGTTTTAGCATAAAGCTTTATTTAAATATTTCATCTGAAGCATATTGCTTCTACTTCTTTCCATATGCACTTTAGATATATACAGTACGTGAACATTGATTTAATTAAGCAGATTATTTTGAGGAGCTGAGTCATAAACTGAGCTATTTGGGAAGAAAAATGAGCAGTAGACTGGTATGTCACAGCTATTTAAGTCTACTTGAGAATGCTTCCCTTTGAAAGTTCTCCCAATTTCTTGTCCAAAGCTAAAAGGTAAGTTGATAAAATTGATGTTTAGGAAGATGCAGTACTCATATTTTTCCCACTAACTAAATAGATCACAATCCCTACCGAGAACTTCATTCCAAAGAAAGCAAACATAATATCTTGAAGAACATTAAAAACTAAAGAAAATATTGTTTTTCACAACATACAAAATCAAAGGTAAATTACCAATTGTAATAACGTTGAGTGTTACCCTGAAAAACTAAGTGTGAGAGAAAAATAGAAGAATCCACAATTTCTCCTGGCTGAGAAAATACTACATTTCATTACAGAAGAAAGAGCAAAAGTAAAAGACGATACAAGTCAAACAGTTATTTGACCCTTGCTAAGTGACCTTGCTTCAGTGACAAACTAAAACCAGAGCTGGACAATAGCTAAAGCAGTAAAAACACATTTTATTCAGGACTATTGCAGCAGAGGAGACCCCAGGAGATCTGGAGTCAATTCTGAATTCAGATTGCACAAGTGGGAATTCACAGCCAAAGAGCAGGGTGGTGGTTGGTGACTGAAGAATTACTCAAATAAGGAAAATTGGTGAAAATTTTATTTCAAAAATTATCATAGATACAGAAATTAGGAAAACCTCTAATGCAAAAATAGTAAAATGGCCATAAAATAATAACAAAAACATCATTACTTACGATGTCTACAGTGATACAATGGCTGTGGCTTCTGGCATATTTCACCATTTCTATCTACATCCTTATAACCCAGACTTATCTTTCCAATACTTTACTTTTCAAACTTGTCCAGTTTTGTTTCTGGTGCTATTAAAATTCTGAAACATCTCTGACTTAGACTACTGAGAATTTCCGTGTCACAAAAATCAATGGACATTTCCATTGTTATTGCACTTGACAGTGCTTAGAGAGTTCTTATGCACTCTCAGATTTAATAACCATATAAGGCAGATAAATTATACATTTTTAAGGATACATGTCAATCTCCTAAATACTCCTCCAAACAATTTTTTGATTTTTCATTAACACATAACATTAACTTTATCAAAACCTAACTTATAGCTTACTACAATTCTGGTCTTTTGGGTTGAATTATATCATAATAAATAGCTTTACTATCTATTCTATTTTATACATTATTCATGAATAACCCATGCTATCTCTCTCTACCTATTCTTAGCTAATTCATCATTAAATTGATCCATTTTCCCTCCAAAATAACTCTCAAAGTAACTACTCTCTCTTTCTTTCCCCTATGTCTCTGCAACTGATCATATTTCATGTAAAAATTAAAACTCTGAAATAACAAACTAAATATTCTACATAAAGTATTTCTCTACTTTAAAACTCTATCATTCAGATTTTTAGTTTAGGCAAACAAATGTAGCTTCCTGATTATGAAAACTCCTACAGTCATTTTTTATAAAATAAAATAAGAAGATAAAAGGAAAACTCCCTACCTCTACCAAGTGAGAGACTCTTTTGGGAAAAGTAAGTAAAGTTCTCTGTATTTATGGAAAATGCTATACATCATAGTTATTTCATCTTGGACAAAATATTTAGTCTTAAGGATTTTCAGTCTCATTTGCTGCTAATTAAAAATGATTTTACATATATCATAATGAGGACATAAAACCTGTGTCTGAAAATTTCTAGGAAGACAATTAGCAGTGAAATATTAATATGACTTAGATGTTCATTTCTTGACATGCCAGGGAGCTGACAACTAAAATAGTAAATAATGCCCAAATGGTAGATAATAACTAAGGGAATAGTAAGTACCAAGTCTACAAATGATGCTTTGCTTTCTAGAAAACAGCAGCACAGAACATTATAGATGGTCCTAAAAGATATTGGATTCCCTCCAGTTTCTGCTTGTTGCTTTAAGTTTCATATCACATTTATATTTGATGATTAAGTTTGCTAATTTCTCCCCTGAAGGGTTTTGTATTTGCTGTTCTCTGTCGGAGGAGGTATTTTTGAGATTCTTCCAGATCGATGTTGTTGTCAGTAACAATTTTAGTTGTTCTTTATTGTTAAGTAGTATTCATTTTTTAAAAATATATACCAGATTTTAAATATAAAATCAATGTTAAGGACAAGAGTAAAAGGAAATCTTTGAGTGACAAAATGTGCAAAAGGTATGCATGACAACTGATCCTGCTTAGAACGATTTCAATTGTTATTGGAATTATTTCCTGAAGATGACTGAATTATTGAATACTTGATACACATTATAATATTTTAAAACAGTATTAGGTAGTTGGCAGTGAGTTATACCTGTATTGATGACAAATACATATAAAGTAGGCAAATTAAAAGGCCAATAATAGAATACGTTAAGTAAAAGTTTGTATATAAAATAAAACAATTATTTCTTACCACATATTTCAATTCTAAGAATATTTACATTGTCATAATAATGGGAACTATAAGGTACAGATGAATATTTATAAGAAGGTTCATAGAAATTTGAAGGAGACATAAAATATGTCTTTGGATGATGAGAAAATGGTAGAGGCAAATGTTTTTTGAAAGACTAGAAAGAGAATGAAGACAAAAAAAAAATCTTATCCATGGCAAATGTTACTAGTGTCCAAAAATTAAAAATAAAAAAAATTTAAAGGTAAGCATGTTACACAGATGTGTGAAAGAAAGTATCAAATAAAGCAACAGAAATTTTGTAGTACTTTTCTTCGGGGGCGGGCAGTAAAAGGAAAGGGGCTATGTTGTCCTCAAAGCAAATTCTCTAGAACTTCTCAGAATAATTTGATTCATTATATGCACATATTTTCTGATCATCAGTGAAGATCAGATGGACCCCACTCAGCCATATACTTAAATTAGTTTAATTAGGGAGACCAGATGCCACAAACACATTAAGAGGGTGGGAAGAGATTTATTACTCACATATTGAGGCTTTCTGGGGAGAGTTGGAGAGGCATTCAAGCCAGCCTGAGAGTGGCTAATGATTCTAAATATTAAGATTAGTGGGTGAGGTCTGAAGCCAGGGCTTGCTTGATTTGAAATTCCTGACAGCACCAGAAGAAAAAGCACATGGGGTTTCTTTTGGGCTTTCTTATGGGCTTTTCCAGATGTGTGGCAAAAGAGGAAATGATACATGTATACGCGTGTGTGTATTTATCATAAAATTGTTTATTTATAAATATAGATATATACATGTATGTATATATACACATGTAAAAATGTGCACGTGTATGTATACATATATGTGTGTGTATATATCCACACGCATATATTTAAAAGTGCAAAACTATGGAAAGGGATCAGATGCAGCTGTCATTGTAAGCAAACAAATGAGGTGATATTAAAATAAAGGTTGGGATTATTAATGATATTATGTAGAAGACTTTTGTTAAAAAAAAAAGCATAAAATGTCCCTTTCAAATTTGACAATAAGCAAATTTATTGACATTATAAAGGCTGTTACAGCAGCCATGGAATGAAGAACTAACAAAAAATAAGAAATATAATTCATTCCTTGTTTAGTAGTTTTTGTTTTGTGTATACATGGTGTACAGAAAGAGGCTCACAACATGAAAAATTAAAAATACCTAGATATAAAATATTTGAATGATCTTTAGTGGTACTGTTCCATTATTCAAATACAGTTGACCCTTGAACAATGTGGGGCTTAGAGAAGCAAAATCCCATACATAGTCAAAATTCTCTGTATACTAATAGCCTACTGTTGACCAGAAGCCTTAACAGTAACAAAGTTGATTGACACATATCTTTTATGTTATATAGATTATATACTGTGCAAAGAAAGCTAGAGAAAAAATGTTATTAAGAAAATCCTAAGGAAGCTAAAATATATTTACTATTCATTAAGTGGAAGTGGATCATCATAAACGTCTTCATCCTCATTGTCTTCAAGTTAAGTAGGCTGAGGAGGAGGAAGAAGGGGTGGAGATGTTTTTGCTGTCTCGGTGGCGATAGAAGCAAGATGAAATCTATGTGTATACGGATCTGAGCAGTTTAAACCTGTGTCGTTCAAAGGTCAATTGCATTATTTATTGTGCAACTTCTGTGTAACAAGAACTCTTAAAAATTATAGAGACATATTACCGATGAACCAAACATATTATAGAACTTCACAGGATGTGATATGGGGAAGCCATTCACATGATGTTATTTAAAAAATTTAATATCTGGGGAGATAACCATGATATAGCTCCATAACTATAATTTGCATTGGAGATAAACTGTCATAATCATGTTTACGTGTACCCTCTTCCACACCCCACAAAACTATAGACAAACTTCAAACTGTGGTACAGTTGTGGATGATCTTGTCTAAATTTGTAAACTTTTTTGTACATGTTTTCTAATTTTGTGATAAATATGTTTTTATAATAAAAAAATGATTACATATGCATATGAGTGCCTATATATATAAATATTTTCTTACAAATATAATATGTATATGATTCCAGCATATTATAAAGCATCTCAGGGTTCAAAGTAATATTCTAACTAGTGTGGAAGTTTGTGGTAATAATATGCAAATATATGTAATTAGAAATTTGTTTTTCTGTAATGCTCAAGCTGAATCACAATTTATAGCTGAACCATAACATATAAATTTATGCATACAGTGTCACTTTCTGATTGTATTATGAAACATTTTATTTTTATGCATAAAATTGATAAATATGTATGACAAAATTAGCCTCTACTGCTACTTTTGAAAGCAAGGTTGTAAGCCTTTTGTTTTTTCTATAAGTATTCAATTATTCTACTCCCAAAAACACAATAAGGTCTCTATTTCTGAAAATAAGTTAGTATGTACAAATCAATATATGTATAAACCTACTTTAAAGAATATTTTCAAGAAATGCATGGTGGTGCATGATTATGAATTTTAATAGGTTTAAATTTCTGTTTGGTTTTTAGGACCAATATAAATATAAGTCAATTAAAAAGGAAACAAGAGGGGCTGGGCGCGGTGGCTCACGCCTGTAATCCCAGCACTTTGGGAGGCCAAGGCGGACAGACCACGAGGTCAGGAGATCGAGACCAACCTGGCCAACATGGTGAAACCCCATCTCTAGTAAAATATACAAAAAAATTAGCTGGGTGTTGTGGCGAGTGCATGTAGTCCCAACTACTCGGGACGCTGAGGCAGGAGAATTGCTTGAACCTGGGAGGCGGAGGTAGCAGTGAGCAGAGATTGCGCCACGGCACTCCAGCCTGGCGCCTGGCAACAGAGCAAGACTCTGTCTCAAAAAAAAAAAAAAAAAAAAAAAAAAAAAAAAAGGAAACAAGAAAAAGTAATATAAATAGCAAGATATTAGTTAAAATGATCATGTATTTTATTCTAACACTGAAGAGCACTATTTTCAGTTTCTTATTGATTAAATTACATATAAGCAACTACATACATGAAGAACTAAGGACTTATAATGACAAAACATGCTTTGATTATTCTATTTCAGAATTGTATCTCCCTGTGATATCAGACAGCAGAAGTAAATAAGCGAAAATTGTTCAAAGGTAATGAAGAAGAGCTACTCTTTTAGGGTAAGTAGTAAAATATAAAGTTAATTGTTTTCCCCTCATTTCATGAAGGTGTTGGGTAGACCTATTTACTCATAGTGAAGGGGTACGCAGTGAGGTCAGAATCTATGGGAGAGAACAGTTTTGAAACCTCACTGGGCAAAGACAGTGAGCTAAAAATATGCAGAAAAGAGAAAAAGTTCTCTACAGAGTTTGGCAACATAAATAGGTTTGTTTTAAAAATAAACTAAGAAATCTTTGTAATAGGATAACAATAATTTATGTATGGGTCAGGGATAGGAGTAATCAGCCCAACAAACAGAAAATTCTTGGAACTTACAACTTCTTTTCAACTTGCACAGCAGGACAGCATATATATATATATATATATATATATATATATATATACATATACATATACACAAACACATACATATATATGATATACACACAAATATATAATATGCATGTATGTATGTATTTATCAGGTATATGTGTAACTCCAGACTACTAAATACACATGTATACAAACACACATGTATACAGGTAAGTCACAAAACACATGGATATTTTATTTCTTCCATTGTGCTGATCTGAACTGAGGAAAAAATAAAAATAGGTGTTTTTCACAACATAAAGAACTGGGAGCTGGGGTTGACGATTAAGTTGGATAGCAGTAAAATTTGGTAAACCACTTCACTTTTTAATTTGTCTTCCAAACTTGCAGCAATCACCTCTTAAGTTTAGGAAATTGCCCCTTTAAAGTTTTAGAAAATGTCTCTATATTTAAAAGGCAAGAAATATCAAAAAATATATATTTATGGCTTATTGATTTTAAATTCATGATTTTTATAATAAAACCTAATATGGTTAACCTTTGTGTCCCCACCCAAATCTCATCTTGAATTATAATCCCTAGGTGTTGTGGAAGAGACCTGGTGGGAGGTGACTGGATCATGGGGTCAGTTTACGCCATGCTGTTCTCATAATAGTGAATGAGTTATCACAAGATCTGATGGTTTCATAAGGGGCTATTCCCCCTTTTCTTCTTTCACACCCTTCTCTCTCCTATTGACCTGTGAAGAAAGAGGTATTTTCTTCCCCTTCTGCCACGATTGTAAGTTTCTTGAGGCCTCCCCCAGACATGTGAAATTGTAAGTCCATTTAGCCTCTTTACTTTATAAATCACCCAGTCTCCAGTAGCTGTTTAAAGCAATCTGAAAACAGACTAATATAAAAAACCAATTGCATATTTCATTGATTTCTAGCACATTTCTCTTAGTTCCTGTATAGATGACATTATCTTATCACTGGACTGGTTTAGTACTGTGCTTATCTCCAGGAAGGCCTGAAAATTTGTTGTTGATCTTTGGCCAAGATAAAGATATAATATACTGTGTGATGGACCACTGAAACTAATGTCTCCTGTCTAACTGAAATTGTGTGTCTTTTACCTAACATCTTCCTTTTGCACATTTCCTTTTTTATTGCCCAGCCTCTGGTATCTACCATTATGTTCTCTGTTCCTACGAGACTGACATTTTTAGATTTGTATATAAAGTGAGATCATGCAGTAACTGACTTTCTGTGCCTGATTTATTTCACCTAACATGTCTTTCTGGTTCATTGATATTGTCACAAATGACAGAATTTCTTTCTTTTTTAAGACTCAATAGTATTCCATTTTGTATATATACCAAAATTCTTTGTCTATTCATCTGTAATGAACAGTTTGGTTCCATATTGTGGCTAATGAGAATAGTGCAGAAGTAAACATGTGAGTGCAGATATCTCTTCAACATACCAATTTCAATTATTTTGGACATATCCCCCAAAGTGGGATTGTTTGATATTAATTCTATTTTTAATTTTTTGAGAACCCTCCATTGGGTTTTCCATAATGCCTGGGCTAATTTACATTCTTTCCAAGAGTGTGCAGGGTCTCCTTTCCTCTACACCTTTGCCAACACTTACCTTTTGTGTTTTTGATAAGTCATCCTAATAGATGTGAGGTGATATCACCTTATGGTTTTTATTTGCATTCCTGGATAATTAGTGGTTTTGATAATTTTTTTTATATGTCTGTAGGTTACTTGTAGTTTTCTTTTTAAAAGAGAATGTTTATATCCTTTGCTGATTTTTAAAATCAGATAGTTTTCTTGTTATTAAACTGACTGAGCTCCTTATATGTATTGTATACTAACCTCTTTTCATATGTATGATTTACAAATCTTTCTCCTAATCTATAGGTTGTCTCTTTACCCTGTTCATTGTTTTCTCTGTTGGGCAGAACTGTTTAGTTTGATGAAATCTCATTTGTCTATTTTTGTTTCTGTTTACTCTGTTTTGGGGGTCTCATCCAAGAAATTATTATTTAGACTTAGGTCATGGAGTTTTCCTTTATATTTTTTCCTAGCAGTTTTATAGTTTCAGGTCTTATGTTGAAGTATTTAATTCATATTGAGTTAATTTTTTACATATGGTATGAGATAAGGATCCAATTTTATTATTCTGCATGTGAGAGATTGGACTTTCCCCATTGTGTGTTCTTTGTATATTTGTGGAAAATAAATTAACCATAAGTGTATGGGTTATTTCTGGGCTTTCTATCTTGTTACATCAGTCGATGTATCTGTTTATATGCCATTTCCATGCTATTTAGCTTAATATAGCTTTGTAGTATATTTTGAAATGAGGTAGTGTGATTGCCTGAGCTTTCTTCTTTTTGCTCAAGATAGTTTTGGCTATATGGGGTGTTTTGTGGCTCCATAGAAATTTTAGGATTATATTTTTCTATTTCAGTGAAAAATTTCTTTGGAAAGACAGAGATTTGCATTGAATTGACAGATTCAACATCCTTGCATGATAAAAACACAACAAAATAGGTATAGAAGGAACACACTTAATTCAATAAAGCCCATTTGTGAAAAACCAATAGCTAATATTATACTCAATGGTAAAAAGTTGAAAGCTTTTTGTTTAAGATCAACAACAGGACAATGATGCCTGCTCTTATCACTGCTATTCAATATAGTATTGAACATCCTAGCTGTAGCAGTTTGGCAAGAAAAATTATAGAAGCCATCCAAACAGGAATAGAAGAAGTGAAATAGTCTCCTATTGTTAAGGACATGATCTTACATGTAGAAAATCCTACAAAATCCACTAAAAACTTTTAGAACTGATACATTTAGTAAAGTTGCAGGTTACAAAATTAACATACAAAAATCAGTAGACTTTCCCTATCCTAACATCAAAAATTTAAAAAAGATATTATAAAAATAATCTCTAAATACTTGGAAGTAAATTTAACCAAGGAGATGCAAAATGTGTATACTGAAACTACAAAACATCAATGAGAAAAATGGAAGATGACACAAATAAGTGGAAAGACATCTTGTCTTCATTTTAAGTCTTTTGACATCACAGTTGTTTCTTCTGATGTTTCTTGAAAACCTCTTGCAATAAGCTAAAGGCCAGATTACCTTACCTTGAACACAAATAAACTTTCCAATAAACCCATGGTATTTCCAGTATTCTTGGGGATAGCCTTTTGATGAAATTGCTTTAAAAAATTGACATCATATCAGTGGACTCATTCAGGATTCCAAACCTCTAATAAAAAACTTAATGGATTTTTAGAACTCCTAACTCAAGTTCAAGAAGAATATATTTAATTACATGGAATAGAGTACACTGGTAAAGGATGATTATATAATTTTTATTTTATTTTGAAATAGTTTTGTTTGTTTACAATGTTGCCAACCCATATTTATTTTCTGGACATAAGAAATCCTCTTTTTCTTTCTCTTATGTTATCTTTGACTCATAAAAATCTAGTAAATTATATTTTTATAAACAAATTTGAAATTTGAAACACTCATCTTTTTCTCCCCTGCCTGACCCCTTCAAAGATCTGAAAATATTGAGTATTCTTATTTTTATGGAAATGTAGTTATTTGTACATGTTCAATAAGAATCTTTCTGCTTTATCTGGGGCATAATTTAAAACACCGGTTATAGTCCCAAGATTTTACTTGAATGTTACATTTGAAAATGATTTATAAAAACTGATATGATCAGACTATTTTAAGGACCTAAAGTTGGCTTTATGGAGCCAGTGCTTACAAAGCCCCTTTGAAAAAACCAGCCTGATATTTCCCAACCCAACAGGTAAGAAAGGTCACTACCTCACAGGCCAATGAAACAGGATCTTTTGTTGTAAACTTGGAGAAGATGGGAATTTATCAAAATGTATAGATTATGTAGGCAAAGCCTGACGACAAATTTTTGGCTTGGTTTCCCACTCTCTAGAGGCTTCTAAAGGTCCAATACTGAGATCCCTTATAAAAATTTCTGTAAAACAAACTTAAAAAAACACCTGTGTGATCCATTACTCTTTTGCAGCCCTTGCATAAATAGCCAGGCCAAATTTAATGGGACAAAGTACTGTATACTGAAGCCAGATAATGTAATATAAATGTCAAACAACTCTTTATGCAACAAACTATGGATAGGTAACCTTGGTGCTTGGAGCTGCTGCTACATGAGCCACTCAAACAATTCTCCAGAAACCCTCCACCTTTGCTCTACAAAATAACCATCACTGTGATTCAGTTGTGGACACCAACACCACAACATTCGGACTCCAAACAGGGAAATTCATCAGATTGCCACTGCTGTCCCCCACTTCACCATGTAAAGAAACTTAGAGCTCAATGTTCAGAAATATACTTGACTAACTGCCCTTTGGACTCAAAAACTAAATTTGTGTTTTGCTCCAACTGTTAATCCTTGTTTTCCTTTTTGTTTCCATAGAGATTCCTCTTACAAAATGCATGATGACTGTACTGTTCATTAAATGTGTTCTATCAAGTCTCAACAGATGTTTCAGCTGGTCCTTAATAAACATAAGGCGATGAAACTATAAATGGACTTACCTTGTTTGGAGAAAATAATATCTCCTGTTTTCCTCGAACAAGATGGAATACTGGCAAGGATTCTCTTTATGACTGCATACTAGTCAAGCTCCTCTGAGTGTTCTTCATAACTAAATATCAACCTTGGCCTGTAAAAAATTAATGAATGTTAACCTAATTTCCAAAAGCACAAGGCCATATCCCTGTGATGACTCTAGGTCAACTTAAAGCTCCTTGCCTAAAGGCTGCCAAAAGAATTTACTGTTTATTTCAGCCAATAATGGAAGATAGAACCTCAGCCTCCCAGTCACTGTAGGAGGTTAGGAGCCTAATTTTAAAAAGTGTCAGTTAGCAAGCTAAGATGGATACACATGAAACAATCTCCTTTGCATGCATTTTTTAATAATTTTTTTTTTTACTTTCCTGACTTTAAGTCCCCACTCATCCTTCCTCTTGTTCCCTCATTCTCCCTTTAAAACACCCAGTCATCTCTGTACAAATCAAAGTTGAGTTCAGTTCACACTGAACTATTTTCTCTATTGCCATAGTGACTAAAACCTATGCTTACTTCCTAAAAACATTCAGCTTAAAGTCCAGAACTTATTTACAGACAGCCAGGGCTATCTTGTCCACATTGCTTAGGAATGTATTGTTTTCTGGTTTATACCTGGTTTAGCTGGTTACATAAATTGGCTTTGTTTCATAAGCAAAGAGGTGAAAGGCACCACTGTAAATTTTGTCTGGGCCCTCCTGAAATGAAGATTTCCTTCATACATTTTGAGCTATATATTTTTAATTCATAAAAATGAATTACATTATTTTCTAACTGGAAAAAAGCCTGGGGACCTGCATCTGGGATAGAATTCTCATATGTTATTCTATGCTGATGTATAAAAATATTTGTCAGTACCTATTGAAAGTTTTTGAATCTTTTCAAACCTCTCTCTCATCCTGTATAATTGGTAGAGCTCCCAAAGCTATCTTTTCCAGGATAGTGCTCTCCATCCTGACCATTGAGATCATATGTCACAAAGCCTGACCCACAGTTCTGGTTGTTGAGCTTGCTCCATTTTCTGAATGGAATCTTTGATGATATACATCAATAAACCTGATTTCTATCTCTGGAACAACAAATAGTTGAAGAATCTGATGCAAGTAGACTATTCTAAAGATACCTTTGAAATCATGCCAGTTGGTGGCTAATCTAATAATAAAGGCTGTGTTTAGTTTCACAATAAATTTAATAAACTATTACTGGCAAAATATTAGCATTGAGGTGCCAATATTTTGAAGTAGGCTGGCAAATTCCTACAGTTCTATAGAAAAATTCATTTTGCATTAGTGCTATTTTACATCTTTTAACTTCTTAATTATATATTGGTGCTGAGGTAAATATAGTTACCTTTTAAGAAATTATTTATTAATTGTATTTATGTAAATATTTCTAAAATATGCTGTTAGCTATTTTGTTTTTCATATTTTTTAATTTAATTATTGCATTATGATAGTAAACATTACTTGTAAACTTAATTGGTATTTCATATACCTTCCCTAAAACACATTTTCTGAATATTATTTTAGCCAAAAGATTTTTATTGATTTTGATTAATTATATCATGACCACTTTACCTCTGTGATAGTACATTTGTTTAATGCAATTTTGGACCACTATTCTAGTCATAAGCTGGAGCCAGTTTATATATGAATTACTGTTTTGAACACATGAAAGTATAATGGGTCAGAAAGTAATTTTTATCATGTCAATCATATATCTGCCTCTAATGTTCAATTTTTAAAATTTTAGTTAATGAAGATTAAATTGCAAAAAAGCCAACTTGTCTTTAAATATCTTTCTTCTAGATCAAGTAAATTTTGGTATTTCAATCATGAAAATAACTGACAACTGTAAATTATTTATGACACAAAGATAAATTGAATTTAACTCTTTATTTTAAAATTTCATTGGACTACTGAAAAAAGTTATATCGCATTTAATTCAGCTTACGTTAACATAAGCACTTATAAAACATATCTATATAGCAAAAGAAAGTATTCTGCAAAATGAAGTATTACACCAAATATCTTTTCCTCTCCTCAAAGGTGTTATGGGGTCTATGGGAAGATTCCAGTTTATTTTGGTTTTCTATGTTATAGATATATTTTTTTCCATATCATTATTATTCCTGTTGTGTTGCTTATGGGAAAATCATCTCTTAGGATTACTTAGACAGTCACTGTTTTACTGTTAATGGTGAACAAAAAAGTTAAGCTCATTGCAGCTAAAACCTCACAAGCAATGGCAGAGGAGGATAGGGCAGCATCAATCTGGCTTCAGAAAATGCAAATCTGGAAAAGTACCTACACAAAAAGGTAAAAGTAATGCATGGGAAAATGATATCTATTTGCAGTCATGGTTATGAGTTTGTTTTTTTGCTTTTTTTTTTTAGTATTTTTTCTACATTCTATCTAGATCCGTACGGATTTTCCCATTTTGCTCTGTACTCGCTAACCAAACATTTCTATTTATTTGCTTAGAAGTTTTGATCTATAAATACACTGTAAAACAAAGTATTCCAAAAAGCTTGTAGCACTCTGGTAAAAATAAAACAAAACAAAAAACAAAACAACAAATAAAGAAACATAAACCGCACTGTAGACCTGTAGTGGGACTGCCTCTTGATACTAAAAGAATAAAAGCTCAAATATGCTTCATGAGCATGATCATTTTCCTTGAAGCAGATGTTTTTGTGAAAAGCAAATTTGGAAACTTTTTCTCATCCACTTTGTGGCATCTCTGTTGATAGCTTCCTAAACACAACCAAAATAGAGTAATTTAAAGTTTAAGTGGTCAAAAGTGAGATAACTCTTCAAAAACACAATAAAATTAATGCTACACTTACATTACTCCATATGATTAATGGACCTTACAATGTCCTTGCAAACAGCCTCTACTATGTTCTCTGTTTACTAGTGTTACATAATTAGCTCTTTGCACCCACCCTTGCTCTGCCCTTAATAGAAAATCTACATTTTTCTGTTGGAAGACTGTGCGTAGTGCAGCAGTTTCACTTAAAAATGTCCTTGATGAAGCAGTAAGCATTATTGATTTTATTAAGTCTTGACCTTTGAGTAAACATTTGTTCATACTCAGTGTTATGAAATGGATACTTTGCAAAAAACACTTCTGCTGTATAATGGTTATCTTTAGGTAAAGTCACTGTTATCATAGAGGTGATTTTTCCTTGAAATAACTACTGATAATTAAGCAATGATTATCTAGATTTAAGTATTTATACACTTTTTCTAAATAGTGAATAAAATTAATCTCTCATTTCAATAAAATCCACTATGTTTTTAGAATGATAAAATTTTTTTTCAAACAAAAACTCAGATTTTTTGAAAATGGCTATCTGCTACTCTGAGCTTGAGCATTTCTTAATACTTGCTTCAAGTGATGAGATTATTGACAGTAACAAATATGAATATTTAAAATGTTGAAATATATCAAAATTGAAAAGAACTGCATTATTATTCAGTGAACCAGTATTTCCAAAATATATAAGGTTACAAAATCACGCATGAATAAAAGATCCAGTTGAACTATAAGACTGACTAATGGTTTTTAATCTAATGGACTTTGAAAAGTTGTTACATTTCAAGATGTTATGTGATAAATATTCTTTAGAAATTTTTCTACCACTTGTTGAATATTGATATTGTTGAATTTCAGGTAATCTGTAATTATCTGCATTGTGTTAAAAGTCTCCTTTTGCTACATATTTACTATATATCTATCTGTGCAAGGGCAATGCTCTTTGCATATTAAAAGAAAAACAACAGAATTCACTAAGTCTGTTGTTATTTGCTGAAACAGATTTGAGAATTCAACTGTCTTAATACAGAGATAGAAATGTGGATAACTGTAAAAACAATGCCACTTCATTTTTTCATTATCTAAAAAAATTATATTTACATTATTCTGTAATGTGCTGATCATGGTTATTCTTGAATGCCTAAGTTTAAAAAATGAAGTTTCTTTGTTTCAATTTATATTATGATAAATACTAGTAATATAAAAATATTTTTAAAACAGACTTTGAGATTTTTCATTTTTAAAAGCCTAATATGAGACCAAAAAGTTTGAGAACCACTATCATAGTGTCCCCGTGTAAAGTTAGCCTGGATGCCTCCTCATTGTATGTGACTACTTTAAAACAAAACAAAACAAAACAAACCCAGACTTGTTTTGATTTATTTAATGCACTGTGAACCAAATTTCTATTTAGGTATTTTTCCTTTAAAAATATATAGAAGTGATCTTCACTCTTATTGTTGCTGTTGTTGTTGTGAAGATTAACTTTATGTAATTGTTCACCCTAGATAAGGTAGTGGTTTTTTGTTTGGGAAGATAGATCTACCATCTTTTTCCAAAATCTGCTTACAAAACATCTGGCTTCATAAATATAGATAGCAATTTTAACACTTTGGTTGAAGAGATAAATTAAGATTTCTATTTTTTTAACCATTGGGAGAGAATTCCCAGAGAACGAAATAAAAATATTTTTATATCTTAACCAAGGAGGACTTGAAGTATTTGCTCTTCCTTACAAAGAGCAATTTGCACAAATGTTGATCTTTTCTCCCAAGTAGGAATTAGAGACAATATTTTCATACTTGTCCCTTCCTGCTTTCACTTCAATTTAGTAAATCCTTTGAGGCTTTGTCATAGCAGATTTCTAAGAGATTGTATTGCTTGGGGATTTCCTACATTGTATTAGCAATGGATTTTTTATTTCAGCATACTGAAAATATTTTAAATAGTTGTATGAACAAATCTAGAAATAAAACTAATAGTAGTTACCTTGACTCTAAAACTAACCAACACAAAAAAGTGTTATTCCTGCCAGTAAAGTTTCATTTTTGCATAAAATAAAGATCTTTTCTTGCTAATCTTTAAGATCAATGTAAGTCTTTAATATATCTTATATACATAATTTTGAAGATTCTCTCCTTTTTGGAGTGTGAGGTGGAGGAGCAATGGACCTTTAAAGTCTTGAAGTTCATCTGATAGTGAAGGGACTTTGTCAGTGTCTTACTGTTTTCCATTTGTTTCTCTAATAAATGTAAGGTCTGGTAGTGACAGCAGATTTTTAGTTACCATAGTTTGTTTTCTGCTTCTAGTCTACTTGGGAAGTTCCCAATTCTTCAGAAAGCTTCTAGTAATCCATCTCTTTCTTTAGTATCTAAAAATGTAGAATAAACAAATTTTATAGAAATGAAATTCTGAAGATTAAAAAAATGACACGTTTAGGAACAATTCTGAAATGCTGATGAACCTGATAAACGTCCTTTTGTAAAGTTGTCCCCCTATTACTATAAAGCCTTGGCCATGTGGTATAAGTATCTTTACTAGCCTTTAACAAACTGTATGATCAGGTAGCATGTATTTGCTTGTAACTTTCATATGTAAAATACCTTAAGAATATTATAGTATAATGGTGGTTAGACATTTACACACTGAATACATAATTTATATATATACATATTTACACTTATATGTATATATATAAATTTTTTCTCTTTATCTGTTTAAATTGTTATTAAGTCATTAAATGGGATTTTTAAGATTGAAAAAGGAATATTATATGTATTTTATTTGTCTTAGTATGTCTATTATCATGTTCAAATCTGTATGTGTGTGTGTGTGTGTGTGTGTGTGTGTGTGTTCTGACAATTAGCTACATTTGCAGTTCTAATTTTATTTCTTCTATTTTTTGTGTGTAGAAGAAAAGTAAATAGCTGAAAGTTTAAAATATTTCTTTTTAAAAAAGGTAAGAATCCTAAAACATTTGCAACACTCAAGCCACAAATGTTAAACTGTTTATTTTTTGATGCTTAAGGGAATCAGTTTGAAGGATTTGAATGTAGTTTTACAATGGCTCTCCATCATTCCCATTCAATTATCATATTCCCCTCTCAGGTCAGTTCTACATGAAATCATCAGCAAATTTTTAAGCCTTTAAAAAAAATTCCTTGTTTGATAACTTGTGATGTTTTTATTTCATCCGTTTCTTCTTTCCATGTGGATTCCTTTGTTTCTCTCTAGTCATCTACGTAATACTGATATTTGTTAGAATTCTTCCTTAAGTCTTACCCATTCTCTCATATAAAACCATGGTTTCTCACTGGTCAGCAACAAAAGAGCTTTTCAGAATTGTAGGCACCTATTTACCTGTCTTTGAGATTTAACCACCAGAGGTGTTTAAATACAAAATGACTAAAAAAGACACCTCTCATTTCCTCACTAAATATTTCTATCATCAGCCAGCTCTTGCTGCACAAGAGGTGATGAAATCAATAGTAGATTACAAGTTTGATGCAGTATTCTCACAGATCTTGTTAAGCTGGGTGTGTCTGCTCATCTGCTGGACTTGTTCATGCATCTGGAGGTCAGACGGAGTTAGCTTTTACAGGCTGGCTTGGCTGAAGTGACCTGGCTCCAGTGGCATAAAGGATTGTACTGGAAGCAGTTAAACCTGGACACAGTCAACAAAAAGATATTTGTAGGAATATTAAATTTAGTAATAAAACCAACTACAAATTGCTTTGCTTTTAGTTATCACCAGGAGCCTGTAACTTTACAACTAGATTAAGTTCTCATATTCCAATTTTTCCTACACCAAAGACTTTCTAATTATACTAGTTTAATCTTTGCATTGCCTCACAATGAGATGTGAAAGAGTTTATGGTATATGTCATGATAACAGTAATTGTAATTCCATGTTTTGACTACATTTCAATTAATTAATTGAAAAATTAATACAGGCCAAAGCTGTTTAGTGGAACTTTCTATGATGTTAGAAATATTCTGTAGTCACGTGACTAAAATAGCAATGCAAAGGTTTTTCAAGTTGTGCATTGGAAAAGATTCTACAAAACAAGAGATTTCTCTCTCTGTGTGTATGTGTGTGTGTTTTAAAACATATGGTGCATGCAGCAAGATAAACAGAATCCAAGCAAGGATTAGGGTTCTGAAAGACATCTTATGTGCCAGCTCACCAGTGTTTTTATTTGTACCTAGCTTGTGGTCTGTCACTGGCTCGAACCACCAAGGTGTGTGGTTCTGTGTGAAATAGTCTGGCTTACCCTGAGCTCAAAGCAGATGTTCCCAAGATTTTTATACTCCTTTGGCCCTTAGTCAAGTCAGGTTGATAAACAGATTAAGCCAGGTTAAAAACTTGTAGGAAAAAAACAAAACAAAACAAAAAAACACTATTTGGAGGTAGCCAGGGAAGTCTAACTGCACATAACAAATCCCACTATTTTATGTTGGCCAAGAATCAACAAATAGACATCCAGGTATCCCCCAGGGAGAAATACTGAGTTTTGTTCAGTCCATTTGTAAATTAACTCTTTCTTCTGTATGTAGCCACTAGGTACTGAGTGTCAATTTGATTGGATTGAAGGATACAAAGTTCTAATCCTGGGTGTGTCTGTGAGGGTGTTGCCAAAGGAGATTATTTGAGTCAGTGGGTGGGAAGGGCAGATCCACCCTTAATCTTGGTGGGCAGCACCTAATCAGCTGCCAGCATCGTTAGAATATAAAGCAGGCAGAAAAAAAGTGAAAAGAGAGAGTGGCCCAGCCTACCGGCCTACAGTTTTCTCCCATCTTGGATGCTTCCTGCCCTCGAACATCGGACTTCAAGTTCTTCAGTTTTGGAACTCAGATTGACTCTCCGTGCTCCTCAGCCTGCAGATAGCCTATTGTGTGGGACCTTGTGATTTTGTGAGCCAATAAACTCCCCTTTATATATGTATCTATTCCATCAGTTCTGTCCCTCTAGAGAACTCTAATACAATATGGCTATTGAACATTTGAAATGTGACTTTTTGGAGCTGAAATTAAATATTATTTATTTTTATTTAGTTATAATCAATATAAATTTAAATAGCAAGATGTAGCTATCTTGCATTTTTTCAATTTGGAAAATTTATCTGCAAAGCTTCTTTTTTTATTGTTGGAGTGAGTCATAAATTTGGTTACTTCTTACACATTTAAAGATGTCCTGGTTTGATATCATTAACAATTTTTCCAAGCATAGTTTCTAAGGTATAAATCCATTATATTTTACATAATCTGCTCTTTGACTCTTGGCCAAGATTTTTAATTAGATATCATCTATGGTCATTCTTTTGTAGCATTTATAGAACAGAAAAAGATAAAAAAGAATAAGTGTCAAAATACTAATGATCTGTATTGTCAAATGAGGTATCGATCGCTTTAACAAACTTTGGTTTACTAAACATTCCAGCAAAAATTTGTTAATAATCATGTTTAACTCTTCACTTTTTTTCGCTATTGAGACTTAAACTTTATTGAAGTTCAAATCAACAGATTGACAAATAAAACAATAATTTATTGTTAAATATTCACATTTTCTCCTCTGGCAAATTAGTTTTTATTGAATAAATATCTCATAAATGTTTTATTTTTTTAATTTTTTTATTAATAATATCAAATGTTTTGTTGAGACCAAATTAATCTTACCAATTACACTAAATTGCAATTACATTTTGGTTATATGGGTATTATTAAAAAATTAAATCAGATATAATTAACAATAGTATTTATTGATCTTCTTAAAAAAAAAAAACTTTGCTCATTTACCAAATGCTATCTTGGATTGGGCTGTAAATCAAGGAGAAAAAATATTCAGTTTATTCCAGATTCAAATTCTTTTCTGGACATACTTGTATTCCTTTTTTCACATTAGTTTGGTAAATCTAATCATTTCTTAGGATAATGTCAGATGGACAGCAGTCAACCCCAAATATACTTTAGTCTATGCATGCCAAAAAGATTCCTATAGGCACCATTTCTGGATACTGAGACTATTAGAAGAAGGTATATGAGCTTAGAAATTGACCCTGACCCTGATACTGAATTGTAGGCTAGTTATTCTTTATAGTGATTATTTCCCTCTATCCACACCTTCCCCCAACATACACACAGACAATGGACTATAGATATTAAGGCACAAAATACTATGACAAGTCAGGCATTCAACAGATATTCCAACTGGATAGACATCTAGATATTTACACCATATCTAGACATCTTTATCTGCAGGTCATCACTGAGGTTAATAGTTACACAGTAATCTTAGGTTTCTATTACTCAATGAAATATTTCATGCACATATGAGCTCCCACACATTACCTCCCACAAAAGTCTTTTGTAATAGCTATAAACTGTATAATGGAAATTGAAATACAAATCAACAAAAGAATTATTCTAAGTGTTCACTACAAAGTGCTGTCAGTGTCATTAAGACACATCACATAGATGACTCCCAATTGAATAATTAAATTCATGGGGCCATTCTAGACCTTGAACTTTAGCCAATAGAAGGAAATAGTTTTACATTTATGAGCATCTGTAAACACAGCTCAGAGATAGTATCACATTCAGAACCTTTCACAACATAGTAAGGTAATACTGTTTCATTTTTGAATTATCCATTTATTTGTTCCCTTTTTATTAGTAACCATTTATCCTTCTTTCTGTTTGTCATTAGTTTTCATATAGTGTTCCCCATACTGAGGGTAGTACTATTAAGTTTAGTCAGAAGACTGCCATAGAACTGACAATATCTTCCCCTTCATCTATCTCGAGTCATACGTAGTAAGATTGCATAAGTAGATGCCATCTTGCTTCTGAGTTACTTTCTTGATGAGGGGCTGTGGACAGTTTTATGCACTCTACTTGATTTTCCTTCCATAATGGCTGTTAGTCCCTGAGTTACAAAATCCAATGTGAGTTTTGCCAACTATTATGTATATCCATTGCACCTATGCATTCACAGATAGCAAAATCATTACAGAGTAGTTTCACAGATCCATGGTACAAATAGAGACATGGCCTCCAGAGAGGACTGCATCTAATGCGTGAGGAGGAGGTGCATTCAGTTATTCCAAGTCTCTTGGTATCAATTGTAAATTTGACATTGTAATCAACAGGCCTTGTGGGTCTGTGTTTCCTCTTTTCCAATTTACAGTCACTCTAGTAAATGGTTACTGATTCCTTTGTAGACGGATTAAGAATAATTTTTCTATATACCTGCAGTAGGTATTATGTGATTCTTCCATAAAGAGGTCTAACCTCCCTTTACATGGTTTAGGTGTGAAATGGACTCAGCACTGGAAACTGGTGGCTGCTTTATGATCTTCTATTGTAGCAGTTATTAGTAGTTTTATGTTTGCTAGCTTTTGATTCTTTTAAATTATTTAAAATAAATGGTATCTTCATTGTCATTCCATCTATTAATACCATGCTCTATTAGCTATTACCAAAAATTTCTATGGATCACATTTCCTATTTGTCATTCTTGCCTTGTCACTCATTTTAGTAATTATATCCATCTTGCCTCTGACAGTAAAATCCGTGCCTGAATTCTGCTATTACAAAATCTTGTCACACCTACTGCTATTAGTGAGCATATTAGTTCCATGGCAACATCTTCTACTATAGTGCCTTTATATACAACAGAGTCACTACTTGGCTTCTCAACTACTCTGATGTCTTTTTGTTTATTGCATTCCTCACTGTTTTAGAAACAAAATGTGTACTCCCAGCCCTGCTGGAGAAGGGAGTCAGTCACTGATATCTTTTTTCTTAATTTATAAAGAAATACTAACACCATTTAGCTTTCTGACCCTCCCTTCTGCAATATTCTGCCAAAAAAGCCCCAATCTCTTTACTAAATGAATTCACTGTAGGGTATTGTTTTCTCCAACATTCAAGTGTGTTGGATATTAGATTCTGAGTGTGAATATAAATGTGAATGTTCCCATATCAGTAGCATCTCTCTAATATCACATGGCAACTCTGTAACATTCTCAAGACCCACTTTCATACACTTTCCCTGGACCTGTACAGATGGATATTAGCCAGATCATGCCATTATTTTAGTAAGTAAATTATTTGCCTCATAGGTAGGACTGCACTTCTCAATTTAGACTATGCTAAGAACCTAGTTATCTGCCAAAGAGTAAAGCAGGATAGTAACTTGAATCAAAATAAGGATATCATCTCTTGAGGTATTTATCTTGAGGCAGAGAGTCCGTAACAAAATTTTTAAGGAGCAGGAGCCTGTTGTGTTCCAGCAAGGGAAAAAGGGCTACATGTGTCTGTTATAATGTATTTCCTACTTGCAGGAGACCCCTAACTAAATACACCTATTTTCTGGAGGCTCCTAACTAACTAATCTACCTACTTACTACCAATAAGGAATCATTTATTTCAACTGACTTCAAAGTACAATATCTACTTCTGAGGTGGTAAATTTTAGTGCTATTTTTAGTACCAATTGTCTTAGATTGAGTTTTCTCTAAAAGAAGATATTGAAACAAGGACTAATGTACAGACAAGTTATGTGAATGGTGGTCTTCAAAACAAGTGAATGTCTGTGGAAAGTCAGACCACAAATACAGTAATACTAAAGCCAATAAATGTTTTAATAAGTAGGATATTGTTGGGGCATCAAGACGCCATCCTCTTGGGGATTTCCTGGGTATTACGTTGAAATACATCAGAATTACCTCCCATTGGATAGGAAAACTGAATATGTATCCACCAACCTCTACCCATCACTGTAGCTGGTTTCCTTGCGTGTTAAATTCTTGGTATACCAAGCTTCCATACTTGCATTGGAAAAGCCTCTGCAGTTCTAGAAAAAGACTCTGGAAAGATAAGTCAAAATACACAGATGGATGAGATTTAAAAACTGTACATATAGCTAATATTTTACAACTTTCAGTGAAATCAGAGGCGGGCCAATTAATATTGAGTGGGCATCAACAGTGTCTGCTACAACATTAACGAAACATTTTTCAGCAGCACTTTTGTAGCCTCAATTGAAAACAACACAAATTTTCATCAACAATAGGAAATGTTGATACAATGGAATACTATCCATCAAGGAAATTGAACAAGTTATTGCCAATGACAACCACATCAATATTCACATGCATGTGAATATTATTTTGGCCAGGGAACAGGTTAATGGAGAAATGAAGTTAACTTATACAAGTTCATCCACTAGTAAGGGGCATACTTCAGATTCAAACTAAAAATCTTGCAACCCAAAGTTATGCTATGATCAATGAAAGCAAATTGATATGAACTACTGTTTACTGTGGCTTTGCATGTGAAGGGAATGGGGCATTTCAGTTAAGGAGATATCCATGTATAGTTATTATTTTCAACACTGCATATCCTATTTCTTCTTATTGAATAAAAACTGAAAAGTAATCCCATGACTCTTATAACTAAGAATCTCCAATAGCAGTCCCCCAAACATATTTCCTTATGATTAAAAAAAATGTAGAGAAAGTTTCTAGCATTTGTGTGCCTATAATTTATGTACTTTACACAAAATAGAACTCAAAAGGAAATAATAAGAAAGTTGTGCTTATCTTTACCTCGAAGTGTTCATTTTTTATAAACACTTAACAAGCAGCATTGAGAGATGTTCTTGCAAGGCCAATACTGTCAAGAATTGCCCTACCGAGTTTTGGCATATTAAAGTATCTCCTCCCACCTAACCTTTCAACAAGCACAGAAAATCTGATAATGAGTAGGCCTAAGTTTTGCTGAAAATAGCATGAAAAATGACACCCATGACGTTCAAATAACAGTTTGAAAAATTAAATGCAATTCACAGGGAAAATAAATAGAAACATTTGGAAAATGTAGAATGATTTATTACATCTTACAAAAATATAAATGCTGTGCTTCACAAAAAATATGTTTTTCTTGAGTCACTCTTTTCTCAACTACTTTTAACACTTCACGCATACACACAAAACTTGGTTTTGCCTGCAACTTGTTTTTCAGAATCAGATAAATTTTTGGAAAGTCATCATTTACAAGTAGCTGAGTACTGATGATAGGGTTGATAACTTTTGCATTCTATAGTTGTGACTAAATGCAGCTCTGGATTTCAAAATTTTTAATAATGCTTTTAGCACAGTTATTTACATGGCTAAGTGCTTTTGAAGTTGTTTTCCATTTATCAGGTGTCAGAAAACACTGCAAGAATAATGAGGGACAAGTTAGAAAACTCCATTAAACACCACTGACTACTGTCATCATCTTATCAACACTAAATAACAAAAACTATTTTTAACCATAGAATAAATAATAAAAGCAAAGGAAAATTATTTTAAAAGCTAGCAAGAGTTTTAAAGTGATAGTATAATAAAAACAAATTACAGTAATCAAGTAGTTGATACACATAAATGAAAATAAAAATTAAACTGTAGCAGAGACATCTGGTTTATTCAGCTAATTCAGTAAAAACATACTATTTATTATTATTTTACAATATCAAAATCAATTAATTTTTATCTATCTCATTGGCATAGTATACAGTAGAAAAAAATTATATTTTATATGTGCCTTTGCCAAGATTATAAATTTCATGTAGTATCTTTGAAACATAATTACAGTAATTAACAAATCAAGTTATTAGATTGGGTCTTTTCTAATATTGAAGTTCTAAATTTATCTCAATAATTTCTTTCTCCAAAAAAATCATGATTTTTTAACAGTTCTTTTTATTTGAAAATATTTTTGATTTCCAAATGCTAATGTACTTTGTGGTTATAAGCATAGTTTTCATGCTAGTTAACAATACGTTGAGTGACAGGAGTCTGCTTAATAGGAAAAATAGGGAACAAACACAAAGACTACACGGTTAACTTTATATGTCAACTTGGCTAGGCCATAGTACTCAGATATTTTTCCAAACATTATTCCAGACGTCTCTGCGAAGTTATTTTTAGATGAAATAAACATTTAAACTAGTAGAGTTTGAGTAAAGCAGATTATCCTCCATTACGTGTGTGGTCTTCATCCAACCAATCAAAGGCCTTTACAGAAAAAGACTGACCTTGTAGAAGAAGAGGGACATCTGCCAGCCTGCTACTTTTGGACTCAAACTGCAACTCTTTCCTGTATTTACAGTCCACTGCTTACTGTGCAGAGTTTGGGCTTGCCAAGACTCCACAATGGTGAGAGCCAATGCCTTAAAAATAAATTCCTCTGTCTATAAATATATACATCCTTTTGGTTGTTTATTTGGAGAGCCAATACTAAAATACATGTTGGTACTAGGAAGTAGGGCACTGCTGTAGTTAACACGTCAAATGTGGAGGTGACTTTGAAATAGATTCACAGGTAGAGGCAAAAAGTTTTGAGCTGCATGTTAGAAAAGCCTTGGTTTCCCTGAAGAGACTTTTGGTAGAAATCTGGATGTCAAAAGTGCTCATGGTGAGTCCTCTGATGGAAAAGAGGAATATATAACTTATTGTACACTGGAGGAATTATGATCCTTATCATAAAGTGGCAAATAACTTGGCTGAAGTGTTTTCTAGTATTTAGTGGATGACAGAACTTCAAGTGATTAACTTGGACATTTAGCTGAGGAGATTTATATGCAAAGCATTGAAGGCACTGTCTAGCACCAAGGGCCATCACCTCTGTGGGCACAGAAGGCATGTTTTTTTTGCGGACTCAGAGAACAGAGCATTGAGAAAAAGAGGATTTTAAAAGCATTAAAATCTAATAAAAATTGCCCTGCTAGGTTTCAGATATGCTTGTGACCCATGATTTCTTTCTCCTTTTTTCCCCTTTTAGAATGGTAATATTTATCCAATGCCTATTCTACGGTTGTATTTCGGAAGCATTCTATGTTGTCTGGTTGCAAAGGTTCATATTTAGAGAGTAATTTTGGTTTAAAATGAATCAGACCTTGAATATCACCCATACCTTAGATGATGTTTAGTTGATATTTTGGACTTAGAGTTGATGCTGAAATGGATTAAGATTTGTGAGGCTGTTGGGATAGGATGATTATATTTTTCATATGTGAAAGACATAAATTATGTGGGACAAGAAGATAGAGTGTATTGGGCTGAATTTTGTCTTTAAAATGTGTATGTTGAAGTACTAACTTCTAAGGTACTGCCAGTACCTTAGAATGTAACTATATTTAGAGATAGGGGCTTTAAAGAGGTAATTACAGGAAAATGAGGCCATATGGGTGTGTTCTAATTCAGTGACTGGTGTCTTCATAAGAAGACAAGTCAACGTATAGAGAAAAGACCGTGCCAGGACACAGTGAGGATAGCTATCTGCAAGTGAAAGACAGAGGCTTTACAGAAAGCAAAATCTGCTGCCATGCTGATATTGAAATTCTAGTCTAACCTGCTGCCATCTTGATAGTGAAATTCTAGTTTCTAGTAGTCTCCAGAATAATGAGAAAATTAATTTCTGTTGTTTTAATTACCCAATCTGTGAGTTTTTTTAATGGCAGCCTTAACAACCCAACACAGTCATTAAATGGAAATTGCCTAAGTAGTAAAAAGTGGCAAAAGTCACTAATTACATAAAAATCAATTCATTGATTATCAATTCAAGGACATGTATATATTTTATATATATGTTGTGTATATATATGTATGTGTATATATATATGTATTACATGTGTGTGTGTGTATATATAGAGATCCTTGTGTTTGTATTGTACCCCCTTTCCTCTTATATAACGATTATAAATAATTAAGAGGCAGCCTGCCTATATCCTTGTAGACCTAGTCCCAAGCCATCTACTGAGATGCGTCTTTTAAGACCTTTTACTTCACAATGCATTATTACTCCTCAGCATTCAATTAAGACTAGAAGAAATTTCTTATTCTTCCAAAGCTCGTGTAATTGAGACTGACCTGTAAACAATTTTTTTGCTAATATATTAAAGAGTTTTCTGGCAAATGGATTAATTTTTAATAGCTACTTTTTTTATTGCATTTTAGGTTTTGGGGTACATGTGAAGAACGTGCCAGATTGTTGCATAGGTACACACATGGCAGTGTGATTTGCTGCATTCCTCCCCCATCACCTATATCTGGCATTTCTCCCCATGCTATCTCTCCCCCAACTCCCCACCCCCTGCTCTCCCTCCCCTGTTTCCCCCTGACAGACCCCAGTGTGTGATGCTCCCCTCCTTGTGTCCATGTGTTCTCATTGTTCAATACTCACCTATGAGTGAGAACATGCGGTGTTTGATTTTCTGTTCTTGTGTCAGTTTGCTGAGAATGATGGTTTCCAGGTTGATCCATGTCCCTACAAAGGACACGAACTCATTGTTTTTAATGGCTGCATAGTATTCAATGGTGTATATGTGCCACATTTTCCCTGTTCAGTCTATTATCGATGGGCATTTGGGTTGGTTCCAGGTCTTTGCTGTTGTAAACAGAGCTGCAATGAACATTCGTGTGCCTGTGTCCTTATAGTAGAATGGATAGCTACTTTTTTTTAAGTCTAAGACAAAATGTAAACTTGTATTTCCCTATAGATAATTGTATGTCATAGAATGAACATTTTAAAAATGTGTATTATAGGCCATGCCTTCTTTTGAGAAATGTCTATTCAGATGTTTTGATCATTTTAAAATAAGATTATTATTTTCTGTGTTGAGTTATTTAAGCTCCTTATATAATCTGGTTATTTGTTACTTGTCAAATGTGTAGATTGCAAATATTTTATCCCATTCTATAGATTGTCTCTTCACTTTGTTGCTTGTTTCCTATTGCCAATAGGCAAACGAAAAAAGTGTTCAACATCATCAATCAACAGAGAAATGCAAATCAAAGCTACTATGACATATTATCTCACCACAGTAAAAAGAATTTTATCAAAAAAGAAGCAATAATTAATGTTGGTGGGGGATGTAGAGAAAGAGAATTCTCACTCTTGGTGGAAACGTAAATTAGTACAACCACTATGGAGAACAGTAAAGAAGTTACTCAAAAACTAAAAATAGAACCACCATATGATCAAGCAGTCCCACTGATGGATGCACACCCAAACAAAAGGAAATCAGTGTATCAAAGAGATATTTCCACTTCCATGTTTATTGCAGTGCTATTCACAATAGCCAAGATATGAAAGCAACCTGCCTATCAATGAATGAATAAATAAATAAAATGTGGTACATATAACGGGTGGCATACTATTCAGCCATAAAAAAAGAATGAGATCCTGTCATTTGCAACAACATGGATGGAACTGGAGGTCATTATGTTAAGTGAAATAAGTCAGGCACAAAAAGACACATATTGCATATTCTTACTCATATGTGGGAGCTAAAAAAAGGGAACTCAAGAAGATAGAGTAGAATATTTCTAACAGAAAGAAATAAAAATGCTTGATGTAATGGATGTTTCAATTACTCTGTTGATCATTACACATTGTATGCTTTTATCAATTACTGCATATATATGTACATTGATTATATATTTATAATAATTAACAATACATTTTTTAAAAAAGATGAAACAAATCAACACTAGATTACAGACCATGTCTTGACTATTGTAACACTTAATAAATATTTATTGAGTTTTAAAAATATGCCAATAATATGTAAATTAGCTCAATATATAGAATAGTCTAGTTATATGTGCTTATAAAATAATAATACTTTATAAAATGCCTCATATGAAGATAGAAAAAATGTATTCTATCTTTATTTACATAATGGATACTTACAGTGATTATTTGGTTATACAATATTATATATGTCTAGTTCAGAAAAAAGTGAATACGGGATTTTAAAAGCAAACTATGGGTTTAAAAAGCTGTATGTATTTTAGTTAACATATTTCAAAGCAAAAATATGTTCTCCACATTTAATTTATAGATTACAGATAACAGAAGTCTTAACAGTTTTGTCTTTGAGAGAATTTTCATTTAAAACAATTTTGGATGCAGATAGACTTGACATAAATTCCCAGAACTTTCATCTGTGAATTAGATGCTCTTGATATTTATACCAGTAAACTACAATTTAAGGATACGTCCAATTTTATTGTGAGGAGGAATATATCTATGGAGAAGAGAGAGAGAAATAGTTACATGGAATAAAAACTGATATGTAATCTTCAAAGTAGGATTCTCAAAGTCGTCCATATTATCCTTATATTAATAAGCAATCATTTTTTATTAAAAATTCCTTTATTATATAAAACCCTTCAGTCAGATCCATTTCTATCTATTATTTAGTTGATCCCTCATTACTCCCTAGTAAAATAGTAATCTTTCCCCCAACTCTACATGTAAAATTGTGTTTCTTCATGCTTTCCCCAAAATTGCCCTCAGATATGCCAATATCTGAAGGAGTTCTTTGCTTAATTCATAATTCATTTTTTTCTTGTTTTAGTGTCCTACTGATTATTTTTGTTTTATTTTATTTTTGGTTTTGGTTTTTCCTTTCAACTTTTATTATAGTTTTGGGGGTTCACGTGCATGTGTGTTACAGGGATTACATGGTGCTGGGGTTTGGTGTACAAATTATTTTGCTACCCGGTAGTGAGCATAGTACTCAATAGGTAGTGTTTTGATCTTTCACAATTGAATTTCTACTTCCTCTGTGAAAGAGACTCTTCTGATTTTCTGTATCACTAAACTTTCCACTAATGCATTATTTATCTATGTCTATATCCTTGTGTTTATATTGTACCCCCTTTCTTCCTATATAAGGATTGTAAATACCTAAGAGACAGACAGCCTACCTATATACTTGTAGACCTAGTCCCAAGCCATCTACTTAAATGCATCTTTTAAGATCTTTCACTTCACAATGTATTACTCCTTGGCATTTAATGAAGAATAGAAGAAATTTCTTATTCTTCCAAGGCTCATGAAGTTGAGAGAGACTACCTGTAAACAATTAATTTCACGTAAGCTTTCCCAAAGTTCTATCCCATAAGCAGAAGCATGAGGAGGTCAGGGAGTCCTTCATAGATGAGGATTAATTTGATCTAAGTCCTGAAGGATAGATATCTGAGAAATAAAAGTGTTTCTAGCTGAAGTGAAATTCAAGAAGAGATGAAAATTATTATGCAAGGTTCATGTAACTTGACATACTTCAGCATGACTATGACTAGAATAGAGTGAGCATGGGGTTTGGTGGGAAGTGAGTATACCATCTGATGATGCTGAAAGGCAGGCAAAGCTGATATTGACAGTCTTTTATATACTGTAAATATGTTTGAGTTTTATCTTAAGAATGATGAAAAATATTGAACAACTTTAGGAAAAGAATTGATATCTAATTGGTATAAGGTCTTGATCTCACCAAGTTCTGAAGACATTAATAAAAAAAGGATTAGTTAATTTTCTGATTGTATTTGAGATAGGTTTATTTTTTAAAATTCACATTTATTTGCAGAACAAAAGAAAACTTTATAAAAAGACTTTGAATATTTTCTTTCAGACATGTACAGAAATATTATCTAAAGTGATTTGGGGAAGATAATTTAATGTTGATTTAGCATAAATAGCTTAGTTTATTCTCACTCTTTGAAAGATTGTATGATAACGATGCCATTCATTCATTGAAACATGTTTTCCTTAGCAGATTTATTGTGGAACAAATCCTAGTTGGAATATTTAAAAGATTTTTTATTTTGAACACAGGTTAAACTATTATAAATAAAGATATGTTGCTAAGCCTAGCATATCAATATATTTATTCACGCATTTATGTATCAGAAGCTTCAAGAAGCCAAAAACTTACTGTGAAGTGAACTCCTATAACATGAGAATAGCAGTGATAAAAATTACTCTCTATAGTTTTATGAAGCAGATTTTACTGGTTGTATAATGATCATTAAATTTCTTTATTCAACCAATAGTTTTGAGCACTTATCCTCTGGAGGGCATTATCCTGGGCTTTAAAGCAGTGAATAAGCAATGCTAAGCCCTTATTCTCATAAAATTTACATTTGATCTTGAAGATGCATAATAAACAAACAAATAAATAAAATACCTCAAATGACTATATGTGAATAAAGTATAACAAAGTAATACAATACAATTTCAGGGGCAGTGGTAGAAGTCAGAAGAGTGACCATGAAAGAGCCAAACAATTGAATTGGAGGAGGTCAAACATTCCAGGCAGAAAGATAGGCAATAGAAAGGTCTGAAGCAAGACGATCTTTACATATTCAAGAGTGGAAAAGTAGTGATGCAGCTCTTATTTAAATCCAGTTTCATTCAAGTAAAATTATAGTCATTATGGTTTCATTTCTGAAGAGGTTTAGAATAACAATGGAACATGATACTAGAGATTAGAGTGAAATCATCATGCATCTGTATTTGACAGACTTCACTTTGGGATATGCTTAGTGGGGAGACTGATTTTCTTCAGATCCTCCATTTCTGAATCTGGGAGGTCAAAACAGAAATAAAGAGTCAGCATAAAACCAAACTTGACCTGTTCAAAGCAGGAATCCTGCCAGACCAACACCTAAGAAATTATAAATATTCTTTGAATATTTACTTGTATACATGTATACATACATATAGGCATACATAGGGCATCTAGTTTGTAGTTAAAAAACAGCAAGACTCCTATATTCTAAATTTCTAAATTCTAAATTTATTTTATCCAATGAAGAATATGCAATTATCTTTCATAATTTGTAACATATCCATTGGGGATATATGATAATTCTTGTTGAAATCTTTTAGACATATTCTGTTAATATGACTGCATTTGTTAAGATGGCTATTGTAGAGGCCAAATGGGAAAATTTCCCTTAACCTTCTGAAAGTTCATTGAAAAATCAATTCACAAAAGGAAATTTAAGAATAAAAGGCATACACACATATTTAATGTGAATACATAGGATCCTTCAGAATGAAGGCTCAAGGATACAGGGGAAATTGTCCATTTTTATGCTTAGGTTCAACAAAGTATAGATGTCCATGTAGAAATATGACTGGACAAAAGGGTAAAATCTAGTGCTAAAAAGACAGACCAGGAAAACAACAAGGCTTGTCTGCCTAGATTCTTCTTGACCTCTCTGAGCATGCATTCCATTTTTCTGGGTGTGGGGCAGAGCCCTCTCTAGAAGAGACGTCTCCTGACCTACAGTCAGACAAGTTAGGTCAGATAATTTATTTATGGCCAGTTTTCATACTGAAAGGAGGAGGGAAAGTTAGAGTAATATTCTTAGGTTTTATGGTTGGCTTTGGTGAAAAAGGATTTTGATTTCTATGACCTGCCTTTGGAAAGAGAGATTCTAGTTTCTTATGGCTAGCCTTGGGGGAAAATGGGTCTGAGAGCGGGGAGGGCAGGAGTAGGTCAGAAAAAATCTTTTACTTCTGAGGCTGCCTCTGAGGCCTTCATTTCCAGTGCATATATTCACAGTTTATCAGACACATATACATTACTTTCCTCTCTGAGCTGAGGGGGCCCAGAAGTGATAACATGGTAGTAGTAATGAGCACACAAAAAGCCTATATCCAGGCTTCTAAATCTTTTGTTAATAAAATAAAACAGATGGGCTGCTCCTGCAGGACCAGGGGAGACACTCCAAAAGGCTCTGTCAGAGGGAAGGGTTGAAGACTGTTGTTTAGATTCTTTGTCCCACAGTGTGCTCCCTTGATGTAGTATTCTTCCTATTTTCCTACGGATATGGCTTCCTGTGAGCCAAACTGCAGTGATTGTTGTCTCTCTCTGGGTCTAGCCACTCAGTAAATCTACCAAGCTCTGGGTTCTATGTCTTTTAAAGGTAAATATAATAGTTAATTTTATATGTCAAATTGGTTAGGCTATGATGCCCAGTGTTTGGTCAACCATTAGTCTAGAAGGCTTTGAGGAGACAAAAGAAAAAAATAATAAAATGCAAGGAAGCACGCTTACAGGATCTAGAAAATAGCCTCAGAAGTGCAAACCTAAGAGTTACTGACCTTAAAGAGGAGGCAGGAAGATCGGAGTAGAAAGTTTATTTAAAGAAATAATAACAGAGAACTTCCCAAACCTAGAGAATGATACCAATATTCAAGTACCAAGAAGCTATAGAACATCAAGCAGATGTAACCCAAGAAACGCTACCTCAAGGCATTTAATAACGAAACTCCCAAAGGTCAAGGATAAAATAAAGATCCTAAAGCAGAAACAAAAAGGAATAAATAACATACAATGGAGCTCCAATATATCTGGCAGCAGACTTTTCAATGAAAAGCTTAAAGACCAGGAGAGACTAGCATGATATATTTAAAGTACTGGAGGAAAATAACTTCTACCCTAGAATAGTATATCTGCTAAAAATATATTTTAAACATGGAGAAATAAAGTTTCCAAGACAAAATCTGAAGGATTTCATCAACACCAGACATGTCCTACTAGAAATGTTAAAGATAGTAATTCAATCAAAAAATAACATTAATGAGCAATAACAAGTAATCTGAAGGTACTAAACACACTGGTAATAGTAAGTACATAGAAGAACACAGAATACTATAACACTGTGACTGTAGTGTGTAAACTACTCTTAAGCAGAAAGACTAAACACTTTTAACAAATCAAAAATAATAACTATAACAACTTTTCAAGCCATCGACAGCACAATAATATATAAGTAGAAACAAAAGAGTTGTTAAAAAAACAAGGGTATGAAGTTAAGGTGTAGAGTTTGTATTAGTTTTGATTGTTTATGCAACAGTGTTAAGTTGTCATCAGCTTAAAATAATGGATTACAAGACAGTATTTCCAAGCCTGTTTGTGATAACTTCAAGTAACAAAAACATACAGTGGATACACAAAAATAAAAAGTATGAAACTGAATGATCACCAGAGAATACAGTCTTTACTCAAAGGAAGTCAGGAAGGCTATAAAGAAGGAAGAGAAGACCACAAAATAAACAGAAAACATATAACCAAATGGCAGGAGTAAGTTGTTATCAATAATAACATTGAATGTAAATGGACTAAATTCTTCAATCAAAATACACAGAGTGACTGAATAGATGAAATAACATGATTAATAATCTGTGGCCAACAAGAAAGACAACCTATAAGACACACATAGATAGAAAATAAAGGGATGCAAAAAGATGTTTCATGTCAATGGAAACCAAAAGAGAGGAGCAATAGCTACACATCCCATCTAACAAATCAGATTTCAAGACAGAATCTATAAGAAGAGACAAAGAAAGTCACTATATAATGAAGAAGAGGTCAATTCAGCAAGCAGATATAACAATTTTAAATACATATATATGTATCCAACACTAGAGAACTCAGATATAGAAGCAAATATTAATAGAAGTAAAGAACTGGAAAGTTCAACACCACACTTTCACCATTGGACAGATCTTCTAGACAGAAAATGCACAAACATTGGACATAATCAGCACCATAGACCTAATGAATCTGATAGATATTTACAGAAAATGTTACCCAACAGCTGCAGAATACACAGTCTTCTCCATAGCACAAGGACAGACCATATTTCAGGCCACAAAACAAGTCTTGAAAAACTCAAACATTTAAATAATATCAAGCATCATCTCTGAACAAAACAAAATAAAACTGGAAGTTAATAACAAGAGGAATTTTGGAAACTATCCAAATACATGGAAATTAAACAATATGCTCCTAAATGATCAGTGAGTCAATGAAAAAATTGAGAAGGAAATTGAAAAATTTCTTGAAACAATTGATAAACACAGCATACCAAAACTTATGGGATATGGCAAAAACAGTACTAAGAGAGAAGTTTATAGCTATAAGTGCTCACACAAAAAAGAAGAAAAACTTAAAATAACCTAATCATACATCTTAAAGAACTAGAAAAGCAAGAACAAACCAAACTCAAAACTAGTAAAAGAAAAAAAATAATAAATATCAGAACAGAATTGAATGTGAAACAAATAAAATAATACAAAAGATAAATGAAACAAAAGCTAGTTTTTTCAAAAGCAGTTAACTGGGATATCCCAGTCACTGTCATTTGGCTATTCTACATTGTATACAGGTAGTAAAATACCACATATGCATTATCAATATGTATAATTATTGTATTCCAATTAAAATGAAAATAAAAAGTAAAAAATTTAAAAAAGAAAAATGGAATACTATAATACAACTTTAAGCATATGAATTAGATGACTGAGATAAAATGGACTAATTCTTCAAAATTTCCTTCTACCATAACTTGCATATTATGAAATATATATATATTTTGAGACAGTCTCTCACTGTTGCCCAGGCTGGAGTGCAGTGACAAGATCTTTGCCCACTGCAACCTCAGAAACTTCTGCATTTAAGTGATTCTTACACCTTATTTTCCCAAGTAGCTGGGACTACATGCCTGTGCCACATCCAGCTACTTTTTGTATTTTTCATAGAGATGGGATTTCACCTTTTTAGCCAGGTTGGTCTCAAACTCCTGGCCTCAAGTGATCCACCTGCCTCAGCTTCCCAAAGTGCTGGGATTACAGGCATGAGCCACTATGCCTGGCCAACATATTTATTGATTAGCACAATAATCATTTAAAGATATTAAATTTAAAAATGTAACCATCCAAAGAATCAAAAAAGAAAGCTTCAGGCCCAGAGAGTTCCATTGGAGAATTCTAGCAAATATTTAAAAAGGAATTAAACATCAATTCTACAAATCTATTTCAGAAAATTACCCTAATTCCAAAACCAGACATAGGCTGTATAAAAGAAGGAAGAAAGGAAGGAAGGAACAGAGAGGGAGGGGAGGGGGGGGAGGGGGGGAAGCAAGGGAGGGAGGAAAGAAGGAGAGAAGAAGGGAAGGGTAAGAGGAAGCAGAAGGGGAAGGGAAGGGGAAGAGAAGAAGGAAAGGGAAGGGAAGGAAGGGAGGGAAAGGGAAGAAAAAAAGGAAGGAAACAACAGGTCAATGTCCCTTATAAATATACAAAAAAGTTTAGCAACTGTCTAGCATAGAATTTGGCAATATGTGAAAATACTTATACATCATACACAATTGTGATTTATTTCAAGGATGCAAGGTTGCTTATAAGTGAAAACCAATCAATGTCCTCCACCATAATGGCAGGCTAAAACAGAAATTTTACGTTGCCATATGAATTAATGCAGAGGAAGAGGGTGAGTAAAATTCAACACCCATTCTTAATATCGCTCAGAGAAAATGAAATAAAGGGAAACTTCCTCAATTTGATAGATATCATCTACAAAAAACCCTGCATCTAATATGATACTTAATAAAGAAACACTGAATGTCTTCCTCCTAAGATCAGGAACAATGTGAGGATGTTCACTCTCATCAGTTACTCAATATAATGCTAGAATATCTAACCAGTGGAGGAAGAGAAAAAGAAGAAATAAAGGCACAAATATAGGAAAGAAAAAAACAAAATTATCCCTCTTTGTAGGTGGCATGATTATCTATGTAGGAAATCCCAAGGAATATTTGTAAAAATCTACAGAAAACAATTATATACCTATATACTTGCAATGAATTCATTGACATTAAAATTACAACTATAACCCCATTTACAATTGCTCAAAAATGAAACGTTTTGGTGTGAATGTGATAAAACATATACAGGACATCTATATTGAAAACGATGAAAAAAATCAAATAAGTTCTAATTCAATTCAGGGAAATACGATGTTCTAGGTTTTCTACATTGGAAAATTCAAGATAGTAAATACGTTATTTGTCCTTTAATTGATACATTTCAATATGTTTTCTATCAAATTTCCAACAAGATTTTGGTAGATACAGAAAATACTATTCTAAAATGTATTTTAAAAGGCAAAGGAAGAGTAACATTTAAGTCATTTTGAGATAGCGATAAATGAGTTATTGGTCTGCTGAATTTCAAAAATTACATAAGGAGATAGACACATAATTTAATGCAGCAGAATAGAGAAATAGGCCCCTAAAGGTATACTCAATTGATTTTTCAAAACGGTACAAAAGCAAGTTAATAGAAAATAGTCTTTCAAAAATGGTGTTTGAGCAATTTAATATTTAAAGGTAAATATAAATCTTGACATATCTTCACTTTGTACAAAATAATTAGCTCAAAAGATGATGGACTTAAATGCAAAATGTGAAACTAAAAAATGTCATTATAACAAAGAAGGAAATCATAGAATCTAAGTATAGACAAAATTCTTCGACATGAAATCAAAAGTACAATCAGTAAAGAAAAATTGATAAATTTGATATAAAAACATATTTTCTTAAAAAAGAATCTATGAAGAAGACAAAAGAACATGTCAGATTTTGAGAACATTTATGGTGACAGCATTTCGGATAAAGGATTAGTACCTTGAATATATAAATAACTCTAAAAACACAACAGTAAAGAACCACCAACCAAATTAAAAACAGGTGAAAGGCACAGGTAAGCAGTTCAATAATTAGAATACATATGGCAAATAAGCATATGAAAAGATGGTTCACATTAGTCATCATGTAAGTTCAAATTAAAACCTTAAGATGTCACATGCATCTATCAGCATTGCCAAAAAAAGAAAACAAACAACAACAACAAAAAAACAAAAACACCTGACAACACCAGTTTTGGCAAAGTTGTAGAGAAAATGGATCTCTCATACTGACGGATGTCTCTAATTTAGTGTATATTCTGCCTTCTGGAGTTGATATCAGCCACTTCCTTACAAAATATTTGTTTTGAGATGGTACTTCAGTTTTGCCTTCTAAAACCATTTCAATGCTCTATCAGATTATATGCTATGTGATTCCCTTTCTCTACCGTCATCCAGGGCAATTTGAACGTTTCCATTCTGCTTAGAATAGGTTCTGGCTTCCACCAGGCTCATAAGAGCCTTGCAAGCAATAAATTTTTCCCATCTCCTGGATTCTCCTCCAGGTGTTACATCCTATGTCTTAAGATAATATCCCCAAGTCAAAGAATTCTTACTTATTCAGGATTATTTTCCAGACTTTTGCACCAAAGAATCACAAAATCCAATCCCAGTTGTGCTTCCATGGCTCCTGCAGACACTAGAGAGGTAATTCTTGCAGTTCCTTTAGGGTGGAGTCTCTTGGTTTGAAATGGTTTGGACTTGTGTCTCCACCTAAAACTCATGTCAAATTACAATCCCCAATATTGGAGGTGGGGTCTGATGGGAGGTGATTGGATTCTGGGAGTGGTTTTCTCATGAAATGGTTTAACACTATTCCTTACATGTTGTTCTCATGTTAGTGAGTGAGTTCTTGCAAGAGTTGTTTGTTTAAAAGTATGTGGCACCTCCCCCCTCACTCTCTTGCTCCTGCTCTGGCCAGGGGCAGTGCTTCCTCTCCCTTCAAATTTTGCCATGATTGTAAGTTTTCTGAGGTCTCCCCAGAAGCCAAGCAGATGCCAGCATCATGCTTCTTGTACAGCCTATGGAATTACGACTCAACTAAACCTCTTTTATTTATAAATTACCTATTCTTAGGTATTTCTGTATAACAACGTGATAATGGCCTAATGTATGGCTTCTCTATCAAAACCAGCAATCCTTAAACTGGCTTAGGCAGGCTGTAACTTTAGTTATCACCCATGCAGTCAGGGGAGGAGATGATCTTAAGGTCTTACACAGTCATATATTAAGGAATTAGGTCCACAGAAGGAATGCTAGTTTTTCCTACAAAGAGTTTGGCCCCCTCTTCAGTTCTGAGTGTTAGAAAAAATGAAAACTCTGTAAAACTGTAATACTCATGTTCATCCACCCAGATGTTATTATTTATTGTTTCCATGTACAACATTTTCTCCAACATGTCACTGATATTACTATAGATCCCTTTCTTGGCTAACTTTTTAACACCTCTGGAGTTTCACAATTCCTTAAGTATAATCATTTGCACCTCTGCTCAGCCCATTCTTCTGCAAGAGATAAGGCCTTTCTTTAAGCTAGGAAAGAAACATAGGAGCTCCCACACTCAGCCTTCAACTGATACTTAATCCTGTTGGTTTTCATTATTCCTCTCTGGAGTGTCTATTCAGCCAATTTTAGCCAACTAATAACCAGGCATCTTCACTGTCCTTTGATGCATCATTACTTTCATACTTGCATATACATATTTTTTTTACACAAGGACATTCTGCTGTACTGGGACATTTTCCCAGGTCACAAATGATGAAATCATCAGAAATTTAGTCACTCTTTGTTCTACAAAAGTATGTGCCCCGCATACCCAAAAAGATATAATTGTCCTTACCAGCCAGTTAGGGAGTGGTACAATACCAAATCCCACTCATCTTCTACTTTCTCAGAGCACTCATGGTACCAATTGTGTCAGTTTATGTCCTCCCGGAGAAGACTCCAAGATAGAGAGGAAAGTACAAGAGATGAATTTGGAGAAGGGAAGATTCCACAAATCATAAAGAGAGAAGACAGTGCTACTAGTAAGCAGAAAAATTTTTCAAACCATAAAGTTGCCCTGACACCTCTGAAAAGAAAGATAACTGAGAATTGAATAGAAAAACTGACAGCAATGCAGCCCTGAGAAATCCTAGTCAACCTATTGGAGGCCAAGGGGAAACGCTTACCATACGCTCACCATAGATGACCACTGACTGGAGGCAACCTGGAGAAGCTATGGACTAAGCAATAACATTGCAGTGGATGCTGAGTGTACAGCAGCTACATGTTGTCAGCTAACTGGACTCCTCTCAGTAGATTCTCTAACGTGGTATTTGGCTTTCATAAGTATGTGTACATGTACATTTCCGTATGCATATGTATACACACACACACTCACACACATATACACATTTGAGATCATTTTTCATTACTTGATTTAAAGCAGCTTGTATTTTATACATTTTTATGTATATTGATTCAGTTTCTTAAAAGTACATCATGGGGAATTAAGTTTATCCTGAATAGACCTATTATTGGCAAATAACTAAATGGCTGATTGTTAATCTCATCAGTGGCTGAGGCATAAGTCAGATACAATTGTGTAATAAACTGCTAAAATAGATGATTAAATCTGAATTTTATTAAAGTATTGACTATTATACTCATTTTATTACTGAAATAGTGAAATTTTGGCATAATATGACTGCAATATCAATACCTAAACACTCAGCTCTTGCACTGATCTCCTTTACTGTTAAAATTTCAGTACATGGTAGATGAAACATCTCAGCTGATGTATGTACGTTGACAGGCAAGATATGTTTGACTAATTTTGCCAGTATGGGGTACTATTGCTGGTATTGATAGCACTATAAGTTGAAAATACATTTCATATAATTTTAAAAATTAAAAATTTGTTGAAAATTTAATTTTATTGCTGCAATTTAAAAGTGAAGCTCATTAAATTCATATATCTTTAAAAGTCTTAAAAATTAACTTTACATGTATATGCACTTATGTTTCTAATATCATTTTAATATATACTTAATTCTTCAGACTTTCACTTGAGTGAAAACTTGCCTTTGATCCTGAAATCTAAAAATTAGCAATTTATGAATATAACTGGATTTCATGATTAAAAAATTTCTAAATTGTTTTGTTGTCTCAGTTTTTCACCATTGATATCTAAACTAGAACTTTGTTGATTATTTCTGTTCCAAAATAATAATAATAGTTCTTGCCTTGACTTGAAAACATCTTCAGCTTCCCCCTGACTTTGAGTTCTTACCCATGTTTCCTCAGAACCACTAACTGATTTGATTTAGCACTATGGCATGTACCCAATAATTGTTTGTGACTCTTTCTGTTTGTAATATTAAATAGATTGAATATCAACAGTGATGCTGTATGTTAATTTCAGCATTCCATCCAGAGTTCACTGACAGAAGGACCTCATAGCTGACATCATTTAGAAATGATTGCAATTTCAAGATAATGTGTTTTATTACTTTTCTGCAATTAACAGACAACAAAAAAACATAAACTAATTAACGAGCAACAAACAAACCCAGTAAAAAATAGGCAAAGGATATGAACAGACAGTTCTTAATTTTTTTATTGTTAAAACCAGTAATTCAGTTAATTTTCTGTTTTATGATATTTTTAATTGAAAAATGTAAATAATATATGTATATATGTGATGTATGGCATGATGTTTTGAATGACTAAATTTAGCTGGTTAATATGTATGTCACCTTATATATTTATCATTTTTTTAGTGACAACATTAAAAATCCAATCTCTTAGCAATATTCCAGTATACAACATTGTTTTTAGCTATAGTCACTATGCTGTATAATAGATATCTTGAATTTATTTCTCCTATATAACTAAAAATTTGTAGCCTTTTACCAACATCTCCATAGTCCCCCAAGCAACCATCCCAGTCCCAGTTAACAACCATTCTACTCTCTGATTCTATGAGCTCAACTTTTTTAGATTATACATATATATGAGATTATATGGTAGTTGTCTTCATGTGCCCGGTTTATTTTACTTAACATAATGTCTTCCAGTTTCATCCATGTTGTCACAAATGGCATAATTTCCTTTGTTTCTCAGGCTGAATAGTATTCCATTGTGTACATATGCAAAATTTTCTTTATCCATTCATGCATTGATGGATAGTTAGGTCGTTTCCATATCTTGGGTGTGAATAATGCTGCAATGTACAGGTAGTGCAGGTAATTATTTTTTTTAAATATTGATTTTGTTTATTTTGGATATATAGTTCACCCTTGAATAATGTGGGGCTTGGAGTCCCAAAGCCCTGCAGAGTTGAAAATCTACATATAAATATTGACAACCCCAAAACTTAATTACTAACAGCCTGCTATTGACAAAAATCATTACCAATAACATAAACAGTTGAATAACAGATATTTTGTATTTTATATATCATACACTATATTTTTACAATAACTTACATATAAGAATGGTTGTGTGGTATATACATATATATGGTATATTAATTTTCTTAATATTCTTAATAAGAATATTAAGAGAATTATAAGAAAGAAAACATATTTACTCTTATTAAGTGGAAGCCATCATCATAAAGGTCTTCATCTTCATCATCTTCATGTTGAATATGCTTAGGAAGAGGAAGAAAAGGGATGGTTTCAGTGTGTCAGAGTTGAGAGGGCAGAAGAAAATCAGCTTATAAGTGGATCCATGCATATCAAATCCATGGTATTCAAGGGTCAACTGTATACCCAGTAGTAAGATTGCTGGAGCATATGGTAGTTTTATTTTCAATGTTTAAGGAACCTCCATATTATTTCCTTTAATGGTTTCACTAATTTACATTCCCATCAACAGTATGCAAGAGTTCCTTTGTCCTTTTTTGTTTTTGGAGACAGTGTCTCCCTCCGTCATCACTCAGGCTGGAGTGCAGGGGTGCCATCTTGGCTCACTGCAGCATTGACCTCCAGAGCTCAAGTGGTCCTCCCACTTTAGCCTCTTAAATACTTAGGATTACAGGCACGCACCACCATGATTGTTTTTTTTTTTTCTTTTACTTTTTATATTTTGTAGAGACAGGGGTCTCACTTTCTTTCTGAAGTTGATCTTGAACTCCTGGTCTCAATTAATTCTCCTGCCTCTGCCTTCACGATTGCTGGCTTTACAGGCATGAGCCACCATGCCATGCTTCTTTTGTCTTTTTGATAATAGTCATTCTAATAAGAGTGGGGTGATACCACTCTGGTTTTTATTTGCATTTCCCTGATTAGTGTCTTTTGAATTTTTTTTTAACCTTCCTTTTTACCTTGTATATCTTCTTTTGAGAAATATTTATCCAGGGTTTTTTACCCATTTTTAAATTGGTCATTTGTTTTCGTGCAATTGAGTTGTTTAATTTCTAATATATTTTGGTTTTTCAATTTTTTAATTTTTAATTTTAATTCATTTTTATTGAGGTAAAATATTATATAATTTGCCATATTTACCATTTTAAGTGTACATTTTAATGGTAATAAATACACTTATATTCTTTTTTATTTCCTTTATCCCTTTCCTCTTTCATAGGTGTTATCTTCGCTCTGTTAATTATTTCTTTTGCTGTGCAGAATCTTTTACATTGTATGTAATCTGAGTTGCCATTTTAACTTTTGTTGATTGTTTTTGGAAGATCATATTTATTCAAAAAATAATTAACCAGACTAATGCCATATAGCTTTTTCTGCTATGCTTTCTTCTGCTAGTTTTGCAGTTTCAGGTCTTATGTTTATGACTGTAGCTCATTTTGAATTGATTTTTACAGGAGACAAGTGTGCTATTTCATTCTTCTGAATGTGGATATCCAATTTTCCCAATGCCATTGACTTAACAGACTGCCCTTTCCTTCACTGTGTGTCTTGGCATTTTTCCAAAAATTAATTGACTATAAGTGCACGGGTTTATTTCTGTGCACTTTTCCATTACTTTGTATATATCTTTTCCATTAGTCTGTATATCTGCTTTAATGCCACTATGCTGTTTTGGCTACTATAGATTTATAGTGTATTTTCAAGTTTGGTAGTGTGAAAAAAATTAATATTATTAAAATGTCCATCATGTCCAGAGTGACCTACAGATTCAATGTAATTCCTATCAAATTTTCAATGACATTTTCCACAGAAAAAGAAAAAATATTATAATATTCATTTTGAATTACAAAAGATTCCCAGCAGTCAAAATTTTGAGTAAAAAGAACACAACTGAAGGGATCACACTACCAAACTTTAAAATACACTATAAAGCTATAGTAACCATAACAGCATAGTGGCATAAAAGCAGATATACAGACTAATGAAAAGCAGACTAATGGTCTCAAGGCCTGGTGCAGTGGCTCACACTTGTAATTTCAGCACTTTTGGAAGCAGAGGCAGGTGGATCACTTGAGCTCAGGAGTTCGAGACCAGGCTGGACAAAATGGTGATATCCTGTCTCTACCAAAAATACAAAAATTAGCTAGGCAAGAATGGCTCCTACCTGTAGTCCCAGCTACTTGGAGAGCTGAAGTGGAGCACTGTTTGAGCCCAGGACAGGGAGGTTGCAATGAACCTGAGATTGCTCTGAATGGCATTATTTCATTCCTTTTTATGGATGAGAAGTATACCATAATATATATGTACCACAATTTCTTTATTCACTCATTGATTGATAGAGCATTTGAGTTAGTTTCATACAAATTGTGCTGCTATAAACATGTGTATGCAAGGATCTTTTTCATATAATAACTTCTTTTTCTCTTTCTTTATCCTGTAGAGGGATTGCTGCATCAAATGGTACCTCTACTTTTAGTTACGTAAGGAATCTCCATTCTCTTTCCCAAGGTAGTTGTACTACTTTACATTCCACCAGCAGTGTAAAAGTGTTCCTTTTACACCACCTCCAAACCAACATCTATTATTTTTATTTTTATGGCCATTTTTGCAGAAGTAATGTATCACATTGAGGTTTTGATTTGCATTTCCCCTGATAGCGATGTTGAGCATATTTTTATGTTTTTTTGGCCATTTGTTTATCTTCTTTTGAGAATTGGCTGCTTTTGTCCTTAGCTCACTTTCTGATGGGTTTTTTTTTAATACTGATTTGAGTTCCTTGTAGATTCTGGATATTAGTCCATTGTCAGACTCGTAGTTTGCAAAGATTTTCTCCCACTCCCACTCAGTGGGTTGTCTGTTTACTCTGCTGATGATTTCTTTTGCTGTGCAGAAGCTTTTTAGTTTTAAGTCCCATCTATTCATTTTTGTTTTTGCTGTATTTGCTTTTGGGTTCTTAGTCATGAAGTCTTTGCCTAAGCCAATGTCTAGAAGAGTTTAATCAATGTTATCTTCTAGAAATTTTATGGTTCAGGTCTTAGATTTAAGTCCCTGATCTATATTGAGTTGATTTTTGAGTAAAGTGAGAGATGAGAATCCACTTTCATTCTTCCACATGTGGCTTGCCAAATATCCCAGCACCATTTGTTTAATAGGCTGTAAGTATTCAGCTTCATTTCTGCATTTTCTATTATGTTCCATTGGTCTATGTGTCTATCTTTATACCAGTACCATGTTGTTTTGGTGACTATAGGCTTATAGTATAGTTTGAAGTTGAGAATATTTCTAGGTATTTTTATTATTATTGTTATTATTATTGCAGCTACTGTAAAGGGGTTGAGTTCTTGATTTGATTTTCAACTTGGTTGCTGTTAGTGTATAGCAGTGTTACTGATTTGTGTGCATTGATTTTGTATACTGAGACTTTATTGAATTCATTTATCAGATCTAGGAGCCTTTTGGATTTGTCTTCAGGATTTTCTAGGTATAAGATCCCATCACTGGAAAACAGCAACAGTTTCATTTCCTCTGTACTGATTTGGATGCCTTTTATTTCTTTCTCTTGTCTGATTGCTCTGTCTAGGATTTCCAGCACTATGTTGAATAGAAATGGTGAAAGTAGGCATCCTTGTCTTGTTTCAGTTTTTAGGGGGAACGTTTTCAGCTTTTCTCCATTCAGTATAATGTTAGCTGTGGGTTTGTCATAGATGATTTCTTTACCTTAAAGTATATCCCTTCTATGCTGATCTTGCTGAGGGTTTTAATCATAAAGTGATGCTAGATTTCATCAAATGCCTTTTCTGTATCTATTGAGATGATCATATGATTTCTAATGATTAGACATATGATTTCTATATATCTGTTGACTATAATTCTTCTTTGGAGAAATTTCTATTCAGGTCCTATAAGGATATTAGTTTTCTTGTTATTTAATTGTTTGATATATATTTTGGATATTACTTCTTTGTCACTCATAGATTTGCTAATATTTTCTTTCATTTGTGAGCTGTCCCTTCACTATGCTGATTTTTCCCTTTGCCTTGAAGGAGCTTTTTAGCTTGATATAGTCCCATTGGTCTATTCTGCCTTTTGTTGCCTGTGCTTTTGGTGTCATAGCCATGAAAACATTGCCAAGACCAATGTCATGCTTTTCCTCCATATTTTATTCTAGGAGGATTGCAGTTTCATGTCTTACATTTAAGTCCTTAATTTATTTTAAGTTTATTTTCAAGTGTGATATAAGGTAGGCATTCAATCTCAATTTTTTTTTGTTCATGGGGAAATACTCATTGCCTAGCACCATTTATTAAAGAGACTGTCTATTCTCCCTCATATATTTTGGTGCCCTTGTCAATAATCAGTTGATCATATGTAATTTTATGTAAATTTATCCATGCGTTCTGTCTTCCATTCATTTGGTCTCTGTGCTGTTTTTATGTCAGTGCCATACTGCTTTTATTTGTGTAGCTTTGTAATGTATTTTGAAATGAGGAAGTGTAAAGATTTCAGCTTTGTTCCTATTTCTCAGTACTGATTTGGATATTTATAAACCTTTCTTGTTTCATATGGATATTAAAATTCTTTTTGGGTCTGAGAAAAAAATCTGTTATAATTTTGATAGAGATTGCAATGAATCTGTAGTTTTCTGTGTCTGGTGTAGACACTTTAAGATAATCTAGGATGTCTTTCCATTTGTGTTTTCCTGGTTTCATTACTTTTAACAATGCTATATTATTTTCCTTATACAAAAATTTCATCTTCTTAAGATAAGATTATTCCTACATTTTTATACTTTTTTACTATTTTAAATGAAACTGTATATCTAACTTTGTTTTCAGATAGTGTATTCTTAGTGTATAGAAACAGAACGGATTTTTATGTTAAGTTTTTATCTTGGAACTTTACCTGAATTTGCCAGTTCTAAAAGTTTTTTTAAATAGAGTCCTTAGTGTTTTCTTTAAATTATCATGTCATTTGCAGGAATATGTAAGCCAAAACCACAGTTTTTTCATGCCTGTTAGAATGATTATTATCAAAATGACAAAACACAAGTGTTGGCAAGAATGTGGCCAAGTTAGTAGCCTTGTGCATTGTAGGTGGGACTGCAAAATGGTGCAGCTGCTATGAAAATCAGTCTTGAGGTTCCTAAAACAGTAAATATTTATAAAGAATAATTGAAATCACAGTCTCAAAGACATTAGCACTCTCATGTTTGTTGCAGCACTATTTACAATAGCTAAAAAATGGAACCAACTTAAATGTACTTTTACAGATAGATTAATAAATAAAATGTGATATATACATACAATTAAATATTATTCACCCTTAAAAAAAGAAATTTTGCAATATATGACAATATGGATGAACCTTTAGAATGTTATGCTCATGAAATAAACCAGTCACAGAAAGACAAATACTACATGATTTTACTTATATGAAATACATAAACTAGTAAATTTCATAGACACAGAGAGTAGAATATTGGTTGCCAATGACTGGTTTAATGGGAAAATAGAAAGTTGCTAATGAACAGGTATAAAGTTTCAGTTATACAAGATAATAAATTCCAGGGATCTGCTGAACAATATTGCACTTATAATTAATAATAATACATATTCACTTACAATTTATTAAGAGAGCAGATCTTATGGTAAGTGTTCCTACAAAACTAAAATAGAAATGCATGTACTATATATAGTTAATAAGCAACACCTAATGAGATTATGCTAAATAGATATAATAATAATTTATACTAAATACTAAATATCCTTACACACAAGTGCTTTTTATAGCTGTGAAATAAAATCTAAGACAGGAATGCTGAATCATATGTTTTAATAGTCATTGCCAGATGGCTTTGCAAAAAGCTTGTTACTATTCTTATTTCAAGTAGGAGTCTATGAGAATTTATTTCCCTCTTTATCTCCCCATATTCATTAGCATCAAAAACTGCCTGGAAGATGGATAAGTTAGTAGATAAATTTTTGCCAAATGAATAGCTCGAAGTGATATTTTATGCATTGCTTTGACAACTAATAAGAACAACTTTTTACATATGTGTTGATCATTTGTATTTGCATACTACTCATTTATCTATGAGTGTGTCTTTCTCTTAATAATTTTTATAAATTTTTGTTATAGAGATTTTAGTTAACAGAAGTACAAATGCATTTCCAAAGCTTGTGTATACAGTATAATTTTCCCATTTATTTTCATAGTTATATGTAAATAAACTTTTTTATAAATGTAGTTCTATATGTTCAGAATTTGGCACAGGTTTATTTTTTCTGTTTCAATTCTATTAAATAGAAATTTTAATCTATTAATAATAGCATATTCTATAACTTGCAAGCTGATGCTATACAAAAAATTTGTGATAAAACACTAATCTCCTTACTTCTATGACATTAGTAGAGTAACTGTTATTTATAATAAAAATAGTACTTTTTGGCATGGACACTTATTTTTAGTTATGTTGCATATTCTTTCATATTTGTATTTATAAAAATTTCTTAACTTTTTTAAAACTACTATTAACATGTTTTGACATACTAAGTCTTCTAATTACACATTGTTAGGCAAGAAATTGGGCAAATAAAGTATGAAACCCATAGTCATAAATCTAATATGATTACATAAAATTAAACTTTATTATTTATAATTTATGGCCAAAAACTTACTGTGTTTCTCTTATAAGATTGGAGACTGAATATTTCTTTTCCCATTGATAGTGTGAATTAATGGAATGTCATAGCTCCTTATAGATCTACATACAAAGATACATATTTAATTAAGCATCATAATTAATATTGGAATAGTTGTACCTAAAAAAGGTATTGACAAATTATTATGTAAATAAAAGGTGTTCAAAATAGATATAAATGTTCTATGCCAAGGAAGAAATGCAAAATAGTAGACTTCTACTGAAAAAGTATGAATTAGGCTTTAAAGAAAAATATTATTGAGATATGATAAAGCTATATTAAAAGCTAACAAAGTAAGCCATAAATCAAAAGGCTTATGTTATTCAGAGAAAACAAATACACATATTTTTTTTAAAAACTGAATGTTATCTCAACTATGGTTTTTAAATAAAGAAATGTATGTAAATTTGTTCTGGAAATATCCTCAGACTATGTATTACTATGTATTGCCAATACTAACTTCAAATATAATTTCTGGTTAGATTTTTGGCAATGAATAGTGTCAGTCAGATTTGGGAAGCTGTACAATTATTTAACTTGGGTGAATATGAAAGAATAAAAAAAACAGAACTCTGTCTTTTTAAATGTGTGTTAGATGTTCTGCACAAGATCACTTTCTGTTACATTAATTATTAGGTTGTTCATTACAACGATGGAAAATGGAATATTACAAATCTAGATCACTGGTTGTTTCCATGTTCTCTAGTAGAAATGTAAAACAACTTTTACATACTTACCTCTCAGCCTCACCTAAGGGCATTAGCCCTTGAATGATCTACAGAATGTCCTCATCTGTCAGCTATAGCTGTCAAACAAGAAAACCAATACATGTCATACTGAAGGGATAATGCATTCCCAGATGTAAGTGACCAGGATATTGGAACAGAAAGAGTAATGAGAAAAAAATTTATGGCCACCACCTTTTGCTTAGGGAATCGTAAATTTTATAACCCTTCAAGTGAAGATTTGATTCTCAGTCTGCACTAAAGACAAAGAAAAAAGTAGAATAAGAATTAGGTTTCACAAGGTGAAAATAGTTCATGTCAGCAATTCTTCCACTACATTCAGCATTAAGTATTAGCCAAGCTTTTATAAAGAATAAGTGGCAGCATATTTGTTCTTTCTATCTCAGATTCATTCAACTTGAAAGCATTGCTCATGCAGGATGACAGGATGACAGACTTCTTAGATAATGAGAAAGAAAAAAATCTAATAAATCTGTATTTGACTAAGACCTTTTGGCATCATCTCACACGGTATTCTCATCAATATTCTTTATAAATTGTAAAATGTGTACAGGAGAATCACACCCAAATAGTAATACTCAATGACCCTGTCAAAGTCAGGCAATATATTTAAAAGGTATCAAAATAATTGAACCAAAAGAACTTATTTATATATTTTCCTGGAAGTCTGATAGCAAAAGCGTCAGACTGTTCATTAAATTAGCAGATGATATCACACCAAGTGAAACTGTTAAGAATCCAGAATAGATTTTTTACTACTGTGATTGATTAGATAAATTTCATTATAACTTCATGAATATATGTTTAACTATAGAATTAAATAGTATAATCACATGATTGATTGTATAATGGTAGAAATTGTTTAGTTTAAATGCTCCAAAACAATAGGAAACAACTGATAATTTACCTACTTCCTTCTCTATAAAATAGCAATGCATACAAAATAAAAATGGGAAACTAAACAATTCTGCTATTTTGAAACTTCACATATTCAAAAATCTAAGATAAATTTCTGTATTTTGGGATTGAGATATGATTAGTGGCGTAGTTGGACTTTTATAACCTAAAAAGAATACACTAGTTTTACATAAATAACAACCAGAAGAATGTTGTTTCACTTTCACTGAGTGTTGCAAGGTTTAGAGAAAGTGCCTATACCATTAGAAATTTCTATCTGTGGTAGGTAGCTTCTAAAATGTTCACCCAATAATTTCTGGCTACTGGTATTCACAACTTTGTGTAATCTTGTCCCCTTGAATATAAGCTAAATTTCTTGACTTTCTTCTAATGAATAGACTATGACAGGAGTAATGGAAAGTTACTACCAAGAGTAGGTTACAAAAGGCTGCAATCTGTCTTGATTGTGCTTGCTGTCTCAGGCTGTCTCGGATTACTCACCTTGTGTGTGAGATACCAGCCACTGTGTTGATAGGTTGCACTGCAGAGAGGATCACATAGCAAAGAACAAAGATTCGCCAACAACTATGTGAATAAGCTAGGATATTTATCGCTCTACAGTAAAGCCTTCAGATAAAATTGCAGCCCCAACTGGTAACTTAACTACCTTTGGTAGTCCTTGAGTCAGAGATGTGCAACTAAGTGAGCTCTGCATTCCTGACCAACAAAAATTGTGAGATAATATATATTTGTTAAAGCCCTAGGATTGCTTTTAGATATTTGTAATACATCAGTAAATAACAAATACAAAATTTGTTACTATTAAGTAGATAGTCTAAAATGTGGGCAAGTATTAAGAATGAAGGGGTAAATAGAAGCCAGAAGGACCTTCAGGGAAGCATTGGTGAAAGCCTACATTCACTTGAACAGACTGTCAGCACCATTTAGGACTTTGGGGACATGGTAGTTTATGGTTTATATGAATATGAGAAAAATCTTATTGTGAATTGTATTATGGGAAATTATTATTATTAGTGGCTGGAAATTTAGCCACACTGCTACTTGCAGGTAAGTGAAAATTAAGAGATAACTGATAAACTGAAAGATCAATTTAAAGAGATATATAACAAATAAAGAAAAGATAATATTTATTTCCAACTTATTATATATTACGTTAAGATAGAATGGAGAAAGGGTAGAATTTGGTCAAAATTCAGTGATAAAAGAAAATCTCAAAATAATCAATATACGTACATCAAAATTAATTAAAAATAAACATATTATAAATGAAACTTTTAAAATTATAGATAGAAATCACACTAAATTTATACCAAACAACCAAATTATTTATGAAAATATAAAAATCAGTTTTGTCATTAAACTCACTAAAAACTGAAAGCACCACAACTCAATTTATAGGCTTTAAGATAAAAAGCTGTTTATATTAAGATAAAAACTTTATATTGAGTCATATTTCTATTCATGTTAAAGAAATATATTCTAACATAGTCTTAAATTACAAATATACACATATGTACAATTATAATTGCATAAATATGACAATAATATATAGTGAAAATATGTATAGTCCTTGAGTGAAATACCAACATAGTTGAAACAACTAAGTTGTGAATAAATCTGAAGTTAAATATAAGGATGTCCTCTTTTAGATATAGAATCACAAAATTTAAATGAGTTAAATATAAAAAATATAATAAATGAAGCTACCAAAAATATCTAGAAGACAAAGCGTTCTTCTTTAAAGTGGCATTAAAGAATATTATTATTTTTTTCATAGACAAAATGAACTATGAGGGAAGGAGAAAGATTACCCCAAAATTAAATCCCTTTTTAAATACAGATTGAGACAAAATAATGGTTCAGTTATGATATTGATACCTATGAAAATTAGCTAAAATATGTAAATCAGTAGTTGCTAGAAATAAAGTATATTTTCAAAAATCATTGAAAGAAAACAACTGATCAATGCAAATTACAGTCCCTAAGCATGCTGCTGACCTGAAAGGAGGTGGAGCTCAGGTGGTAATGCCAGCAATGGGGGAGCAGCTGTAAATGCAGATGAAGCTTTGCTTGCTTGCCCCCTGTTCACCTCCTGTTGTGTGGCCCTGTCCCTAACAGGCTATAAACCAGTAAGTCTGTGGCCTGGGTCCAGGGCTGGGGACCCCTGTCTAAGCAACAAAGCCTTACTTTGACAGGAAAAAGAATGCAAAACCCTGAGACTGAGGACACTGGTGAATAATCCTAGCAGCAAGGAGAAAATCAGGAGGGGGAAAAGGTGATGCAACACTGAGGTAGGAGAAGAAATTTTTTTGAAAGGCACACTGTTGAATCCCAGGTTGCAATACAGGTCACAGTGCAAAGCTAAGAACATCAGAGAACCAAACTCTTTACCAACTTATTTTAATAATACTGAAAAGCTTTGAGTAGAAGTAGCAGAGAATACAGCAAAGAGTGCTGTAAGGGATTGATTCTTATCGGCAAGGAATAGTAAGGGAAGACATAGACTCCGACTGAGCCTAAAACAGTGCTACTCTAAAGAAATTTGAATCCTTTGGTGCCCATCCTAGCAATAAATTTACCTCTAGTAACCATAGCAACAATAAAATTTAAACATATCAAAAATAACAAAATAACAAAAATTCTTTTACTAACAGCCAAGAAGGAAACATCTCATGTTCTTCCCCCTATGATGGAAAGTTTAAGAAATAATTTATTGGAATTTTCAAATAAAAATCAAAGTAATGTAAATGAAAAATATGCCTATGAGTTCATTAGTAGACTCGCCACAGTCAGGGAAAAGTGACTAAACTTGATGACAAATTAATAGAAATTTCCAAATCTAAAAGACAAATAAAAAAAGATTTAAAAATAAACTATGTTAAAATCCAAAACGTATGTGAAAAATATCAAAAATTGCAATATATATGTAACTGAAATTTTACAAAGAGAATTCTAAGAGAATGACAAGGAAACAATAGCTGATAAGGTCAAATATTCATGACAGAGAACAATCCACTAATCCAAAAAGCTCAGAAGACACAATGTAGGATAAAGTTTATCCCCCTCCAACATATATATGCAAGCACATACACACAAACACACCCCAAGGCATACCATGACTGCTGAGATGAAAGAAAATCTTAAAGGCCACATCGAAAAAAAAAAAAACACAACAAAACCAAACCATAACATCTCACCTATAGAAGAGGAACAAGTATTAAAATTACAACCAAATTCTCCTCAAAAACGACATAAGCAAAAACACAGTGAAGTGACATCTTTAAAGTATTAAAAGAAGAAACTAAACTATGCCAATCTCAGATTCCATATTCAGTGAAAATATCCTTCAAAAGTTAAAAAAAAAAAAAAAAGAAGACTACCTTATGCAAAAAATTGATGGAACTAATCACTAAGATTTATGTGCTACAAATATTAAAATGTTCTTAAGGCAGAATAAATAATTTACAGTTCAGAATCTGGAACGAAAAGAAATTAACAAAATCATAAATTGAATAAATTAAGGTAATAGTTTTACTTTACTTTAAAAGAAAATGGGATGTTGGAACAAATAGTAATGAACAGGTTTGAGGTATTTATAGTGTATGTAGAAATAAAAATGACATAAGAGATTGGAGGAAAGAATGGGAACTAATCTGTTATAAGGAACTTACTATACACATGAAACAAACAAATATTAATTTTGATGACTTTATAAACAGTATTGTAAAATCAAGTTTTTAAAATGTTTAAAAATGTAATTATAATTAAATAGATGAAACCAGTAGAATCTTAAACAAAATCAATTAAAATGAGAGAAGGCAGAAAAAACAATTGTGACCAAACAAAACAAAACAAACAAGAATAGAAAACAGTGATATGGAAGATAATAGTCTAACCATATTTATGATCATTATAAACATGAACAAGCAAACCATACCATTTAAAAGAGATTTGTCAACATTCAAGTATCAGTCAATGCAATTCACCATTTTAGCAGTTTAAGAAAAAAATGTGGTTTTATTAAGATGTGAAGGAAAAAAGACAAAATTCAACAATTATTTATAATGAAAACCTTAAACTAGAAATGAAAGAGAACTTATTTAATTCTAATAAAGGTTATTGATGAAAAACCTACATCTAACATCATGATTAATGGTAAAATACTGTGTTTTCTTCCCTAAAACTAGGAGGAGCAAGACAAAGATGGGATTATCTCTTATTATCATTTCTATTCAATGTCACACTGGAAGTACTAGTTAGTGTAATAAGGCAAAATCAGAAATAAAAAATATACACACACAGTGCAAAGGAATAAGTAAAACTGTCTTTATTTGTAGCAATGTAGAATCTATATAGAATATTCAAAAAAATAAGGAAAACAAAAACTAAAACTAATAAGTGACTTTACTTTGTGTCAGTCTACAAGGTGAACATATAAAAGTAAAGTACGGTGGGGTACAGTGGCTCACACCTGTAATCCCAGCACATTGAGAGGCCATCGTGAGTGGATCACTTGAGGTCAGGAGTTCAAGGCCAACCTTGCCAATATAGTGAAACCCTGTCTCTACTAGAAATAAAAAAATTAGCCAGTGTTGTGGGTGACTGTAGTCCCAGCTACTTGGGAGGCTGAGGCAGGAGAATCGCTTGAACCTGGGAAGTAGAGACTGCCCTGAGCCAGGATCATGCCACTGCATTCCAGCCTGGGCAATAGAGTAAGACTGTCTCAAAAAAAAAAAAAAGTTTAAATCCTAAAATTGACAATACTTTTTGGTGAAAATTCACAGTAACAGGGAGTCTCATTTATTGCTTTGAAATTGAAAAATGATAAAGCCCCTTTGGAGAAAAATTTGGTAATTTCTCATGAAGTTAAACACAGACTCAGTAATTCCAATTCCTGGCATTTACTCAAGTGAACTGAAAACATATGTTCTCATTGAAAACTTGCTTTTAAATATTTATAGCAGCTTAATTCATAGGTGTCAAAACCTGAAAGCAGCCAAGATGTTCTTAAACAAGTGAATAAATAAACAAACTGTTTTACATCCATGCAATGGATTACTATTTAGTGATATGAAAAGAGCAAGCAACTAATTCATACAGCATGGATGAATTTAATTATTTTACTTAAGTTAATAAACCAATTTGAAAGTTAATAGGTTACAAGATTCCACTTATTGAATGAAAAGGGGAAACTACAGGGATGTAAATCTCCTAAAACAGAAAGAGGAAAGGTTCACTACAAAAAGGATAAAATAACCCAGAAATAAGTACACAGCTGTCTGGTCAATTTTCCACATGGTGGTCAATGTAATTCAATTGAGAAATGACAATTTTTTCAACAAGTGATAGTGAAATATCTGTGTGTCATATGGGGTAAAATAAACTTAAATCTTACATGAAACATGACAGAAAAAAATTAACTTGAAGTGGATCATAGAAATAAACACAAACCTAAAACCTCAAACTTTTTAGAATAAACTATATGGAAAAATATTTATCACATAATTGTGCAAATATCTCTTAAATAAGACTTAAAAATCAATGAATCATTAAAGAAAGAAGTGGTAAAATTTACTTCAAAAAACTAAAAAAAATTTCTGAAATACATTATTTAACAAAATGAAAGACTAAGATGCATACACTTGAAAGAAAAACATGTGTAAACCTCATATTTGACAACTGGCTTATATGGAGATTTTTTATTATTCACAAATCAATAAGTAAAAACAGAAAAATTCCTTTTTAAAAAACAGATTATTTGTAATGTATATAAATTCTCTTAACCTTTGTTCTCTCTATATTCCAAACTCAGCCACTTTGAATAGAAAGCTTAGTGTGCTGGGAAACTTCAAATTGTAGAGGAACTGAATTACTATTTGTGTATTTTCAATAACATTATGAAGAAGCCTATCTGAAGTAACAGAAAATGATGCCAGCAACTGCACCTCCCATGCACACCAGTCAACACCTCTCAATGCATTTCCCAGTTTTATTTTCAATCTTTACTTGAGGCAAAGGAATGTAATCTGGCTTACAAACAGAGCACACTAAATTGACTGCTACCTCAAGCAACTCCTCCAGGAAGGAAGAACTACAGTTAATTATTTGAACTAGACTATGAACCATAAGGCAAACAAATCAGATAGTATTATTGGCTGTAGGTCCTACTTCAGACTCCAAAAATTGAAGACAGGTTTTTTCCAAAGATATTAGGCAACATTGTATTAGTCTGTTCTCACATTTCTATAAAGAATTACCTGAGACTAATTTATAAAGAAAAGAGGTTTAATTGATGCACAGTTTAACAGGCTGTACAGGAAGCATGGCTGGGGCAGTCTCAGGAAACATGAAATCGTGGTGGAAGGGGAAGGGTAAGCAGACAAATTTTCACATGCCAGAGCAATAGACAGGGAGTAAATGGGGAAGTGCTACACACTTTTAAATAACCAGAGCCTATAGACTGATTCACTATCATGAAAACTGAAAGGGTAACAGTTGTCATTAGCCCCCATGATATAAGTACCTCCCAGTAGCCTCTTCCTCTAACACTGAGGATTAAAAGTCAAAATGAGATTTTAGTGGGGACAGAGAGCCAAACCATATTATTCTGCCTCTTATCCCTCCCAAATTTTATGTGTCACATTTCAAAATACAACCATGCCTTCCCAACAATCCCTGGAAATTTTAACTCATTCTAGTATTAATTCAAGTGTTCAAGTCCAAAGTCTCATCTGAGACAAGGCATGTTTCTTCCACCTGTGAGCCATCAAAATAAAAAATAAGTTAACTACTTTCAAGATACAATGGGGGTACAGGCATTGGGTAAATGTCCTCATCCCACAAAAAGAGAAATTTGTCAAAACAAAGAGGCTACAGGCCCTGTTTAAGTCCCAAATCCAGCAGGACAGGCATTACATCTTACAGCTCCAAAATAATATCCTTTAAATTCTTGTCTTACATCCAGGCCACACTAATGCAAGGTGTGGGCTGCCAAGGCCTTGAGTACCTCTGCTTTTGTAGTTCTACTGTGTACAGCCCCCTCAGCTGCTTTTATGAGCTGTCATTGAGTGCCTGTGGCTTTTTCAGGTGTACAAGGCAAGCTGTTGATGGAGCTACCATTCTGAGGTCTGAAGAACTGTGGACCTCTTCTCACAGCTGCACTAGGCAGTGCCCCAGTGGGGACTCTACATGAGGGCTCCAACCCCACATTTCCCCCTCTACACTACCCTAGTATAGTTTCTCTGTGGGAGCTCCACCCCCTGTAGCAGACTTCTTCCTGGACATCTAGGTGTTTTCATACATCCTCTGAAATATAGAGGGAGGCTCCCAATTCTCAACTCTTATTCTGTGCACACCTTCAGACTTAACACCATGTGGAAGCTTCCAAGACTTGTGGCTTGAACCCTCTGGAATAGCAGCCTGAGATATGTCTAGGGCTCTTTTACTCATAGCTGGAGCTGGAGCAGTTTGGATGTAGAGAGCAGTGTCCTGAGGTCAGGCAGGGCAGTGGGTCTTCACCAGGAAACCATTTTTCCCTCCGAGTCCTCAGGTCCTATAATGGGAGGGGCTTCCGGAATGGTCTCTAAAATGCCTTCTGGCATTGTTCTCATTGTCTTGGCTGTTGACATTGGGGTTCTCTTTACTTTTACATATTTATGCAGCCAGCTTGAATTCCTCCCCTAAAAAGTGGTATGTCTATTCTACCACACGGACAGGTTGCAAATTTTTAAAACTTTTACTCCCTGCTTCCCGTTTAAATATAACTTTCATTTTCAGATCATCTCTTTGCTCACAAATACAAGAATATGCTGTTAGAAGCAGCCAGGCATCATCTTGAACACTTTGTTGCTTAGAAATTTATTTCACCGGATACCCTAAATCAACTTTCTCAAGTACAGATTTCCACAGATCTCTAGGGCAAGGGCACAGCGATGCCATTCTCTTTGCTAACGCGTAGAAAAAGTGACCCTTGCTACAGTTCCCAAAAGTTTCTCATCTCCATCTGAGAGCAGACCCCCCTCAACCTGGACTTCATTGTCCATATCACTATCAGCATTTTGGTCACAACTTAACAAGTCTCTAGGAAGCTCCAAGCTTTCCCACATCTTCCTTTCTTTTCTGATCCCTCCAAACTCTTCCCATCTCTGCCTGTTACCCATTTCCAAAGCTGCTTCCACATTTTGTTACCTTTGTAGAAGTGCCCCACTGCCAGTACCAATCTTCTATATTAGTTTGTTCTTACACTGCTAAAAAGAACTACCTGAGAGTGGGTAATTTATAAAGAAACAAAATTTAATTGATGCACAGTTCCACAGGCTGTGCAGGAAGCATAGCTGGTGTTGCCTCAGGAAACTTACAAATTGGTGGAATGTGAAGGGGAAGCAGACGTAGCTTCACTTGGTAGATCAGAGGAGAATGAAGGGGGAAGTGCTACACACTTTTAAACAACCAGATCTCATGATAACTCATTCACTATCATGAGAACAGCAAGGTGTCTTCCCCCATGAGCCAGACACCTCCCCTCTAGGCTCCTCCTCTGACCCTGAGGATTACAATTTGTCATGTGATTTGGGTGGGGACACTAAATTATATCATACATCTTTAGGATTGTACCTCTTTCTCGGAATTTAAAATTTTACTTGTATTACTCTCCCAAACAAGGTTACTTACACTTAAGGGGTCACCATAAGTGACATGAATGTGTTTAAAGAAAACTACCTCACCCTGGAAGGCACTAAGATCAGTTTTAACTCACTGACTCAAGTAGGTATGTATAATGGAAGTGCCCTATACTTATTCTGGGGGCCAACTTGAAGTCTGTGTAATCACTATCATATATTGCTGAACCTGGATTATTGACTTGGGCAAAGTGGAAAATTACATACAGAAACTTAAGGAGACAGCATCTAGCCTTCTAAGATATACTTTGATTGTCTCTGCAAGTTTTTTCTCTCCTCTTGGACTTCAAGAGGCATGGCTAACTGGAATTTGCACCCATCCTGTTAATTTAAACCTGTTGATAGTAGATTTTATTAAATGGTGGAAAACACAGTGTTGAGGTTTTTAACTGTTGTTAAGGTTTTTAACTAAGAACATGTTGCTAAGATTAATCATAATGATTGATGAGTGATATATAAAGAGGAAAATTTATTAGAATCAACTCCATACAGAAGCAAGGATTAAGTATAATGAGAAACAATTCTCAGGTCTATGTATACAAGCTTTCTAAGCAAAGGCATGGATAATATTTTTATTCAGTACCATCTTTTAAATAATGTTTGTATAGCAAATAGTTCTGAACAATAAAAATAGTACCTCTCTCTAGGGAAGAGAGCTGATTTGTTTTCTCTCTAGCAAAATAAAGTGGCAAAGGTTGGCAACAGTTTGCTAGCAATTCCTTTAAAAGTTAAGATTTCCTAAGTTCAGGATTTTTTATGATCATTTTGGGCTGCTATAACATATGCCATATTCTGGGTGGTTTAAACAACAAATATTTATGGCTCAGGGCTCCAGAGGCTTGGAAATATAAGATTAAGGTGGCAGTAGATCCAGTGTCCAGTGAGGGACCACGTTCTGGTTTGCAGGTAGCTTTCATTCTGTTACACCCTCACATGATGGAGACCAAAGAGAGAGAAAGTAAGTTGTCTTGAGTCTTTTTATAAGGGCACTACTCCCACCCATGAGAGCTCTACTTTTGTGACTTAATTACATTCCAAATGCCTCATCTCTTAATAAGATCATATTGGGGGTTAGATTTTTAATATATAAATTTTGAGAGGACAGAAACATCCCATCCATAGCAGGGTTTCTCTCCTGTAATGCAACCCACTGTTTGTACAAGCATCAGATAACCTCCTTCCATTTGGAAATTTTGGCTTAAGGAACCAGCACAATGTTACTCTGGCTATTGCTATTGCTTTGAGTGATGAATGATGCTTTTTGTCTGAACAATGACTTTCACATTTACTACCAGCATCCAATAATCCTGTGCTTTTGCAATTAGGATAAAATCTCAGACCCTGGACTCTTCTTGGCACACAAGTGTATGCATTAGTCAAAGTACAGTATACTTAATTGCATGTAGATAATGCAATAAAAACAAACATTTGAGTTTCGGTGAATTAGGTGCAGAATGAAGTATTTAGCGAAAACATGTATGTGATTTACTTTTAAATGCAAAAAAGTAAGTTATATTGATGGATATGTGAAAGGAAAAATTAGATGCATATGTGCTAAAACAATACAGTAATGTAATAGTAATAAATTTTAGGTTGTTACTAAATGTTCACTGTAAAATATTTCCCCTTTGGCCTATGAGAACTTTTATAACAAAATAATGTGAAAAAGAATTGAAAGGTTATATATTCTAGTATATTGCTAAGATTGTGTAAATCTTTAGAACAGTAGCTCAGCAGTATCTATCAGAAGCACTTAAAACATATACTTAAGTAGGTGTCTTGAATCATTTATTGTGATTTTAGAAGATATACTATGATAAATTTTTCTAGATGTTTTTATATTCATGTAAATTAGCATATATTATAATTTTCACCTCATTTCTGAATGTACAAATTTGGCTTACACAGCTGTGGTGCTCCCTCCGAGTGAGGGAGTGGGAAATGGGAACTACATTTGACTTGGTTAGAAACACAGTAGCTGAGATAGCTCTATGGCTAATTCCTGTGGAACATAATTAAGCTTATTTTCTCTGAAACTTAATCCTCATCTCAAATTTGATTTATAATACAGTTTGGCTGTGTGTCCCCACCCAAATCTCAACTGGAATTGTAATCCCCATAATCTCTACGTGTCAAGAGAGGGAGCTGGTGGGAGGTGATCAGATCTTGGGGGTGGTTCCCCCATGCTGTTCTCATGATAGTGAGTGAGTTCTTACAAAATCTGTTGCTTTTATAAACATCTGCCATTTCCCCTGTTGGCACTAATTGTCTCTCCTGCTACCCTGTAAGGAGGTGCCTTCTGCCATGATTGTAAATTTCCTGAGGCCTCCCCAGGCATGTGAAACTGTAAGTCAATTAAACCTCTTTTCTTTATAAATTACCCAGTCTCGGGCAGTTCTTTACAGCACTGTGAAAAAATGGACTAATACAATTTACTTCTAAGGCATTATTACTAAGCTTATTTAATTAACAGTGAAGCTGAGGGTAGAATTCCACTTTGAATATTAAGTTCATTCAATGTATTTTTAAATTATCTGAAGAAAATATTGTATTGCCTTTAAGGAAATTTTTAAGATTAGTAAAGGAATCAAGAAAATTATTACGTTAGTTTGGAGGAAAGATCAATGTGTACATGTCTAGACAGTAACATTCCAGCTAAAAACTATAAGACTGTGCTTATTAAATATGTTGTTATATTCTTAATGGTTCTATTCAGACTATTAAAAGGAATAAAAAGTATTCTTAACTGCCCTGAAAACCTCCTGAACACTTATTCCCTTCTAGAAAAGATTATTTTTATCAAATCTTATGTGCACATTATATATTTCTGAGTGTAAAACTCTTTTTTTGCATCTTAACCCCTATGTATACAATTTCATATGTTATTTCCTTCAGTGTACATACACTGGTGGATCTGGGAGATTTAACGTCTCTTCTCTTGCACTACTGTCTGGCAGGGCCAGATTGCATCACTGGCACTAAAAAAATCTCACTCTCCATGTAATATACTAATAGCCAAACCAGTTTAAGATGTATAGAGGCACTGAATTCTAACAAACATAGTTTCCTTTAAATTTATAACTCTCTGTGGCTATTTTTTCATTGCTAGTAGGATAGATCTTATCTGCAGAGTTATTCATCCTATATGAGTAGTACTTTCAAGGTGAATTGATTCCAGTCTGTGAAAACAAATACAGTGCTCCAAGACATGCTTTATTAATGCTGCCTAGTGTGTCGCCACAGTCTTAAGAAACTGGTTATAAATGAAATGACATGTGATGAGTGAAAACACTTTCTACCATTAAATGATCTAACCAGAAGACAAATTCAAAAAATCAGAAGACCTGAAAACTTTTAATGTATTAAAATAAATGATTATAGTTGAAATCTAGTTATGTTAAACTAATGATTAATAGTCAAGCTAAATAACAATGCACTCAAAAAAGTAATGCCATATGCACATTACTGAAGTCTCAATAAAAATTTATCAGAAAATAGATTTTTAAAGCAATTAAAATTAGCAGTGAAATAGCACTAGTCCAATTATTTATCCAGTATTTCACACAAGCATATACATTAAAATTTATTTAAAATTATATTTTCATTACATTTGAAAATGAAATGTATCCTCATGAGCCATAAGAACTGCATTTAATAAATAAGTATTTACTTAAAAATATACTCTGCAGATAGAATTGGAAGAAACAGCTACATTAAATTAGTTCTTATTAAATCTTAGAGGAAATATAAAATTGACATTTTAAGAAATATTATCTACATAACTATGTCCCAAGTCATCTTAATGACATAATCACACAATGCTTATGTTCTAATTGCCATTTGAAATTTTTTCTTAAAGATAATTATCAAATGCTAGGAAAAGAAAAGGAGAATGAAGGCTGAGTAAAGTGATCTATAAGAGACATTACAAAGAAACATAAATTTTAAAATTTGGATTAATGGACATTTTCTTAGAAAAATATAACTTAAACTGACCACAAAACGGATACCTGTCATGCATTTGAAACAATTCTGTATCCTTTGCCCCCTCATTTAATGAAAGCATATTTTACTCTTCATGAAGGCTTGTCTCAATTTCACAAAGTTCAGTGAGTAACAAAAGCTTCTCGACATTCACTTTTTATGGCATCAAATTCCATTCTTCTGTTCCTTCAAAATCAGGGGACACTGATCATGCACTGTGCATTTTTTGCTTAAAATCATGGTTCTTGACACACAGGTGCAATGCTAGTCAAACTTCAGTACTTTACAGCACTACAGAAATTATCTCCAAATAAGTTATCTCTCATGGCTTCCTTGTATTCACTACTTTTATTCCCTTCATGTGTATTTGAAGCTAATGTTCAAGTCATAGAGGTATATACTGCTCATAGAACGTATACTTATTCTCCTACACTTCCATATCACATTGAAATAAGTTGGTCATAAAAAGTCTGCTGAAATGTGTAGCATGTGAGAGAGACACAAAAGGCAAATGGTAGCTGTGGTAATTCACTGAAAGTGTTCCCCCAAATTCTGCATTCCAGTCTTAAAAATGCATAATATAAGCTGGTCAAGGCAGGAGAATCACTTATCTTAGGAGTTCAACACCAGTCTGGGCAATATTATTTTGAAAAAAAAAATAAAAAGCATTATGTGGTATCTCTGATGGTGCGTTTTCATAAGAAATACTTAAAATGTTCTGTAGTGACCTAATCATCAGAAGATGGTAGAAAGAAAAAAAAAAACAATGAATTACTTCTGCTGGAAGGCAGATTTTTATTTAATTTTATGCACTGGCAAAATGGTAAAACTGTCACCTATGATAACTTAGGAGGCAGAAGCCACACATAGTAAGCAATTCTAGGAGTAAAGATTCTTAGTGCCAATTTATTGGTAATGGTTGTGTGTGTCAAAAACTTGGCAGTCTTTAAACAAATATGAGAGCGAAAATTTTAAAATTAGATAACTTGAAGAATTATGAAAGCTGATTCCTCTAGAATCCAAGCAGAAAATATGCTTATTCAATTCTTATCTCATTCCCTTATCTATTCTATATTTCTTTTGCATCATCCAAAGGCTGATAGAAAAAATAATTTATATCGTTAAAGTGAATTAATATTGCTAAACCTTCCCTGGTAACAGAAAGAACTAGTGGATCTATGCTACCAGTGTGTGCTATCACTGGTTTCAAAGACAATAAGGTAGGGCGAAATAACAGTGAACAGTGATAATGAGCATGTCCTTTATTTAAACACTTATTAAACAATTCAGTCCCACAGTTATAAGAGAGTATTAAAAATTTGCATAAATCATGTTATCTAGCATGACGTAAAACTCTCTCTGTAAATATAACATGTATAAATGAAGTATTTATTATATTTTATAAGCCTTATTTAGCAAAGTATAGGCATTGTTTTATTTCTTATTTACAATATTTAATATAAAATATTAAATTTAATTTAAATTCTAGGCATTTTTTTCAAAAGTATTTACAAATTTAAGTAATGGATTTTCAAAAACATAGAAGTTATACAACAAAAAAGTGGTTTTTATTTTTTCTATGAATTTTAAATTAAACTTGTAGTAACTTAGCAACATTACCATTAACAGATATTTTTAAAGCAACTTCTAATTCTGTCTGATATCAAATACTTAAATCATATGCTTATATCAAATACCTAAAAATGCAAATCTTAATGGGAAATCAAAACTCTTTTTTTACATATGACACAGAATACTAAGCATTATGAATGGCCTTGCATATAACAAATACGGAACTCAGGGATTTAATTAGCTTTTTAATTAGCAGATTTAAACACATTCTTTTTTTTTATTGCATTTTAGGTTTTGGGGTACATGTGAAGAACATGCAAGATTGTTGCATAGGTACACACATGGCAGTGTGATTTGCTGCCTTCCTCCCCCATCACCTATATCTGGCATTTCTCCCCATGCTATCCCTCCCCCAACTCACCACCCCCTGCTGTCCCTCCCCTTTTGCCCCGACAGACTCCAGTGTGTGATGCTCCCCCTACCTGTGTCCATGTGTTCTCATTGTTCAACACCCACCTATGAGTGAGAACATGCGGTGTTTGATTTTCTGTTCCTGTGTCAGTTTGCTGAGAATGATGGTTTCCAGGTTCATCCATGTCCCTACAAACGACAAGAACTCTTCGATTTTGATGGCTGCATAATATTCCATGATGTATATGTGCCACATTTTCCCTGTCCAGTCTATCATCGATGGGCATTTGGGTTGGTTCCAGGTCTTTGCTATTGTAAACTGTGCTGCAATGAACATTCGTGTGCATGTGTCCTTATAGTAGAACGATTTATAATCCTTTGGATATATACCCAGTAATGGGATTGCTGGGTCAAATGGAATTTCTATTTCTAGGTCCTTGAGGAATCGCCACACTGTCGTCCACAATGGTTGAACTAATTTACACTCCCACCAACAGTGTAAAAGCGTTTCTATTTCTCCACATCCTCTCCAGCATTTGTTGTCTCCAGATTTTTTAATGATCGCCATTCTAACTGGTGTGAGATGGTATCTCAATGTAGTTTGGATTTGCATTTCTCTAATGACCAGTGATGATGAGCATTTCTTCATATGTTTATTGGCTTCATGTATGTCTTCTTTTGTAAAGTGTCTGTTCATATCCTTCGCCCACTTTTGAATGGGCTTGTTTGTTTTTTCTTGTAAATCTGTTTCAGTTCTTTGTAGATTCTGGATATCAGCCCTTTGTCAGATGGGAAGACTGCAAAATTTTTTTCCCATTCTGTTGGTTGCTGATTCACTCTAATGACTGTTTCTTTTGCTATGCAGAAGCTGTGGAGGTTGATTAGGTCCCATTTGTCTATTTTGGCTTTTGTTGCCAATGCTTTTGGTGTTTTGGTCATAAACACATTCTTTAATATGAAATAACACATTGTATGAATTTATTCTGCCATTTTCAACATGAGAAGGTACAACAATATTTGTACTATACAGTTAAAACAAAGAGTACTTAAGCAGGAATGTTTTTAAGTATACTGAATCCAGGTGATGAAATCAATGGTTCTCTATGATTTCATTGTTATATTGTACACAGACATAATGCTGATTTAGATTTTCATTTCTAATATTCATTAAATTTTAACAAATTCGACATGTTAGCTAGAGATTGCCATGAATTTGAGAGTTTATCTGTCAATTTCAATTTGGGAATTAATAAAGCCTATTGAAAATTAATGAAATTGATAATTATAAAAAATATTTTACCTCAACATGTAACATATATTTAAATGTTTTGAAAAAATATTAAAAATAGCTACATTATAAAATAGAAAACAAGTTTTTTAAATAAATTATAGGATTTAATTTTTTGTTTATAATTTGTAACTATTTTTAAATTGTCACACCTTCATTTAAATAGGTGGGTAGGAAGGTAAAAGAAATAGGTGAAGTAGATGATAGATTAGATAGATAAAAGGACTTTTAGAAAAATATCTTTAGAATTTTTGTAAGAAAGCTGTTTACATGTTGGTGTTGGTAATGCATTTTTCTATATCTATGTATTTAACAAAGGTTATCTAATGACTAAAATGTAAATATTACAAAGGTTTAAAAATAAATGTAATTGTCTCTTGCTACTCTTGTCTGACATCTCAAGATCATGACAGAGAGAAAGACAGAGAGAGAAGAAGAGAGAGAGAGTGTGTGTGTATTTAAGTCTCTTTTGTAACCTTCTAGAAAATACCCCAACTATAAGGGTCTACCCTCTTTACTCCACATTGCTTGTAGCTTAGTATTTGAGACTACAAATTTTTCACATCCTACAGGCAGATCTACCTGTGTCTTTTTTAATACCCTTTTATTTATGAAACATATTGTATTCATTTCTTCTTTAAAATTACTTAGGCGGTTTTATATTTTTAACACACAAAAAATGCTGCAATAAATTTTTGCAGATTTTTAGGACACTTCCAATCAATATAAAGACTATATAAAGTTGTTCATGCAATTTTATTTTGAAAATTATTATTTAGTTCATACCAAATAGATTATAACTACCTATTCATACATTATTATCATATGTAAGGGTCCTTACCTTTACACATGACATTGAATATTTTCAAATCTTTTCTACCACCTAACTCACATAAAAGAAACATTTTTAAAAATTTTTATTGTAGTCTTTTATGTATGAGTAATGTTGAAGTGATCTTCATGTATTTAATTATCATATATGTGTCTTTTTATAGTTACTTGTTCATATACTATACACAATATGTTTTTGGACTGCTATTCCTTCATTTGTCATTATTCTATAGACATCTACTTTTTTGTTTTTATTTGGGTTTCCTTTTTATTTATTAGATATATAGATATTTTAATTTGGGGTATTTGAATATTGTATTATGATTAGAAATATTTGACCCATATCCATAATACAAGTCAAATTATTTCTGCCTTTTTTTGAGACAGAGTCTTGCTCTGTTACCCAGACTGAAGTGCAGTGAGGTGATCACATGCTTTTTAACAGTTTTAAGCTTTTTGGTGGCTACCTTAACCTAGATTCATCAGGATTTTATTCTGTTATGAGTTGGAAAAATAGTTTCTAGGTTTTTATCTTTTCTTTTGCTCCCTAAGTGCCCAGCTAGTTTCCTTGGGTTTATATTCTGTCTTTACCTCCAACTGATTTGAAATGTCACATATAACATGTAGTAAAATGATTATTATCATCTCATTTTTTTTTGTAAAAACAAATGTATTTCTTCATTGTTTAAGAATGCATAATCAAAAAAATGTTTCACTATACTTGATTTATTAACAAGTATCTGTGAAATATACAAATTATTTAATCTCTCATTACCTTTTTGGTTATATGTCAATAATAAAATTACTTGCCTCATAGAGAAATTGTGCAGACTGAATAATATTTTCTGTAATATTTCTGTATGCAAAACTTGACACAAAATGGATAGTCAAGAATTACAGTTGGTTAACTGTAATTTTAATAGTGACTATGATTTTTAATTTTTCTTAGATATTATTAAAAAATGGTCTTGCACATAACACCATTCTCAAAAGCTTTTATGTAATTAAATTTTTCAACAGAATTATTGCATTTAAGTTCTTTAAGCAAAAACTGACAAGACCTCTTTCTTCTCTTCACACAATTGTGATCTTTCCCTTACTACAAGTAGCTATAAAGTTGTTTTTAAAATATGAATTTCTACCATTTCCTGCTGCTCACTAGGTGATTAATTGTAACTCCTACCACATTAGGATTAAAATCGTGATCGGCTTTGGAATCCCTAGGGTTTGCCACAAATTTCCACTGCATTTGGGCTGCTTTGTTTGTAAAGGCCGGTTGTTTTTTTTTTTTTTTGGTATTCCCCCCCTTTTTCTCCCCTTATATTTTTTTTGTATCCGTACATAGCGATTTGCTATTTTATTTAAGGGATCTCCATCAATCATTCCTCAGAAAGGCATTGGTCTCTGTTTGGTCCTGACATAAATAACTGTGATTAATGCACAACATGGGACAAATGTTAATATAGCCTATGTCATCTTCTCTGTGTGAATAAATTACATGAAAGTCAAGAATGTCTTCATATAATTTCTAGTCTTTTGTGTTTCTTATTTAAATATTCTGATCAAGAAGTTTATCCACTTTTTAAGTGGCAAATTAAAGATAATCTTTTAAAAAATTTTAGCACAATTTACTATCCTAAGCCAGTCAGTACTTGGTCTGACACATTTGTCCTAATATGCTTACCCAGTGGTCTTTTAATTGTATTATTTTTTCAGAGAACATCATTGTTTAGCTTTGTTTGTTTTGTTTTGAGATGAAGTCTCATTCTGTTGTTGCCCAGGCTGGAGTGCAGTGGCATGATCTCGGCTCACTGCAATCTCTGCCTTCTGGATTCAAGCAATTCTCCTGCCTCAGCCTCATGAGTAGCTGGGATTACAGGCTTCCACCACTACACCTGGCTAATTTTTGTATCTTTAGTAGAGATGGAGTTTCACCATATTGACTAGCTTGGTCTCAAACTATTGACCTCAGGTGATCTGCCCACCTTGGCCTTCAAAGTGTTAAGATTACAGGTGTGAGCCACTGTGTCCAGCCATTATTTCTTTCTTATGAAGTCAAATCTAGAGTTCCAAGCCACTGTGATGGCTTTATCTATAATGAGACTTTCTCTTCTTATGTCTTCCTGGTTATCAAATCAACATTTATTTTTTTCAAGATGTTTATGATTTTTTATATTTTGACTTTATTAATCACATTTGTCGTTATAACTGTGAAATCCTCTCCTTCTATGTTCCCAAAGTAGCATCTTAGAAGCCCATGCAAGAATTACTAGAAGATTCAATTCTGACATTCAGGAAGAACTCCACTGACCCACTGCCAGTGATCCTGGTAATCACTCCTGGTGATCCCAGGGATAATGATAAAAACAATAAACAAACAAACATGCCAACAAAAACACAGCGTTTTGAAACCTCCGGAAATAGCAAGATTGAAAAGCAAGTAAAAACACTTTTATTCAAGATGTATAAAAATTGGTTAAAAAAAAAAAGGAAAGAAAGGTGCAAGACTCGAGACTATTTGCTTGTCACACAAAGCCTTTAATATCACACATAGATTATTGCCTGAAGCTTAACGCGTCAAATGGCAGAGCGTTTTTATCAGAGACAGGTGTTGAATATTATTAAAAGTTATCTCTCCTTTATTTTGTATCATGATTAAATGAATTATTTTTTCAATGTTATATAAACCTCAAATTCAGAAAATAATCCCAAGGTTTCTTAATATTTTACTTAGGATTCTTTGCATTTTTGTCTACTCTTGAGGACAAAATATTGGCCTCTCTTGCACTATCAAAATAGGTTTTGATATTAATATTATTGTGGTATTATTAAAAGAGTTGAGAGTATCTATTTTCTATTTTTTGAAAGACATGCTCATAATACAGGAATTATATTTTCTTCAAGAGTTTGAAATAATATACCAGTGAAGCTCTCTGGGCCTTATTTTATCTGTTTTTGTGAGGTTTTGAATTATGCATTCAAATATTCTAATAGTATGTAAATATGTAGATTTTTCTGTTTCCATTTTGCATATATGGTAATATTTTTCTCCTTAAAAAATATTTTGGGTTACATTTGCTTTTCTTTTTTGGCTTCTTGATTTTAAAATTAGGGTAATTGATTTTGCTTTCTTCTTAAAGATATAAATTTTCTTTTTAACAACATGTTAGCTGATTCCATGTTTTATATGTTGAAGTATTATTAACCTTTAACTCAAGCTATTTTGTTACCTCTATTGTGATGTCATTTTTGGCCAATGGGTTTTTAGCAATTAATTTCTTAATTTTGAAACCTTTGGAGAATTTCTAATCTTTTTTTCATGTAGTTCCAAAATAATTTTTGAGTGGTAAATATGAGTTGAGTCATTTGAAATTTGTTGAAACTTGTTTTATAGGCAAGAATATGCTAAATTTTTATTACACATGTCAGGTACATTTTAAAACATGATGTATTCTGCAATTAACTGATTGTAGTAGACAGTTTTTTAAAGACATTAAGTTTAAAACTGTTTTAGATTTACACAAAAATTGAGTATATATTAGAGAGTTTCCATAAATCTGCACCCAGTTTCCACTATCACAAACATCTTACATTAAATACTACATTGCATGATAGAGATTATGTGTTATTTAATTTCATAAATCACACTCATTTCCAAAAGGAAATTAGGTGAGCCATTTTCCTGTCACCCTTTTCAGTAAGGTTTATTCCTACATTTGTAGTAGAGTTAGGTTCTCTAAGAACAGTCTATGTGTGTGTGTATATGTATATATATATATATACCATATATATTTATCATGTATATATGATTTACCCTTTGTGCTGTAAAGTCCTGTATGGATGTTTACAATTATATAATGTCACATGTCCAAAATTATAGCTAAATAATAGTGGACTATAGTAGTGTTAATAATGTCCCCAAAGAGATAAAGTCTCATTCTTTGGAACCTGTAAATATTACTTATGTGACAAAGAATGAGGATGTTTCTAAATTAAGGATCTTGAGGTCAGCAGAATTATCATGGTGGGTGTTAAATGCAATCACAGGTATCCTTATAGGAGGCAGACAAAGTGAGATGTGATAACACACAGAAGCACAGAAGAGGTGATGTGAAAAACAGAGAGTACAGAAATTTGAAGATGCTGACGTTGAATTGGAGTGATATGACCACAAACTTAGAAATGTGGACACCGCTCAGTAGGAGGAATAGGAAAGAAATGAATTATCCGTCTACAGAATCTGGTGAGAGCACAGGATTACAAACATCTTGATTTTGGCTTGCAAAATTATAAGGATTTCTACATATTTATCACTCAACATCTCATTTCTGGTTTATCACCAATTAATACCCATTGTGTAGATTGACTGCACTTTGTTTATCTATTCGTCTGTTAGAGGACACTGTATTGCTTCCAATTTTAGAGGTTAAGGAATAAAGCTGATATAAATTGTTAGGTGTAGGTTTTTCTATTGATGTATGGTTTCAAAGCAATTGTGTAAATACCTAGGAGCACAATTGCCAATAGTTATTTCTTGACTCAATTTTTTAATTATTTATAGACCTATTTAGGTTATTTCTTCTTGTGTGTGTTTTGGAATATTGTGTCTTTCAAGAAATGTGTCAATTTCATTCAAGTTAGGGGCATAGAGTTGCTCATAATATTCCTTTGCTATTCTTTTATTATCCTTGTGATTTGTAGTAATGTCCCCTCTTTTATATTTGATGTCAGTATTTTGTGTCTTTCTTTTTTTCTTAGTATGGCTAGAGGCTTAAAATTTTTGTTAATCTTTCAAAGAACCAACTTTCATTTAATTGATTATCTCTGTTGATTTTATGTTTTCCACTTAATTGATTTCTGCTTTAATTTTCTTTGCTATTACTTTGTCTTGAAGTGATTTTTTTTATCTTGAATGAATTTGATTTTTGTCAATGTTTTTGTATTACTTGATATATTCTGATGATTATTTTTCTATGTCCTATTGATGTGGTAGTTTAGATCGATTGCTTTTCAAAAGGTCAAGCAACCTTGAATATCTGAAAAAAATCACAACTGAACATGACATGTAATACTACTTTTTACATTATTGATTTCACATTTGTTATGAACTGATTATTGTGATCCCTAAAATTCATATGTTTAAGTGCTGATCCCCCAATGTGTCTCTATTTCGAGATCAGATCTGTGAGGAGGTGATAAAGATTAAATGAAGTCATAAAAAAGGGGTCCCAATGTGATAAAGCTAATGATGTCCTAATAAGAAAAGGACATGAACACACACCTTTCAAAAGAAGACATGCATATGTCCAACAATCATATGAAAAAAAAAAAAACTCAACCTCACTTATCATTACAGTAATGCAAATCAAAACCACAATGAGATACCATCTAACACCAATTAGAATGGCCCTGTTAAAAAGTCAAACACTGGCCAGCTTGTGGAGAAAAGAAAATAGTTATATAATGTTGGTGGGAGTGTAAATCAGTTCAGCCATTGTGGAAGACAGTGTAGGGTGATTCCTCAAAAGACAAAAATATCATTCAACCCAACAATCCCATTACTGAGTATATATCCAGAGGAACACAAGTCATTCTATTATAAATACAAATGGACATGTACACTCATTGCAGCATTATTTACAATAGCATAGATGGAATCAACCTTAATGTTCATCAATAATAGGCTGGATAAAGAAAATGTGGTATATAAATTCTATATCATAGAATACTATACAGTCATAAAAAAGATTATACCCTTAGCAAACTAACACAGGAACAGAGAACCAAATACTGCATGTTTGCACTTATAAGTGGGAGCTAAATGATGAGAACACATGCACACATAAAGGAGAACAACACACACTGAGGCCTTCTGGAAGGTGGAGGGTGGGAGGAGAGAGAGGATCAGGAAAAAATAACTAATGGGTACTAGGCTTAATACCTGGGTGATAAAATTGTCTGTACAACTCCCATGACACAAGTTTTACCTGTGTAACAAACCTGCAGTTTTAACAATGAACTGAAAATAAAAGTTGATAGAAAAAAAGAAAAGAAGAGACACCAGAGCTCTCTCTGTCATGTCAGGACACAATAAAAATTCTCTCGGTTTGAGTTTGTCTGAGGAAGTCTTTATTATTTTTTCAGTATTGAAGAATAACGTAATGGGATGTAGAATTTTGTATTGGTGGGTTTTTTCACTTCTTTAATACAATTATTTTACTCCATTTTATTCTTGCTTAGAAGGTTCCTGATGAGAAGTCAGATGTAATGATAATTATTTTTATTTTATACTTCTTTTTTCCTTTCTGTATTATTTTAGGTGTTTCATACTTATCGTGTTTGGTGTCCATTAAATTTCCTGAATCTATGGTTGTCTGTCTGTCATTAATCACAAAAAATATTAGACCATATTTACTTCAAATATTTTTTCTGCCTCTCATTCTCTCTCTCTCCTCCTTCTGATATTCCAATTAATTGTGATTGTGTGCTACATCTTTGGAAACTGACCCAAATTTCTTCAGGATTAGGTTGTGTGTTTTAAATTTTTTGTCTATTTTCATTTCAGTTTGAAAAGTTTCTATCAGCATATCTTCAAATTCATGATACTTTCTTTGGTCATATCTAGTTTACTGAATTGTTCATCAAAGACATTTTTTGTTATTGTTGTTGTTGTTGCAGTTTTTTGAAAAATTTCTAGCAATTTATTTTGCTTCATTGAGTTCCAGTGTCTCTCGTTTCACTAACCATTTCTTTTGGCCATGTTGTTTACTTTTTTTATGAGAGTCTTTAACTGATTCATTATATTATGTTAAATTCTTTGTCTAATGATTCCAAAATCTGTATCATATCTGAGTCTGTTTCTGATGTTTGTTTTGTATCTTCAAACTATATTTTTCTTGCTTATTTCATAACTTATATTTTTCTGTTGGTAATCAGACATTATTACATAATAGAAATTGAAGTAATTCATTTTTAATGTCAGATTTTATGTTAATCTTCTAGGAGTTAGGCTGGGTTTAATTTTTTAATGTGGCTATAGGTACAGAGGTTTCAGATTCCTTTGATATTTTTATTTGTTTTTAAACCACTTTTGTGATTACACTTTATTAGCAATACATTCTCAAGCACACATTGCACCTTGTAACTCTTTCAACTTTAGTCCTTTGTTATAATACTAGAGCCCTATTGATAGGACAGGTGTGGGTGTGAGCAGCATGCTATTTTCTTATGATTAAATCTCAGGCTTTTAGTAGTCCCATATGCCTGGGATGTTACTTTCGCAGTTGTTTCTTTGCCCCCACTATAGCTGAGACAAAAATAGCTATAAGGAGGTTAGAGTTGAGTGTATCCTACCTCTATGTTGTGTAAGATTTTTGTAAAATTAAAATTTAATTTAAAATATTGCATACATTAGAAAATAAACTGCTCATATTCTAATATTAATTTTACTATTCTTACATAAAATAAATCTTTAGCTTAAAAATTAGAAAGATAAGAGACTGAATAAATCTAAGGTATGTAATAATACAGATGATATCTTAAATCAGTGAAGAATGAAACTAAAATAAATATAATATAAAAACAAAAGTTAACTCAAAAGTTTCATAAGACATCAAAATTCTTTAAACAGAAAAAAGAGTAAGATGTCTAATCTATGTTATAATTACACAAAGTACACAAAAATGTGCCCCCCAATTTTAAGAATAAAAGGTAGTATTTTTTTTAAATGCTGATATATTTGAAAAAATGTAAAAAAAAAAATACTGAAATTAGAGAACAAAGTTTGGTTACAGTCATTCCATGGTAGAAAGTACTGTTATTTATAGCAACCACACCAATGCCTTCTAATTCTACCAACGAAACTTTGTATAATGGTTCTCTTCTCTCAAGTGTGTAATGGAAAAGTTAAACCTGCTCTTCTTAAAGTGATCAGTGAGCTAGATCATAAGTGGGCTCCCCACAAAACCAAAGAAGAGAGTAACATTGTTAGAGGCTTTCACACTTTTTAAAACCCCCAGGATCTTCACACTACTGAATGAAAATGGATGAGGAGGATACTTAATGTTTGATAATTCATTTATCCAACAGTTTGACCTAGTAAGAATTTGTGATTATATATTATTCTTAAAGGAAATATATATTATAACATAAAAAGGAAATATATATTAATATAATGTATTATATTAAAATAATATGTTATATTATATAATATACAAATATATTATTTGTATGTTATATATACAAATATATATATTTTCATCTAACTATGAAGGCTACATTATTAGATTAATTGTTCAACTCAAGTCTTGAAATTTATTTTGGGTGACAGTGCACTTCTGCATATTCTATTATGAAATCCTTACAAAAGTTAAAAATTTTTTAAAGAAATAAGTTACTTGAGAAAATGGTAGTTTAGCAAGGTCATTGTAGCCATAAGCTATGGAACTACAAATCAAAATGGCTTATTGATTATTGTAAAACATTTCTGAAATTTTTAACCATATTAAATCAACAATAACATGTTATTTTTTATAAAAGGTTTACTCTTCTTCTGTACTAGGCCTTCTTTCACAATCAGCTTGTTTCATAGTTCACATCATCATATTAAAAGAAAAACTTATAGCCAAATTAACTTCAAAAGAGTTTAATTTAGCTAAGAAGGACTCACGCATTGGGCAGTACTCCAGCACAGTTACGTGATGGAAGAGGATTTGTTACAGAAAAAGGGAAGTGATGCACAATGCAAGCAAGATCCAGAAACAGCCAGGTTGGTTACAGCTGGCATTTGCCTTATTTTAACATGGTTTGAACAATTGGTCACCTTTGACCAAAACTTGGTGTTTGGCACAACAGTGGGCTACAATCTGTGTACACCTCCATTTAGGTTATATTTCACTGTGTAAAAAGAAACCTTTAGGCTGAACTTAAAATATATAAGGAGGTAGCTTTAGGCTCAACGTGATTTAACAATTATTTTCTCCTAAAACGATCAATGTTGATTTGCTCAAATTTATCCTAGAAAATTATAAACAAAGCTAAAAACAAGAGGATATATAAAGTTATTTAATAAAATGATAATTAATAATGTCACATCTAGATTAGAATTATAAAGTAAGCAATACAATTTAGTAGAAGTCAAGGAGTCATTATTAGATAAACCATAGTAACATTTTAACTTTCAGTGAACACTGGGATTCTGGGCTTAATAAATGTGGAGATTCTTATTTTCTACAGAATGCTTTGTTAAGAGTTTCAATATTAAGAGTTTTGGAAGGCCAAAAGATTTTATTGAGGCATGCTAAAGCCAGAAAATAACTCAAATATTGATACAAGGGCTAACATAACAGTTCCTGCTTTGATTTAGTTTCAAGGGTTTGCTGCACAGTAGCAGACATGAACACTGCTATTTAGATGTGCACCTATCTTAAGCTCAGTCATTCACTGCTTGCATTTTTCTCTCTCTTATTTTTTTAGTGATTTTAGTTTCTTCTTTTCACTTTGTTAGGAGAATATTTGAAGAATTGTATTGGGAAATTTTTGGTAACTCTGAAACCTGAATGACTTTCAGAGCTTATTGCAACATGATTAGAAAAATCTACCACCTGGAAGTTTTCTGAAATGCCTAAGGGCCAGATGAGTAAGACATACCCTTGGAAGCTAGCATACCTGGTAGTAAAATAGAGAAATTTAATATGGAAAACTAGTGACAAAGGTGTTGGAAAGCTAAAGGGAAATAGAATGGTGAGTTAACTCTGAGATTTGCAGTATCAAGAGGCGACTGGTACTCCTAGAACTAAAGATCAGAAAAAGTTTTGTGATATTATTGGAGCTTGAGAGCTAGTGTGTCTAGCAGAGGCTGGAATCATGAAGGAAACGTAATAACTTATTAGAAATTCTTCTCAGGCAGGGTGTGGTGGCTCACGCCTGTAATCCCCACTTTGGAGGCCAAGGTGGGCAGATCACCTGAGGTTGGGAGTTCAAGACCAGCCTGACCAACATGGTGAAACCCTGTCTTTACTTAAAAAAAAAAAAAAAAGAAAAGAAAAGAAATTCTACTCAAAATAGAGAAGAGGAAGATAAATACTTTCGCTTCTTTCTTCTTCCTACTCTCTGCTGATAGTCTCTACTATGGTACAAACTGAAGAGGAAGGCTCCAGGAAAAGCCATTGGGAAAATGTAGTTCATAAGGTCAGTTTTCTGCATCAGAGAGGAGAGAATGAAAGGATGATGTATAAATCTTAAAAAGAAAAATACATATTATTCATTTTATTTCTGTTAGTGGCTACATTATTCAGAAAAATCTGGCAAAAAAATTGTAAATGCTGTAAAATATTTTTAAAAATTTTAAAGCACAAACTGTATAAGATTGAAGATATAAATCAGGGTACAATTAAAGAGAAATAGAAAGACAGAAATCAGTGATGCACAGGAACACTAAACCAGCTTTTTATGCAACTTTGAAATTAGTATTATAAACATTGAGCTTTAGTTTTGCTGATCCCCTGGGATGGGGAACATAGGATAAGTCAACTTTGTGAATCTTTTATAGCATAAAAAATCTAACAGGAAGATTATCACAGATTTATCTCAGGTTAAAATTGAACCTGAAAAAGTCCAGCCCCCACCCTTCCAAAGAGAAGAGCAGAGAAAGATTAATTTTCACTAAGGGGAAACTGAAGATAAAAGGAAATAGCTGCCTCTGAGATAAAGGCATTTGTCTCCCATGGATTTGGAGCCTGGATCCATACAATCTGTGTGATTCAGGGAATCTTCTTTGAGCTCTTTGTCCCAAACTTAAAAGCTTTCCAAATAATTTTTCAAAGACAATGATCCAACTGGGTAAAATAAAATCAAACGTAAGTTTCCAAATAACCTTGTTATTATACTTCCGGAGAGTCTTATTTACACATGGCCTCTCAAATTGCCATTTAAAGTTTAGAATAAGCCTGTTAAATCTTTTATCATCAATAAAAGATTCGAACGCAAGAAGTATGTTTGTGAGTTGATCATGAAAAGAGGCAAAGGAGTTAGCAAGGTAAGGCTGGGAATGAAAATAGGCCCCGTGTGGTGGCTCACAACTGTAACCTTAGTGCCTTGGTGTTGATATTCACTCAGGGTGGCTGGCAAGATATTAACTACTAGAAAAAGTTAAGATTGTAATCTCAAACCTTTTGGAAGGCCAAAAGATTTTATCAGGCACCCTGAAGGCAGACGCCTTATTCACATAAAGAGATAGGATCAAAGGCCTTCCCAGTTTAAATCTGCTTACCCCACATCCCTTTGTCTCCACTCTGTTTACTCATGTAAATTTTGTGCTGGGTGGTCCTCTCTGGGGGAAGATCAAAGGGGAATTACCTGTTAATAGTATTTTCTTTGGGCCCCAGAACCTAAAACTTTTATCAGTTAAAACCATTCTCTTAACCATGATGGATAGTACTTTCAATAGAGTGACATTCAGGGTGGACTTGAAGGACAGCCAAAAGGAAAAATTATTCCAGCAGATGATAAAACTTCAAGTGATACACTTCACAGGTTTGTTTGTAAGGAGGATCAAGTTGAGACTACATACAGACTCTCAGGAAGTGGCCAAAGAACGGGGTGACTGTTAGGATCCTGTAGGGAAAAGAACTAGGAAATCAGAAACAAATCTGGGCATCAAAATAGCGGAGACAGCGGAGTGTGGTGGCTCACACCTCTAATTCCAGAACTTTGGGAGGTTGAGGTGGGTGGATTGCAAAGTCTGGAGTTTGAGAGCAGCCCAGCCAATATGGTGAAACCCCGTCTCTACTAAAAATACAAAAATTAGCCGGGCACGGTGGCACATGCTGGTAGTCCAAGCTACTCAGGAGGCTGAGGCAGAAGAATTGCTTGAACTGAGGAGACAGAGGTTGCAGTGATCCGAGATTGTGCCACTGCACTCCAGGCTGGGCGACAGAGCGAGACTCACTCTCCCCCACAAAAAAAGAAAAAAAAAATTGGGAGAGAATATGTGATGTTAGCATTTTTATATCACATCTTTTTATCTACCTGAAGACAACTGCAATTGTAAAGGCACTGAATAATTGGCCGATTTTCAGATTTTTAGACCATCTTGATTCTCTCAAATAAACAAAATATGGTTGTGAATTTCTTCACCTTTAAGAAATGAGGATAAAAGCTGCATCTTAACATTGTTTTACATAGTACTAAATTAATTCAAAAGTAAAAATACTTTTAACATATTGCAGAATTTGATTTGCATATATTCCCATAAATGACAGAGGGTTTTCTCTACGGGATAGCAGTTACATTAATTAAGGCATTATATTATTGATCAAAAATGAAGAGACACACTATTGTGACAGAATAGTGAAGAATGGACTTGTACATATGTTGCTTCTATATATATATAATGGGGTAAACAGTAAACAATGGGAAAGTTTTGAATTTTTTTCAAAAAATAATGCTTTCTTATTTGGCATAAAATGTGAAACATCTCATCTTACACAATAGTAAATCAAAATATAAAAAGACATAGATGATTATAGAGATTATCTGCATTGTAGTAAAGTAGAAATAGTTTTAATAAATAGGATAAGTCACTAATATGAAGAAAAGATTGATAAATTGGACCAGTTCAAATTAAGAATTTCTTCACCTTTAGGAAAATGAGAATGCAAGCTGATTTCACAGGGTACTAAATTAATTCAAGATTTCCCTAAAGAGGAAAGCAAGATAAAAAATACTCAGGGATTAACTAATACACATGCTCATGGCTTTTGACATTGCAAAAAATATCTGATTTAAAAATAACTGTAGGTTTTCTTTTCTTTTTGATTTTTTTTTAACAATTGTCCAAAATGATCTTGACTTGATTTAGTTCTGGTAATCTTGGTAATAATACCAGGTAGCTTTCAAATTTCTTGCCTGTAATATTTATTTATATATACTAACCTACATTTCTAAATCTATGCCACTCTAAAGAAATTTTTATATAAACTATTCTAAATAAATCATCTTTATCCAAAACCATGAATCAAATCAAAATGTATGCTCAGATTATAAACTAAATTATAATCCCATTCACAAGGAAATTACTATCTCCATACCACTTCAGCTTTTCCTTTTAGACTATCTCTAAAAGTGCCTTGAAATGTTAAAAGAAAAATAAACTACATTTTTTAATTTTTATTTTTTGTAAAGAGAAGATCTCACTATTTTGCTCCGGCTGATCACAAACTCCTGGCCTCAAGCACCTCTCTCCTTTCTACAGTACTCTGTTTCAAATTGTTGCCTTGCATTCTTTCCAAATTCCCTTTCCTTTCACTTTCTTATTGATCTTAACCTTCAGGCCTTATTTGTACTGTGAGCTATTTCCACTCTGTCTGGAGTCTTATCTTTTTGAGAATGGCCTCTAGGTGAAGTCTTACAGTTTCTTCTCAATGACATGGTTCCTCTGCTTTCTCTGTGCATCCATCAACTTTTGCCAGGATGACATAAATAATAAGTGGAATGAAATAAATTGTGACATTTAGTTTTTTCTGACATCAATGTATGTTTTTATTTTTGTCCGTATCTCTCTGTATTATTGTTAGAAGAGCCTATCAGAGACTTGAATGCAACCTGCCATTATTGGGCTCACACGAAAGTACGACTGCGGGAGACTAGATATAGCACCCCCAAATATAAATTTGAGGCTTATTTTTAGCACATTACATTGAGAAACTACAGACATAGGAGTAGCTCTGAAAAGTCACCTTTCCTAAAGAGAATTTACTTGTATAAAGAAAATCTACATAAGTAACTGTATCTGTTTCAGAAAGAAGGCTGCTCCAGACAACTTTTATCACCCGATAGACTTCTTATCTGTATAACAAGATAAACTTTATTCGCCATACATTGTCTCTACTGTGTCTCCCAGAAGCCCAAATCCCCTTTTCCTTTCTGTAACATAGGATGCTACATAAGCTTCAACCATCTGGTTGTTCTTTGAGTCTCATATTTTGAGGGACTGTCCGGTGTACTTAGGTAATTAATTGCGGGTTTTCTCCTGTTAATCTGTCCTATGTCTATTTAACTTGTAGATCAGCCAAATAACTTAGGAGGTTGGAGGAAAGCTATTTTTCCCTTGTCTGCACCGTCATCCTCTAGAACTGGTTCTACACATGAAGACTGAAATAGGTTCATGCTTGGAGAAATTAAAATGTGTGAGAGACATTTCAGAGCATAACAATCTGCTCTGAAAATAAGTTTTGCTATCACCTGCTACTCATCACTGTGCGTAGAAAGGATATCAAGTAGTTGAATATAATGACCTATTACGGAGATAAGTATTGCTTATATATCTACATGGGTCACACATTTTTCAGGCCTATCAAAGTGGAGCACTGTGGAACTCTAGCCACAAGTGACAAGAAGTGGACATGCATGAACATTTAAGAAGACAATGACAAGAAAAAGTGAATATTTTAGGAAAAATAACTTCAAAAATCAAAATCAAGTCATTAAGAAGAAAAATTTAAAAAATACTTGGCCCGCATATGTATAGTTCAATTTTTAACTATGATAGCTAAAATATATATCTTCATAACTGGTAGAATATGTCCTCTGCACAAGTGACACTAATTCCAATAATGTAAGCATGGTTCAGTACTGGAAATCACATTTACTATATTAATAGATCCAGGAGAAATGGCATATATCTGTTAATGAATCCTGAAAAAGGCATTTTATAAGATACTGAATCTTTTGTAAGTAAACTTCTCAGTTAATTAGAATTAAATTATTATTTCTCTAACATTCTGCAAAACAAAATCTCCAAAATGGAGTCATATATTTTTCTCTGCTATATTTAAGATAAGAAAGCATATAAATTGTGATTCTTAATATTAAGTGCTATATTGAAGCATTAGACAATGCAATTAGGTAAGACCAGCCATTGGAGGTATAAGGCTTAGAAAAGGAGGCAAAACTATTTCTATTCATGTATGACAAAACAGAATGCTCAGGAAAAAAAAGACAAAATCAGTAAACAAAATATTAACTACCATAAGAAGATTCAATAAGGTTATAGGATAAAATCTATATACAGAAATGAATTGTATGCATGTATATACATGATGTCATAAGATATAAAATAAGGCACACAACAAAATGTGAAAATTTTAGCAATAAAATGAAGTAGAAAGTCCAAAGTCTACACGCCTAAAACTTTAAAGTACCTATGATACATAGCAAAGTACACTTGAATGATGGGAAATTCATACCAGATGCAACAACATAGAAATGTTTCTTTTCCAAGATTAATTTATACACTAAATTAAATCCAAATAAAATCTCAAATTATTTCTTTCTAAAGCCATGCAAGTCAGCTAAAAATTTTATATACAAATGATAGCTATGAGTAGCCAAAAAAAAAAAAAACCCTGAAAAATAACAATAGAGTGGGGGTCAGCCTCTTGGGATACTAAAGCATACTAGGAAGTGTTTGGGTTACACAATATTACAATACACCACATGTATTACAGAAATAAAAGTGTCTAATGCATAAAGCAAAACTGACTGAAATGTGAGTATAACCGAATGAATGAATATAGAGAAAAGAAGACTTGATAAACCGGCTTGAATCATTGGAGCTGATAGAGAAGCCTGAGTACCAAAATCCACATGTGGCAACTGTCACCGCACAGAGAAAGTCTAAGACATTCTGGAAAACTGCCCATGTCTTGTTGTCACTGACACAGAGAGGTCTCTGAAGCTGCTATATCTGGCCACCACATCTGTTGCAGAATAAACACATTGAACTTTGGCCTTCCAAAGTTCATTCAGAGTTCCTCTCATTGAACAACTCTAAACCAAAAACAGGAAAGTCAAAAAGATTCTAATAAACACATTAGCAAAAGAAGGGGTTGTTCCTAGTGTAAAGTTGACAGCAGAAAATCCACCAGAGTAGATCTTTATGTGAAACAGTGAGGCATTAGCTTATGAATATGTATGTGTGTGTCTACATGGACACACATACGTGTGCACATTGTTTATGTTTGTGTACATATACACTAATGGATCAGAAGATAGTCCAGTATATATAGAAACTTTCTATATATTAATAAAAAGCATCTAAAATTTTCAAGCAACAAAGTGGAATTTAATAATGATATTGGAAAAAGGATACTGCCTTTAAAAAATTTCATAATCTTCAATTGAATATTAGTTAAAAATGTTAAAAGAACTTGCAAAGGAAAAAAAAAAGACAAAGTAAAAAAAAGAGACTGTTTTTAAATGAAATTCAATATTAATAAAGTAAATATTTTATAACTTTTCCATATAAAGACTAAAAGTACTAATAGGGCAACATAGCACTCCAATGAGATTCAAAATGCAAAGGAAAACCTATTAAATGTTTTTGACTATTATCACTATCTGTAGAGAACAAAACATAAAAGACAAATAACTCAGTTAAAATCCACAAAAATATATGAACAGATTAGTTCAGAGATAAATGAAACCAGCTATTAGCAAATTTAATCTCATATGTAATTATACATATACAAATTATTACATTTAGGTAATGTTTCACATATAATATTTGCAAATTTCTGTATGTTTAACAATGTGTCATTGTTGACAGCCTATAGAAAAACAAAACACTGATAATTAAAATAAGGCATATAATCAAAGTGCATTACTCTGTAGGAATTTAAAAGATACAGCATTAAAGATAACTCTAAGTTTTGAAAATCAAATGAAATTGATAATTTATTGTTAATGAGCACAGCAAAATAGAAAATATTTTCTATAGCTTTGCTTTAAGAAAGAGTGTGTGTGTGTGTGTGTGTGTGTGTGTGTGTGTGTGTGTGTGTAAGTAATTAGTTTCTTAGGGCTGCTGTAACATTCCTCTAAAAAAGTGGCTTAAAATAGAAATTTATTAATTTTTTTCATATTCTGGAGGCCAGAAGTTCAAAATTTAATTGTTGGCAGGGCTAGTCTCCTTTCAAAATCCCTAAGTAAGAATGATTTCTTGCTTCTTCCACCTTCAGGTAGCCCCTGGCATTTCCTGGCCTGTGGTAGTATAACTCCAATCTCTGTCTGTCTCTTCACATGGATCTTCAGATAGCTTTCTTCCCTGTGTTTCTGTGTCTCAAATATCCCTCTCCTTTCTTATAAGAAGATAACAGTAATAAGAATAAAGTCCTATCCAAAATGCACTATGCTCTTATAATGAGATCTTTATATTAAAGATCTTATGTCTACATAAGATCATATTCACAGATACCAGGTGTTAGGACTTGGACATATTGGTGAATACAACTCAACTATATATATGCATTCTCCAAGTAAAAAACAAAATGACAGTTTTTATCTATCATCTATCTATCTATCTATCTATCTATCTATCTATCTATCATCTATTAGTCATCCATTCATCCATTCATCCATCCATCCATCTAAAAAATCACTTGAAGTGTAAAGAAGACATTAAAATCAGATATTTTGGGGAGTAGGTTTTTTTTTTTAATTGTACTTCAGGTTCTGGGGTACATGTGCAGATCATGTAGGACTGTTGCATAGGTACATACATGGCAAGGTGGTTTGCTGCCTTCCTCCCCCTCATCACCTATATCTGGTATTTCTCCCCCACATTATCCCTCCCCACCCTACCCACCCCTGCTGTCTGCAGTGTGTGATGCTCCCCCTCCCTGTGTCCACTCTTGTGTCAGTTTGCTGAGATAATGATTTCCAGATTCATCCATGTCCCTGTGAAGGGCAGGAACTCATCGTTTTTTATGGCTGCATAGGATTCCATGGTGTGTATGTGCCACATTTTCTTATCCAGTCTATTGTTAATGGACATTTGGATTGGTTCCAGGTCTTTGTTATTATACACAGTGCTGCAATGAACATACGTGTGTCTGTGTCTTTATAATAAACGATTTATAATTCTTCAGGCATATACCCAGTAATGGGATTGATGGGCCAAATGGTATTTCTATTTCTAGGTCCTTGAGGAATTGCCACACTGTCTTCCACAATGGTTGCACTAATTTGCACTCCCACCAACAGTGTAAAAGTGTTCCTATTTCTCCACATCCTCTCCAGCATCTGTTGTCTCCAGATTTTTTAATAGCTGCCATTCTAACTGGTGTGAGATGATATCTCAATGTGGTTTTGATTTGCATTTCTCTAATGACCAGTGATGATGAGCATTTTTTCATGTTTGTTGGCCTCATCGATGTCTTCTTTTATAGAGTGTCTGTTCATAGCCTTTGCTCACTTTTGGATAGGCTTGTTTGTTTTTTTCTTGTAAATCTGTTTTAGTTCTTTGTAGATTCTGGATATTAGCTCTTTGTGAGATGGGTAGATTGCAAAAACTTTTTCCCATTCTGTTGGTTGCTGGTTCACTCTCACGGTTGTTTCCTTTGCTTAACAGAAGCTCTGGAGATTAATTAGATCCCATTTGTCTATTTTGGTTTTTGTTGTCATTGCTTTTGGTGTTTTAGCCATGAAGTCCTTGCCTATGCCTATGTCCTGAACAGTTTTGCCTAGGTTTTCTTCTGGGGTTTTTATGGTGTTAGGTCTTTTGTTTAGATCTTTAATCCATCTGGAGCTAATTTTAGTGTAAGGTGTCAGGAAGGGGTCCAGTTTCTGCTTTCTGCACATTGCTCGCCAGTTTTCCCAACACCATTTATTAAACAGGGAATCCTTTCCCCATTGCTTTTCTCAGGTTTGTCAAAGATCAGATGACTGTAGATGTGTGATGTTGCTTCTGAGGCCTCTGTTCTGTTCCAGTGGTCTATGTCTCTGTTTTGGTACCAGTACCATGCTGTTTTGATTACTGTGGCCTTGTAATATAGTTTGAAGTCAGGCAGCATGATGCCTCCAGCTTTGTTCTTTCTGCTTAGGATTGTTTTGGCTATGCAGGCTCTCTTTTGGTTCCATATGAAGTTTGAAGTGGTTTTTCCAGTTCTGTGAAGAAGGTCATTGGAAGCTTGATGGGTATAGCATTGAATCTATAAATTAATTTGGGCAGTATGCCCATTTTCACGATGTTGATTCTTTCCAACCATGAGCAAGGAATGTTTTTCCATCTGTTTGTGCCCTCTCTTGTTTCACTGAGCAGTGGTTTGTAGTTCTCCTTGAAGAGGTCCTCTACATCCTTTGTTAGTTGTATTCCTAGGTATTTTATTCTCTTTGTAGCAATTGTGAATGGGAGTTCAATTTTGATTTGGCTCTCTGTTTGTCTGTTATTGGTGTATAGAAATGCTTGTATGTTCTGCCCACTGATTTTGGATCCTGAGACTTTGCTGAAGTTGCTTATCAGTTTCAGGAGATTTTGGGCTGAGACAATGGGGTCTTATAAATATGCAATCATGTCATCTGCAAACAAAGACATTTTGGCTTCCTCTTTTCCTAATTGAATAGTTTTATTTCTTTTTCTTGTCTGATTGCTCTGGCTAGAACTTCCAATACTATATTGAATAGGAGTGGTAAGAGAGGACATCCTTGTCTTGTGCCAGATTTCAATGGGAATGCTTCCAGTTTTTGCCCATTCAGTATGATATTGGCTGTGCATTTGTCATAAATAGATTTTATTATTTTGTGATATATTCCCTTGATACCTAGCTTATTGAGGGTTTTTAGCATAAAGGCTGCTCAATTTTGTCAAAGGCCTTCTCTGCATCTGTTGAGATAGTCATGTGGTTTTTGTCTTTGGTTCTGTTTATGTGATGGATTACGTTTATAGACTTGTGTATGTTGAACCGTCCTTGCATACCCAGGATGAAGTCTACTTGATCATGATGAATAAGCTTTTAGATTTGCTGTTGCATTCTGTTTGCCAGTATTTTATTGAAGATTTTTGCATAGATGTTCATCATGGGTATTGGCCAGAAGTTTTCTTTATTAGTTGCATCTCTGACTGGTTTTGGTATTAGGGTTGTGTTGGTCTCATAAAATTAGTTGGGGGAGGACTCCATCTTTTTGTATTGTTTGGAATAGTTTCAGAAGGTATGGTACCAGCTCCTCTTTGTACATCTGGTAGAATTAAGCTGTAAACTCATCTGGACCTGGGCTTTTTTTATTTGGTAGGCTATCAATTGCTGCCTCAATTTCACCCCTTGTTATTGGTCTATTCAGGGTTTCAACTTCTTCCTGGTTTAGTCTTGGGAGAGTGCAACTGTCCAGGAATTTATCCATTTCTTCCAGATTTACTGATTTGTGTGCATAGAGTTGTTTGTAGTTATTTCTGATGGTAGTTTGTATTTCTGTGGAATCGGTGGTGATGTCCCCTTTATGGTTTTTTTTTTTTTTTGACTGGTGTACAGACAAATATGATTTTTTATTGCATCTATTTGATTCTTCTCTCTTTTCTTTTTTATTAGTCTGGCTAGCTGTCTATTTATTTTGTTGATCTTTTTAAAAAACCAGCTCCTGGATTTGTTGATTTTTGAAGGGTTTTTTGTGTCTGTATCTCCTTCAGTTCTGCTCTGATCTTAGTTATTTCTTGTCTTCTGCTAGCTTTTGAGTTTTCTTGATCTTGCTCCTCTTAACTCTTTCAATTTTGATGATAGGGTGTCGATTTTAGACCTTTCCTTGCTCTTCATGTGGGCATTTATTGCTATGAATTTCCCTGTAGACACTGTTTTAAATGTGTCCCAGATATTCTGGTATGTTGCGTCTTCATTCTCGTTAGTTTCGAAGAAGATCTTTGTTTCTGCCTTCATTTCATTGTTTATCAAGTTGACATTCAGGAGCCAGTTGCTCATTGTCCATGAAGTTGTGCAGTTTTGAGTTTGTTTCTTAATCCTGAGTTCTAATTTGATTGCACTGTGGTCTGAGAGACTGTTTGTTACGATTTCCGTTCTTTTGCATTTGCTGAGTAGTGATTTACTTCCAATTATGTGGTCGATTATAGAGTAAGTGTGATGTGGTCCTTGAGAAGAATGTATATTCTGTGGATGTGGGGTTAAGAGTTCTGTAAATGTCTATTAAGTTCGCTTGGTTGAGATCTGTGTTCGAGTGCTGGATTTCCTTGTTGATTTTCTGTCTCACTGATCTGTCTAATATTGACAGTGGAATGTTAAAATCTCCCACTATTATTGTGCAGGAGTCTAAGTCTCTTTAAGGATTGCTTTATGTATCTAGGTGCTCCTGTATTTGGTGTATATATATTTAGGATACTTAGTTCTTCTTGTTGTATTGATCCTTTTACTATTATGTAATACCCTTGTCTCTTTTGATTTTTGTTGGTTTAAAGTCCATTTTATCAGAGACTAGGGGTTACCACACCTACTTTTTTTTTCGCCCTCCATTTTCTTGGTAGAGATTCTTCCATCCCTTTATTTTGAGTCTATGTGTGTCTTTGCACATGAGATGGGTCTCCTGAATACAGCACACTGATGGTTCTTGGCTTTTTATCCAATTTGCCAGTCTGTGTCTTTTGATTGGGGCATTTAGTCCATTTACATTTAATGTTAATATTGTTATGTGTGAATTTGATCCTGTCATTTTATTACTGGTTGGTTGCTTTGCCCTTTGGTTGGTGTAATTTCTTCATTGCATCATTGGTCTTTACTATTTGGTTCTTTTTTGCAGTGGCTGGTACTGGTTTTTCCTTTCTGTGTTTAATGCTTCCCTCAGGAACTCTTGTAGGGCAGGTCTGGTAGTGACAAAATCTCTCAGCAATTGCTTCTCTGTAAAGGATTTTATTTCTCCATCACTTATGAAGCTTAGTTTGGCTGTATGTGAAATTCTGGGTTGAAAGTTCTTTTCTTTAAGGATGTTGAATATTGAACCCCATTATCTTCTAGCTTGAAGGGTTTCTGCTGAAAGACCCCCTCTGTGAGTCTGCTGTGATTCCCTTTGTAGGTGACCCAACCTTTCTTTCTGCCTGCCCTTAGTATTTTTTTCTTCGTTTCAACCCTGGTCAATCTGATGATTATGTGCCTTGGGGTTGCTCTTCTAGAGGAGTATCATTGTGGTCTTCCCCTGTATTTCCTGTATTTGAATGTTGGCCTGCCTTGCAAGATTGGGGTGTTCTCCTGGATAATATCCTGAAGAGTGTTTTCCAGCTTGGATTCATTCTCCCCATCATCTTCCAGTACACACCAATCAAGCATACATTGGGTCTTTTCACATAATGCCATATTTCTGGAAGGCTTTCTTCATTTCTTTTCTCTCTTTGTTCTCTTTTCTTGCCTTCTTGTTTTGTTTCATTGAGTTGATCTTCAATCTCTGAGATCCTTTCTTCTGCTTGATCTATTTGGCTATTGAAACTTGTGTATGCTACATGAAGTTCTTGTGCTGTGTTTTTCAGCTCCATCAAGTCATTTATGTTCTTCTCTAAGCTGATTATCCTAGTTAGCATTTTGTCTAACCTTTTTTCAAGGTTCTTAGTTTCTTTGCATTGGGTTAGGACATGTTCCTTTAACTCAGAGAAGTTTGTTATTATGCACTTTCTAAAGCCTGTTTCTGTCAATTCATCAGACTCATTCTCCATCCAGCTTTGTTCCCTTGCTGGTGAGGAGGTGTGATCTTGTGGTGGGGGAAAGGTGTTCTGCTTTTTGATGGTTTCATTCTTCTTGCACTGTTTTTCTTCTCATCTTGTTGGATTTATATAATTTTGATCTCAGGTAGCTGCTTGGGGGAGGTGGTCTTTTCTTTGTCTGCCTGCAGAGGCACTGCTGGGCTGCCACAGGTTTAGTGGAGCTGCTGCGTCTTTTATTTACTCAGGAAAACTGGGCCGGCTTCTGCAATGGTGGCTGCCCTTCCCTGTGCCGAGCTCAACCATTCCTAGTCGCTCTCTAGGTGCAAAACTCTGGTTGGAGAGTCTTTTTTTAGTCTGCTGGGCTTTGTGTATGGCAGGGGACCGTCCTGCCATATGGGTTGTTTCCCCTGTTTTCAATTCCCCTGCCCACTCAGGGGAGGGGGAGATCCATCCAGCTGGCTTTCTGGCTTTCATTTCAGCCAGTGCTTCCACCTATATTTATGCTGACTGCCCCGGCTCCCACCAAAGTCACTGTTCTGTCCTATTCAGGGAGCTCACTCAGGCTTTTCAGCCTGGCAAAGATCTCCTGTTCTGTGGGTTGTAGAGGGCTTGGGTGGAGTGCTCCATCCAAATTGAAGTCCCAGAAGGGGAGATCCTTTGGTCCTCTGGACAGTTGCATGCACCTCCTGGTGGGGCACTGCCCTGCCTTGCCTCAACTTGCCCTATTTGGTTTATACCCACTGTCCAACCAGACCCACAAAATGAACCTGGTACCTCTTTTGGAATTGTGGAGACCACTTGGCTTCTGCATCTCTCTCACTGAGAGCTGCTTTCCGGAGCTGCCTCTTATTTGGCCATCTTGGGATCCCACTGGGAGAAGGTTTTAGAAATGAAATAAAGAGACAAGACTAGAAAAAAATCTACTTGCAGTATAATTTCTTAGATGAATTTTAATCTAAACCCTGTAAATTCTTTTTATATTCAAATACAAAATTAACTATAAAACAAGTGATAATTAAAATTTAAGGTAAACTAAACTAAATGATGCTAACTCTACATTAAATTGGTTTTACAATGATAATGAAGAGTAATTTTAAGTAGTTTTATAATACAGAATTTTAACTACATGCCCAATGTGACATAAATTTAATGTGCTCCAAGTTCCTTGGAGAAATGATGAATCTATATTTGCGGCAGAAATATGTAGATGAATACATGTATATCTTGTGCCAGTAAGGAAAACTAATGTGCACTTGTCAACATAATAAAAGAAGCAAGCTTAAATGTCTCAAAGGTCAAATTAGGGAAAATTTTGTAATGAAAATAAAGTAAGCATTTGAAATACATCAAATGTACACAAATCCATGAATCTGCAATGATACTATAAAAGGAGGAAGAAAAATTGAAAATCTCACCTTCCAATATTGGAAGTAGACTTTACAACAACTCCCTAATACTGCAAAGTAGTGGGGAGGTAATCTTGAGTTTCTAAGAATTCTACAACATGGTGACCAAATAACCCCAGATAATGAATGAAAGGTATTATTTACCAGAGGTATTACAGATAATAAATATAGAAAGATAATAATGTTTCAATCATAATTTTACTATAACTTTTGTGACAGTAAAGCAGAGTTTAAAATAAATTAATAAAATTATGTTGTTACATAATTTTTATTAAATACCTCCAAATACATTTTCAAATTTCTTTTCCACCTAGTCTCAAATTTGTAATACTGAAATAATTTGCTAAATATATTCAGTGTCATTTTTTAATCATTCATCTGTCACTCTCAAAGCAATTTAGTCTGGGATAAGGATGTAAGCCAAAACACAAACAAAATACCACTTAACTAATAGAGATAAACAAATGAATCTGAGGTTACCAGAGTATGCATGTTGTTTAATGAACTCAAAGAGAAGGAAAGTTTAAAATTTAATAGGGTTATGTGTATCATAATAAAGCTGAACATGAGATCAATATTTCCCAGATTTTGACATAAAATGGAATATATAAATCTATTTTAGTTCTTTGTAGATTCTGGATATCAGCCCTTTGTCAGATGGGTAGACTGCAAAAATTTTTTCCCATTCTGTTGGTTGCCGATTCACTCTAATGACTGTTTCTTTTGCTGTGCAGAAGCTGTGGAGTTTGATTAGGTCCCATTTGTCTATTTTGGCTTTTGTTTCCAATACTTTTGGTGTTTTGGTCATGAAGTCCTTGCCTACACCTATGTCCTGAATGGTTTTGCCAAGATTTTCTACTAAGGTTTTTATGGTGTTAGGTCTTATGTTTAAGTCTTTAATCCATCTGGAGTTAATTTTAGTGTAAGGTGTCAGGAAGGGGTCCAGTTTCTGCTTTCTGCACATGGCTAGCCAGTTTTTTCCAACACCATTTATTAAACAGGGACTCCTTTCCACATTGTTTGTTTTTGTCAGGTTTGTCAAAGATTGGATGGTTGTAGATGTGTTGTGTTGCCTCGGAGGCCTCTGTTCTGTTCCATTGGTCTATATCTCTGTTTTGGTACCAGTACCATGCTGTTTTGATTACTGTAGCTTTGTAGTATAGTTTCAAGTCTGGTAGTGTGATGCCTCCAGCTTTGTTCTTTTTGCTTAGAATTGACTTGGCTATGCAGGCTCTCTTTTGGTCCATTCAAAAGTGGGCGAAGGATATGAACAGACACTTTACAAAAGAAGACATACATGAAGCCAACAAACATATGAAAAAATGCTCATCATCACTGGTCATTAGAGAAATGCAAATCAAAACTACTTTGAGATACCATCTCATGCCAGTTAGAATGGCGATCATTAAAAAATCTGGAAACAACAGATGCTGGAGAGGATGTGGAGAAATAGAAACGCTTTTACACTGTTGGTGGGAGTGTAAATTAGTTCAACCATTGTGGACGACAGTGTGGCGATTCCTCAAGGACCTAGAAATAGAAATTCCATTTGACCCAGCAATTTCATTACTGGGTATATATCCAAAGGATTATAAGTCATTCTACTATAAAGACACATGCACACGAATGTTCATTGCAGCACAGTTTACAATAGCAAAGACCTGGAACCAACCCAAATGCCGATCGATGATGGACTGGACAGGGAAAATGTGGCACATATACACCATGGAATATTATGCAGCCATCAAAAACGATGAGTTTGTGTCCTTTGTAGGAACATGGATGAACCTGGAAACCATCATTCTCAGCAAACTGACACAAGAACAGAAAATTAAACACCGCAGGTTCTCACTCGTAGGTGGGTGTTGAACAATGAGAACACATGGACACAGGGAGGGGAGCATCACACACTGGGATCTATTGGGGGGAAATAGGGGAGGGACAGCAGGGGGTGGTGAGTTGGGGAGAGATAGCATGGAGAGAAATGCCAGATATAGGTGATGGGGAGGAAGGCAGCAAATCACACTGCCATGTGTGTACCTATGCAACAATCTTGCATGTTCTTCACATGTACCCCAAAACCTAAAAGGCAATAAAAGAAAGTATACTAAAAGAAAATGGAATATATATATATATATATATATATATGAATAGTACTCCATTTTGTTTAACTAAGAATTGTGCTGGTTAGAAAGCATACCCCATGTCATTTATTTTAGCATAATACATGTAGTCTTAAAACTTATAAAAGTCAAACAAAAGCTAAAAACACTTTTTGTGATACTTAGGAAAACCTTCTTGCAACCTTAGAATCCCATAAAGATAAAAGTTTAAATTTTTATAGGAATTCTCAGAGTAGAATGAATGTAATAGAAGATTAATGAATTTTTATGCCTTTTCCTGGATGAGCAACAATGGTTAAAAAGGGTGAAAATTATTTTATTTTAAGAGGATATTGGTTTAAATCGTAAATATGCTTTGGGACATTTTCTATGTTAGAATATATAACCAAAATGATCACAGAGTAAATCTCTTAATATGTTTAATAGGCCACATGTTAACTTTTACATTACAACTACCTAATTATGTTTGCAATTCATGATAAAATGTCTTTTTCTTTAAATTCAATCTTTATGTAATACCAATCCCATTTTTTCATAAATTACATATATTTGAATATCTTATTAAATATGCAGACAACAAAAATTGATAACATTTCTTATGAATTTTTATGAGGGGTTCTGTGTCAATAATTAAGCAATGCCTAAAGCTACTGTACTGCCAAAAATGATGGCAGTAGAATCCAAGTAAAAACTATGGTAAATAAAATACTGGCATAAATAATGTTTGAATTTTTAAGTGAAAATATCATTGAAATATATTTAATTTTAAACAGTTGTGTCTTGTTATGATAGTAAGTCACTGATATAAAATTAACCTTGTGAATAGTTTTTTTCTTAAGTAATTATTTTAAAAGAAAATATTAGCTTTATTTACCAGTCTGGTATACAAACGAACGACAAAGTCACACATGAAACTTCATAATAAAACTAAGTGGCCAAAAGCATCTGGTGCAGAATTTCTCCCCACAACTCCACCAGGTGCTAACAGATGATATATAATTATTTCAAGATATTTAATGCATCTGCCATTTCATGTTAATGCAATTAAAGGTAACAATACATAGCCCAAGCAGATGCCTTTCATAGAATTTGTATAATGGCAAAAGAAAGAAACTTTGGATGCAAATATGACAAATATGTTTTTATTAAGTAAAAAAAAATAATTCTCTCCTAAACTAAAATAACTGCTTGATTCAAAAAAAAAAAAAAAAAAAAGAGGAAAATGAAGTACAACATTCGAATGGATATGAAAACCTATAGAAGGTTCATGGAATATCATTTCTTGTGGTCAAAAACAGGTGAGTTGAGGGTAAAATACAGGCTTCATAAGATTTTAAAAGTTTTATTTTTAAGGCTTAGCATTAATAGCACACTGATAAAAAACTAGAATATAGATTTTCTCTTTTAAAATGACAACATTTTCTTGGATTATTGGTCTGTTTTTGGTAAGAGGTTATGAAGGATTTTTCTTTACCTTCTGAGTAATCTGTTTCAAAGCAAAAGTTTCTATGTCATCAGAATAACTTTGTGGATTTTATGTTAACTTTATCATATCTTTGATTATTTAAGAGAACCAAGTCTTATTTTTAAAAGTGCTAAAGATTTTTGCAATAATATTACCTCATATTTACTTTAATTGTTTTTAATTGTGACTTTGATTAAATAAATAGCAAAGTATTGTTTTGCCACAACACATGATCCTCTGTAGCCAAGTGTTCAAACCTCCTGGCAACTTGAACATTTTGTCTTCCCAAAAATGCCAATAGGCCTTATCCAGAAGAAAAGTAAACTTCCTTGTATCTACATGTCATTCCATGTATATACCATGGAGTACTATACAGCCATACAAAAAGCAAAATCCTGTCCTTTGAAGCAACATGGGTTGCTGGAGGCCTTAATATAGGAACAAAAAACCAAATATTGTATATTCTCACTTCTAGGTGTCAGCTAAACATTGAATACACATGGACATAAAGATGGGGACAATAGTCACTGAGGACTGCTAGAAGGGGAGAGAGAGGGAGGAGGTAATGTTAGCTTTTGAAGCTAGGTATCTATTAAGTTAGACTTCTACCCTACTACAGGGCCCAGGTGATAGAGGCTGTATCTTTCTTGATTACTACGTTTCAAAAGATGGCTCCCAAGTCTTTGAGATAGGCATTCCTGGGATGTGAGCTGGAAAATGTCTTTATGTCTCACAGGAGCAGCAGTAGGAAAGGCCACTGTGGTTAGGCGGTCTTAATTCAGTAAGAGAAGGAGGTCAGAGACCTAGAGGCAGAGAGAAGCCTCTCTATATTGAATCAAGCTTTAAGAAGCATTAAGGTCCTCTTGATCTTGATAAGCCCTCAGCCCTAATTGCCCTCCAGTCCTGTGCTGAGTAACACTAACTGTTCCCATATGAAAGAATAACTGGCCAACCCAGGAAAATTCCCTATTCGGCCTGGACTCTGAATATTGTAACCTATCCATTCAGACATCTTAAAATATTGCAAGAGACTTATTAATTATACCCACACTTAATCATCAACAGACCAAGGCTGTTTAATTACCCAGTGTTAGAGATTTACTGATCTGGAAGTGACATCACTGAGAAACTAATCTTAAAACTCTCTAAACAGGCCCTTATCTCTTCTGTCTTACCACTATGATTGCTGCCAGACTCTAAGGGGCAAACCTTGAATTACATTGAAAAGGCACAAAAGCTACTCTAGACAAGTGGCTGACCCAATTAGACAGCTTCAACTGAAGCTCTGTCAAAGAGTTCCCAGAAGCAGATTGTACTATCAGGTAAACAGGTTTACCAAGAAATTTAGTCATAGTAAGTGACATGAAATGGTCAGCTTCTATCCAAAATGTTGAAACAAAGCTCTCCAGGATTCCCCAACCTACTTGCTGTCCTCACCACATTTATTACTCTGCTTTGCTGCATTATTCTTCTCTATTTCCTCCTGCGTAATTTTGTTACTCATATAACTTCCCTCATTGCAGCTTCTCATTTTTTCATTTCTTTTTTATTTGCATTTCCATTTCAAAAGTTTTCATTGACATCTAGTCAAGCTCACTGATTCTTTCCTAAGCAGCTGTGTTCAGTCAGTTGATGAGACCATTAAGTAAATTCTTCACTTTTTGTTACAGCATTTTACAATTTTAACATTTTTTTGCTTATTTCTTGAGATGTTCTGTTTCTTGCTAACATTGCCCATTTATTCTTACATGTTGACTGCTTTTTCCATGAGAGATTTTAGCCTATATTTGTTTAAAGTTCGAGGCTGATAATTCCAAAATCTCTGCCATATCTGAGTCTTGTTCTGATGCTTGCTCACTAGGTCTTCAAATTTTGTTTGTTTGTCTTTTAGTATGACTTGCAATTTTTGGTTGAAAGCTGGACACGTTTCACTGGGTACAAGAAGCTGAGGGAAAGTGAAAGTTCATGTTTATCTGAATAGAGGTTAGGCTGTGCTTACGATTTTCTGTAGCTGTAGGTTACAGAGGCTAACATCTTCTCTAGTGTCCTTGGTTTTGTTTCCATTTTTGTCTTGGGTGTTCTGCAAACTTCTTAAATAAAGTCTGAGATGTGCAAGTTTTTCTGTCATATAAAGTCTGAGATGTGCAAGTTTTTCTGTCATATTTCCATGCTATTAGTTATATAAGAGGTGAACTAGTATGGTGGTAAGGTGAAGAGGAAGAGAGGTGTCCTATATGTTCTAATATACATAATATATTATGATTAGGTCTTAGGGGAACTCCTTGCCCTGGACTGTGACCATCATAACTACTTCTTAAAGTCCTTCCACCCCCTTAGTTGAGGCAGGAAGCTTAGAATAGGCTGGAGTTGGGTATTCCCCTTCCCCTATATAAGAAGCTATTGCGGGATGTGTTGTAGAGCCCAGGGTAGGTTGAACTCTGCTAAAATGGTAGTAGGTTAGAATCTGGTAAAATAGATTTTCTTGAGGAATACAAATAGAACAGAATGTCTCAGGAATACTTTAAAATGGCTGTTTTCTCCTCTCCCTACTACAAGCATAAGGGAATTTTTCTCCAATATTCATGTGAGAACCTGATAAAGTTATTACAGGTAAAACCTACAAAAATTCAAATGTCCCTTAAGTCTGTAACCCCAGGAATTTCCATTTTTTATTTTCTATTATTTCTTTTATTTCCTTTTTAATTTTAGGTTCAGAGGGTATCTGTCAAGTTTGTTACATGGGTATATTGCATCACACTGAGGTTTGGGGTATGAATGATCCAATAACCCAGGTAGTGAACACAGTACCCAACAGGGAGTTTTCATTATTTGTTTATTTACTTATTTTTTAAATTTTACTTTAAGTTCTGGGATACATGAGCAGAATGTGAAGGTACATAGGTAAACCTGTGCCATGGTGGTTTGCTGCACCTATCAACTTGTCATCTAGGTTTTAAGCCCCCACATGCATTAGGTATTTGTCTAATGCTTTCCCTCTCATGGCCTCCAACTTTTCAACAGGTGCTGTTGTGTGATGTTCCCCTCCCTGTGTCCATGTGTTCTCATTGTTCAACTCCCACTTATAAGTGAGAACATGTTTGGTTTTCTGTTCCTGTGTTAGTTTGCTGAGAATAATGGTTTCCAGCTTCATTGATGCCCCTGCAAAAAACATGAACCCATTCATTTTTATGGCTGCATAGTATTCCATGGTGTATATGTACCACATTTTCTTTGCCTGGTCTATCATTGATGGGCATTTGGGTTGGTTCCAAGTCTTTGTTATTGTAAATAGTGCTGTAATAAATATACATGTGCATGTGTCTTTATAGTAGAATGATTTATAATCCTTTGGGTATATACCCACTAACAGGATTGCTGGGTCAAATGGTATTTCTGGTTTTAGATCTTTAAGGAATCACTACACTGACTTCCACAATGGTTGAACTAATTTACACTCTCACTAACAGTGTAAAAACATTCCTATTTCTCCACATCCTCACCAGCATCTGTTGTTTCCTACTTTTTAATGATCACCATTCTAACTGGCTGGAAGGCTCTCCCAGTAAGGAAACACTGGGGTCAGGGACCCAGGAACCTGAGGTGGCGGTCTGTTCCTTTACAGAGCTCAAATGCTATGCTGGTAGAATATTCTTTGTCAGGATCTGGTGCCCTCTTTAGAGCTGGCAGACTGGAATGTTTAAGTTCACTGACCCGCATCCACAGCTGTCCCCTTCCCCCAGGGGCTCTGTCCTAGGGAGATTGGAGTTTTATCTCTAAACCCCTGACTGGGGCTGCTGCCTTTTCTTTCAGAGATGCCCTTCCCAATGAGAGCAATCTAGACAGGCAGTCTAGCCACAGCCACTTTGCCTGATTGTTGTAAGTTCCACCCAGGTGGAGCTTCCCAGCCTCCTTAGCACTGCTAGGGGAAAACTGCCTACTCAAGCCTCAGTAATGGCGGACACCCCCTCCCCACACCAAACTCAATCCTCCCAGGTTGACTTCAGACTGCTGTGCTGGCAATGAAAATTTCAGGACAGTGGTTCTTAGCTTGATGGGCTCCATGGTAGTGGGACCGCTGAGTGAGACCACTTTGTTCCCCTGGCTTCAGCCCCCTTTCCAGGGGAATGAACAGTTCTGTCTCACTGGGGTTCCAGGCACCACTGGGTATGAAAACAAACAACCCAAAACTTCTGCAACTAGCTCAGTGTCTGCCCAAAGAGTCTCCTAGTTTTGTCCTTGATACCCACGGCCCTGGTGGTGTCAGCACTCAAGGGAATCTCCTGGTCTCCACAGACCAGGAGATTTAAAAAACCATGGGAAAAGCGTAGTATCTAGGCCAGATAGCACAATCCCTCATGGCTTCCCTTCCCAATAGGTAGTTTTTCAACCTTCAGCTTCTTCCCTCTCTCTTTCCCTCTAGTAGCTCCCACTGTCTATTGTTCTCATCTTTAGTGTACTCAAAGTTTAGCTCACACTTAGAAGTGACAATATGAAATATTTGGTTTTCTGTTTCTGTGTTAGCTTGCTTAGGATAAAGGCCAGCTGCATCCATGTTGCTTCAAAGGACAAGATTTTATTCTTTTATGATTGTGTAGTTTCTCCTGATATATATTAACCACATTTTCTTTATACAATTCACCATTGATGAGAATCTGGGTCTACTCCTTGACTTTGCGCTTGTGAATAGTGCTGCAATGAACACATAGGTGCATGTGTCTTTTTGTTAAAACAAATTTTATTCCTTTGGATATATATTCAGTAATTGGTTTAATGGGTCAAATGGTAGTTCTATTTTAATTTCTTTGAGAATTCTCCAACTGCCTAAAAGAGTGTCTTAAGTAATTTATATTCACATAAACAGTGTATCAGCATTCCCCTCTCTACAATCTTGCCAGTATATTTTGTTTTATTTTTTAATAATAGCCATTCTGATCTGTGTGAGATGATATCTCATTGTAGCTTTGATTCACATTTCTCTAATGATCAGTGATATTGAACATTTTTAATGCATTTTTTGGCCATGTGTATGTTTTCTTTTGAGAAGTATCTGTTCATATCCTTTACCCACATTTTTTAATAGGGTTATTTGTTTCTTGCCTTCTGAATTCAGCTCCTTATAGACTCTGGATATTAGGCCTTTGTTGGATTCATAGTTTGTGAATAACTCATTCTGTTCTATAGGTTATCTGTTTACTTTATTGATAGTTTATTTGGCTGTGCAGATGATCTTTAATATAATTAGATCCTACTTGTCAATTTTTGTTTTTGTTGAATTTCCTTTGAGGACTTAGTCATAAATTCTTTCTTAAGGCCCATGTCCAGAATGGTGTTCCCCAAGTTTTCTTCTAGGATTTTTATAGTTCTAGATCTTACATTTAAGCCTTTAATCTATCTTGGTTAACTTTGAGTATGGTGAAAAGTAGGAGTTTAGTTTCCTTCTTCTGCATATGGCTAGCCAGTTATCCCACAACCACTTAGTGAATAGGGGGTCATTTACTCCTTGCTTGTTTTTATTGACTTTGTCAAAGACCAGATGGTGGTAGGTGTGTTGCTTTATTTCTGGGTTCTCTATGGTGTTCAATTTGTCTATGTGTCTGTTTTTGTACAATTACTGTGCTGTTTTGGTTACCCTAACCTTGTAGTGTAATTTGATGCCTCTAGCTTTGTTCATTAGAATCCCCACTTTTACCACTCTTATTCAACATAGTACTGAAGTCCTAGCCAGAACAATTGGGCAAGAGAAAGAAATAAAAGGCACCAAAATAAGAAAATAAATAGTCAAACTCTCTTCACTGCGTAGATGATTTTGTTCCTGAGATATCCTAAAGATTCTGCCAAAAGGTTCCTAGAACTGATAAATTAATTGAATAATATTTCAGGATACAAAATCAATGTGCAAAAATCAGAAGCATTTCTATATACCAATATCTTTAACCTGAGAGCTAAATCAAGAACATAGTACCATTTACCATAGGTATATGCGCGCACGCGCACACACACACACACACACACACACACACACACACACACACACAAATCTAGGAATACATTTAAGCAAGAAGGCAAAATATCTCTATAAGGAAAAGTAAACAAATAAACAAAAAACACTGCTAAAAGAAATTATGGATGACAAAATCAAATGGAAAAACATTCCATGCTCATGGATAGAAAGAATCAATATCATTAAAATGGCCATACTGCCCAAGGCAAAGCTAAGTATTCCTATCAAACTACGAATGTCATTTTTCACAGAAACAGAAAATTAAAAATTTTCATATGGAATCAAAAATGTGCCTGAAAAGCCAAAGCAATCTTAACCAAAAAGAATAAATCCATGATATTTTAATTCTCAAATTGCCAAAATTCAGCCTCCTGAAATACACCAATTACAGTTTAGGTTGGTATCCATCTCAAGAAGGTTTCTGTTTATGGATTCTGCTCTAGTAAGTTGTGATTCTCTGTATCAGCCTGTTTTTCCAACTTGAAGGGCAGCAATTTGGCCTGTAACCTCAATTTTCCGATGGATCAGAAAGCATTGTCCATTTTAAGTGTGTTGAGCTTTTTCATGTTGTAGTGACAGAATAACTTCCAATCTCCCTACATGCCAACCAAAAACTGAAAAATGAACTGTGCTTTGTATTATATTTCTTCCTAATCCAAGTTGTTTCCCCCCTTACTAATTACTTTGTATGTATAAGAAACCCAGACTCTATATAGTTCCTTCACCCAACACATAGCACAATCTCATGGCACATCTTTTGATTGGTTCCATTTTCCCTTTCTTTTTGGAACCTCTAGTTTCCCCCAAAATTTCTGTAATTGTGTCAGAGATAAGATCTTCCTTTGGGAGACCTCATGGCCTTTCTTTGTAAACTTTAACAGAATCCTCCACAATCTCTATACTTTTCAAAAAGGGCTTACATATATACCAAACACAAAAATTTTTGGGACAGTCATTTCCATGAAGCCTGAATAGCCTCCAATAAAACATATTCACTTGTAGCAGCTCTTCCTGCTCTGGGCTGGGTTCTATTGCCTCGCTACTCTTACTATATTTTAACAAGTCTTTAACCAGACTGCCTTCTTTATTTTTTCAGACTTAACTACTGATTTAGCTCTGATTTAAATTTTTCTGGGTGTAGACTATTGAAAATGTCTATAAAAACATGTAATAGTTAAAAGCTTAGTCACATAATTTCAGCCCCAGCAGGATGCAGTTATTTTTCTTTCTTGCCCAGTTCTCAGGAAACCTGAAAGCAATAGACTAAAAGGAGATAGGGTAGAATAAGCCAAAAAACTTGAACCACATGTTACATAAAAATATCATCATGCCAATAAGCTGTTGGTGTACGGTCCATTCAGGAATTTGCTGAAACTTCTGCATGTGTCATCTCTGCTACAGAAAACAACCAGGAGTGTGAATGACCTTACCGAAACCACCAATCATCACCAGAGAACTATAGAAACTCTGTTGACAGATTCTGTACAATGTCATGTCTGGCACTGGAAAAGATTCTTGCTTCCTTAAGAAGTACTTTTGTAGCGGTTAGAAACAAGGGATGATCAGGCTGGGTGCGGTGGCTCATGCCTGTAATCCCAGCACTTTGGGAGGCTCAGGTGGGTGGAACATGAGATCAGGAGTTAGAGACTAGCCTAACCAGTATGGTGAAACCCCATCTCTACTAACAATTCAAAAATTAGCCAGGTGTGGTGGCACGCACCTATAGTCCCAGCTACTCAGGGGGCTGAGGCAGAAGAATCACTTGAACCAGGAAGTGGAGGTGGCAGTGAGCTGAGATCATGCCACCCCACTCCAGCCTGGGTGACAGAGGGAGTCTGTCTCAAAAAAAAAAAAAAAAAAGCAAGATGATCGTATGTCCCTTGAAACCTCTCTGGTGTATATGCCATCACCAGAACAATTCAACTGAAACCTGGTAAATGCATCAAACTGCCACTGCTGCCCTCATCCCAGCATGTAAAGATGTTTTTCACCTGGTCCTCTAAATCTCAAATCCTGGTTTTACCCTCCCTCCATCAATCTTTAATTATTATTATTTTATTTCTCATTAAATGATTGATCTTTTAGACCTTCCAAAAGCTGCCATTTCAACAACATGCTCAGCAGACAGTATAGTAGTTAGTGTTTCCGGGTCAAAAAGTACGTGAAGAACAGTCACCACTGTAAAAAACTTAGACCAACTGCAATCTCACAATGACTTTTATTCCATCTTAAAGAGCAGACTTTATTTATCTTGAGCTAGAGGGGAACTGACCAGATGTTCACAATTACACATTTTTTATCCCTTGCTCTGTCTCTACCAAAGGCTAGTCAGGCTTCTTTCCTTCCTAACATTCTACTGGCTTCCAACTCTGAACAATCCCTTAAATGGGGAACATGCCACTGATCATGTTATCCTGAAAATTTAATGACCACAGTGAGACACTTTATCTGTCAGACTTCACTAGTCATTTCCTCTTGCTTGTCCAGCTTTTCCTTAAGGTTTCTGCTAAAATGTTTACTTATTCCTCCCTACCCTATAAAAGGAAAGCTTTCTCTGTTTAATTATGAGAGTCTTGTAGATTTCAGAGATTAGAACATTCTACTTATTGCACTAGTCTTTGTAATTAAAATTTTTCCATATCTAGTTTACATTTGTTTTTATCTGACACAAGTTGAAGTCTACTTTTTTAAAATATAAATAGGTATTAAGAGAGAATCACTATAAAAATGTGAAAAACCACACACTTCTTAAATTATTCTGCTAAAACATAGCCTCTGTAGGAATAGGATTGCAAAGCTGTGTACAAAACAAACAAAACTTTTCTGGAATGACTTTTAATGAATATCAGACACACTTTTCTTTGCTCAATAATGTAAAAATACTTTGTGCAGATGTATTTCTTCATTGCATGTTCTACTTCCCCACGTTAAAACACAGATCTCATATTACCTTAGCACTAAGGCACAGTCAGCTTCAATCAACCTCAACCAAATGATACTTAAATCATGAAGAAACAACACTAAAAAGCAGCTGTTCTGAGAATCCTTTCTTGATAATATTATTTGCCTTTAGGGGTACAATTTGGTAGGATCCTAAGAGTCACCAGAGCTTGCAGACTCTTCATGCTGCAGCATTAGCTCTAAGTGGTGATGACAAAGGCATTTTGGCTGGAAAAAATCCTTTCTTGGTTTGGGCAGATGGTATTCTTAGCTTTTCAGCCTGCAGTAATTTATCCTGGAAATTTTATAAACTAAAATCATTTTTTAAATGTATTTTCTGCCAAAGTCAGGCAAAGGATAGTTTGCTAATTGCAGTTAGGAATCCTGAGTCCACAGAGTTAAAGCTCTGTAGCACATGGATGGGAAAAATAAATAAGATGATCTTCAAAACTATAGCTAAATAAGATTTATTAAGAACTAGTAAAATTTCAATGGCTGGGACAGAATAAAAGTTTAAATTGAGAAAATAGGAAACCTCAAAGAGAAAAGACCAAGGACACATCCTTATGCCAGTGGGTAAAGGTGGTGAATATTGATCAGAAAAATGACAAAGTATTCTGAATTGAAAAATAAACAGTAGAAAATAGATATACATACATACATATATATATATATATACACACACACACATATATATATGTATATATTTTAAGAGGTGTACAAAGAACAGATGGGAGCAAATAGGAAAGGACCATCGTTCTGCTTCTATGTCAGATTGGCAGTAAATTACCGCTTTCTGATTTCATTTAAATCTGTTTTGCTTATGGTAGTAGCAGCTCTATGTAGATAATTAAAAATATTTAAAATGGTTTGGTTACTTTACTTTGAAAAAATAACCCAAAGTGGTTCAGAAAAATATCATATAAATGAATATAACCTCATTAAAATGTGTTAGCTCATTATATGGGCAAAGTGAGGACAGGTTGTGCCAGAGTGGGAGAAAAAAAAAAAGTTTTATGTTTGCATTTTTAAATAAATAAAAAAAAACAGAAAATTATTCCTAACCGTTATATAATAGCCTAATGACATTATTTTACATTTTTTCTCCTATCCTTTTTTTTCTTGACTTATTTTATGTACTAACATTCCCTTAGGCTATTTATGCTAATCTTAAGAGCACTAATTATTCAAAATTCTTATCTGACAAAAGCACGCTCACATACTATTTGTCTTTAGGCTTAGCAACATTTTAATGGTGATAAACAGAAATACTTCCAAGAGTAATTGACTGCCATTTTCTAAGTATGTTTTATTCCATTACTTGTCTGAAAAGATTTTTACTCATGCGTAAAAAATATTCCAAAAACAAGAGACATATTTTAAATTATTTTATTGTCTTCTGTCAAACGTTTGGTTTTTGCTTAAATGTACACACTTGAATTTTTTGGTGTCTAAACAAAGGCTTTGTTTCTTAGTAGTTGTAGAGGTGATTAACACATTTTAAAAATATTCACAGAGAAGGATTATAATAGTGAAGTTTATTTAAAAATTTCACTTCATTTTATAAAATTTTATAATGCTCATTTTCCATGGCAGGTATAATGATTTTTTAAAAAGCTAAGTAATTCAACATTAATTTCAGGTGTTTGAAAACATACCTTTCTTAGGATAGTAAATGAAATAAATTGAAGAATGGTTTATTTAATAATATAATAATGTTTGTGGCCCTTTAAATTAAAATAATGGGTTTTCGGTATTTTTTCCATAAAACTAAGTTTAGTTGGATAAATTTTTCCTACCAATTTCCATTTTGGATTGAAACAAACTTTAAGTAAGTGAATAGATTTTGCAGATATTTACTTGAAGGTTAGTTACAAAAATAATTTTTGGAGGCAAGGTGTCAGAGCCCTGATGGTGGGGAGTTGTTGGCTTGTGGATGGTAAAAGAATTTACCAACAACAGTAAGGTTTGTAAAAGAAACTTTTATTAGATAGAAAGAACACTGCAGCAGAGTGTAGCAGGTGCTTCAGCAAGAGGGGACTGAGCACGCTACAGTGGATTTTTTTTCTTAGGAGTTTAAGGTAACTTGGACAGTATGAGTCATGTGGGTCATGATAAATGACTACCTTTGTAGATATTTTGGTGCCTTGGTATCATGATTATATTTGTAGACATTTTGGTGCCTTGATGACAGCAAGTGTTGCACAATGAGTTTTGACAAGTACGCATTCTGGAGACATAGAAATTCTAGTTGTAAGTTTTTGGGAAAGAAGCCTAGTAGCAGATGCCAGCTTTAGATAATAGGGAAGTCAAATTACTTCTGAATTACTCAGATAAGAAATTTTGCCTCTGGATGGTCTGCTTGGTGGACACCAGGTGATATTGGCTCTCCTCAGTTCTCTATTCTGTTCCATTGGTCTATGTGTTACCAGGGAAAGCAGATGTCTCAATTCTTATCTAACTTTGTAAGAAAGATTTCAATGAACAAGAGAGTGTAAGGATAGCAAATAATTTCATTGGAAAGGAATATAGTGTAAGGAGCTTATTGTAGAAAAATAGGTACACCTCAAGGGAGGAGTGGGCTGATCCAGCCAGAAAACCATACTGAGGGTCTTGTGTGGAGAGATTTTATCATGTTGGACTTCTTCAAATTTCCACCTCTGTCTCATGTCTCTGCCTCTTTCCTTTGTTTAGTTTTCTTGCACCTGCCTAGTTCCCTCCTCATGCTTGTGGGACCTTCTGTTACTATTTGTTGGTGCACATGTGTGGCTCAGTGTTGGAATACAAATCCTACCCAGTGGCTGCATTTCTCATTACTGCCAATCTATGAAGGTCATATAGCAGTTAAGTATGTACTCAGTATCCGTGTGTATCTCCTTGGAACTTTTGTCTCTGCCCTAATTTGTACTTTGGTGCCAGAATCTTTTCTTTTTGTTAAGGTCTTACTTGTTTTCCCTCTTATCAGTTATAGAGATCTGCTGACCATATTGTACCTATAGTTTAAAAGAATGTACTGTACATTAAAAATTTTAAGGTTATATCTCATGTTAAGTGCTCTTATGGCAATAATGTAAAAAATGGAAAAGAAGTGGACATTTCTTGGAGTCAATTTTTGTTTGTTTGTTTGTTCTTTGAGACAGAATCTCACTTGCTTCATTTTTTGAGGCTGAGTCTTACTCACCCAGGCTGGAATGCAGTGGCTCAATCTCTGCTCACTGCAGATTTAACCTCCTGAGTCCAAGTGATCTTCCTGCCTCAAAGTGATGAAAGAAAATGATGAACTCAGGGATTCTGTCTCCCTGCTTCAGAAGCACATACTGAGCCTCACATCTTCTAAGATTGCCCTGAATGAGAGTCTTATTTCCTATAGAGAAAGAGTTGAAATTGTGTCAAGTCAGACACAAACTCTTATCATGAGTGGCTGACCTGCAATGAAAGGTACATGCACAGCTTTGCCAGGTGTGTACTGTTAAAGTGTGGGCATTGATTGGAAAAGAATGGGACCCTGCAACTTGGAAAGGGGATGTGTGGGAGGACCCTGATGAAACTGGGAACACTGAATTTATAAACTCTGATGAACACTTTTTGCCAGAAGGAACTGCTTCGCCATCCCCCAGTAGTGCCAATATCCCCTCCCTGACCCATGCTGCCATCAGCCTTTCCACCTTTGTCTGAGGAAATAAACCTTGTGCTGCTTGAGGCAACAGTGATGGCCTCCCCCTCCTCATGAGGCAGTTGCCAGCAAAATAATGTCGATTCTCCTCAAGAGCCACTCCAACACCCCCTGTTTGATTCTAGATCTATAACTAAAGTGCTGGTGGATGCCATAGAGGTGAAGTTGAGAGTGTGACCCATGAGGAAGTGTGTTACACTCAAAAAGAAGTGCTTGAGTTCTATAACTTATATAAACAGAAATATGGAGAAGAGGCATGGGGATGGATACTAAGGGTAAGGAATAATTGTGAAAGAAACATAGAGTTGGGTAAGGCTGAATTTATTGATTTGGGCCCACTAAATAGGGCCTCTGCATTTGATATTGCAGCTCAGGGAGTTAAGCAAGGTTCTAATAGTTTATTTGCTTGGTTAGCTGAAATATGGATTAAAATATGGCTGACTGTGAGTGAGCTGGAAATGCCTGATCTCTCTTGGTTTAATGTAGAGGAAGGGATCCAAAGGCTTAGGGAGATTGGCATGATGGAGTGGATTGGCCACTTTAGACCTACTTATCCCAGCTGGGAGGGTTTAGAAGATATTCTCTTGACCAATGCCTTATGCAATAGATTTGTGAGGGCAGCACCTGCATCTCTGAAGAGTCCTGTAATTGCTGTCCTTTGTATGTCAGTATCTAACAGTGGAAACTGCAGTCATTTAACTACAGAATTTAAACACAATGTGAATAATTGGAACTCAAGGTGGTAGGATTCAACCATCACAGGCAAAGGGGATGTAGCTACCATAATGGACAGCAGTGACAAAGCAGCAATCAAAATAGTTTGGTTTATATAGAGCTCTGGCATTGGCTAATTCATAGTGTTTCCAAAAGTGAAATTGATAGGAAGCCTACTGCATTCCTACTTAATTTATATAAGGAGAAATCTTCTAGGTTGAATGGATGAAAGACTAATTTGAATTATAAAACCAAAGAATCGCAGTCCCTCAATCAATTTCTAGACTGGAGCGAGTTTACAGACGCAGAACTCCTTGAATAAAGGGGAGGCAAAGTCCCCTTGAGAAAAGACTCCACTACAATACCAACAATTTAAACAGTGAAAATTTCTCCAATCATTCTCTAAGGAGATCTCTGGCCTTTTACCAGGGTAACTGTGCACTGGGGAAAGGGAAGTGATCAGACATTTCAGGGACTAATGGACACTGGCTCTTAGCTGATATTCATTCTAGAGTACCCAAAACACGATTGTGGTCCTCCAGTTTAAGTAGGGACTTATGGAGGTCAGGTAATTAGTGGAATTTTAGCTCAGTGTAAGTAGGGGCTTATGGAGGTCAGGTAATTAATGGAGTTTTAGCTCAGGTCTGACTTACAGGGTGTCTAGTGTGTACCTGGATGCACTTTGCATGAAAGAAGAAATGCTTTAATAGCTTTATTTAAATACCATGGGCATTGTGGCTCATGCTTATACTTCTAGCACTTTGGGAGGCGGAGGCAGGAGAATTTCTTGAGCCCAAGAGTTACAAACTGCAGTGAGCTTTGATCATGCCAGGGTGACAGAGTGAGAACTTCTCAAACAAACAAACAAAACCTTTATGAAAACATAACATTTAAAAATTTTTTCAGTCCTGTTGTTTTGGTTTTCATATTAAAAGGGTTTAGGTTTTAAAATGATAAAAAATCTATATGGGGCTTAGGATGACAATTTGCTAAATCTAATGTAGGCATTCTAAAGTTACACTTGAAATTCAATTAGAAAAATATTAATTGTCAGAAATGAAGTCAGAAAGAAATAATAAATTGAATAATTATCTGAGAAGTTAGTAAGTTAATAAAATAAATAAACCCAAGACGTTTATGTAACAAGGTAAACTTGATCAAATCTTTAGGAATAGTTAAGTCTAATGTCATTTAATTCATTTAAGATAATGTTGGGATATATAGTTATATAAAATTCACATATATATTTATTGAAAGCTTAAAAAATTAATATCATACTAAAAAGTGTACGGAATTCCATTGTGAATTCATAACTGCTAAAATATGACCACTAATATATTACCCGTTAAAAAAATAAAAATTATTTCAAGGATATCTTTTCAGAATATTAATAAAATTAAATAAATTACTATGTAAGAGAAAGACTATAAAGTTTTTCATAGATGAATAAAGATATTGAATATTGTTTAACATTGATTCTTATTAAGAATAATATTAGGTGGGTATAAAATTAATTGTGATTTACATCATTACTTTTTTAATGGCAGAAACTACAATTGCTTTTGCACCAACCTAATACCAACTATAGAGTAAAATAGAAAAGAATTAATGCTTCTGTACCATGATTATCAATTTGGTTTACTTGGCTGCAAAATTTATAATCGACATTTGACCAAGCTAAGTAAAAAATAAATATGTTGAAAGTAAACAGTATTTGATAATAATGGAGAGAATAGAGATCAAGGAGACTTGGAAGCAAAACAAAAACCATTTTAGGACCTAAGGCAACTTGGAGCAATGTGGTCCACAAGGACATCTTATACCGCATTCACTTCTTTTATTTTTTATTTTTTTATTTTTATTATTATTTTTTTACTTTAGGTGCATACTATATCTGGCATTTCTCCCCATGTTATCCCTCCCCACCCTCCCTACCCTCTGCTGTCTCTCCCTTACCCCCTAATTGCTCCCCCTCAGTGTGTGATGCTCCTTTCCCTAAGTCCACATGTTCTCATTGTTCAACACCCACCTATGAGTGAGAACATATGGTGCTTGGCTTTCTGTTCTTGGGTCAGTTTGCTGAGAATGATGGTTTACAGATTCATCCAAGTCCCTACAAAGGACACGAACTCATCATTTTTTATGACTGCATAGTATTCCATGGTGTATATATACCACATTTTCTTTGTCCAGTCTATCATTCATGGGCATTTGGGTTGGGTCCAGGTCTTTGCTATTGTATACAGGGCTGCAATGAACATATGTGTATGTGTGTCTTTATAGTAGAACGATTTATAGTTCTTTGGGTCTATACCCAATAATGGGATTGCTGGGTCAAATGGAATTTCTATTTCTAGATCCTTGAGAAATTGCCACACTGTCTTCCACAATGGTTGAACTAATTTACACTCCCACCAACTGTGTAAGAGTGTTCCTATTTCTCCACATCCTCTCCAGCATCTGTCTCCAGATTTTTTCTTTATTCTGTCACACCATTTGAGATCAGCATCTTAAGAAAGATGAGATCATTAGTTTAGCTTCAGTCATGAATATCTCACTTGGAGAGAGTAAAACAGAGCATCTTTATTATAATCTCACTAGTACTTCAAACTGTGGTGAAAAGGTAGTTTCTAAATTGAAATTTGTATGTCCAAAGAAGATTAAAGAAAAAAAAACTACAAACTTTCTATAGTCTATATCAATTCCTCTTAACACGCACACACGTGCGCGCACACACACACACACGCACACACACATGCACTTTCTAACCAATTTGGACAAATTCTTTTTTTTTTTGAGATGGAGTCCTGCTCTGTTGCCAGAGTCTCGGCTCACTGCAACCTCCATCTGCTGGGTTTAAGCAATTCTTCCACCTCAGCCTCCTGAGTAGCTGGAACTAGAGGCGGGTACCAAATGCCTGGCTAATTTTTGTATTTTTAGTAGAGATGGTGTTTCACCATGTTGGCCAGGATGGTCTCGACCTCTAGACCTTGTGATCCACCTGCCTTGGCATCCCAAAATGCTGGGATTACAGGCGTGAGCCACCATGCGTGGCCCCAATTTGGACAAGTTCTTAAATGTGCCCTCCTAATCTAAGTAGGATATCCCATAAAAAGCCCCCAGTAAATTACTGAATCTCCAAAATGCTTCAATACCATCTCCAACATCAGCTAGGTCATCATTTCAGTTTCATGTTTCAGATATTTGGCTCTAACGACTGTTTCATCTCTAGTTTCGTATTTTGCCCACAATTATCCTTTCTCAATGTTGACATAAACTACAATTTTGATTACCTTATCACATATTATATATATAATTGCAAAGGGATAAAATGATCAAGAGAAATAAATTATTTGAAATAGGTAAATTTATAGGGCACAAAAAATAAAATATGGTTGAAGACCTCATTTTTTTAAATTTCTGTAACTAGTTATAAGGACTTTATTGACATTCATGGCTTTTCTTTCTCTACCACCCATTCTACAGATTCTTTGCTATCAGACAGTTGCTTAATAGTGTGACTTAAATCTTATGCTTACGGAACAGAGATTTTGTTTTGTTTTGTTTTGGTTTGGTTTTCCGATGCCTATATGTAGGTGTACAAGGATTTTATTATTTTAAATCATATGGACACATACAAGAGGTGCTACAGAGAATCCCCAGGGTTCTATACATACTCCTGGTTTCCATTCCACCTCTGTCGAGTGGTCACCTTATTTTCCCTCAACAGTCAAGATAAATTACCCCAGTAATACAGTGAATTATTTTTGCCAGTCTGTTCAGTTGCACAAGGAACTGCAGATAAGCCCCAGCTTATAATCCATTGGTGGCAGCTAAACCTTCAATTTAGCAGAACCTAGAATTATCAGAAAGAGAACATACACTTCCGAAAGCCATTCAGTTGATTATGGAAAATAGAATCTCAAATTCTACCCATTCACTTTCAAATTAGTTGCTACAGGTGATTCATGAACAATCCTCAGACTTACCAGGTCTATTGATTTATAATGCTTTTGAACACAATATTTCAAGATTTGTGCTGTTTCATTACCATATTATATTTTGGTTGAGTTATAACAAGACAACAGAGTAGAGGCAAATGTTATGGTTTAGTCTGCTAAATTTAATGAGAATATTTGCTCCTTTAATGCATGCATATTACTGTGAGAGAATATAAGAAGCCTATTTATCATGTCTCACATCAGAAAAAAATATATATAATTGAACCTTTTCTTTGTAATGGTTTTGGATATAGAAGATGAAGTCAGTTCTGTGTATTGCTCTGAGAACAATAGACAAAGCCTGCCCTAATGTATATAATAAGAAAGAAATAGAATTAGATTCTGTCTCTGTGATAATTTTGATTATTTCAGATAGAGGAGATTCTACTGTATGAGAAGCAAGGTCCATATAACTACCATTTATGTCTTTTTTCCTTTTAAAAATGGAGGCAATCAAATCAGGAGAGGGATTTAACAAAGTCTCTTAAGAGTAAGGTTTTACTAGGAAAGAAAATAAAAAATATAAGAATAATATCTGCTCAAAACATAATAATAATAATTAATATTTTCTGAATTATATTCAATATTCAATTGGATGTGACCCCCAAAAAGAGCTTGTTCTCATGTTGCTATGAAGAAATATCCAAGACTGGGTGATATATAAAGAAAAGAGGTTTAATTGACTCACCATTCCACATGGCTGGGGAGGCATCAGAAAACTTACAATCGTGGCAGAAGATACCTTTTCACAGGGCGGCAGGAGAGAGAATGAAGGCTAGCAGGGGAAATGCCAGACGCTAATAAAACCTTCAGATCTCATGAGAATTCACTCACTATCACAAGAACAGCATGAAGGAAACTGACCCCATGATTCAATCACTTCTCACCAGGTCCCTCCTGTGACATGTAGAGATTAAGAGAACTACAATTCAAAATGAGATTTGGGTAAGGCCACAGCCAAACCATATCAGAGCCTTTTAACAAATGTTTTCCTCTAATTTCCTAACTCATTTCCTTGGCTGCTTATATAAAGTATCCATCGTCACCAAGTAAATGAAGCCTAATTGAATATGGAAAAAATATATATTTACTAGCTATATATTATGCCTATGGAAGAAAATTATATATTCAAGCTTATAGTACCAAAAACATGAACCTAGACAGATTAGGACCTCAAATTTGCAAGATATGTCTAATAGTTTTTAACACGAATTAGCTATTAACGATGCATCTGACTTTCCTTAAGATAAATTTCTTTTTACAATAGAATGTATAGAAAGGTGTGAAATTCTTGGATTTAAGCCAATTTTTAACAGTCTACACTTTTAATTATGATACTGAAAAGAAATGGTGGAATATTGTGATGTTGTATAAGACATTTAGTAAATTGGTAGAGGCTGGTGCTAGAAAAGGTCTTATGAATAGCAAATTCAAATGAAATCCCTCATGTTTCAGTGAGGACAATTATTGCATCCAACATTCTGCAATCAATTAAATTAGCCTGTCTCTCACAAACTGGTGTGGTTTCCTTTGGTTTACCAAAGATACCCTGGGAATACAGACAAGATTCTCTATGTCCAGAAAAAAAGGTGAAAGATGAGAAAGTTAGAAAGTAAATCTGAAAGAGTAAACTGAGCACATCTAAAACACACCTATGGCCTACTATTTACTTTTATTTTATTATTATTATTATTATTATTTTTACTATTTTCTTATTTTGTCGCTTTCCTGGTTCTTTCTGCATTAATCAAATTTAGTTGATCTCATTTTTCCTCTGTAGTTATTTGCTCAATTTTAAGACTAGTTAACTTTAACTCCTTCAAAAACACAATTATCTTTTATTTCTAATAATCACTCACACTTCCCTTTTAGTAAATGAAGCAAAGATAAAGAGTAGATAAATCAGGACTCATCTAATCTCCCTTCAAGGGACCCAAATTACACGTTTATATGGAAAATCTGATGGTACAATTTCTTTGACAGAACGTATTTAAAAAAAATAGTAAGTAGCTTTATCTGATTGAAATAATGAAGTGATGAAGGCAAGGCTCCTACAGATAAGATAATTAAATAAATAGCTGAAATACTTGAAAAGTCATGTTTTCCTTATTCATTCATCATTAGATGGGCATGTAAGTTGATTAATATCTCAGCTATTGTGAATTGTACTACAATATGCAGTGTACAGATGTATCTTCAACATACTGATTTCAATTCTTTGGATATATACCCAGTAATGGGATTGCTGAATCATATGGTAGTTTTATTTTTAGTGTTTTGAAGAAACTTATATATGTTTCTTTCGTGACTATAGTAATGTACATCTTAACAATAATATATTAGATAGCTCTTTTTTCTGTATTCTTATCAGCATATTTTCTCTTTTGTCTTTTTTTAATGTTAGCCATTCTAACTGAAATGAAGTGAGGATTTTTTTAATAAGGCCTTAACAGCACAGGGCACAAAAGCAAAAATAGACAAATGGGATTACATCATGCTAAAAAGCTTCTGAATGTCAAAGAAAGCAATCAATAAAATGAAGACACAACCTAAAGAATGTGTGAAAGTACTTGCAGACTATGCATCTGACAATACGTTAATTTCCAGAATATATGAGAAACACAAACAACTCAATAGCAACAAAACAAATAATCTCATTTTAAAATGTGCGAAAGATCTAAACAGACATTTCTCAAAAGAAGACATGCAAATTTCCAACAGACATAAGAAAAAAATGTTCAGCATCATTAATTATCAGAGAAATGCAAATCATAAGCACAATGAGATAATTTGATATTTCAACATAATCTCTGCAAGTAGGGAATATAGATATCATATTCACCTTAAAGAAAAATAAACTTACTTTTAGAGATTGTGTGAGGCAAACTTTGGCTGCTGTAACAAAACACTATAGAAGAGTTGACTTAAACAATAGATTTTATTTCTTAGTTCTGTGGCTGGAAGTCTGAGATCAGGGTGCCAGCATAGTTGGGTTCAGGTGAGGTCTTTCTGGCATGTATATGGCCGACCTCATCCTGTGTCCTCATTCGTCATTGAGGGAGAGCTCTGGTATCTACTTCTCTTCTTATAAAGAAGTTAATCCCATTATGGGGGCCCCCTCATCATCATTTCATATAAACATAATTAATTCTCAAAAGCCCCGTCTCCAATCACCATCACATTGGGGGTTTGGACTTTAATAAATGGATTTGGGGGAGGATATAAACATTCTGTCTAAAACAAATAGGTTAAATAACTCTTATTTACTTGATGATGTCTTTATTGTGTACTCAAGAAAGCATAGTTTTACATTCTTTAGTTCCAAGTTTACTATGTTATATAGTGATCTTTCATGAAGTATTGATGTTATCAAATGTAATATTCTAGAAAATTAAGTATGTCAAATGGAATTTACTGCCAGTATTTATTTCTACACATACTCAATATTAGGATACCTTACATTAACAATTATAGTTCTTCAATACTCAATAATAGGATACCTTATATAAAAAATCATAATTCTTCAATATTTTGTTTCTTTTAATATTGTGAATTTTTAGAAGTTAATCATCTAAATAAAATCCATGTATTCATTTGAACATTTATTAAATATAACCCATATACCTTACTAACAATTTACTATAACTTACTATAATTTTTACTGTAAAAAATATAAGTAGATGGATAGGGAGACACAAAATACTAAGAAAATATGGTTAAAATTGTGGACTTAAATTCAGTCATTCAACAATGAAGCATTAAGTTATAAGCAAAATGCCATCCAGGATGGTGTATTAGTCCTTTCTCACTCTACTAATAAATACATACAAGAGACAGAGGAATTTATAAAGGAAAGAAGTTTAATTGACTCATAGTTCAGTATGGCTGGGGAGGCCTCAGGAAAAATATTATCATGGCAGAAGGGAAAGCAAACATGTCCTTCTTTTCGGCAGCAAGGAGAAGTGCTGATCAAAAGGGGTAAAAGACCCTCATAAAACCATCAGATCTCATGAGAACTCAATCACTGTCATGAGAACAGCATGGAGGGGAGGTAACTGCTGCATGATTCAGTTACCTCCCACATGGTTCCATCCATGACACATAGGGAGTATGGGAACTACAATTCAAAATGAGATTTGGGTAGGAACACAGCCAAAAAGTGAAATGGTGTTGCTGAGTCTACTCACTAAGCATTTGAAATATATCAAGTACAATTTTGTAGAATTATGAAGGAATTCAGTGCAGGGATTCAAGAGCCTGCTAGCTATACCTAAATTGTTACAAATACATTTGCATATCACAGTGAAACTTATACAACAAAACTTACGCCTACATTTTTTTTTTTCCTGCACAAGTCTGCTAAAATATAATGGGATTAACACAAACATGAGAAGATAATTTTAAGGATAACAGTTTATTGTTATCTTTGTTTTATAAAATGATTGTTCTGCTGAAATCACACATAATAGATTACATTATAAGTTTTAAGAGGCTTCAAGTACTCTTTGTGTGTCTGAATGAAGCTTGAAATAAAAATCATTGAGATTATGTTGAAAGCTGTGTTATGTTGAGTGACTCTCAGATGCTGTTCTGCTCTGACCTGAGTGTTGTAACAAATGTGGGTCCAATTACTACTATATTTCCATGTCATTGATTTTGAACACAATGTAATTTGCTCTATTTCCCATTTAACATAGCTGGATTTTATTTTCATGAGATGTTTTAGAATCAAATAATTCAATTAAAGCTAGTTATTGGTAAACAGAACTAATAGGGACTGCTGTATTAAGAAAAATTTACAAACCAGCAAGAAAAGCTTCTGAAATGACTACAGAGCATTGAGAAGACAAGGCATTGGTGAAGTTTCCTTTATAATAGAATTAGTGTCTTAAATAGGACCTATTATATACACTGAATAATCAATTCATTTTAAAAGAAAATTAGACCTGACAGGAGTACAAGTATACAAAAATCATTTTCTTTCAAATAAAAAATCAATTTCTATGGTATTCTTGGGAATTTAAAAATTATTAACCTTAAAATGATGACCAATTCAGAGAAATGAGAAAATAATGTTAATGTTCACAAGGAATTAGGCTAATTTTACATAATAGATTATTATATTTTTCTTCCTAGATTTGATACTCAGAAGTATTGCCTGTTTTGTAAGAAACTAAACATATTTTCATGCCAATTCTGAGACTTTGATTTTTATTACAACAGTGCTTGGCAATTCAGTCTTTAGCAATGGGAGAGACATTAGAAAAAAGACCAATAAGGTAAATATACATTATTTTTATGTCAGTTATATAAGGTTGGTTCTTACTCTGATATTGCTAATATTCATTAATACATAACTTTTTAAATTGTAGAACAATAAATTGACATATTCATCAAAGATACCTATCATGTTTCAGTCTAAATAATTCATATATATATATATATATATATATATATACAGACATATATTTTATTGCACTTTAGGTTCTGGGGTACTTGTGCAGAACATGCAGGATTGTTGCATAGGTACATACATGGCAATGTAGTTTGCTGCATCCATCCTTCTGTCACCTGTATCTGGCATTTCTCCCATGTTATCCTCCCCCAACTCCCTAACCCATGCTGTCCCTCCCATAATCCTCCCCCAACAGACCCCAGTGTGTGATGCTCCCCTCCCCTGCATCCATGTGTTTTCATTGTTCAACACCCACCTACGAGTGAGAACATGCGGTGTTTGATTTTCCGTTCTTGTATCGGATTGCTGAGAATGATGCTTTCCAGATTCATCCATGTCCCTATAAAGGACACTAACTCATTGTTTTTCAAGGTTGCATAGTATTCCATGGAGTATATGTGCAACATTTCCCTTGTCCAGTCTATCATCAGTGGGCCTTTGGGTTGGTTCCAGGGCTTTGCTATTGTAAACAGTGCCACAATGAACATACGTGTGCATGTGACTTTAAAATAGAACAATTTATAATCCTTTGGGTATATACCCAGTAATGGGATTGCTGGGTCAAATGGAATTTCTATTTCTAGGTCCTTGAGGAATGACCACACTGTCTTCCACAATGGTTGAACTAATTTACACACTCACCAACAGTGTAAAAGTGTTCCTATTTCTCCACATTTTCTCCAACATCTGTTGTCTCCAATTTTTTTAATGATCGCCTTTCTAACTGGTGTGAGATGGTACAAGTTTCTGCTTTCTGCACATTGCTAGCCAGTTTTCCCAACACCATTTATTAAACAGGGAATCATTTCCCCCATTGCTTGTTTTTGTCAGGTTTGTCAAAGATCAGATGGTTGTAGATGTGTGGCATTGCCTCTGAGGCCTCTGTTGTGTTTTACTGGTCTACATCTCTGTTTTGGTACCAGTACCATGCTCTTTTGATTACTGTAGCCTTGTAGTATATAGTTTGAGATCAGGTAGTGTAATGCCTCCAGCTTTGTTGTTTTTGCTTAGAATTGTCTTGGCTATGCAGGCTCTCTTTTGGTTCCATATGAAGTTTAAAGTGGTTATTTCCTGTTCTGTGAAGAGGGTCATAGATAGCTTGATGGGGATAGCATTGAATCTATAAATTACTTTTGGCAGTATGGCCATTTTCACAATATTGATTCTTCCTAACCATGAGGATGGAAAGTTTTTCCATCTGTTTTTGTCCTCTCATTTCCTTGAGCAGTGGTTTGTAGTTCTCCTTGAAGTAGTACTTTACATCCTTTGTTAGTTGTATTCCTAGGTATTTTATTCTCTTTGTAGCAATTGTGAATGGCAGTTCATTCTTGATTTGGCTGTCTGTTAGTCTGTTTTTGGTGTATAGGAATGGTTGTGATTTCTGCACATTGATTTTGTATCCTGAGACTTTGCTGAATTTGCTTATCAGTTTCAGGAGATTTTGGGCTGAGATGATGGGGTTTTCCACATATGAAATCATGTCCTCTGCAAATAGTGACAATTTGACTTCCTCCTTTCCTAATTGAATACACTTTGTTTATTTTTCTTGCCTGATTTCTCTGGCTTCCAATACTATATTGAATAGGAGTGGTGAGAGAGAATATCTCTTTCTAGTGCCAGATTTCAAAGGGAATGCTTCCAGTTTTTGCCCATTCAGTATGATATTAGCTGTCGGTTTGTCATAAAAAGCTTTTACTATTTTGAGATACGTTCCATCAGTACCTAGTTTATTGAGATTTTTTAGCATAAAGCGCTGTTGAATTTTGTCAAAGGCCTTCTCTGCATCTATTGAGATAATCATGTGGTTTTTGTCTTTGGTTCTGTTTATGTAGTGGATTACATTTATAGACTTGCATATGTTGAACCAGCTTTGCATCCCTAGGATGAAACCTACTTGATCGTGATGGATAAGCTTTTTGATGTGCTGTTGTGATAGCTTTGCCATATTTTATTGAAGATTTTTGCATCTATGTTCATCATGGATACTGGCCTGAAGTTTTCTTTTTTTGTTGAGTCTCTGCTGGGTTTTGGTATTAGGATGATGTTGGTCTCACAGAATGATTTGGGAAGGATTCTCTCTTTTTGATTGTTTGGAATAGTTTCAGAAGGAATGGTACCAGCTCCTCTTTGTATGTTTGGTAGAATTCAGCTGTGAACCCTTCTGGACCTAGGGTTTTTGGTTGGTAGGCTATTAATTGCTGCCTCCACTTCAGCCCTTGTTATTGGTCTATTCAGGGTTTTGACTTCTTCCTGGTTTAGGCTTGGGAGGGTGCAAGTATCCAGCAATTCATCCATTTCTTCCAGGTTTACTGGTTTATGTGCAAAGAGTTGTTTGTAGTAATCTCTGATGGTAGTTTGTATTTCTGTGGAATCAGTGGTGATATCCCCTTTAAAATTTTATTGCATATATTTGATTCTTCTCTCTTTTCTTTTCTATTAATCTGACTAGTTGTCTGTCTATTTTGTTGATCTTTTCAAAAAAAAAAACACCTCCTGGATTTATAGATTTTTGAAGGGTTTTTTGTGTCTCTATCTCCTTCAGTTCTGCTCTGATCTTAGTTATTTCTTGTATTCTGCTAGCTTTTTAGTTTTGCTGATCTTGCTCCTCTAGCTCTTTCAATTTTGATGATAAAGTGTTGATTTTAGATCTTTCCTTTCTTCTCATGTGGACATTTATTGCTATAAATTTCCCTCTAGACACTGCTTTAAAGGTGTCCCAGAGATTCTGGTATGTTGTGCCTTTGTTCTCGTTGGTTTTCAAGAACATCTTTATTTCTGCCTTCATTTCATTGTTTATCCAGTCAACATTCAAGAGTTAGTTGTTCAGTTTCCATGAAGTTGTGTGGTTCTGAGTTAGTTTTTTAATCCTGAGTTCTAATTTGATTGCACTGTGGTCTGAGAGACTGTTTATTATAACTTCCATTCTTCTGCATTTGCTGAGGAGTGATTTAATTCCAATTATGTGGTTAATTTTAGAGTAGGTACGATGTGGTGCTGAGAAGAATGTATATTCTATGAATTTGGGGTGGAGAGTTCTGTAAATGTCTATTAGGTTTGCTTGGTCCAGATCTGAGTTCAAGACCAGGATATTCTTGTTAATTTTCTGTCTCATTGACCTAATATTGGCAGTGGAGTGTTAAAGTCTCCCACTATTATTGTGTGGGAGTCTAAGTCTCTTGGTAGGTTGTTAAGAACTTGCTTTATGTATCTGGGTGCTCCTGTATTTGGTGCATATATACTTAGGATCATTAGCTCTTCCTGTTGCATTGATCCTTTTACCATTATGTAATGCCCTTCTTTGTCTCTTTTGATCTTTGTTGGTTTAAAGTCTATTTTATCAGAGACTAGGATTTCAACTCCTGCTTTTTTTTGCTCTCCATTTGCTAGGTAAATCTTCCTCCATCCCTTTATTTTGAGCCTTTGTGTATCCTTGCATGTGAGATGGGTTTCCTAGATACAGCACACCGATGCGTTTTGGCTTTTTATTCAATTTGCCAGTCTGTATCTTTTGATTGGGGCATTTAGCCCATTTACATTTAAGGTTAATATTGTTATGTGTGAATTTGATCCTGCCATTTTGATGCTAGCTGGTTGCTTTGCCTACTAATTGAGGCAGTTTCTTCATTGTGTCAATGCTATTTACCATTTGGTACATTCTTGGAGTGGCAGGTACTGGTTGTTCCTTTCCATGTTTAGTGCTTCTTTCAGGAACTCTTGTAAGGCAGGCCTGGTGGTGACAAAATCTCTGAGCAATTGCTTGTTCATAAAGGATTTTATTTCTCCTTTGCTTATGAAGCTTTGTTTGGCTGGATATGAAATTCTAGATTGAAAGTTCTTTTCCTTAAGGATGTTGAATATTGGCACCCACTCTCTTCTGGCTTGTAGGGTTTCTGCTGAGAAACCTGCTGTGAGTCTGATGGGCTTCCATTTGTGGGTAACCAGACCTTTCTCTCTGGCTGCCCTTAGGATTTTTTCCTTCATTTCAACCCTGGTGAATCTGACAATTATGTGCCTTGGGGTTGATCTTCTTGAGGAATATCTTTGTGGTGTTCTCTGTACTTCCTGGACTTGAATGTTGGCCTTCCTTGCTTGGTTGGGGAAGTTCTCCTGGATAATATCCTGAAGAGTGTTTTCCAACTTGCGTCCATTCTCCCCTCACATTCAGGTACGCCAATCAAGTGTAGATTAGGTCTTTTCACATAATCCCATATTTCTTGGATACTTTGTTCCTTTCTTTTTACTCTTTTTTCTCTAATCTTGCCTTCTCATTTTATTTCATTGAGTTGATCTTCAATCTCTGATATCCATTCTTCTTCTTGGTCAATTCGCTATTGAAACTTGTGTTTGCTTTGCGAAGTTTTCATGTTGTGTTTTTCAGCTCCATCAAGTCATTTATATTCTTCTCTAAGCTGTTTATTCTCATTAGCATTTTGTCAAACCTTTTTTCAAGGTTCTTAGTTTCTTTGCATTGGGTTAGAACATGTTCTTTTAGTTCAGAGAAGTTTGTTATTACACACTTTCTGAAGCCTGTTTCTGTCAATTCATCAGACTCATTCTCCATCCAGCTTTGTTCCCTTGCTGGTGAGAAGTTGTCATCCCTTGGAGGAGGAGGAGAGGAGTTCTGGTTTTGGGTGTTTTCATCCTTTTTGCATTGGTTTCTTCCCATCTTTGTGGATTTATCTACCGGGTCTGGAGGGACTGGCGGCCCCTCCCCTTGAGAAGTGGTTGTGATTTTTTTTTTTCTCCCTTTTTCCCCGGGCCGGGCCGGGCCCTGCTTGCCTGGGGTTCACCTGCAGTGGCTGCAGAACAGTAAGGATTTATGCCAGATTCTTCTTCTGTTAACTTTGTCCCAGAAGGATACCCACCAGATGTCAGCCTGAGCTCTCCTTTATGAGGTGTCTCTTTGTATATGTAGGGGTAAGGGAGCTGCTTCAAGAGACAGTCTGTCCCTTATAGGAGCCTCAAGTGGTAATCTGTGAGCTCCATTGTTCCATTCAGAGCTCCTGGGAAGATACGTTAAGTCTGCTGCAGCAGAACTCATAACCACCTCTTTTCCCCAGGTTCTCTGTCTTGGGAAGGTGTGGCTTTATTTATATGTTCCAGACATGCGTCTGCCTTTTCCCAGAGATGCCCTGCCCAGCGATGAGGTAGCCTAGTCACAGTCTGCCAGCAGAGGCGTTGTTAAGTTGATAACAGTGTTAAATTGCAATACGTGTGTTGATTTTAAAATAGGATAACGTCAGTAGAGCCAATTCCTTTTTTTCTTTCTTTTCTTTCTTTCTTTATTTTTTGTTTTTTCAGATAAGCTCTGACTCAGTCACCCAGGTTGGAGTGCAGTGACCCAGTCTTGGCTCACTGCAACCTCCGCCCTTTGGACTCACAGCATCCTTCACCTTAACCTCTTGAGTAGCAGGGACTATAGGCCATGCCACCATATCAAGCTATTTTTTTTTTAGAAGCAGGGTATCACTTTTTCCCAGACTGCTGGTCAGTGACTCCTGAGCTCAAGCTATCCACCAACCTTAGCAATCCAAAGTGCTGAGATTACAGGCATGAGCTGTTGCACCTGCCAATAGATTTATATTCCAAAATCACAAAAAAGGATTCCACATTCAGAGTTCCTGCATTTAATATAAACTTTAACCTTAATAGTAAAATGTTAGATGACTTTTATACATAATGAAATATGGCATGTGATAATTTAAGTTAATTAAAAAGACCCAGCTCTACTTCTTCATCAAATGGTTGGATGTTTTGAACATTATTTATATCACATATCCAAAATAGGTAACAGTTAAAATCTTGAAAGTCTGTGACACTTGGATCTACTGGCAAAAACTTTTAAGCAATGTAAAGAGTTAAATGATCTAATAAACTCTCTTTGATACAGTTTTTTACAAGCTTTCTCCAAAAAATATTATCTTACAAGTAAATTATAGTTATAGAGGTTGAATTTATGGTATTACTCAATTTGAGATTGGATCCTTCTATAACAATAATCTAGAATCTCACAAAAGTTAACTAGATTCCTAATAAAATAGGTATAGAAGGCATTAGCCTAATACCCATGCAATTTTAGATACTATTGTGATTGACATTCCTTTTCCCTCAAAGACACTTTTCTCTCTCCATTAGTGTATTTTTAGATAGAAATTAAAACATAAAAGAGGCTGTTGTTAAGGAAACAATATATTTAAAAATTACTAAAAGCATACCAAATATAATAATTAGAGACAGGGTCTTGCCGTGTTGCCCAGGCTGGCCCCAAGCTATTTTTTTTTCTGATGATTAATGAATTTAGCTACTAAACCAAGAGGAAACAAAAAATATCATTGAAGATACACTTTAGAAATTATAAATGCTATAAACTTCCAATGAGTGCAATATATGGACAACACGTGTTAAAGAGAAGATTCTTTTAGTTTACATACCAAGAAAAAAAATAAAGAAAATAGAAAATGATGATTTCTTGGTTAAAATTCACAGGAGGCATTTTTCCTAGCATTATAATTGTTATCCTTTGTCTGCATAGTAAGTGAATTTCATTAACTCTGAAATAGCACACTATTCAAAAGCAGTTCTTAAGGCTCTGATTTTATTGATGATTTCCTTCCAAAACTGTTGTGACTCACTTGAAAGAGCATTTTGTTCATACAGAACATTAAGTCAAAAAAAAATTCTGGAGTATGTTAACATGAGATCTTGATGAGTGTTGTAATAAATTGACGACTGTGACAATTACAATCTAAAACATTCTTTAGTTATGTACATGAAAATCTTTTTGCCAAAAAGAAATGAAGATTCTTGACTTAGAGGACAAATAGAAAATCTGAGATTTTTAGACATCATTGTCATTGGTATTACCTCTGTTTATAAGAAGATACTATGCTAATAAGGTTTCATTTTTTAAAAAAGTGAGTTCTGTTTTTCTACATTTGTAGATGAGAAAATATTGGGATATGTTCTTTGAGAAAAATGTGTTTTTATTGCAACAAAGATTACATATTACAATATACTATAATTGAGTATACCATAAATAAACAACACCTTTGATATATATTTTGGAATGCTTTTTAAGAAACTCACTCAAAACTGCACAACTACTTGGAAACTGACCAACCTGCTCTTGAATGACTACTGGATAATTAATGAAATGAAGGTAGAAATAAAGACATTCCTTGAAATCAATGAGAATGAGGATACAATGTACCAGAATCTCTGGGACACATTCAAAGCACTGTCTAGAGGAAAATGTATAGCACTAAATGCCCACAAGAGAAATGAGGAAAGATACAAAATCAATACCCTAACATCACAATTAAAAGAGCTAGAGGAGCAAGATCAAACAAATACAAAAGCTAGCAGAAGTCAAGAAATAACTAAGATCAGAACAGAACTGAAGGAGATAGAGACACAAAAAGACCTTCAAAAAATCAATAAATCCAGGAGCTAGTTTTTGAAAAGGTCAACAAAATAGATAGACTGTTAGCCAGACTAATAAAGAGAAAAGAGAGAAGAATAAAATAGATGCAATAAAAAATGATAGAGAGATATCACCACCGATCCTACAGAAATAAAAACTACCATCAGAGATTACTACAAACACTTCTATGCAAATAAACCAGCAAGTCTAGAAGAAATGGATAAATTCCTGGACACTTACACCCTCCCAATACTAAACAAGGAAGAAGTTAGTCCTTGAATAGATCAATAATGAGGTCTAAAATTGAGGCAGCAATTAATAGCCTAGCAACCAAAAAACGTCCAGGATGAGACAAGTTCACAGCTGAATTCTAGCAGAAGTACAAAGAGGAGCTCATACCATTGCTTCTGAAACTATTCCAAAGAATACAGAAAGATGGAATCCTCCAAAACATTGTATGAAAACAACATCATTCTGATACTAAAACTTGGCAAAGACACAACTGAAAAAGAAAATTTCAGGCCAATATCCATGATGAATATTGATGTGAAAATCCTCAATAAAATACTGGCAAATCAAATGCAACAGCACATCAAAAAGTTTATCCATGACAATCAAGTCAGCTTCATCCTTGGGATGCAAGTCTGGCTCAACATATGCAAATCTATAAATGTAATTCATCACATAAACAGAACCAAAGGCAAGAACCACATGATTATTTCAATAGATGCAGAGAAGACCTTCAACAAAATTCAACAGCCCTTTGTGCTACACTCTGAATAAACTAGGTATCAATGGGACACTTCTCAAAATAATAAGAGTTATTTATGACAAACGCACAATCAGTCTTATACTGAATGGGCCAAAACTGGAAGCATTCCCTTTGAAAACTGGCACAAGACAAGGATGCCGTCTCTTATCACTCCTATTCAACATAGTATTGGAAGTTCTGGCCAGGGCAATCAGGCAAGAAAAATAAATAAGGATATTCAATTAGGAAAAGATGAAGTCAAATTGTCTCTATTTGCAAATGACATGATTGTATATTTAGAAAAGACCCCATCATCTCATCCCCAAATCTCCTTAAGCTGATAAGCAACTTTGGCAAAGTCTCAGGATACAAAATCAATGTGAAAAATCAGAAGCATTCCTATAACCAATAACAGACAAACAGAGAGCCAAATCATGAGTGAACTCCCATTCACAATTGCTACAAGAGAATAAAATATCTAGGAATACAACTAACAAGGGATGTGAAGGACTTTTTCAAAGAGAACTACAAACCACTGCTCAAGGAAATAAGAGAGGACACAAACATGGAAAAACATTCCATGCTCATGGTTAGGAAGAATCAATATTGTGAAAATGCCATACTGCCAAAAGTTATTTATAGATTCAAGGCTATCCCCCATCAAGCCACCATTGACTTTCTTCACAGACTTGGAAAAAAACACCTTAAACTTCATATGGAACCAAAAAAGAGCCCACATAGTGAAGACAATCCTAAGCAAAAAAAAAAAAAAAAAAAGCTGGAGTCAACACACTATCTGACTTCAAACTATACTATAAGGCTACAGTAATCAAAACAGCATGGTGCTGGTACCAAAACAGAGATATAGAAAATTGGAACAGAACAGAGGCCTCAGAAACAATGCCACCCATCTACAACCATCTCATCTTTGACAAACCTGACAAAAACAAACAATGGGGAAACAATTCCCTATTTAATAAATGGTGTGCAGAAAACTGGCTAGCCACATGCAGAAAGCTGAAACTGGATCCCTTCCTGTCACCTTATTCAAAAATTAACTCCAGATGGATTAAAGATTTAAACATAAGACCTAACACAATAAAAACCCTAAAAGAAAACCTAGGCAATACCTTTCAGGACATAGGCATGGGCAAGGACTTCATGACTAAAACAACAAAAGCAATGGCAACAAAAGACAAAACAGACAAATTAGATCTAATTAAACTGAAGCATTTCTGTACAACAAAAGAAACCATTGTTAGAGTGAACCAGCAAACAGAATGGGAAAATTTTTTGCAATCTACCCATCTGACAAAGGGCTAATATCCAGAATCTACAAAGAATTTAAAGAAATTTACAAGAAAAAAAAACACAAACAACTCCATAAAAAAGTGGGTAAAGGATATGAACAGACACTTCTCAAAATAAGATATTTATGCAGCCAACAAACACATGAAAAAAAGCTAATCATCACTGGTCATTAGAGAAATGCAAATCAAAACCACATTTAGATTCCATCACATGCCAGTTTGGATGGCAATCATTAAAAAATCAGGAGACAACAGATGCTGGAGAGGATGTGTAGAAATAGGAACACTTTTACACTGTTGGTTGGAGTGTAAATTAGTTCAACCACTGTGAAAGACAGTGTGGTGATTCCTCAAGGATCCAGATATAGAAATACCTTTGGCCCAGCAATCTCATTACTGGGTACATACCCAAAGATTATAAATCATTCTTTTATAAAGACACATGCACATATATGTTTATTATGGCACTGTTCACAATAGCAAAGTCTTGGAAACAACCCAAATGCCCATCAATGATAGACTGGATAAAGAAAATGTGGCACATATACACCATGGAATACTATGCAGCCATAACAAAGGATGAGTTCTATCCTTTGCAGGGACATGGATAAAGTTGGAAACCATCATTCTCAGAAAACTGACACAAGAACAGAAAACCACAAACACTATATGTTCTCACTCATAAGTGGGTGTTGAACAAGGAAAACGTGGACACAGGGAAGGAAACATCACACCCTAGGGCCTGTTGTGCGTGGGAGATAGGGGAGGGATAGCAAGGGTTAGGGGGAGAGGGGAGGGATAGCATTAGGAGAAATACCTAATGTAGATGATGGGGTGATGAATGCAGCAAACCACCATGGCACATGTATACCTATATAAGAAATCTGAACATTCCACACATGTACTCCAGCACTTAAAGTATAATAATAATAAAGAAAAACTACTAAAAGCATATCAAATAAAATTATTTGGAGATATCTATATCTCTCTCTATATATATAGATAGATATGTAGACAGGGTTTTGCCATGTTGCCCAAGCTGATCCTGAACTCCTGGGCTTAAGCATTCCTCCCACCTCAGCCTTCTAGAGAGCTGGTATTACAGGTGTGAGCCATTGCATCTGGTGTTATTTGGATATATTGAGTGTAGGGAATATGCATAAAATAAAAAGACTTGAAATAAAGAATGTTAGATATTTTTAAACTAATAAGAATAATTTATACAGTTCTGTAGTCAAACTTGAAAAACAGTAAAAATTACCAGCTTTTAAGGAAATACGGTTTATCAAAATTGATAAAAATAAAATACTAAACAATAATAATACTGCTAGAGAATATATTGATATGAAAGTTTTTCAAAAATAGTTAACAACATTGCCAAGAGTATTCAATTATAAAATAATATACTTTTTTGCCTTTCAAATTGTTAAAAGTTTCAATGTGACCTGTGATTAACACATGTCATGTCCCTATTTGCCACCTATATTTCCTCTTTAGTAACACACGTTCATTATTTTATTTTGGTTCTACTTTCACTGACATTCTAAAGTTTGTTGTCTATTTCTCATTATTGATTTATAATAATTTGTATATCCTGGGTAAAAGTACATATTAGATGTATTAGTCTGTTTTCACCCTACTGATAAAGACATACCCGATTCTGGATAATTTATACAGAAATAGAAGCTTATTGGACTCACAGTTCCATACGGCTGGTGAAAACTTGAAATCATAGTGGAAGTCAAAAGGCACATCTCACATGGTTGCAGAAAGAGAGAAAATGAGAACCAAATGAAAGGGGTTCCCCTTATAAAACCATCAGATCTCATGAGACTTATTTACTACCATGAAAGCAGTATAGGGGAAATGCCCCCATGATTCTGTATCTCCTACTGGATCCCTGGCACAACACCTGGGAATTCTGGGAGTTACAATTCAAGATGAGATTTTGGTAAGGACACAGTCGAACCATATTATCAGATTTGTAATTTGTAATTTTTTTTCAAGGTCAACGGTTTGTCTTTACACTGTCTTAAAAATGTCTTTCAGAGAACATCAGTTCTTAACTTTGGTGAAGTCCGGTTTATCAATTTTGTTTTTATAGCTTGTGCTTTATGGATTTTTACTTAAGAAATCATTTTTTACCTGTAACAAAAATTGTCTCCTATTCTTTCTTCTAGAAGTTTTATACTTTAAGGTTTTACATTGAGATATCTACTTCATTTGAATTAATATTTGTATATTGCGAGAAATGGATAGAGATAGATTGTTTTCTTTCTTTGTTTCTATTTGCATATGGCTTTCTAAGTTTTCTAGTGGTATATTTTGAAAAGACTATTCTTTCTCCTTTCAATTGCTTCTGTACCTTCATTTGAATGTCTATATATATTCTGCTTAAGTATGCTTCTCTGGAGAATTCTGACTACAGATTTTGCTACCAGAAGTTGTTCCAGAGGAGCAGAACTTAATTTTTTTTTAATTTATTTATTTTTGTTTTTTGTTTTTTTTGTTTTTGTTTTTGAGAGAGTCTTGATCTTGCTCTGTTGCCCAGACTGAAGTGCAGTGGCATGAACACAGCTCACTGCAGCACTGGCCTCCCAGGTTCAAGTGATTTCTCACCTCCGCATCTCCCAACACCAACCCAGTAGCTGGGTCTGCAGGCCCACACCACCATGCCTGGCTAATTTCTGTATTATTTTTAGAGACTTGGTTTCTCTATGTTATCCAGGCTAGCCTTGAATTTCTGAGCTCTAGTATCCCATGACTCAACCTACCAATGCCAGGACTACAGATGTGAGCCCCTGTGCTCAGATGGACTAGAACTTTAAAGATAAGTTTTAGAATTGGCTTTGGGGCTTCTGCAGTTGGCTCTCTAATCTGACTAAATTTTAAGACACTACAAGATTCTATTTCCACTAGGAAAGAGAACACTGATAACCCCTGGTGTAAACTGCTTATAGAGATACACAAAATATTTGCATTGTACTTCTAATCGATCTCTTACAAGAGGTAAGAAGCTAAGTAACTCTGTTTATGTACTTTCATACATTTTGTGAAAACTAAGACATATAATGACATTGGTTGATTGTTTCGAATGTCACAGGACCAAGTGGTGAGAGAAAAGAATGAGCTCAGGGATGTGAATTTTCAATATGTACTATGTAAATCACATAAGAGTTTTGTGAACCCTGAATATCTGCAACAGGTCTCAGTTAATTTAGAATGTTTATTTTGCCAAGGTTGAGGATGCATGCCCCTGACACAGCCTCAGGAGGTCCAAACAACATGTGTCCAAGGTGGGCAGAGCAGTTTGGTTTCATACATTTTAGGAAAATATGAGACATCAATCAATATATGTAAGATAAACATTGGTTTGATCCAGAAAGGTTGGACAACTCAAAGCAAAGAAAAGGCTTCCAGGTCATAGATAGATAAGAGACAAATGGTTTCATTCTTTTGAGTTTCGGATTAGCCTCTCCAAAGGAGAGGTCCTCTCACAGTACAAGGTCATCTCTAGTACCCCAAAGCCAAAGAAGGCAGGTCACGCAATACAGGATAACAGAGCTTTAGACCTATGAAGGATTCACCCATGACTCTTGCAAATCCACAAAGAAACACGTACACCCCTAAAAAGTTGAGTAGTGCCTCTTTTCTTAATTCTTTAAAGGGGTTCAAGTCAGTAGAGCCTTTTCTAGATTTTTTGGTACTGCATATGGCAAAGGGGGAAGAAGTTATTGGTTGTAAGAAAAGTAAATGAAAGAACATTTGACTTCTAAAATTGAAAGGAAACACAGAAACCAAGCGCTTGCTTTTTGTTTTTGCTTTTTCTCTTTTGCAGCTCCAAGGAATTTTAACCAAATTAGAGAGGCATTGTTAACTCATAATTTGGAATTGTCATTCAGATTTAATCAAGTCAGGTATAGTTGGTCAAATGTAATTGGGAAAGACTAGAAAAAACCGCAAATAAAATCCTAACAATATGATCACTGAGTGCTCCAATGGTAAGAAGAAATTAGCACCTGCTGGTCTTTAGCAAAGACAAAACCCCAACTCAGCTACTTACCCTAGGGGTGGGTCTCAGGCTGAAGACTGTTATCTACCATCCTAGAAGCAGGAAAAAACTTAAACTCATCTTCCTTGCTGGGAGCGAGCTCAAATTCCATAAAGAAGTTACCTGCCTTCTATCATCAGGGGAAGCAGGAAATCTTGCCTTGTTGGAAGCAAGCAAAACTTAAAAAAAAAAAAGATCGGGGAGTTGTATAGCAAACAAACTTTAGATCTCCACCAAATCTGGGGAGATCAGGGATTCTCTAGAGGGCGTGTTCCCAGACCTCAGCAAATTGTTCTGTTGGTTTGGGCCATAAAGTTAGCTCATGCTTGTATTAGCACCAATAGAAGATTTGAAAAGGTCAGAGGCAATTCTATTCAAAATCTCTTTGTGGTTACCAAAATGTGAACCTGAATATCTGAGAGAGAGCTCAGTTAATTTAGAAATGTTTATTTTGCCAAAGTTGAAGAAGTGTGCCCATGACATAACTTCAGCAGGCCCTGACATGTGCCCAAGGTGGTCAGAGCACAGTTTGGGTTTTGTACACATTAGGGAAACATAAGACATCAATCAACATATGTAAGATGAACATTAGTTCAGTCCAGAAAGTTAGGACAACTTAAAGTGGGGGAGGGGCTTCCAAGTCATAGGTAGATAAGACAAATGGTTGCATTATTTTACATTTCTGATTAGCCTCTCCAAAGGAGGCAAAAAGATGCACATTTATCTCAGTGAACTGAGAGTAACTTTGAATGGAATGACACGCAGTTTTGCCCTAAGCAGTTCCCAAATTGACTGTTCCTTTTAGCTTGTGATTTCAGGGCCCCAATGTTTATTTTTCTTTCACAGTTTTTAGGTGTGCCCTGAATAAAAGACTGCTCTTGTAATCCCAGTATTAACCTTGCTGAAAATCAAGCAGGTGAACTCATACAGTGATTGACCAAATTATTATGCAAGTTAAACTCTCATCCTCTAGGGATGTGTTAGGGGATCACTTTCTTTTAAAGTGAGGGCATTGACTGGGAAACAAGATCCCGTAAGTTGAGATGGAGGTGTATGGAAAGAATGAAACTAGGGACACTGAGCCCCTAAATTCCGATGAGATTTTTTTGTTTGGTTGGTTTTTTTGTTAGTGAAAAATGTCTCCTTACCCCCAATTAAAACATCCTCCTCATCCCCCATTTATGTAATAGTTAGGGTTCTCCAGAGAAACAGAACCAAAAAGATATACATAAGAGGAGACTTGTCATGGGTGTTAATAGTGTTTATTCTAGGCCCCGAAAACAAAACCTTTTATCATTCATAAAAGCACTCTTTTAATCATGTTAATTATCCACAAGTGCAGTGATTTAGAATCTTTGTTATTAAATCTATATTGAATAAATGCAAAGAAAACAGGAAGTCATCGTTGGTTAGCTGCAATCTCCCTCTAAGAGCAGCTAACGACCTCCCTAGCCCACTCAAATTCGCTGAACTCTAGTGTGTAAGAGTGTTTTTCATTTATCCATCACTAAGTCAAGATCTACAGAACAGACTTCCTCAGGTAGCAATCAACATCTCACATGGGAATTGGTGAATGTGATTATGAATGAGGCTCAGTGGTTCCAGAAAACGCCTATCGCAACTTGGAACACTGGAAAAGCCAGTGGTATAATTCAATTCAAGCTTGAAGGCTTGAGAACCAGGAGCTCAAGATGCTCAAGGGCAGGAGAAGGTGGATGTCTCAGTTAAAGAAAAGAGAGTGGATTCACATTTCCTCCCCCTTTTGGTTCTATTCAGGGGAGCCCACAATGGTGAGGGTTGATCTTCTTTACTTTGTCCGCTGACTCAAACACTAATCTATTCTGGAAACATCAAAAATAGACACACCAAGAAATAACGTTCTACAAGGTATCTTGGTATCACTTTAGCCAGTCAAGCTGACACACAAAAGTAATCATCAAAAATATAGGCATGGCTTATCTATGGTCTCTCTTTTTTATTCTATTGATCTCTATATGCCAATACCACATCATTTTGATTATTATCCCAGCTTTAAAATTGGCTTCAATAACACAGTCAGTTCCCCATCTTTTTTCAAAGTTGTTTTGATTGTTCTATATTCTATTCTATATATTTTATATGAATTTTGAAGTCTTTAAATCAGTTCTTTAATTTCTACAAACAAAAATTCTCTGTAATTTTTACTGAAGTGGCCTTAAATCTATAAATTAGTTTGAGGAGAATTGATATGTTAACAATATGGAATCTTTTGATTATGGGAACAGTATATCTTTTACATTATTTATGTTAATGTTTTCAGCAATGTTTTGTGGTTTTCGGACTAAAATTTTTGTACATCAGATTTTTGTCAAATTTTTGTCAGATTTATCTTTGAGTATTTTACATTTTTGATTTGATTGCAAATCTATTTTTGAAATTCTAGTATTGAATTATTCACTGACAGCTTATAGAAACGCAATTAATTTTTGAATTTTGAATTTATCCTGCTAACTTGCCGAACTCACTTTTTGGTTATTTTAAGTTTTTAAAATATTGTATTTGATTTTCTGTAAAAATGACTTGTCATCTAATCAAAAACATTCAGTTCTTCCTTTAGAGTTTGTATGCCTTGATTCCTCTTTTTTTTTTTTCATTTGTTGCACTACTAGACAATATTTCTAGTGAAATCATGAGTAGAAGTAGTGGAAGAGGATATTCTTGCCATGTTTCTGATACTATGATAAAATAATTCAATTTTTCATGTTTAAGTATGATGTCACTGGCATACTTTTTATTGATACTCAAAATAAGTTTGAAGAAGACCACTCCTGTTCCTACTTTGCTGAGGGTTTTTATAAGGAGCAGACAGACTTTAACAAGGATTGACAAAGATGCATAAAATTGGAAGGTTCAAATATTGCTAGTAGAAAAATAGAATAGTAAAGCCATTTTTAACAACACTATAGCAGTTTCTTAATCAGTTAAAAATAGGCTTACCATATGACTGTGAGTCCACTCCTGTGTATCTCTCCAAGAAAATGCATACATCCATACACATTTGTACAATAATGTTTATAGCAACATGATTTATAATAGCCAAAAGTGGAAGCAAGCTAAATATTTATCATCTGATGAATGGATGAACAAAATGTGGCATATTCATGCTATGAAATCTCATTTGGCAGTAGAAAGGAATGAAGAACTGATATATATAACAACACGGATGAACTTCAAAAACATTTTGCTCACCAAACAAAGATACTCAAAAAGCACATATAGTATTATTTCATTTTTATGAAATATCCCAGAAAAGCCAATGCTGAGAAGAGAAAATAAACTAGTATTTTCCTAGGACTGGTGGTAGAAATAGAGAGTGACTGAAAGTGGGCACAAGCTATTTTTTTAGGATTATGGAAATGTTGCAAAATTAGATTGTGGTGATAGTTTTACTACTCTGTAAGTACACTAAAATTCATTATGGTATACATTTGAAGGAGGTTATTTTTATGGCTTATAAATTATGTGTTAAAAATGTTAAAACTGGGAAGCTACTAACATAGGTAAGGGAATTTGAAAACGTAGAAGATATAAAGGCAAAAATAGCATTTTCTTGTATATGTTTACAATATAATATATAGTTACAGATACTTAAGCAAAAAAATATATTTAAATGATAAGGTGACATAATAATCATAATTTGTAAGTTGATAAAAAAGAAATACTTCTGTATTTAATAATAAATTTATATGAGTTCCATTTTGAAAAATCTATTTTTATGAATTATAGATATTTAATTTAATCTTACTATTTTCTGGATGATATGTATAAAGGGAAGAAAATTAGAAGGTGAAGATTAAATACTTGTATTCAGATATTACCAAATGGATATTTGACCAAAAGTAAATAAAAAGTAAAATTTACTTGTCCATTGCTATAGTCTGAATATTTGAGTTCCCCCTAAATTTACATGGTTAACCTAATCCACATTGTGATGGTTTTAGGAGTGGGTGAGCTTAAATAGATGATTACATCATGAGAGTGGAACCCTCATGAATGTGATTAGTGCATTTATAAGAGGTTGAAGAGACCAGAGTTTTTCTTTCAATTACTTGAGGACACATAAGAAACTTCCATCTATGAACCAGGAAGGGGACCATCACCAGACCCTGAATTTGCTGGTGTTTTTTATCCTGGACTTCCCATTCCAGAACTGTGATAAATAAATTTCTGTTGTTTCTAATCTACCCAGTTTATAATATTTTAAATACAGCCAAATGGACCAAGACATTCATATTGCTCAATTATAATAGTAGGTAAAGTGCTTTTCAGAGTCATGACATAGTAAAGTCTTTGAAATCATATGCCAGTTTATCCAGATGCATTAAAGTGAAAACTTGTAAACAACACTTTGTGGGAGAATTTCTTTTTAACCACATGATAGAATTTCTTGGTCTAAAATATGAGTCAATTTGTGTTCCGCAGTAAATATTGACTCTGAACATAAGTTTAGCATGCTAATGGTTTTCTGTATTGGTATTTAGACTCTCCTAAGCTCTAAGTGTAAATGCATGTAAATTAGACAAATTATTCTTTCAACCTAATTGCCCACAATACTTAAATAAGTCACCACATAATGCATCATGTATTTATCTATATGACAACATAATTATAGCAAATAAACATATACCACAAATTATTTATCAGTTAATCCATTTGTTTACATGATAATTTGTTCATTCATTTATTCATTTTTTCATTCATTTATTTGATGTAACTAGTGTTTATAATATTCTAAACACTTGTATTTTTATGACATTGATAATATTCATCTTTTAAAATGGGCCATTTGATAACAATCTTATGTTAACTACTAAAATAAGCTAAAATTTAAATGTTAGCTAACATAGTACCTTAATAAAACATAATAATCTCTTTAAGTGGTTTTATCTGATATATTTTCATAGCATATTGAAATGATATCATTTCTACTAATAAGGTGTGGGTTTTAATACTTTCTTTCTGATTTAAAAGCAATAATACCAAAATTTTAATTTACTGTAACACCCACTAGCTATGTATTATTTTTAGAAAAAAACTACTATACACACACACATATATAAGCATATACGTATCTATTTATATATTAAGCTATATCTAGAGAGAGAGAGAATAAACTTTTCTCACAGAACATCCAGAATACTTTTCTTCAAAACATATCATGTCATTTACTCCTTCTGCTCGGGAATACCAATGGCTTCCCATTGCTGTCAGAGTAAAATCCAAATGAACTAGTTATATAGATGGGATCATCTTCTACCTGTTCCTACTTGCTCAGGTCTTTCCGGATTCACTGACCTACTTGATACATGTCATAACAACATATATGATCAGGACCTTTGCACGTCTTGATCTCTCTGACAGAAATGCTGCCACAAATATCTGTATGGCTCACTATGGACTTTCTTTTCTTTTTTTTAAATTGTACTAAGGGCTTTGGGGTACATGTGCACATCATGCATCCTGCAGGATTGTTGCATGGGTACATATGTGCCATGGTGGTTTGCTGTCTCCATCCCTCCCACCATTGTCTACATCAGGCATTTCTCCTGGTGTTATTCCTTCCCATCCTCCTCATCCCCCCCACTGCTCCCTCCCCTTCCCTCCCCTCCTCCCACACACACCTAGCCTAGTGAGTGCTGTTCTCTTCATTATGCCCAAGTGTTCTCATTGTTCATCACCTGCCTATGAGTGAAAACATGTGGTGTTTGATGGGCATTTGGGTTGGTTCCAGGTCTTTGCTATCTTAAACAGCGCCGCAATGAACGTATGTGTGCATATGTCTTTATAATAGAATGATTTATAATCCTCTGGGTATATACCCAGTAATGGGATTGCTGGGTCAAATGGAATTTCTATTTCTAGATCCTTGAGGAATCGCCACACTGTCTTCCATAAAGGTTGAACTAATTTACACTCCCACCAACAGTGTAAAAGTGTTCCTTTTTCTCCACATCTTCTCCAGCATCTGTTGTCTCCAGTTTTTTTAATGATCGCCATTCTAACTGGCATGAGATGGTATCTCAATGTGGTTTTGATTTGCATTTCTCTAATGACCAATGATGATGAGCATTTTTTCATTATGTTTGTTGGCCACATATTTGCCATCTTTTGAAAAGTATCTGTTCATATCCTTTGCCCACTTTTGAATGGGTTTGTTTTTTTCTTGTAAATCTGCTTTAGTTCTTTGTAGGTTCTGGATATTAGCCCTTTGTCAGATGGGTAGATTGTAAAAATTTTTTCCCATTCTGCTGGTTGCTCGTTCACTCTAATTATTGTTTCTTTTGCTGTGCAGAAGCTCTTAATTAGATCCCATTTGTCTATTTTGGCTTTTGTTACCATTGTTTTTGGTGTTTTAGTCATGAAGTCCTTGCCTATGCCTATGTCCTGACGGTTTTGCCTAGGTTTTCTTCTAGGGTTTTTATGGTGTAAGGTTTTATGTTTAGATCCTTAATTCATCTGGAGTTAATTTTTGTATAAGATGACAGGAAGGGGTCCAGTTTCAGCTTCCTGCCTATGGCTAGCCAGTTTTCCCAACACCATTTATTAAACAGGGAATCCTTTCCCCATTGCTTGTTTTTGTCAGGTTGGTCAAAGATCAGATGGTTGTAGATGTGTGGCATTGTTTCCAAGGCCTCTGTTCTGTTCCATTGATCTATATCTCTGTTTTGGTATCACTACCTTGCTGTTTTGATTACTGTAGCCTTATAATATAGTTTGAAGTCAGGTAGCATGATGCCTCCAGCATTGCTCCTTTTGCTTAGGATTGTCTTCACTATCTGGGCTCTCTTTTGGTTCCACATGAAGTTTAAAGTGCGTTTTTCCAGTTCTGTGAAGAAGGTCAATGGTAGCTTGATGGCTATAGCATTGAATCTATTTACTTTGGGCAGTATGGCCATTTTCACAATATTGATTCTTCCTAACCATGAGCATGGAATATTTTTCCATCTGTTTGTGTTCCCTCTTATTTCCTTGATCAGTGGTTTGTAGTTCTCCTTGAAGAGGTCCTCTACATCCTTCGTTAGTTGTATTCCTAGGTATTTTACTCTCTTTGTAGCAATTGTAAATGGGAGTTTGCTTATAATTTAGTTCTCTGTTTGTCTGTTATTGGTGTATAGGAATGCTTGTGATTTCTGCACATTGATTTTGTATCCTGAGACTGCCGAAGTTGCATATCAGCTTGAGGAAGTTTTGGGCTGAGAGGATGGGGTCTTCTAAATATATGATCATGTCATCTACAAATAGGGACAATTTGACTTCTTTTCCTAATTGAATGCCCTTTATTTCTTTTTCTTGCCTAATTGCTCTGGCTAGAAGTTCCAATACTATATTGAATAGGAGTGGTAAGAGAGAGCATCCTTGTCTAGTGCCAGTTTTTAAAGGGAATGCTTCTAGTTTTTGCCCATTCAGTATGATATTGGCTGTGGTTTTATCATAAATAACTTTTATTATTTTGAGATATGTTCCAACCCTACCTAGTTTATTGAGAGTTTTTAGCGTAAAGGGCTGTTGAATTTTGTTGAAGGCCTACTCTGTATCTATTGAGATAATCATGTGGTTTTTTTTTTTAGTTTTGTTTGTGTGGTGGATTTCATTTATAGATTCATGCATGTTGAACCAGTCTTGCATCCCCTGGATGAAGCCTACTTGATTGTGGTGAATAAGCTTTTTGATGTGCTGTTGCATTCAGTTTGCCATTATTTTATTGAAGACTTTTGCATCAATGTTCATCATGGATATTGGCCTGTAGTTTTCCTTTTTAATTGTGTCTCTGCCAGGTTTTGGTATCAGGATGATGTTGGTCTCATAGAAAGAGTTAGGGAGGATTCCCTTTTTGTATTGTTTGGAATAGTTTCAACAGGAATGGTACCAGCGTCTCTTTGTACATGTGGTAGAATTTGGCTGTGAACTCGTCTTGACCTGGACTTTTTTTGGTTGGTAGGCTACTAATTGCTGCCTCAACTTCAGACCTTTTTATTGGTCTATTCAGGGTTTCAACTTCTTCCTGCCTTAGTACTGGGAGTGTGCAAGTGTCCAGGAATTTATAATTTTTTTCTAGATTTACTGGTTTATGTGCATAGAGCTGTTTGTAGTAATCTCTGATGGTAGTTTGAATTTCTGAGGATTGGTGGTGATCTACCTTTTATCATTTTTTATTACATCTATTCTATTCTTCTCTCTTTTTTATTAGTCTAGCTAGTGGTCTGCCTAATTTGTTGATCTTTTAAAAAAACCAGCTCCTGGATTTATTGATTTTTTGAAGGATTTTTCGTGTCTCTATCTCCTTAAGTTCTGCTCTGATCTTAGTTATTTCTTGTCTTCTGCTAGCTTTTGAGTTTTTGGTCTTGCTCCTCTAGCTCTTCCAATTTTGATGATAGGGTGTCGATTTTAGATCTGTCCTTGTTTCTCATGTGGGCATTTATTGCTATAAATTTCCCCCTAGACACTGCTTTAAATGTATCCCATAGATTCTGGTACATTGTGTCTTCTTTCTTGCTGGTTACAAAGAACATTTTTATTTCTGCCTTCATTTCCTTGTTTATCCATTCATCATTCAGGAGCAAGTTGTTCAGTTTACATGTGATTGTGCTGTTTTGAGTGCTTTTCTTAATCCTGAGTTCTAATTTGATTGCACTGTGGTCTGAGAGATTGTTTGTTATGATTTCCATTCTTTTCCATTTGCTGAGGAGTGATTTACTTCCAATTGTGTGGTCAGTTTTAGAGTGGGTGTGATGTAGTGCTGAGAAGAATGTATATTCTGTGGATTTGGGGTGAAGTGTTCTGTAAATGTCTATTAGGTCCACTTGGTCCAGATCTGCGTTCAACTTCTGGATATCCTTGTTGACTTTCTGTCTGGTTGATCTGCCTAATATTGTCAGTGGAGTGTTAAAGTCTCCCACTATTATTGTGTGGGAGTCTAAGTCTCCTTGTAGGTCATTAAGAACTTGCTTTAAGTATCTGGGTGCTCCTGCATTGGATGCATATATATTTAGGATAGGTAGCTCTTGGTGCATTGAGCCTTTTACCATTATGTAATGCCCTTCTTTGTCTCTTTTGATCTTTGTTGGTTTAAGTCCATTTTATCAGAGACTAGGATTGCTACCCCTGCTTTTTTTGCTCTCCATTTGCTTAGTAAATCTTCTTCCATCCCTTTATTTTGAGTCTATGTGAGTCTTTGCATGTGAGGTGCGTCTCCTGAATGCAGCACACTGATGGGTCTTGACTTTTTATCCAGTTTGTCAGTCTGTGTCTTTTGATTGGGGCATTTAGCCCATTTACATTCAACATTAATATTATTATGTCTGAATTTGATCCTGCCATTTTGTTGCTGGCTGGTTGTTTTGCCCGTTATTTGACACAGTTTCTTCACTGCATCTTTGTTCTTTACCATTTGGTATGTTTTTGCAGTGGCTGGTACAGGTTGTTCCTTTCCACATTTAGAACTTCCTTCAGGAGCTCTTGTAAGGCAGGTCTTGTAGTGACAAAATCTCTCAGCAATTCCTTGTTCATAAAGGATTTTATTTCTCCTTCACTTATGAAGCTTAGTTTGGCCAGATATGAAATTCTGTGTTGAAGGTTCTTTTCTTTAAGGATGTTGAATATTGGCCCCCATTCCCTTCTAACCTGTATGGTTTCTGCAGAGAGATCCGCTGTGTCTGATGTTCTTTCCTTTGTGGGTGATTCGACCTTTCTCTCTAGATGTCCTTAGGATTTTTTCCTTTATTTCAACCCTGGTGAATCTGAGGATTATGTGCCTTGGGGTTGCTCTTCCTGAGGAATATCTTTGTGGTGCTCTCTGTATTTCCTGGATTTGAATGTTGGCCTGCTTTGTTAGGTTGGGGAAGTTTCTCTTGGATAATATGCTGAAGAGTGTTTTCCAACTTGGATTCATTCTCCCCATCACATTCAGGTATGCCGATCAACTGTAGATTAGGCCTTTTCACATAATCCCATAGTTCTTGGAGGCTTTGTTTGTTTTTTTTTTCACTCTTTTTTCTCTAATCTTGCCTTCTCATTTTATTTCATTGATTTGATCTTCTATCTCTGATATCCTTTCTTCTGCTTGATTGATTTGGCTGTTGAAATTTGTGTTTGCCTCATGAAGTTCTCGTGCTGTGTTTTTCAACTCCATTAAGTCATTTATGTTCTTCCCTAAGCTGGTTATTCTAGTTAGTATTTAGTATAACCTTTTTAAAAGGTTCTTAGTTTCTTTGCTTTGGGTTAGAACATGGTATTTTAAGGCAGAGAAGTTTATTATGACCCACCTTCTGAAGCCTGCTTCTGTCAATTCATCAAACTCATTTTCTGTCTTGTTTTGTTTCCTTGATGGTGAGGAGTTGTGATCCCTGGGAAGGGAAGAGGTGCTCTGGTCTTTCATGGTTTCATCATTTTTGTGCTGATTTCTTCCCATCTTTGTAGATTTATCTCCCTTTGATCTTTGAAGTTGGTGTTTTCAGGAGAAATCTCTGAGTGGACATCTTTTCTGTTGGGGTTGGAGCTATATCTTTTTTTCACTTGTAGAGGTGCTGCTGGGTTGCCTCAGATTCAGTCAGGTTGCTGGGTGGTTGGTCTTCCCTGAAGTTTGTTTGCAGGTGAGATTAGCCCTGCCTCCCCAATGGTGTCTCTCCTTCCCCAAGCTTGATCTTCCCTGTTGGGGTCAAACTGGTGTATTCACTGCCAAGCTTTCTAGCATACAGGCTTCAGTTTGAGTTTTATGGGGGTAGGGTCTGCCAGGCATTATGGCCTGTTTCCTTGCTTTCAACTCTGTCTCTTTCTGTGGAATGGGTTGTTCCATCCTGCTGGCGTTGGTCCAGACTTTCACACAGGTCCATGCAGATAACTTGCGGCACCAGGTGGGAGACTTTGCTCAGATTTGCATTGACAATCCACAGTGCCCCTCAGTCTGGTGGGGCTCTCATGGACGATAGGTTTCAGGAGGGATGAGATAAGCACAGGATCTGAATTGGAGCACCAAGGGGCTGAAGTCCCTGACCCTCCAAGCCAGCTGCATGTTCCAGGTGGGAATGTGCCCTGCCCTGTCTCAGTTTTCCCTCCCTGGGTGGCTCTTGCCCTGCTTCAGCTCCTTCCCTGGGCTATTTTCAGAGTCCTACCAGTCCCACTGAAATGGACCTGGCACCTCGCTTGGAATTGGGAAGTCCTCTAGCCCTCTACATCTCATTCACTGGGTGCTGCATACTGGTGTTGCCTCTTCTCAGCCATCTTGGCAAGGTCCCTGGACTTCCTTGATGATTCTAAATGAATTAATGAAAATATGATCAGCTTATCTCCCCTTTCCTGTTAAAATATTCTGGACTTATTGTGTGTTTGTTTTTGTGTCTGCGCATGTGATCTAACATAGATACTTGTGTATATTGGCTGGTGGTTCTACAAGCAGAAGCTTTATTGCTATGTTATTATAGAAGAGTAAGTTATCAAGTTAAAAATGCAGTCAGGCTTTCAGCTTTCAGCCTGAGAAATACTAGAATAAAAGAAGGAAAGTCTGGTGACTCCGTGTCATATATTACACAAAATCATGAAATGCTATAAGTATTCACTAAGACGGAATTTTTCTGGATAATTTAACTTTCTTTGATGAATTATTTTATTGGAAAAAAAATTATTGTTATTGCATACCTTCCATTGGCAAACACCCTGGTTTTCATGTTTCTGTACAGAGTGATTGTCATCTAAATGGGAATGCATCCCCTCCCATACTGTTCACAGATAATTGTTCTTTTATAGCTGGATATAAATTATATGAAAATTATCCTGCTCTATTTAATATGACTGGTTCAAAACTGCATGTTTGAAAAGGGATTATTCTGTTTGTCTGCATAAGAATGAAGGGCATGCTGTATTATAGAAAAAGAAAGGAAAATAGAAGAAAACACTCATGAGGGTACATTATTAGTTTTCTAATTACATTTAAAGAGCTTTGTTGAGGCCCTAGCTTATAGAGCCTATTGGTATAACTTTACAACCATCTGAATTTTTATTACATTGTCTTAATGTACTTATCTGGATTTGAAAGAACAAGGCATTTGGTTAATTAAAACACAGTTTTCTTGAGCTGCTAGCAGATAGCAAAGTACTATTTTATTTTGTATGATTATTTTCTACTGGGCTTTCAATTTCACTAAAAGGACCTCACAGTGTCTGGAGTGGAATGAAGGCAATTGTTATATGGGTCTTTGAAATAAACTGGAGTGCTTTCTTCAATTTATTTATCCTTAAGATTGGTATTGGTATTCTTGTGGTCTTTGAAACCCAAGTTTCTGTTCTCTATGCCTAATAATTTTGTTGTTGTTCTAGAATAAACTTTCTCCATAATATGCTGTTATCTTGTATGATTTTAAATAATATTTTAAGACTCCTGTTGTGATTTATCCAGTAAATATGTATTTTTTGAATTTTCACAATACATTAAAAGAACATTTGTTATAGTACCAATACAATCCCTTCTTCTATAGGTTGAGCTAAACAAAAGTGGTAAATCGTAATAGATCCTCCTTTCTGGAGTGATTTTGCTGACATATTTGTGAATAGTGCAGCAACCCCATTAGTGGTATATAGAAAAGAACTATTAAGTCAAGTTTGTCAGGTTAAAAACAAAATATCCTTTTCACTTGTGCTGAAATGTTCTACAATTGCTCTATTCCATTTTTTTTTTTTCAGGATTGACTTTCTCTGAACACACAAATGGGGCTTCTGTTTTAAGACTAAATGACCCGGTCTCTATAGATACTGTGTTTGTTCAGTTGGGCTGTCTTATTCCACATCAACATATCTGGGAAACCCAACTCAGTCTAGACCCAGAAAGACCGGATGGGCAGAGTACTGATAGAAGACATGGCTTGACTCATATAAAGTAGCCATGAACTCTCGTTCAGTAATTGAATTGATTTAAGAACATGTCTATGGACTATATCAGTTCTCAAAACACTGTAATAGCCTGTATTTCTAGAGATATGAGTATGACTAGAGGAACTATGAAAACTCCTGGATTATTTCTAATGTGATATGAATTATTTTAACTGAACTTTCAAATTGTTTTTAATTATTTAAAAATATTATATGTAATATAGGCTTAAACCTAGTTTGTGTATGTATAAATTCTTTTATACAGTTATAGAAAGGATCTAGAACTGTGGGTGACATTCTCATTAGTGTGGATGTCTTTATTGATGTTTTGTGTAATGTATTCAGGTGAGAAAGTAAAAAAATATGTGCTTGCTAATGAGAAATTGAGCAGGATGATACTTTGGGCACTATCTGTTTTGGAAATGTTATGGCTAAAAAATTACTTGTGAGAAATTTTATTGTGAACCAACCAATAGTGGTGTGTTATATCAGGGCATCAGAGTTATTTGCACACAGGAAAACTACTTATCTAACACATTTTTGAGCATTATCTAACTCACCAGAAGTTACAGATAAAATGGTTCTTAGGGAAATTAACACAAAGAGAAGAATGAATTCGGTCTTTTCCTTATTTATTCAAACAAGAGCAAATTATTCAGTCTGGAACCAAAAATGTTGATAAGATGATAAGACCAATTGATATTGAATATCATTACTTATTTAGCAATCAGTTTGGTAAGACTTTTAGTCAATTCCACATCATTTGAAATAAATATAGATTTTCTCATGAACCACCATTAATATTTATTTATTTATTGCTGAGTTGTAAAAGAGTCTTAGTCCTCAAAAACCAATTTAGTGGAGAAAAATATGCAGTCCATATAGCAATAGCATAGGTTACAGGGGAGCACTTTCAAATCTTAGCTTTCTAAAGGGAGATAGCATTCTTCTCCAGATGAGGCAGGTTTGAGGATGTTTCTGGATGTACTTGGCATACATATTTGGTTTGCCTCATCATGATGACTACTTGACATATTTAAACAGTAATATTCATTGAGTACAGTTACTTTTATCAACAAAATTTCTAATGGTGAGCTTTATATTCTTCATGAAATTGTAGAGACCATAGCCTAGAAAATTTGAGAGGGCAATTTTTAGAAGTTAGCTGGCAGAATTGCTCTATGAGTTTGGGTAAATGGTCATCATGTCTAACATTCTGCTGCCTTTAAGGTAAGGCTAGTGTAAAAGAGTCTGACAATATTTTGACTTTCTGGTAATAATAAAATTAATAGATCTTATAATTCTTATTAAAATAGAGTTTTTACTTTGAAAAAGAAAATGAACTCATGACCTTTATAGATTTGATATGTTTCAGCTAGTTGTAACCTCATTTTATACTTAGGCTGATATATCACAATAAGTGATATTCAACTAAACCTAAATAAGTTGATAAAGTGAGTAACCATACTTTAAATAAATCTTTAAAAAAACTGACAGTTTTGCCTTGTTTTTATATGATAAAAAATAATATATCATGTCTATTACAAATAACATACAATAATAAGAGTGCAAAAACAACAACAAACTTTAGTTTATGTCATTCAAGAAATGTTTCTTTTTACCATTATTTATTTATTTCTTTAGAGACAGAGTCTCACTCTGTCACACAGGCTGGACTGCAGTGGCATGATCTGGGTGCACTACAATCTCCACCTCCTGGGTGTAAGAAATTTACCTACCTCAGTCTCTTGAGTTGCTGGGACTACATGGATGTGCTACCATGCCCAGCTAATTTCTGTAATTTTAGTAGAGATGGGGTTTCACCATGTTGGCCAGGCTGGTCTCAAACTCTTGACCTCAAGTGATATGCCCCTCCTCAGCCTGTCAAAGTGCTGGGATTACAGGCGTAAGCCACTGTGCCTGGCCCAAGAAATGTTTCTTTTAATACAAACTACTTTATATAAGAATGTGACTGGAGTATCTAGCAAATGTGAGTGTGTTTGTACAATCACTTTTTAAAATAAAGTATTCATATGAGCAGAAAAGGCTTACATGAGTAATAACATTTTATATTGTAACTGGCTTTTCAAAAGTAAGTGGAATTAAATAGAATTTGTTATATTAAAGTCAGAAGAGGTAAGCCTAACAGAGGGTATGGGGGGTAGGGGTAGCTTGCTTGTTTTAAGTTTGCTGACAGGATTTTTGAGTACATCTAGTACTAGTTCTTATTTTAGTTAATAGCCAAAAATTATCTTAATATTAAAAATTTTTTAAATCTCTTTGATTTGGAAACAAAATATTCTGAGTTAAATATCTCTTTGTGCTAGGTTTATATTTTTATTATTACATATCAATTGACATTAATGACAAATATATTTAGAATAACAATTGAAATTATTTTCTATCATCTTTCTTTTATTATAAATTATAGAAAACACACAATAAAGCATTTCTGTCCAGTGGAAGGAAAAGTAATCACATAATTTTGAACTTATTTTCTGGAATAACTCAGTTATAGTCATGTATAGGACCTTTAATATAGAATATGGACATATATAGTAATTTAGTGACAATTACATGCCCTTATTTATTTACCAAAGGAGGGTATATTTAGTATTGGAAAACTTGTTGATGAGACAGATTAGAGAGACTAAAGGGATATTTCTTATTTTTGTAGAGATAGGTAAACTTATTTAAAAAGCAGGTAAATTTCAAGTAAGCATCCCAAGTAAAACATTTGAAAATTTTGTTTTAATAAAAGCCTCCAAATAATAAAGAAACTAAGAACCATATTTGACTTTATTGAGGAGTGATATTAGAAACCATCTGCTACGTGTGATGTGTGCTTGTTGCTCTTGGGGTGTCTATGCTTTAGACACTTTCAGCTGATAAAACAAGGAACTATATGTGTGTATACTATTCCATATCTATCTATCTATATATATATATGCACATTTCTGTAAATATATGTTTCCATCTGTATCTATATTAAGCTAAATATGAGTTCATACTGATGTCTCCACCTTTAATCCATTACTACCTAGATCATTTAGCCTCCTCCATTTGCTGATCTGTAACACACAGCACTCCAACAGTGAGAATCCTGGTTGCACTATCCATCATTTATTATTTAGTTGTTCAATTTCAGTATGCATGTGTGGTGATTCCAGAGTTATTAACCTCATATCTCTGTAGGAGACAACTTTATCAACTATTTTATAATTATATGCAATTCTTTTTGCCTTTTGTTTTACAAATCCCATTCATTTCCAAACTACCAGATTAGTACATTTTTTCCTAACTCCTTTCAGTGACAACATTAAGTAATTACAACACTAAATGCAATTGAAAATGCAGAGAAAATATATGACGTATACATTGCTGGTGGGAATGCAAAACGATACCACTACTCAGAAAAACAATTTATTCATTTATATTAATACTAACCATGTGGCAACTACAAGATTAAGAAATTATATCCTTGGGTAAACATAAAAACTTATATTCACACAAAACCTGTTTATGCATGCTAATAGGAAATATTTTATTTAAATATATGATATTTTTAAATAGTAGTCTACTAGAAAATATATCAAATGTACGATTTCTATACTTTACATAAAGTACAGAAATAGTCAAATTTGATTAATTAAAAAGTTAGCCACATATTACTTATAAAACATTCACTCACCTACAATATTAAGATACAGAAACACTAAAAGTAAAGGTACAGAGAAAGATTTACCATTCAAACATTACGCTCCAAAAGCAGGGATGGCTATCTAAATAATCAGACAAGTATTAATGTCAAACAAATGACAGAGATATATCATAATGGTTAAAATATTAATTCTATGATAAGATAAAACAATTCTAAATTTTTATATACTTAATAGAATTTTTTTCCAAAAATATGAAGATTTGATAGAACTAAATGCTGAGGTAGAAAATCCACAATTAAGATTTTAATAAGCCTTCTCAGTAACTGATACAACCAGCAAATAAAAGATATCATTAAAAATACAGAAATTTAAATACCACAGTTTAATGCTGGTGTATTTGAGACATATTAGAACATCATATCCAATTTATACAAATTATAGTCTTTTCAAGTACCTGTTGAAATTAACACACTCCACTGTAAAGCATGTAGCAACCAACATCAAAGATCTGAAATAATTTGAATGTATATTTTTCGAACATGTGGATTTACTAGAATGTAATATTATACAGCTAACTGGAAAGTCTCCAAATATTTGGCAATTGAGGTACTCGCATATGTTACTCACGGGGCAAGGAGGGAATCACAATATGAGTCAGAAAATGTTTTCAATGGAAGTATAATGAGTAACAAAACAATAAATATTGTGGGTTTTAGATATTACAGTAACTAAATGATGTTTCTTGATGGCAAAAAATGGAAATTAATTTTAGTATTACTTATTCATATGATGAATAAATTGAAATACATTCAAATGATAGATATCACAGCAATGAAAATAAATGAAAAACATGTTTACATGATATCACAGATGAATACCTAGATATGATATTGAGGGGAAAAGCCAGACACTCCAGAATTCTAGTGGTATTTTATTCTACATATATTACATGTAAAATGGAAAAACTAGATTTTTATGATAGAAGTCAGATAAGTGGTCATGCGTAGAGGTATATTCTCTATGGGGAGCAAAAGGGAGCATTTAACAATGCTGGAAATACTCTATGTCTTGATCAGTTGGTGCTGACATGCCAAAATATGTGAAAATTCAACAAGCCTTATGTTTAAGAGTTATGTAATTTACCCTATATAAATTCTACCTCAGTAAAAAAAATAAGGCATGGTATTTTGTCATACAATACTCCGTCTATCCATTTGACAAAATCCAATGTTGATAGGACTCTCTGTGAGATTAAGGAAACGCTAAGTCTGATGTATTACTGCTGAGAGTCTACATTGGCACAAATATCCTGGAGAGAAAATTGGCAGTATATATCAAAATTACACACACACACACACACACACACACACACATATATATATACATATATATATATATATATACACACACATACATATAGTTTCCCCCCAGCAATTTTATGTCTGGGGATTTATCTTCTGGATGTTTTTCATACCTGAAATGACATATGTAGTATTTTATTAATTTTAACTTTGTTTGAAAAAGAAAAATATTATCAGCAACCCAAATTACCAGCAATGGAGAACTGGTTAAATAAATCAGTTTATCAACAAATATAATAAAATGTACAGCAAAATGAAAAGAATGAGGAAACATTATGGGAGATACTGAATTTTCTCCAAGATACACTGTTAGTCAAGAAACTGTGTGGGAAACAGAGTACCTCATTTTCTATCTTTCATATACAGAATGACTAGAGATAAAATTTTATTTCTAGATTTACTTATACAAATATTAATTAATACTGGAAGGACATACAAGAATTTATTATCAGTGAAGGGTGGTTTTTAAATTTATAAAATATTTGTAGCCATGTGAATATATTCCATATTCAGATGTATTTTATACAAAAACATAGGAAACTATCCAGGAGACAGTTACTATTTTCAAACACAGTAAAAATATGTTAAAAGATCTGGCTCTAGTATACAGCGGAAATAATGTGGCAAGGGGTGACATCTCCACTTAACATAAATAGATTATAACATTTTCTCCTTTTGAATCTCCAAGCACAGCTTCAGAATTCCTTTCATCATAGAAACATCAATATATACTAAATAATATAGAAATGAACATATTTTATATTACTGATACAGTTAAAAGAGCTGTCTGCAGACCAGCAGTGGAATGCATTTGTTTGCTCTCTTTTCTAGTATTCTTAATTTAGATTTTGTAAGTTATCCTCCTTCTTTTTCCAGACAGTTGATCACAGTTTGTGTCCTGCCAAAGCAAGTAGCAGAAGCAGAAGTCAACCCATGATCATCAGTTCCTTAACCTTTGGGCCTCTGGTTTACGGTGACAGAGGAAAAGAGAAGCCATTTTTTTTTTTTTTTTTTTACTCAATGTTGCCACCTACTGATCAAGACTTACTTTTGTAAGCCTGCTTCTACATAATTTAGGATAGTGAAGAACAGACATGCAGAAAGCCATGTAAGGATTAAGAAATATAATTAGTTCTGTAATTATTATTTTTTAGTAATAATTAAAATAAACTTCAATAAAAATAATAATTTTTTAAATTGAAGTATAATTTGCAAACAATACACAAACCCTGAGTGCACAGGCACATAGTGACACTACATAACCACTACCCGAAAATCAACATATAGAAAGTTTTAATAATCTCAAAAAGGTTTTGAAGTCCCTTTCAAGTCAATCTCTATTCTGAATAACTGTACTCTGATTTTTATTACATCACTTAATTTGTCACCCAATTTTCTTAAGGCTAATTCTTTGAGGGTTGTAACTGCAATCATAGCAGAGAGGCAGACAGAGATAATAAAAAATAAAGAGTTTCTTTATAAATTTGGAAAAAAATAAGTTCCCTTCTTTACAAAAGAAACTTGCACAGGCAGCAAATTAAAGACTCAATGTGAAATCCATCAGAGAACTGAGTCCACAGGACACACAGTCATTTTAAAATCTGGAGAGAGTCAAGCATAGAATCCAAGCATTTGTTTTCCCGGATAAATGATAGATTATATATGGGCCAGAAAAGATATTAAACTAGAAATTGTGAGGAATTGCTGGAGGCTGGGTGTAGACTGGAGTGAGAGTAGGAGCTCCTGGGAGATGCAGTTCTAGGGAGATGATTATCTTTTCACAAGCTAATCTTCTAGAACCCAACATAAATGATAGGAGAAAATTCAGAATATGAATTCTCATTGCTCTAGGTAAAGCGTAGGAAAGGCAGCCACTTCAAAACCTATTCCATAGTCCTAAATGTGCAGGAGGAAGATTATGACCAGGAAGCACTGGTGATATACCAATGCTGAATTTGGAGCTCCTCCCTGATTTATCTGTCTAGTTTCTCCAAAAGAGAAAAATACCTTAAATTGCAGGGTGGAGGCCCTTAGGGACATACAGGGAGAACAATGGTGGATTATCTCCTGCAGCTAAGAAACAAGGATATTTGCAGGGGTCATGGTTGGAGGTACTCTAAGATCTTGATGGGGGTAATCAGAACTAAGCATCATCACAAAGGGAAGACTCAAAGCTTAGACGTAAGACACAAACAAGAAAGGTAGAGGAATTTGAAGGTTTGGATGGCCACTGTCAAGAAACTTTAATACTGGCTGGGCACAGTGGCTCATGCCTGTATCCCAGCAATTTGGGAGGCTGAGTCTGGCAGATTGCTTGAGTCCAGGAATTCAAGACTTGCCTTGGCAACATGGAGAAACCCCGTCTCTACAAAAAATACCAAAATTAGCCTGGCATGGTGGCGTGTGCTTGTAAGTCCCAGTTACTTGGGAGGCTGAGGTGAGAGGATCTCTTGAGCTAGTGAGATTGAGGTTGCAGTGAGTTGAGACTGCACCACTGCACTCCAGCCTGGGCAAAAGGAATGAGACCCTGTCTCCAAAAAAAAAAAAAAAAAAGAAAGAAAGAAAAAGAAAAAAGAAAAAAAAAGAAAAGAAACTTTAATACTGGTAGTTATTAGCAATATTGAAAGTGAAACACAGCTTAACTCCTGGCTAGATTAATATAAATTCTCAGAGTAAAGGCATATTTACCCCAAAATCTACTAGCCTGTGAAGTATGTCTGGCTTTCAGCAACTACAGCAACAAAAATGGAAGGCATAAGGAAAGGCAGGGGAGAAGGAATCCTTAGAGATTCTGAAGAGAAAAGAAATCATTTGAAACAAGCTCTGAGAAGCTACAGAGGTTGAAATCATCAGACAGGGGAATTTTAAAAAGCTGAGTAGTGTGTTAAAGATTTTAATGTAAAAGGTAGGCAATATGTGAGACCAGATGGATAATGTCAGCAGAGATATGGAAATTATAAAGAGAATTAAAGAGTTGCTAGAAAAAAAATATCAGAAATGAAGAATGCCTTTGATGAGTTCCACACCAGATTCCACACAGCCAAGAAATAAAGTCAATGAACTTACGTATGTCAATATAAATTAAACAAACTAACACAAAAGAGAAAAATAATTTTTAAAAATCCAAAGTATTCAAAAACTGAGCGACAAGACCAAATAATGCAAAATAAATGTAGTAGAAATATCAAAAGGAGAGTAGAATGAGTATAGGCAGAAGAAATGTTTTAAGAAATAATGTCCTAAATATTTTCAGAATTAGCAACAGACAATAAACCACAGATCTTAAGAAAGTCAGGAAACATCAATCAAGACAAATAACAAAAAATTAAAATAAAAAATACACACCAAATAAACAAAACAACAACAACATACCCAAGAATATCATATTGAAACTGCAGAAGAGCAAATACAAATAGAGAATCTTGAAGATAGAGAAATCAAGTACCTTACACAGAAACAACAATAATAATTACAACAGGTTTTACATCAGAAATCATACAACTAAGATGACGAGATTGCAATTTTTTAAGCATTGAAAGAGAAGTTTGTTAACCAAAAATTCTATATCCTTCAAAACTGAAGAATAGACTCTCTTACACAAGATCTTAAAGGTATGCATTACCATCTAACATGACCCAAAAAATCAAATTCCACATATCAGCGAGCTCATATAGTGTATGTCTTTGTGTGCCTGGTTATTTGACTTCACATAATGTTCCTCAGGTTCATCCACCTTGTGGCAAATGAGAGAATTTCATCCTGTGTTATGACAACAGTATTTCATTTTACATATATGTATGTGTGTACACATACACATACACCAAGTTCTCTTTATACATCCATAGATGAGTATTTAGATTGATTCCTTATCTTTGTTATGGTGAATAGCACTGCAATGGAAATGCAGCTGTCTCTTCAACATACTAACTTTCTTTCCTTTGGATGTATACCCAGTAATGAGGTTGTTGGACCATATGGTAATTCTATTTTTTAATTTTTCAAGGTAGATCCATATTGCTTTCCATAATAGTTGTATCAATTTACATTCCCATCAACAGTAAGGTCTCTTCTCCACATCCTCACCAGCATATGTTATTATTTGTCATTTTGATGATAGTTATTTTAACTGGGGTGAGGTGATATCTCATTGTGGTTTTGATTCAAATTTTCCTAATTATCGGTAATATTGTAGCATTCTGTCACATATCTATTGGTCATTTACGTGTATATTGGATAAATGTCTATTTAGGTCTTTTGCCCATTTTAAAATCAGATAATTTGTTTTCATATGTGGAATCTAAAAATTTGTTTTCACAGTTGTAGAGAGTAGAATAGTGGTTATCTGAGGCTTGGAAGAATCAGGGAGATGGGATCTGGGAGAGACTGATCAACGGGTAGAAGTTATATTTAGACAGCAAAGATAAGTTTTCCTGCACAATTGCACAGCGGAGTGAGTATAGCAAACAATGTAGTGTATATTTCAAGATAGCTAGTAGAAAAAATTTTGAATGTGTTCACCACAAAAAATTGTAAATTTTAAAATGGTAATTATCCCAATTTGATAATTATACAATGTCTACATGCATTGAGACATCACAACATTCTACATAAATATTACAATTATTATGTATCAGTTATAAATAAAAACATTAAATAATACAAAATTTAAATGAAGTATTCAAGAAGAAGGAAAATGACATCAGTTCTGAAACATAAACAATGAATGGAAAGGCATCAGAAAATAAATCAAGGAAGGTAAAATATAATCTTTAGTTTTTAATAGATAACCAATTTAAGAGATAATATACAGTTAAAGCAATGAATTGCATGTTTATAGTATATATAAAAGTGAAATTAACGGTAGCAATTTCACAAAGAGAAGAGAAAAAAATGGAATGATTCCATTACAAGATATTTATACTAATCGTAACGTGATCTGGTTTGAAGGAAGAAGTACAATATTAAAAAATGTACCATACTAGACCCTATAACAGCCATTAAAATACATTAATAGATGAAATAAAGGGCAATCATAAAAATTCTCAATTAAAACAAAGAGAATGCAGAAAAAGATAAAAAAAGATAAAAAATATGCCACATAGAAAACAGCGGTCAAATGCTATATATTAATATAATCATATCAATAATCACTTAAAATATGAATATAAATACTCAAAAAACAGAGATTGTCATTTGGGTTTAAAGGAAAACAACTATGTACTATATAGAAGAAACTTACTGTAAATACAAAGATTCAGAAAGGCTAAAAAGGAAAGAGATGGAGAAAGATATATTATGCTAACACTGATAGAGACAACTGAAGTATTCATATTAATTTGAATAAGGAATAATATCAGGGATAACAAGGGCAAGGGTTATTACATGAAGAGGTCAATTTTCAGAGAAGTGATAACAATGCTAGACGTACATTATAACTAACAACTGAGATTAAAAATACACAGTGTAAAAACTTATAGAATTGAAAGGAGGAATAGGTTCACATTATAGTTGGAAATTTTAAGTTAAAATTTTAATTGCAACTTTAAGACACCTCTTTTAGTAACTGAAAGATTAATTGAAAGATAGGGTAGAAATAAAGTTAGGATATATAAGCTGAAAAGCACTATCAATGAATTTGATCTAGTTGACATTTATAGACTATTCCATCTGACACCTGTAGAATACACATTTCTCTGCTGCACATGGGACATTCATCAAGACACATCATATTATGGATCATAAAGCAAACCTTGATAAATTTCAAACATAGAAAACGTAAAATTTATTGTCAAGCAATTAAAGAATTAAACTAGAAATAAATAAAAAAATTGTTGAAGATGTCCCAGATATATTGAAATTAAATAATTTATATCTAAATTACCTATGGATCAAAGAGAAATTCTCCAGGGAAATATAAAAATATTTGAAATTAATGAAAATGAAAATACAAATTATCAAATCTTGTCTGATGTAGCTAAATCAGTTCTGAGAGAGATGCAGCATTAAAATGTATTTTTGGAAAAGAAGAAAGATTTAAAATCAATAACTTAAGCTTCTAATTTAGGAAACTAGAGAAAGAACAAATTAATCCTAAAGCAAACAAAAGGTAGCAAATAATAAAAATGAAAGCATAAAATAATTAAGTTGAAAACCATAAAAGAGAAAACCAACAAAACTAAAATCTGATTTTTTTTTTTTGAAACTCTCAAAGATGTTAGCCAGGATAACTGGGGTGAAAAATAAACAACATAAAATACCAATATTAGAAATGAGGGAGGGTTCACCACTACTGATCTCATATCCATTAAATATAATAAAGATATGCTACGAGCAACTATGTCTGCGTACATTTGGCAATTTTAATGAAATAGATCAATTCCACAGAAGACCCAACTATCAAAAGTCACTTTGGTGTTCACACCTCAAAGTTGTTCCCAATGAGCCATGCCCTAGAATAACCCTTTCCATTTTAGTGTGGTTGAGATCATGAGTTTTTATCTAGGTTTTAGAATGTGGCAAAAGTGAGGGGATTTTGCAGTTTCAATGACAGTCCCAAATCAGTTGATTTTGAGTTAATCATAAAGGAGACTACTGTGGGTGGGCCTGACTTAATCAAGTGAAAATCTTAAAGAAAGACTGAGTTTCTTCCTAAGAATAGAGCTTCTCTCCTGTTGTCCTTGGAGAGCAAGCCTTTTGAATTCTACATTGGTAAGAAAATAAATTCTACCAGCAATCTGAATTGACATAGTACCAAGAAAATTCAGTAAATAGTCTTAACAACAAATACTGCAGGAACAATCGGATGCTTATATTTGAAACATATATATATATATCAAACCACTTACAAAAGTTGAATAAAAATTGATCACAGACCTAAATACAGAATATAAAAATATAAAATATTTAAAAGAAAATAAAGGAGAGTATCTGGGTGATCCTAGCTTGATAGTTTTTGAACATGATATTAAAATACAATATGTTAAAAATGCTACATTGAACTTTAACAATATTAAAAAATTGGCTTTGTAAGAGATATGTTTAAGAGAATAAAAAGAAAAGCCAATGATCCAGAGAAAATATTTGCAAATACATATATCTGATAAAGGATTTTTATTCTGAATATAAAAAGAAGTCTTTAAATTCAAAAATAAAAAAACATTCATCCAATGAAAATCATACAAAATAAAGAGATAATTCACTGAAAAAGTATACAGGTGGCAAATAAATACATGTAAAGACATTAAAGAGTAATTGATCATTAAATTAAAGCTATAATATGATACTAGCAAATACTGATTAGAATTTTTTTTAAAGAAAAAGAAACAAGGGAAAAAGCTATTAAGTGTTGGTGATTGTGTGGAAAAACAGAAGCTCTCATTTATTGCTGTTGAAAATGCAAATCAGAACACTCAGAAATAAAAATTGACAACTTTGTATAAAGTTAAAAATATATCATGCTGGGGTCTATAAGATCCCTTTAAATTTTGGTAATTCACCAGAAAAACTCACAGAACTTAAAAGTTGTTATACTTGTGTTTTCAATTTATTGTAGCAAAAGAATCCAAAGCAAAACAGAAAATGGAAAACTTGCATGGGATGAAATTCAATGGAAACTAGTTGCAAGTGAAGCCAAATAGGACATATTTAATACCTCCAACAACACGCAATGTTATTTATCATATTAAGGAAGTTTTCCTGAGCCTAGTAGTCCAGGATTTTTACTGGGGCTCACATTTGCAGGTAGTACTTGTGACTGACTGCAGTTAATGAAGCTCTAGGCCCCCAGAGGACAGGAGGTGTTCACCATAAATCACATTGCACAAACTGTTTAGAGAAATTGACCTAGCATGGTTTAAGTCCCAAGTGTACAAATAACTCTTATAATTCGGAGTATTCCAAAATTAAAATTTTTAGAGGATGCCAAAGGACAGGACTTTCTTGAGAGTTGCACAACGTTTGAGCAACTGAGGTCTACTGAGCTAACTCATTCTTGTATATATGCTTCCCACACAATTGAGTAACTTCACTGTTAGGCAGCTATTAAAATGACTTTGAAAATGATGTCAACAAGAAATCCTGCATGTGAATGCTTCTAATAGCTTTATTCATAATCATCAAAAGCTGGAAACAGGCAAGTGTCCTTATATACATGTCCTTGAATAGATAATGAAACTATAGTACATCTATAAAAGATACTATCTAGTGATAAAGTGGAACAGGCTATTGAGTCACAGAATCTTAAATATAGTTTGTGAAGTCAAACCAGGCTCAGAATGCTACATATTATATAATTCTATTTGTATTTATATAACATAAGTCAAAACTGTATGGATTAAAAACAGATCCATTGTTGTCAGGGATTCTGAAGAGTGAGGTGTTGAGAACCAAGAAGCCTCACAGGATTTTATAACAGGGATGGAAGTATGGTATTTGAATGATTGATATTGACTTCATGTTTTTGCCAAATTCCTCATACAGAGAACTTTTGTATACGCAAGTTAAAAAAAAAAAACTCAACCAAAATATTGGAGCATCCCAGAACAGAATGAAAACAATGATAAAATAACTTTATCATTGGATTTTTAAAATTGACACATAAAAATTATACATATTTATGGGGTGCAATATTTTCATACATATATACATTGTTCAATGATCAAATCAAAATAATTGAACATAACAAATACATAATATAACGTCACTGAAGAATGTGGTGAAAAATGAAACTGACCAAAGTAACTTTAGAAAACAACAAAAAAGACCTACATGTAAACAGTTTATTCTGGGTGGGTATTTTCTTTTTGGCCACATGGCATATGTAGAAAATTCTGAAACCACATTACTTGTATACCCAGTTTGAAAAAACAACCAAATGAATTTTAGATGATGAGACTCAGGTTTCTCATTACGTTAGAAAGAAGTTACAAATATGCTAGGCAGAAAAACTAGAATGATTCTTGTATTACTGAATTAGTATCAAAATTGTGAGTATAAAGTCTCATTCACAGATGCATACATCAACACACACACACACACACACACAGAAGTGGAGCTGTTGAAATAATTATCGATAATAATAATAATAATTCACTTTTGGTATGTAACTGATGCTAGAATTAAGGTACAGAAAATACAAAATGAGTGTGGAGCACACTGTAGTGTCAGAAAGAGAGGAAGTAATCCTTCAAAAAATTTTGAAGAAGGATAGATCAAGTAGAAAAGAGACAAGACCCAATATGAATCTGAGAGTGCTCACACTGTCCAAAGTAGGAACAAATATTTTAAACAACAACATAAGCAGCAATATCATTTAGTTATAACCAAAGAATGAGTATCTATAAGTTCATAGTATATAACGAAATTATTGAACAAATAATTAAATGAGCTAAATGTACTTCTTAAAGGAAGGATTGCAAATAATATACGTAGATACTGCTCCCTCCGTAAATGAAACTTATTTCTCCTTCCTTTCAGGGTGAGCTGGACTTAATAAATAACTGCCTTCTAGAAGAGTATGGAGAGGAAAAGTACCACTTTGTAGCAGAGATCTGGCAAACAGCACCTTAACCAAGTGATCAGTTTATCATCAGTCATACATCATTAATATCGTGTACCACATGATATAATATGGTGAGAAGAGCACTTTGACTCTGTGATATCTTTTCCATAAACTCTCAACTCCCTAGTATAATCATAAGAAATACAGACACAAATTGAGTTATCCTGCTCAATATTTGATTGATACTCTTCAAAACTTCATGAAAGCCAAGAAAGACTGAGAAACTTACAAATCCCAAGAGACTAAAGGGACATGATGAATGAATGCAATATGGCATCCTAGACTGAATGTAGAAAAAAATGTGAATTGTTAAGAGTGTGAACTAAAAAACTCCAACTAAATCCTACATATATAAGTAAAACCCAGCACATCTGATCAATATACGCCTCATTTGGAAAAAAAAAAATACAATTTCTCAACCAATTTTTTTCTCATTTAAATTAATTTAAAACACTTTCTATAATGTATGTGAAAAATGAATAGCATAACGATACATTTGTAGGTCTTCACTAAAAACATAAAGTTATACTATTTTATATTGTATTAACATGGTACTGGTGATTTATCTATCATTAAATTTAGCTGGAAAAATATAGTTTGCAGTTAAGTCATTTGCCTTTGAAAATCAAAATGCAGTAAGAAAGTAAATCCAGAAAAAGAATAAACAACAGATGTAGGTTAACATTACTATTTGTTTAAAGACATCCTCTCTTTTGTTCTTTATTTTATTCCATTTTATTTTGAAAGGCATGACGTGTTGGATTGATTGACTGAAGTAGAGTCTCCCTCTGTTGCCCAGCCTGGAGTGCAGTGGTGCCATCATGGCTCACTGCAGCTTTGACCTCTTGGGCTCTAGTGATCATCTCCCATCAGCCTCCTGAGCAGCTAAAAAGCAGGCACACTCCACAATTTTTTTTCCTTTTTCTGCAGACAGGGCCTCACTATGTTGCCCAAGCTAGAAAAAAAGTATTTTATTAATATATGTGGCTCTTTCTCTGGAATAGAGTCAGAAAAAGAAATATCAGCTATAAACCTATTCCATTAGTATTCCAGTCCTATTTGCTGATATAGTTTAGAAGAATGTATTATGCTTGTTTTCTTAACTATTTGTAACCTATTGAATTAGCACACTGAATCATTTATAAGGATGTACTCATGTAAATGCATATTTAAATGTAGTCCCTTGTTGGGGACCCTAATGTTTGGATCACGGGGGCAGATCTCTCATAAGTAGATTAATGCCTCCTCCCCACAAGGGGAGGTGGTGAGTGAGTTCTTGTTCTATTAGTTCCCTAGAGCTAATTGTGTTGTTAAAAGAGCCTGGTACTTCCCTTCTCTCTCTCTTACTTCTTTTTTTGCCCTGTGGTCTCTGCTCATGCTGGCTCCCCTTTGCCTTCTGCCATGAGTGGAAGCAGCCTGAGGCCCTCCAAAAGCAGATGCCAGAACCATGCTTCTTGTACAGCCTGCAGAACTGTAAGCCAAATAAACCTCTTTGTAACTTAAAAAAAAAAGAAATTTAGTCCCTTGTTTAGTATTTGTATCTGTGGTAAAAATAGATAATATATATCTATATGCATCAATATAATGTGTATGTACGTATGTGTATGTATAATTTTTTTAAGAAAGAAAAGCATCAAATTGAAATTGACATTGAAGGAAATATACCTGGACTTAGTGCTCATATCAAAATCATAAGCAGCTGTAATATAAAAATATCTTAGAGCTTCCTTAGGCATAATTTTCTTATGTATCAGTGTCACCCTTGAGGATTGTTGAAGAGGACTAAACTTTTCTATCTTTGAAACAGGAATTTGTTAGAGAAAATTGATATTAAAAAAGCAGAAAGAAGTGTGTTGCATTTGTAAGCTAGTGTTCTCTTGTCATGTTTAAGCTTATACATAAACGAACTTGCTTCATTATGAATAGTCTCAGATTAAATATGATTTCACATTTGCCATATAATTTAGGCTTATTTCCATAATTCTATTAGACCTATGCCTTCTTATGTGTTAAAATTTTAGTGCTGAATATGTTATTTCTCCAATTTTAGCATTTTATTCATTCTTCTGTGCAAAATTTCCTGGAATACAAAGAAGGTCATAGATTATAAGGTTATAATTGTGTAAAATTCATATTAAAATAAATGGGTGTTTGATATTAGTACTACATTTTCTATCACATGTATTCTACCTGACTAGTAAAATTCCACACATATAAATAATTTTTCTTGAAGTTGGTTAAACAATAATATTCAATACTATGTGACATTGTAGGCATAAATATTTAAAGACTAGGAAACAGAAAGGATAGAATACTGGCTAAATGGAAATAACAATATTAGAATCATTTTAAATGTATTATTATTGATGTAAGGGTAAAATTATTATGTTGGGGTTTTTGTTTGCTCATTTGTTTCCATTTGATTTATTGCCATTTCTAGAAATCTTTAAAAAAATCATCTTAAAATAACAAGAATAGCTTTAACATTTAAGAAATGTATAGCATGCCTGAAATCTGCATAACCCTCTACACTCTATACCTTTGATCCTATTTTTATTTTCAGGATATATCTTTAGCTAACAAAGTATCTGTTTTTGTTTCTGCTTATTAAACTATTTTCTGTTTGTCCTCAGTAAATAGTTACACTCATAAGGATATGTCAGTTTTACTGACTATTCTGTCTCCAACAACTGGAGCAGTGTCTAGGAAATAGTAGGTGTCCAATAAACATTTGTAGAATTATTGAATGAATGGAACCAGATTAAGTGCAAGTTGATTGCTGACTAATTCAAATGTCTCATAGTTTTATCTTATCTAAGGGGGGGGGGGGGGGGGGGGGGGCCGGGGGGGGGCGGGGGGGGGATAAAAAAGCTACAGGAATTAAAGCTTTAATGCAGTAATAACAGTTCAAAATAATAAACAAAACAAAGGCACTATTTTAGTAATTGAACTACTTTGTAGAATAATATTAAAAATATTTTAGTATTTCTTTGACTAGGAGGAAAGTTTAGATCTTGCTTTTTTAAGTTTTTTTGAAGGAGAAATAGCTTAGCATCCCAGCTGTTATTTTCACAAGTTTATCTTATTTAATAGCAAACATTTTTAATCCTTTCTTAACTTTAATTTGTTCTTTTGAATAATTATTATTTTTTAAATTTTTGACATATTGGCTTCTTCTCTTTGGGTTGTTGGGAGCATTTCTATTTTAATCATGTTTTCTTTTTGTATGGTGTCTAGATGTGATGACAAAAATCATGCAGAACAGATACACTTGACTTAGCATGCATTGTATTTTATTTGTTTTAGTCAAATGGCTTTCTTTCTAAAAATAATTAAAATGTTTCAGTAAAAGATTTATAAATCAGCTTTTGATGTTGCTAATTCAAAATCAGGCAGGACATTTGCAGTGCATTTAATGTATCAGTGAGGCATAATTACAAATTGTGGATACTATGCAAAACTATTTCTTATCACAAGAGGTAAGTGTAAATTCGAGCCACATAGTTTTAACATGCTGTTTATACCTTTTGTAAACATTTGCTCCTTGAAAATGAGTGGCTTTTTTTGTTGCTCATTTTTGTTTTCTATACATTTTTTCAGCATCTTTATAGCAATATTTCCTCACAGGAGTGATGAATCAGGTTTACTACAGATGTCCAAATGAATTGTCATTGCTCATCTTTAATAAGAACTCTAAAATATGCTTCATTGTTAAAGAGTGGTTTCATATTATTAGAAATGTATATTTTTGAATAGTATGTGCATAATTGACTTTATTAGTTGTTAATTATTTTGTGTAGAATAACATTTCATGGAAAATAGGAGGTATAAAAGTTCTCATGTATATTTGTGTGGGGCTATGTGTGTGTGTATAAATCAAACCAAATAGGGCATTTTATTTTGTGGCATCTCTCAGTTTGAGTGGATATAAAATGTGCAGAATAGAGTTAGTTTGTTATTGTTAAAAGGGAACTGGCATATGGTAATAGTGTTTATAAGAGCATTTATTTGTAGGATCGTTTATAAGTCAATAAGCCAGCTTTGTTGACCTTTGTTGGGTTAATTACACACAGGAATTTGGTAAGCTGACAGCTGATTAGGATGGCCTCATCTAGATTATGCAAGCAACTTATCACAGGTTAGCCTGCTAGAAGATGATAGCAGGCTAACCTGGGGTATATTTTAATGACGACAGAAGAGGTGCAAAAAGAAGCAAATTCAACTAAGATTCTCTTCGCCAAAGCAGGTCACATACTCAAGTCAAGTATCTGAATGACAGAGGACGTCAAAGTCATACAGCAAAGGGAGTGATGAAGAATTGGGGTCATTTTTGCCATTTTCTACAATATATTTGTCCCTAATAACTTAATTACAACTGCTTGCATAGAAAGTCTGAACAAGGTCATAAGTTTATTGTAAAATTAAGTTTCTTACATAACATAGGCAATTTTTTTGGTTGTTGTTATTATGTCAGTGTTTTTGTCATTATTTTAGTCTTTCCATCATGCAGGGGATAATATTTATAGATATTATCATTTACATTCATAACTATTTTGAAAATATAACAATTATTAAGCCATTACCTATTTTTAATTGGTTTATTTTTCCAGTCATGTGGTTAGATAAAAGAGGGACAGAGATAAGAAGGAAGGAAGGAAAGAAGGAAGAGAGGGATACTACAAGACCTTGGTGAGGGTGTGAAAAGTTGAAACTTGATGATGTAGATTGGGCTATAAATTGATACATCTAATGGGGGGAGCAATTTGGTAACACTTAGGAAAGTTGAAGATGTACATGCCTTTTTTCCTGAGAATTCCACTCCAGAATATAGATCTCAGAAAAACATTTTGTGTCATTTTGTACATCTCACATAGATGTACAAGGAGATGACAGATAAGAATGTTGATTGCACCACTAATTTTAGTAGCAAAGCATAATAACATAACACACAGAGTTAAAATGAAAAAAAAAAAACCTGCTATTGCATGTATGAACTTGGGGTAAATCTCACAAATAATTTAGTCAAAAACCATAAATTGCAGATCATTCTGTACATAGAGTAGTGAAATAAAATGTTCATATAGTTTGAAATATGTAAAACTATATACATATATGTGCTTGTATATTTATTTTACATATATGTATACATACATATTAATACACATAAATCCATTTTCACGTATATATTTGATTACTGTAACTATGTAAAAAACAGTATGATTGTACTTTAAGTGCTAAGCAGTATAATTTTTATGAATTTATACTATAAAAATAATTATACCCCATAGCTATAAATGAAACTACTACAAATTCATATGGAGTTCTAAAAATTTCCTCCAGCACTTCATGTGAAATCTAGCAGAAAATAAGATTATAGTTTACTCAAAGATCTTTGTAGTTTATTCAAATATCTTTGTAGTTTATTCAAAGATCTTTTATGCTTTGAATAAATAATCTGAAAGCAAGGTATGTTATGAGGAGGTAAAATGACAATATTTTTAAGAAATAAATAAATGGACCTAATACTAAGTCCTAGGGAGAACTTTAAAGGTAGTAAAATTTACATGTTTTCACACCTGAAAGTAATTTGAAAGATAGCTAACATTAAATTAGTCGTTTGGCTCTATTACTGGAAAGTTATTAAGAAACATTATTTGAGGTTTTACATTTGTACAATTAAGTCCTGTTAAGCTTCCTTGTATTTGCCACTTGCTAAATCATTTACAGTGTCATATTAATCATTGCCTATACCAATGGTCTGTCTAAAAGACACTCACTTATTAGATAAGGGATGTTCCCTGGGTACTAACATAGTTTTAATTAAAGCTCAACATTTAGATATGCTCTAGTGTCTTTCTTAAACATATAACAGCCCACATGTTAAGATTTTAAATCTAATTTAATATGTTAGTAATATAAAAGGTTATGTGTAGGTACCTACTATATGTTTTATGCACATAAGTATAATTTGAATCAAAACACTAAATCTTATCAATCAAGTAAAAATAGTGACGTTTGAACATTGTCTCCTTACATCTGATTTTAATGTCTGAGGGGCTGAAAACAATTTTTAGGAATAATGCTGTTCCCAATTATCAAAAAGATAAATATAGAAAAAGTTTGCATGAGTGTCAGGGTATTATTCTGATTTGGGAAACAGTGTAATAGATTTTGGCTAATTTCACAATTTAACATATAGAAAATATTTTAATACATATGGCCACAAGGCTGTCATTCACAATGTAAAATATTAAAATAGGTACTGTTATTGTGGTACTGATAATTATAAGATCAATGATAAAATGGAGACACTTTTTAAACTGGTGTTTTGGTTCATCTACCAATCTTAAATCTCAAGCAAAGTTTATAGACAGACTTGAAAATATTCCCAGGAAGCACATGCCCTTAATTAAAAGAATTCTACTGTAATAGTTTGAACCCCTCCCAAAAATATGAATTCACAAAAGTCATTTATGATTTATCCCACTCACCAATTTTCCAGGTCTCTATAGATGCAGAATAACTAAATAAACTCAAATAAAAGACTTTTGATTAATACTTTCAGAGTGCTAATGTTTTATTAAAAAATACATAAAGCTAAATGCAGATAGATTTTGGAGAAAAGGTGCAACTTTTGCCAAGAGTGGGTCAAGAAATCCTCTCAAAAGAGTATTGTCATATATAAAAGATCAGGGTCCATGGAAGTTTTTTGATAAGAGAATTCCAGAAATATGAAAAAAAATTAAAAGGTCCTAAGGCAAAATTAATTGTGAAAATTCAAAGCATGGAAAAATGTAAGTCTATTTGTACCGGGGGTAATGTAAGAGAGTAGGAAGAATGTTGCAAACAAATCATGGAAGCTAGTGAAATGTATTTTAGAATCTTGATAGTCATAATGAAACATATGAGTTCTTTTTTCATAAGTGTGCTGGGAAGTCACTGGAAGGTTTTGCATATAGATGATTATGCTCATTTAAAGCAAATGAAAGAAGGGGGCTTAAGACTTTAATAGCTTTCATTTATAATACTTGACACACAAAGGCAATTAGTTTATTTCAGAGAGGGTGTTTTAGAATATGTTTAATTTTATCTAGCCTCTTAATCCTCTTAAATTATTTTGCCCTGAAATAATTACAGAAAATGTTTCTACTTAGTCTACAAAGCAGCACTAGCAAAAGGTGCAGCATATAATTTTAAACATTCAATCACCTTCTAAAGCTTTATGAAATGAACCAGGAATTTGTTAGCTTTAAGTAACAAGTTCAGCTACCATTAAATTTTAATAATACTAATAAATTAACTTTTAGACCATATTTATTCATTCAATATATACTTACCTACTTTCTAGTCAATGTAAACACTGGTGCTACATGGACATTATGTAGCTTATGAAGCTTACAATTTATCAGTCAAAATACTAAAATCATATACAAAATCTTTCTTATTTATAAAATTCATTTAAAATATCAAATATTATGAAGATTGCCAAACTGATAATATGGAAAATGTGAATCAATATATTAGGTTTTTTGATTCTGTGTTATTTTATTAAAATATCAATATAATGATTGTATATAGATATTTAAATAGAAGGAATTCAGTAAACCCCATAAATGTATATAGATTAATGTCTACTCACAGAAATATCAATTTTAAATATCAGAAAATGTGTTATTGCCTATCTTAATTAAGGATTCTGATATGAGAACTCTTTTTTCTTTTTACACCTAACTTAATGAAAAGCATTGACGTTGTAAAATTGCTATCAAATTTGATGCCTGATACATAGACACAAATGCCATTGGACATCTGTAATATTTGGAAACCAGTGTGATGTAAGACAAACGACTTATGAGTAACTTCTAAGTTCTAATCCTGGTTACTCATGCAATCTTTGTCAAATTATTTATATTATAATTTCTCAGTATTTTTAAATTATAAATTTTAGTAATATTGAAACCACCTTGTTGCCTAGAGTATCACCTAAGGTTCATGGTCTCACAGCCATGAAGAACAAGGACGTGGACACACCGAGAGTGAGGTTAAGAGTGGAAGTTTAACAGGTGAAAGAAAAAGAAGGGCTCTCTGCTGTAGAGAGGAATCTCAGAGAAATAGATTGCTGAATCTGCAGTGAAATGCAGGGAGGTTTACAGGTGAGCTGGTGAGGTGGTGGTATCTGATTTACGTAGGGTGCAAAAGACTGGTTGTACCAGATGTGCCATTTGTGTAGGGTGCAAAAAACTGGTTGGAACTAAGTGTGCCATTTGTGTTGGGCACAAATTTGTTCCCATTCCCACCCTAATATTTTATTATGCAGGTGGGTTCCCTCCCTCAGCTGCACCATGTTGCCCATTCCTTTGTTCCTGTATACATGGTAACAAAACAAGGGAAGATGGAGCCTCCATGTCAGGTATGTCTGGCCCCCAGGTAGCCCTTTTCTATTGGTGTAGCTGCTGGCATTTCTCCATGCAAGCTTCCAACTTGCTTACCTATGTTTGCAGCTTTGCTAGAAAAAAAAAAAAAATTTGAAGGCTGCTCGTTGTTAGAAGGGAAGCTCTGCTGAGGACTCTGTTCCCCTCACTACCTGCCTACATAACTTACTTCTACCTCCTGTATCATCTTCCCCCTTAGGAGTTGAAACCCTAACTGTTGTTAGGGTGTGTTGGATGACAACTCTTTCTGGCTGCTCTCTACTGGAGAGGGGTGTCGTGTGGGGAACAGCAGCTAGGGCTCCTCCTGGGGTCAATCTAAGGGTTCCTGGAAGAAAGGCATGTACATGCTTGGTTCCGTCTGCAGCACCATTTGGAGTTTAATAGCTTCTAGGTGAGAAGAGATACATTTTACAAGAAAGCTTAGAATATAGAGTTTGAATATGAGTATTAAGATTACCATTATTAGTCAGGGTACTATAGGCCATAACCATGACAACAGAGTGTGTTCAATGCTTGTTAGCCATTCTCATGGGTTGCAATACTGATTTGCTTCCACAAGGTGTTGCTATATTTATCAGAAGCGTTAATATAGAAGCAACTTTGTTTAGGCCAGGTGGCATTAGATTGGGTGGCTAGAGTAACTTTAGGGTTACATTTGGTTAAATCTTTCCTGTAATTATTAATCCTCCTATTCAGGTGGTAATTAGGCAGAATATTAAAGCAATTAGAATTTTCCAACCAGAATTTTACACTGCTGGTGTCACGCTATATAGTCCTAATGCAAATAATAGAGTGAGTATAGCAGTCCTGCAAGTGTGACATAATAAATAATTTCTATCTAAATTTTGCTCATCAAGATATAGAGTTTCTCTTTGGGGTCTATGAAGATGCAAATGTAATTCCAAGAATAATCAAAATCTCCCCCGCAAGTATGTAATAAAAAGAAGTTTTAATATCCGATAGCAAATCTCGAAAGGAGAAGTAGAAATGACTGAATGTATCTGGTGAGTTAGGTGTGGGATTGAGTAGGACAAGTAGCCCCACTCATTTACTTATTTTTATGATTTTCAGCTTAAGATGTTCTATTTCTTCATATTGGTATCTGGAGCATTCCTATAGGCTGTTAAGAGTTGCTCCCTCAACTTTCTAGACTTTGACTCAAGTGTCATGTAGCCAGGAGTCGATTCCTGTAACTTTTGCCATCAAGGGTGTTCAAGGAACATCAGTGTACAGCCCTTCCCAGTTTAGGCTTAGGAAAGAGAGAGAAAAGAATGAGCTTTTTCAAATACCAAGTCTCCTGTGTTAAATAAAGGTAGTCCTATTTCTTGGGGTTGGGCTTCTGCTAATTGTGTTAATTCCAGTTGGAAGTGAGCCAGAGAGGTTATATGTTTAACCAGTTCAGAGGTTTTCTGGTTTAATAAGAAATCATTGGTAAGGAAAGGCCATCCATATAGTATTTCAAAAGGGCTCAGACCTAACTTCAAAGGGGTATTTCTTACTCACAATAAAGCCAAGAGGGGGAAGAGTGACCCAAGAAGATGAGTGTCTTAGGACAGTTTTCTAAGGTCTTTTGATAATATCATTTTTCTTCTTTACCTTTCCTGAAGACTGGGGTCTCCAAACACAATGGAGATGATACTGCATGCCTAGTGTTTTGAGACCCCTTGTGTGGCAGCTGCCTTAAACGAAGTGACTTTGTCACTTTGGAGGTACTTAGGTAGACCAAAGTGGGAAGTTGTTTCATTAACTAACACTTTTGTTACCTCAGAGGCCTTTTCTGTATAGCATGTACATGCTTCTATCCAGTTAGTGAAAGTATCTCTCTATACCAGGAAATATTGGATGCACTTCATTTTTGGCATGCGGGTGAAGTTTACCTGCTAGTTCTCCCCTGGATAGCTTCCCATCCTTTGGGTTGAGGAGGAAGGAGCTGCCTGTTGAGGGGGATTATTTTTAAGACACATTTCACAAGCATTAACAACCTGCTTGAACTGTTTTTAATAAGTTCTCTCCTGAAAACAATCTTTGGTCACACTGATAAGTTTTGTCTCTTCCCAAGTGAAAAGTCTGGTGAAGGGTATTAAGGACTTTCCACTGGCTGGAGGCTGGCAAGTGGAGTTTGCCATTCTCTGACTGTCGTCATCCTTAGGGCTGGGAAGTATAACTTTGAGAGATGGCCCATTCTATCTATTTAGGGGAGCAGTGAGGCTTAATTTATCCTAGGTAGTCTTCCCCTCATTCCAGGGGCTTCAAGTGTGGTGAGGACCTGAGGCTTTCTTGCCGCTGACTTGGTTAGCTGATCCGTTAACTTGTTTCTTTCAGCTGTTTCGTCTGTTCCCTTCTGATGTCCCTTGCTACAATGCAGCATTACTACCTCTTATGAAAGGAAAATTGAGGATAATAACCTGTTAATTTCCTGGTTGTATTTTAAAGGTGATCCATCAGCAGTAAGAAAGTATCTTTCCTTCCAAATGGCAGCATGAACATGAAGAACTAAGAAAGCATATTTGGAGTCGGTGTAAATGTTAACTACCTTTTCCTTGCTTAATTCAAGTACTCTTGTAAGACCTATCAGGTCAGCTAGTTGAGTGTTTGTGACTGGAAAGACGGATGCACTTTCAATATCATTCAGAGTGACTACTGCATATACTGCCTTAGGGACTCCTTGCTCTACAAAGGAATTTCCGTCTGTTAAGAGGGTCTAGTCTGGATTTTCTAGGAGAGTTTAACTGAGATCCTCTCTGGCTGCATAAGTCCATACCACAACTTGTTTACCATCATGTTCAGGTTCCCCAGTTTCCTCAGGGAGGAAAGTGGCTGGGTTTAGGTGAGAATAAGTTTTTAATTGGATTGTAGACCCTTCTAACAGCAGAGCATGATATTTAAGGAGCCAGTTGTCTGTTAACAAAAGCCTCCCCTGACAAGACAGCAATCCTGCTACATCAGGTGGGGTATAAACACTTGAGCCATTTCCCAGGGTTAATTTGGTGGCTTCTGTCACCAGTAAAGCCACTGCAGCAACTGTGCAGAGGCATGCTGGCCATCTTTAAGCCACCAAATCAGGTTCTTTATGCAGGTAGCCCACTGGTTATTGAGCTGGTCCTTGGACTTGAGATAAAACTCCCAGAGCCATTCCCTTACTTTCTGATACATAAAGATTGAAGACCTTCCCTGTGAGAAGGCTGAGGGTTGGTACCTTAAATAAGGCTTATTTTAACTGATTAAAGGCTTTTTGAGCTTCAGGTTCCCAGGTTAGAAAACTAGTTTTAGCCACCTGAGTTTATTTTATGAGGGGACATAAGAGACAAGCTATCTCACTGTACCTAATTATCCTATTCTACAAAATTTTGCAATGTCCCAAAATCCTTTTAGTTGCTTGAGGGTTTTAGGGTGGAGGAGGGGAGAAAATGGGCTTAATCATTTTTTCCTACTAATGTTCTATTCCGTTCAGACAACACTAAACCCAAGTACTTCACTGGGGTTTGACAAAGCTGGGTCTTGGATTTCGACACCTTATATCCTCTGTCAGCTAAGAAATTAAGAAGAACTTTGGTACATTCCTGAGAAGCTTTCTCAGTTGGGGCACAGAGCAGTATGTCATCTATATATTGCAAGACCTTGGCCTGAGGATTGGAAAACTCAGAGAGGTCCTTTGACTGTGCCTGTACAAACAAGGGAAGACTGTCTCAAAATTCTTGAGGCAGCACCATATATGTTAACTGGACAGTTTGGCCACAGGGAGCTTCAAAAGCAAAAGGGTATTGAGAGTCAGGATGTAATGGTATACAGAAAAAGACATCCTTTAGATCTAGGACTTTGTACCATTTAGTTCCCTCAGGTATTTGGATTAGCAAGGTGTAGGAATTAGGAACCACTGGGTGACCTGGAACTATAGTTTTATTAATGAGGCAGAGGTCCTGAACCCATCTCCATTCCCCCCATTAGGTTTTTGTGCTTCTAATATTGGAGTGTTACAAAGGCTATTTCAGGGTTTGAGAAGGCCCCGTAGTTTCAAGTTACTAATAATGGCTTCTAGCCCTTTTCTAGCCTCTGACTTTAGGAAATACTCTCTCTGGTTAGGAAAAGGAGTGGAATCACTAAGGTGGATCAAGACTGGTCTAGAGGTTATAGCTTGGCTTATTTTTCTTGAGTTGCCCCCAATTCTGGATTAATATTAGCTTCCACCAGGGGAAAACAAAGAGTTTGTCCTGGGGCTATAAGAATGCTTGTCCCCCATGAGAACTAAAATGTCACCACCTAATAAAGGAGTGGGACTTTTAGGCATAATTAAGAAAGCATATATAAACAATAGGTTCCCCCAACTACAACTAAGAGGTTGAGGTAAATATCAGGTTAGAACCTTTCCTGAGATATCCATCCTGGTCGTACTACAGGTAGAGGCCTGGATTAGAAAGGCCTGGATTAGAGAGAAGAGAGAGATTAGCTCCAGTGTCCAGAAAGAGCTTCATGTTCCTTCCTTCAATTTCCAGAATCACCTGGTTCAGTAATGACTATTTGAGCCACTGGAGCTGGGGGTTTGAGCCCTAGGACCCATCAGTCCTGTTGGATCATCTGTGAGACTGGTTCTGAAACCAGTGACCTCCATCTCTGGGGGCAGTTCTATCTCCAGTGGTCACTGCCACAGGCTGGACAGAGTTGAGCTGCTTCTTGCTGGCTGGGTACTCTTTCTTAAAGTGCCCTGACTTGCCACACCAGTAGGATTTAGTAGATGCACCTCTGGGATCATGTACTTTGCAAGCCTGCAAAGCAGCTATGAGAGCTTTTTTATTCTCTTGTGTTTCCTCTCTTTCTCCTGGGCCTCCTCCTGGTCCCTACTATAAAAGATTAAGATGGCTAACCTCAGGAGGTTTTTTAAGGTGCTATCTGGTTCTACAGCCTGCTTCTGCAGTTTCCCTCTAATATCAGGAGGTGCCTGTGTAATAAACTTATCCTTTAGGATTAACTGTCCCTCCACTGATTCAGGGGATAAAGAGGTGTGTTGCCTCTCTAAGCCTTTCCATAAAGGCTGAGGGATTCTCATCTGGCTTTTGGTCTATTATGGACCGTTTATGGTAATTAAAATGTTTGGCCCTAGTTGTTCATAGGCCCTCCAAGAGGCACATTAAAAAGTGTTTCATTTGCCATTCATCTGTGTAGTCATTGAGGTTCCAATTAGGGTTGTCAAGAGGTACTGCCTCTTTTCTTATTGGGAATGGTAATAGCCCTATTTCTTTGCCTTCCCTAATTCCTCTTTTCCTTTTTGGCCTACAATAGGAGACATATTGCTTGTCTCTAAAGTTCTCTGTTGCCTGCAGTTAAGGTTTGGCTTAGGAGTAGCATAACATCCCTCCATGTGAGGTCAAACACCTGAGTTAAATTTTGGAAAGCTTCTATGTACCTATTGGGGACAGCAGAAAATTGGCCCAAATTTCCCTTTATTTGCCTAAGGTCCAGCAATGAGAAAGGAACTGGAACCCTAATGGCATCACCTCCACTGGGCATTTCCTATAAGGATAAGAATGAAGGTGGGGGAGTGGGGGAGTTTTGGAGATGGTGGAGATGGGCAAGCTGATGGTGTGGTTTGAGGTGACCCTGAATAAGGGGGACAGGAGAGATGTAACACTTAATAACTGCTTCAGATGTTTCTCCTGGAAGTTTCTTCTCTTGTTTTGGGGAGTTATTCCCTTTGGGCCTGCCTGATATGACAGCTGTAAGAGCTGGGTTGATTGTGTAATTATCACAAAACTCTGGGTTTTCTCGCACAGCAAAGAAAGCCTGTACATAGGGGACCTTGGACAATTTGCCCTCAAGATGTCACAGAAAACATCTAATTGTTGGATAGGCTTTCCTTCGCAGGCCAGGTTGGTTCAAGATAGTAAGAAGGCCATGCCCTTGTGCAAAAGAAAATGAGACACTTTTTCTTCAAAGTCTCAGAGTCAAAGGAGTACCAGTTCTTCAGAATGCAGTCCAGAGGAGTATAGGCTGAGGATAATCTATTACCCATCTAGAAAGAGAAGTGAAAAAAAGGTGTCCCTTTAGCCTCCTTCATTTCCTTTGGAATGGCCCAGAGTGGAGAAGAAGACAGTGGGAGTGTCCCTGCCAACTATTTTTCCTCTTTGGTTTCCTATGCCCCAGCATCCATTAAAGATGCCACTCATGGATACAGGTGTGACACTTAGCCATGAATCTGGAGGAACTAAGAGATGGGATTAGTAACATTTTCACATGCCACTGTAGGTATCTGTTGGTGATTTCTCTTTTGCTTCCTAGGCTTGTGTGATCTGTGTGGCTCTCCAATAGATAAATCTCAGGAAAGACTATGTAACAGTTGTATTTGGGCAAGGTCTCTTAATGGACAGAGTGTACTGTGTTGAGCTCTATAATCTGCTATTATGATCCTGACTAAATCATTTATTCTTAGGCAGTGATTCTGGTTAACTTCTGGACATAAAATCCCCTTACTATTTGCCATTTTAATTCCATAAGGAAGAATAGGTATCTTAAAAGAACATAGGGACCAAATGGCATTTTCTTGCTGGTGGGACGGTATTGGGTCTAAAATTTGGATTTGGAGGGCATTTTTCTCCTCATTGTTGAGTTTTCCCATTGAAAGAAGGAGCATAGAGCCTGATATTTAGTAGAGGGGGTGCAAAGGGAGAATTGGAAAACCAGAGTGTTTCAACAAAGGGCGGACAAAATTCCTCATGGAGAAGATTCCTATTCCACTAGGCGGTGCTGTAGGACTTGGAATACCATGTGCTTTTGGCTGGGCATGGTGGCTCGTTTGTAATCCCAGCACTCTGGGAGGCTGAGGTGGGTGGATCACTTGAGGTCAGGAGTTGGAGACCACCCTGGTCAACATGGTGAAACCCTGTCTCTACTCAAAATAAAAAATTAGCCAGGTGTGGTGGAGCACACCTGTAGTCTCAGCTACTAGTGAGGATGAGGCAGGAGAATAGCTTGAACCTGGGAGGCATAGGTTGCAGTGACCTGAGATTGTGCCACTAGATTCCAGACTGGGTGACAGAGCGAGACCCCACGTAAAAAGAAAAAAAAAAAAAGAAATACAATGTGGTCTCCAGACCAAGGATAGAGAGAGAGATGTTCACTAGTGGGGGCAGGGACAAACTCTCTGTTCCTAAAGAATCACAAAAATGGCAATCCCTTGAGCTATATTCCTGGTTACTATGGCATTTGCTGATCTGGCCTAATAGGATTATTTTCCCGAACTGTAAGAATTCCCACAGCATTGCATACAGACAGGGGACAGGAGGTGTGGGGGTCAAGGAAAGGAGGAACATTGCAAAAGAAAAATATTGAAGATCCTATTGCTGATGTCCATTGGGCAGTTGGAGGCTGCCTTCAGATAACACTGGGGTGTAGCCTCAGCCAGGAACACTTAGTTGTCTCTGAACCTCTTCCAGCCCGTCACAATGGCTAGGTTCTCCATGAAATGAAGCCAGTTTGAAATAGAGTCAGCATTCCCAGCACTCTGAAGACTCTGGAGGATTTGCTAAGTTTTCCCCAGCAAGCCTGTCATCTGAATCTTAAGGACAGAGGCCACCCAAGTGTTTTTTTTTAACTGGCCCTCAGACACTCGATTTTTAGTTTGATTTTAAAATTGAGGGCAGAAAGCCCCAGAATGAAAATAAAGATGGGAGGGGGGGTCCACTCCTATACTCATCCTTCCAATGAATCTACCTTGGATCTCGAATGGGTCCCCCACAATGAAACAGCCTCATTGTTTGTATTATCACCTGAGGTTTATGGTCTTATGGCCATAGAGAACAAGAAAAAATATTTATGATTCTGATATGTAACAAGTTTTCACTAATGTAATAATTTGACTTACATTCAAACTTTTGACTATATCTCCTCATAATAGCAGTCAATTTTTATAGATATAAAGCTACAGATTACAAGATATTCTCACTCTTTAGCCCATTTTCTAAACAAAGAAGAGGATTAGTATTCAGCAGCAAATGATTCTTGTAGGTATTACTCATTTTTTATGTTATTACATTTTAGGCAACATTTTATTTTAAAATTGGAGACGTAAAATCCTATTTAGAAATATTTTTTGATTTGTCCATTAAATATATATTTAAAAGGGTAACATACATACTTTCCCAATTGTAAATGACAAGGGTAAACTGGAAAGTCTAGTGTTTGCCAAACTGAGCGAAGCAAATGTTACTGTTGTGAACCCAGTCACAATCATCAAATAGGTTATTTTAGGGGGAGAAAAATGATAAATGAATTGTTGTTAGAAAAACAATTGGATTTGGAAACAAAAACTTAATACAAACTAAAATTAGATTATTATAAGTTCCAACAGAGGAATACAATGAGAGATAGGGAATGAAGGCACAGCATTCAAATAGTATCCAAGAAGTCTTGCATAAAATGGAGAGCACAGGAACAAAACAATCTTACTAGTGATGGAGGCTGATAAAGCAAGCTGCCTTTCCAATTAAGACGAGCAGAAAGAGTAACAAACTTGAGAGTCAAATTCAAGCATTAAGTTATACAAAAGAAAATATTTACCAACCCTGGGATATAATTTGGAGACTAGGTAATATTAATATCAAAGACAACAAAGGGCCGACAATATACATTGGAAATTGATCCAAGATTTGGGTGAGCATATTCCTCTTGACTAACTAAAATTGTTTATCCTTTGACCAACATCTTTCTGATTATAGTTAGTAACAATATATTCTGTGTTTGAAAATTGTTGAGAGAGTAGAGTGTAAACAAATGTCCTCACCACATATAAAGATAAATATATGGGGTAATGCATATGATACATACCTTGATTTAGCAATTTCACAATCTATACATATATCGAAAACCATGTTGAATGCCATAAATACATACAATTTTTAACTTGTCAATTAAAAATTAATTTTAAAAAAAGATCATGGTAGAATCAATAAAAGGCAACAAGTGTGATGATGCAAAATCCAAAAACATTAGACTAGGGCAGTTAACAGTTCTTCCTCATAAGTACTTTGACCTTCAACAGTGGTTTTCAAAATTCATTGTCTAAGAAGCACCTGTGATGCTTCGTTAAGGTGCAGATTTATTGACATTTTACATAGAAATTCTGATTCAGTAAGTCTGAAATGGTGCAGAAATTTATTATAAGTTAATATTAAAGGATTTCCACAAAGATTTTCTCTAAAGCTTTCTTTGAAAGCCATAATGTAGAATCTAGGATATTCCTAAGTATTAAATTATGTAGTCTCAGAGCTGGGTAGAAGAATGAGGCTTAGTTAGGGAAAGAGAAAGGTACCAAAACCAGGGGGAATTACTACTGAAAGAGAAGTGCTTTCTACAAATAAGTTTTAATTACTGATATTTCTGAAAGACACAAATGCTTGTATATGCATATGTAAAAATAGTTGGTCTCATATTGTTCAACTTTTATATTTTTGTCTCTGAATATTTTTTAATTATATTTTAGTGTACTTCTTTATGAAAATATTTTTGAAAACCAAATATTTTAATTAATATTTTACTTTTAAGAGAAAACTGGTAGCTGAAATAGTCTTCTACTGATTCAATTATATATTTACAATCACTTCCCAATGTAAATTTATTTTATATATCTATTTCAAAAAAATGGACTTGTACATGGAATGGCAGAAAAAATGTCAAATGCTATCTATTATCTATCAAACTGAAACGTATTGGAGAAAGTTAAATATTGGTATTTTATTCAGGTGAGAGCTGTGTGTCAGTATCTTTTTAAAATAGTTAACCTTTATATTCTTTCATTCTTTTGCTGTTCCCGTTATGTGGTTGCTATTATCATCAGCTGTATTGAACAGAGAAGAAAATGAAGCAGAAATGTTTCAAATATTTTAGTCAAAGTCACATAGCGTGTAAGTATTGATAACTGAATTTCTATCTGAATAGTTTGACTCCAAACTATGGCCTCTTATGCTAAACAAACAGTATGGGAAAAGGGAATTTATTAAGTTAAAAAAATAAAAGCTTCATGAACACTTTGTAGTTAAAGCAGAAACAAATGGATGAATGAACTAACATGAAAAGTTCTCACTGAGTATAAGCAATATTTCATTTTTGTGGTAAAATTGCAACTATCTACTTGAAACATCAGTGGAAAAGAAACCAGAAAAAAGTGAAATATATTGATTTGGAAATAGAAAAAGGGAAACAAGGGGTAACAGCTGCATATTAGTAAAAATACAAAAAAAAATGAACATAGTTCTGAACTACTTATTTACACAAGTTATTTCCTTCTTCCCTGAGTATCATTCCCTACAATTATACATAAAAAGGTTATATAGAATAAGAATGCCAAAGTACAAAACAATTCTGTTAAGAAAATAATGCATCATTTAAAACTATTTTACACAAAATTTGCAAGCAAAATAATCTGTCTATGTCAACATTTGTTAAGTGTCCTTCATGTAAGAGAGGTAGGCGTGACCTGGGATCCCAGATGGCAGATTAGACACAACTCCAGTGCACAACACCCAGTGAAAGAGACGCAGAAACCCAGAGATCTCCTAGCTCCAGCCGAGGTACCAGGTGCATTTCAACGGGTCTGGTCCGAGGGTGAGCAAAGCCCACTCAGCACATACTGAGGCAGGGAGGGGATGCCGCTTCACCCAGAAAGTGCATCTGATGGGTGAGTCAGAGGCTCCACTGCTGGCGCTCCAGTCCAGATACAGCGCTTCCCCCAAAGCCTCAGCAATACACAGAACAGGGGATTTTTGCCAGTCAAGCACCGGGAATTACAAGTGCGGAGTTGAATAAGAGTCTGCAGACTGAGCTATCGCCCCCTCCACCAACCTGGAGAGACAGGGAGCCGTAAGCGGGAGCAGCTGGGCAGCCCCTACCCCATGACCGGAGAGAGAGAAAGCTGAAAGGGGGAGACTACTGGGTGCGGCTGGGTGGGTCCCTACCCTCCCCCACAAACCCCAGAGGGCTGAAGCTCTGACTCTAGTGGGTTGCATAGCCAGTGCCACAGTCTGAGATGAACCCTGAATGATCCAGCCCGGTGGAGAAAGGGTACAACCCACCACTAAAGGGGTGGGACTGGGCTACATGTTTTAACAAAAAACACAGGAAGCCTACATAGCAATGGGACGGCATTGTCGACAACCCAGCAGTGCCTTCAGGTCAGCGGAAGAGGCAGGCCTAATCTCCCAACATAAACAAAAAAGACACAGGAAGCTTCCCTAGTAACCTAAAAGAGACCCTCGAAACCCAGTAGCGCCCCCACAGGCAGACAAGCAACCTCATCAAGCAGCTCTCTGACACCACAGCCAGGTAAATCCACAAAGATGGGAAAAAACCAGCACAAAAAATGTGAAACCATCAAAGACCAGAACACTTCTTCTCCTTCAAGGGATCACAACTCCTCAACAACACAAGATCACAACTTGACCAAGAAGGAGTGTGAAGAATTGACGGAAACAGGATTCAGAAGGTGAATAATAACAAACTTTTCAGAGCTAAAGGAACACGTTGTAACTCAATGCAAAGAAACCAAAAACCTTGAAAAAAGGTTAGACAAAATGCTAACTAGAATAACCAGCTTAGAGAAGAACATAAACGACTTGATGGAGTTGAAGAACACAGCACGAGAACTATGTGAAGCAAACACAAGTTTTAATAGCTGAATCGATCAAGCAGAAGAAAGGATACCAGAGACTGAAGATCAACTCAATGAAATAAAAAGAGAAGGCAATACAAGAGAAAAAGGTATGAAAAGAAATGAACAAAGCCTCCAAGAAATATGGGATTATGTGAAAAAACCTAATCTATGCTTGATCGGTGTACCTGAATATGACGGGGAGAATGAATCCAAGCTGGAAAACACACTCCAGGATATTATCCAGGAGAACTTCCCAAGCCTAGCAAGGCAGTCCAAATTTCAAATTCAAGAAATACAGAGAACTCCACAAAGATATTCCTCAAGAAGAGCAACCCCAAGGCACATAATCGTCAGATTCACCAGGGTCAAAATGAAGGAAAAAATGCTAAGGGCAGCCAGAGAGAAAGGTCAGGTTACCCGCAGAGGGAAGCCAATCAGACTCACAGCAGATCTCTCGGCAGAAACTCTATAAGCCAGAAGAGAGTGGGGGCCAATATTCAGTATCCTCAAAGAAAATAAATTTGGCTGGGTGTGGTGGCTCACACCTGTAATCCCAGCATTTTGGGAGGCTGAGGCAGGTGGATCACAAGGTCAGGAGATCGAGACCATCCCGGCCAACATGGTGAAAACCCGTCTCTACTAAAATAAAAAAAATTAGCTGGGCATGGTGGCACAAGCCTGTAATCCCAGTTACTTGGGAGGCTGAGGCAGGAGAACTGCTTGAACCCAGGAGGCAAGATGCAGTGAGCTGAGATCACGCCACTGCATTCCAGCCTGGTGCCTGGTGACAGAGCGAGACTCTGTCTCGGAAAAAAAAAAAAAAAAAAAAAGAAAAGAACTTTCAACCCAGAATCTCATATCCAGCCAAACTAAGCTTCATAAGTGAAGGAGAAATAAAATCCTTTATGGACAAGCAATTATTGAGAGATGTTGTCACCACCAGACCTGCCCTACAAGAGCTCCTGAAAGAAACACTAAGCATGGAAAGGAACAAGTACCAGTCACTGCAAAAGCAAACCAGTTGGCAAAGACCAAAAATGCAATGAAGAAAATGAGTCAACTAATGAGAAAGAAAACCAGCCAGTAACAAAATGGCAGGATCAAATTCACACATAACAATATTAACATTGAATGTAAATGGCCTAAACACTCCAATCAAAAGACACAGACTGGCAAACTGGATAAAAAGTCAGAACCCATTGGTGTGCTGTATTCAAGAAACCCATCTCACATACAAAGATACACATAGACTCAAAATAAAGGGATGGAAGAAGATTTACCAAGCAAATGGAGAACAAATAAAAGCAGGAGTTGCAATCCTAGTCTCTGATAAAATGGACTTCAAACCAACAAAAATCAAAAGAAACAAAGAAGGACATTACATAATGGTACAAGGATAAATCAAACAGGAAGATCTAACTATCCTAAATATATACACCCCCAACACAGGAGTACCCAGATACATAAAGCGAGCTCTTAATGACCTAAAACGAGATTTAGACTCCCATACAATAATAGTGAGAGACTTCAATACTCCACTGTCAATATTAGACAGATCAACGAGACAGAAAAGTAACAAGGATATCCAGGACTTGAATGCAGAGCTGGACCAAGTTGATCTAATAGACATATACAGAACACTCCACCCCAAATCCACAGAATATACATTTTTCTCAGCACCACATTGCACTTACTCAAAAACTGACCACATCGTTGGAAGCAAATCACTCCTCAGCAAATGCAAAAGAACAGAAATCGTAACAAACAGTCTATCAGACCACAGCGCAATCAGTCTAGAACTCAGGATCAAGAAACACACTCAAACCCGCACAACCACTTGGAAAGTGAACAACTTGCTTCTGAATGTTGACTGGATAAACAATGAAATGAAGGCAGAAATAAAGACGTTCTTTGAAACCAACCAGAAAGAGACACAACTTACCAGAATCTGTGGGACACCTTTAAAGCAGTATCGAGAGGAAAATTTATAGCAATAAATGACCACCAGAGAAAAGAGGAAAGATCTAAAATTGACACCCTATCATCAAAATTGAAAGAACTAGAGGAGCAAGATCAAAAAAACTCAAACACTAGCAGAAGACAAGAGATAACTAAGATCAGAGCAGAACTGAAGGAGATAGAGACACAAAAAAACCCTTCAAAAAATCAATAAATCCAGGAGCTCGTTTTTTTGAAAAGATCAACAAAATAGACAGACCGCTATCCAGATTAATAAAAAAAGAAAAGGGAGAAGAATCAAATAGATGCAATAAAAAACGATAAAGGGGATATCACCACTGATCCCACAGAAATACAAACTACCATCAGAGATTACTACAAACAACTCTACTCACATAAAGCAGTAAAGCAGGAAGAAATGGATAAATTCCTAGACACTTATACTCTAGCAAAACTAAACCAGGAGGAAGCTGAAACCCTGAATAGACCAATAACAAGGGCTGAAGTAGAGGCAGCAATCAATAGCCTACCAACCAAAAAAAGTCCAGGTCCAGATGGGTTCACAGCTGAATTCTACCAGACGTACAAAGAGGAGTTGGTTCCATTCCTTCTGAAACTGTATCAAACAATAAAAAAGGAGGGAATCCTCCCTAACTCATTTTATGAGACCAACATCATCCTGATACCAAAACCAGGCAGAGACTCAACTAAAAAGAAAACTTCAGGCCAATATCCATGATGAACATTGATGCAAAAATCTTCAATAAAATACTGGCAAACAGATTGTAACAGCACATCAAGAAGCTTATCCATCATGACCAAGTAGGCTTCATCCGAGGGATGCAATGCTGGTTCAACATACATAAATCCATAAATGTAATCCATCACATAAACGGAACCAAAGACAAAAACCACATGATTATCTCAACAGATGCAGAGAAGGCCTTCAATAAAATTCAACAGCCCTTCATGCTAAAAACTCTCAATAAACTAGGTATTGATGGAACGTATCACAAAATGATAAAAGCTATATATGGAAAACCTACAGCCAATATCATGCTGAATGGGCAAAAGCTGGAAGAATTCCCTTTGAAATCAGGCACTAGACAAGGATGCCCTCTCTCACCATTCCTATTCAACATAGTATTGGAAGTTCTAGCCAGAGCAATCAAGCAAGGAAAAGAAATAAAGGATATTTGATTAGGAAAGGAGGAAGTCAAATTGTCTCTATTTGCAGACGACATGATTGTATATCTAGAAGACCCCATCGTCTCAGCCCAAAATCTTCTCAAACTGATAAGCAACTTCAGCAAAGTCTCAGGATACAAAATCAATGTGCAAAAATCACTAGCATTCCTATATACCAATAACAGACAGAGAGCCAAATCAAGAGCAAACACCCATTCACAATTGCTACAAAGATAATAAAATACCTAGGAATACAACTAACAAAGGATGTAAAGGACCTCTTCAAGGAGAACTACAAACCACTGCTCAACGAAATAAGAGAGGACACAAACAGGTGGAGAAACATTCCATGCTCATGGTTAGGAAGAATCAATATCATGAAAATGGCCATACGGTCCAAAGTAATCTATAGATTCAACATTATACCCATCAAGCTACCAATGCCCTTCTTCACAGAAGTGGAAAAAACCACTTTAAACTTCATATGGAATCACAAGAGACCTCGCATAGCCAAGACAAACATAAGCAAAAAGAACAAAGCTGGAGGCATCACACTACCAGACTTCAAACTATACTACAAGGCTACAGTAATCAAAACAGCAAGGTATGGGTACCAAAACAGAGACATAGACCTATGGAACAGAACAGAGGCCCCAGAAGAAACACCACACATGTACAACCATCTGATCTTTGACAAACCCAGCAAAAACAAGCAATGGGGAAAGGACTCCCTGTTTAATAAATGGTGTTGGGAAAACTGGCTAGCAATGTGCAGAAAGCAGAAACTGGACCCCTACCTGTCACCTTACAGTAAAATTAACTCCAGATGGATCAAAGATTTAAACATAAAACCTAACACCATAAAAACACTAGAAGAAAACATAGGCAAAACCATCCAGGACATAGGCATAGGCAAGGACTTCATGACTAAAACACCAAAAGCAATGGCAATAAAAGCCAGGATAGACAAATGGGATCTAATTAAACTCCAGAGCTTCTGTACAGCAAAAGAAACCATCATTAGAGTGAATTGGCAACCAACAGAATGGGAAAAAATTTTTGCAATCTACCCATCTGACAAAGGGCTAATATCCAGAATCTACAAAGAACTAAAACAGATATACAAGAAAAAAACAAACAACCCCATTCAAAAGTGGGCGAAGGATATGAACAGACATTTTTCAAAAGAGGACATATATGAGGCCAACAAACATATGAAAAAATGCTCATCATCACTGGTCGTTAGAGAAATGCAAATCAAAACCACGCTGAGATATCATCTCACGCCAGTTAGAATGGCGATCATTAAAAAATTGGGAGACAATAGATGCTGGAGAGGATGTGGAGAAATAGGGACACTCTTACACAGTTGGTGGGAGTGTAAATTAGTTCAACCATTGTGGAAGACAGTGTGGCGATTTCTCAAGGATCTAGAAATAGAAACCCAGCAATCCCCGCTATTGGGTATACACCCAAAGAACTATAAATCATTCTACGATAAAGACACATGCGCACATATGTTCATTGCAGCCCTGTGTACAATAGCAAAGACCTGGAACCAACCCAAAGGCCCATCAATGATAGACTGGACAAAGAAAATGTGGTACATATACACCATGGAATACTACGCAGCCATAAAAAATGATGAGTTCGTGTCCTTTGTAGGGACTTGGATGAATCTGGAAACCATCATTCTCAGCAAACTGACACAAGAACAGAAAGCCAAGCACCCTATGTTCTCACTCACAGGTGGGTGTTGAACAACGAGAACAGGTGGACTCAGGGAGAGGAGCATCACACACAGGGGACAGTTGTGGGGGAGTAAGGGAGAGACAATAGGGGGTGGGGAGGGGGTGGGGGTGGGGGGGATAACATGGGGAGAAATGCCAGATATAGGATGCACTTAAAGTAAAATAATAAAAAAAAAGGGTCTGAAAAAGAAAAGAGAGAGGTAGGTTCTAGCAATTATTAACTCAGCCCATAATCAAATCTAATGTAAAGGAACGTAACATAATCAATAGAAAATTCAAAATTGCTGTACAGTCACAAATCAGGCAACATTTTCTTATGCTTAGTATCACAAACAGATGCAAAATTCATTGAGATAATTAGGAAACATAATTTAAATATTGTAGGGAGCCAGTATTTTTTTTTTTCTTTAAGGATTCATGAAACTCAGAAGCTCAATTGAAAGAGAGGCAAAGTTGGTGCTGCTCAAATTTGTACTAGTTGTTAAAATAGCCATAGATAAACCAAACGTTTACACATAAAGAAAACTGCCTGACATTTTGAAAAAGAAAAAAAAAAGTGTATCAATAATTATAAGCACTGTAGGTTAGTATCTATGTGCCAAAATAAGAGTGGGGCTTGCTATGATAAAGCTCATTACAGCACCATGATAGATTGAGGGATGTACAGAAGCAAACTGAAGGTTGGGAAAGATGTCAATTTTGTAGATCTCCCCCAACTCTGTTTTCTAAACTTAATAAATATCAGACTGAAAAGAAAGTCATTCACTTGTGAATGATTTATAGGAGCAAGTTATTACAACTGTAATAATTTCCAAAATAAAAAGAAACTTGGCAACTAATTCCTTTGGCTTATTCTCAGACTGTGAAGTGCTTCAACAGGGAATAGTTGTACATTGTAGATTAGAATGCCTGGAAGCCCAGGTCTGAAATTAGAAACTAGCTTTACAGGTGGCAGTAATAATATTTCTTTGTTTCCCTTTAATGTCATTGTTATTGATGCCTTAATCTGAATTATTTCTTGTATTTAGGCTGACACATATATTTTTTTTTTAGCAGATTATATGTCAAACACTGTGCAAAGTACAACGTTTCTATTTAGAGCAAAGGAGTCCTGGGACATTCAGTCTTTCAGCATCCTAAGGAGTCATCTCTATCTCTTAGTGGTGACACTAGCAGCCCAAATATTAAAAATAGCTTTATTGTTTCACAGCCATACTGCTTTCCCCAACACATATCTTATCCTTATTTACCTGAGCCGCTCTTAGGAATCCAGGTTTCCCACATTTTATGTTGTTATGTACTATGAGGTTGTTTATTTTATTCCTTGTCTGGATAGACTCTAGTCAGAATCCATCTCTCAACCAGTCCTACTTTAGTAACTCTTTCACTTTTTTGTTTGCAACTGAGATTATTTTATTATTTATTTATTTATTTATTTTGAGATGGAGTCTTACTCCCAGGTTGGAGTGCAATGGCCTAATCTCAGCTCACTGCAAGCTCCGCCTCCTGGATTCAAGCCATTCTTCTGCCTCAGCCTCACAACTACCTGAGATTACAAGCATCTGCCACCATATCCCCCTAATTTTTGAATTTTTTTAGTAGAGATGGAGTTTTGCCATATTGGGTGGGCGGGTCTTGAACTCCTGACCTCAGGTGATCCACCCGCCTCTGCCTCCCAAACTGCTGGGATTACAGGCATGAACCACCACATCTGGCAGCAACTGATATTCTTTAATCAGATCATTCACTCTTTATCCTAAGCAACTACTCAATGTTTCCTTCTCAGAGGTTAGCTGACTTTCTCATCTCCATTGCTCTCATAGAGGATTCATATTTTATGATGATAACATGTTGAGGAAAAATCAGAGGATGAATGCTAGGGTGATAAAAAATCTAAGTCATCTTAGAAGATAGGATGAGAGGGGTCAAAGATAAACTGGACATGAGTTTTTAAAGTGGCAAGGAGAGACTTTATTCAGTAATCATTTTTGCAATGGGGAAGATGGTCCAACTTGAACTGAAGTCAACTTTGTTTTGTGCAGAGGTGACTGGATATTTTGAAGAAATAATGAAGGAGTAGAGAGGGAAAACTACCAGAGATTTAAAGCAGTGATTAGGTTTGTTCTTTATGCTTATCTGAAGGAGATAACTTATCTGTCTTCATAACAGAAAGTAATAGTGCAAGTTAGAGCAGGACACTCTCCAGGCTGGGAGGGAGAGCTGGAGTTATTTCTCTGAATGTTCGCTTCTGGAAGAGATGGTTCTCAGGTCCTTGAATATGTAGTTCTGGTTAGTGGAAGTCTAACATCTCAGATTGGCAGAGAAATAATTTACAACTGTAAGCGTTCTAAAGTTAACTCCTCTATGGGGTGCGTAGGTCAGGGAACTGACGATAACTAGATTTTTGACTAGAACAAATTGCAATTCTCCTGATATCCTTGAGTTTCTTCATAGAGCCCTTTAAAGGGAACTAAGGTCATCCTTGGAATGTGGCCTTCAGCTGTTTGAAAATATGTTAGTGTTTGCTCAAATCTTAATAAGGGTTTGGAGACATAGTGAGAGTCTGCCATTTTTTATAGAGTAGAATTGAGCCTTTGTTGAAAAGAGCACTCGGAGGAATCTGTCTCCAGTTTGGTCAAGAATAGAATTTTTTGTCATAGGCAATGACAACTGAATAGAATCAGCTCTTGAAGATTGCCCTCAAAATGCAAGTAATCAGAAAGAGAAAAACAAAAGAAAGTTTCCTGCTTAATGGACAAAAAAGCAATTTTTAGAAATCCCACTTTGTTCTGAAACCTCATTTCCAATGGAAGGCCAAAGATTTATGATTTTATCAGGGAAGACTGAGTTATTTAGGAAAACTTACTAACATTTCCCATATTAAAGGAATATTAAAGGAATCTCTCTAAGACTTCAAAAGTCTATATTCAATATATTACTTGTTAAATACATGTAATATTTATGTCAATAAAATAACAAAAGTTATAACAAGGATAGTTAGAATATATTTACCATTTATGATATTATTTTATCCATTATCATTTAGTTAAAAGTTTGAAAAATTGCATTTTTTTTCAATTTTTGGAGTAAAATAAATATATAGCTACAAAAATATACCTTATTGGAATATAACTAAATCAATAATATTATTGTGATTTGTATGTATATCTTTGTGTCATATTATGGTTTTGTTTCTTCCATCATATACACTACTTAGAATTTTGAGGTTTATTTTCAATTAAAAGAGGATTTATCTTGGTATTGATCCTTAATCATTGCTGCTCTGTCTTTCAAGTTCATGGTAGAAATGTCTTTTACCATCCCATTTGAGTATACATGTATTCTCAGTTGCTTTAGCAGATAAAATATAGTCATTGATGATACATTCCACTTCAGGTTAGATGTTTTAAGGTTATTTCTGTGCTATGGTGTTGCTAGAAAAATGTGTTGAGATGGAGCTTCTGTTGGCTCAGTTTCTAAGTCAGTGTGCTAGCAGAGGGAGCTACACTGTTGCTCCACATTGGACCTATAATCTGAACAATAAATAAATATCTCTTATATAAGTTCTCTTTTATTGCACTATAAACTCAGACTATAAAAAACGTACAAATGTGTATTTAGGAATGAACTACTGTGTTAACCCCCATATATATATATATACACACATGCACACATAAACACACACACACCTAAATCAAATTATATATATGATTGTTTTAGAGCTGAGTGGTGGGTTTGAGGAAACACATATGAAAGGGTAGAAGAATATTTACATAATTACATGCTAGGGAAGCATTGTATAAACTGATTTCTGGAAGGTATGTGCCTCACACAATGTGGGTCCATGATGGCTTTTCAAGGCAAATAGTAACATTCTTAAACCACTATACATGGTTTTTACAAGACATGTAAAAAGTAGGTGTTCCAAAGTTAATACTTTCAATTGAGCAAAATTGCTGAGGACAAGGAGACTGTGGAAATGGCTCTCTCACTAAACCTAGATCACCTCTATGTATCTGCAATTAAATTGAGAGTCATGGGGAACAAGAGATAAAAAATAGGGTAAAACAAAAAGGAAAACAACAAAATATTTATTATTTGCAGAGTGAAACCTAATATATACAATTAAAAAAATCATTGAGAAAGTTGGGGGATCACAATATAGAATGCAGACTGTGACAAAAGAATTTCACTGTCTTACCAAGGAAAACATGCGTGCAATCTCAATGAAAAGGATGGAGACAAAGAAGGATACTGACATGAATAACTCTAAATGAGTGGAGACTCTTAATACTAAACACAGCATGAAATGAACATAAACACTGGATTAAACGTGGCAAGACTCTTTTCTATGGGGTCTAGGTTAATTCTGAAACCACCATAACTGTATATTGGGATTGTACAAATAAATGAACTACAAATGGTAGAATACAGGTTTCTTACTATTTCAATGGGGGGGTTACAGATAAGCAAGTGGTAAAAGCTAAATGAACTATGTGGCATTTCATAAGAGGTGGAAACCTCAGCATAAACTCATATTTAGTTCAATATAATAAAGGTGTATATAGAGAGAGATTAGTATATATGCATATATATTCTAACTGCATTCACTGAGAGATCTTAGATGCACCAACACCATACTAGCAACATGTACACCCATTTCCCAGAGCTTGGTTTCTAATGCCATTATTAAATAAAAGGAACCTAGGCTCCTTGGAGAAATGGATGATTCTAGGGTTAAGGTAGCAAATATAAAGGGTGAACCCAGAGCATCTCATCATGCCAGAAAGAAACAGAGTCATAGCAAACAAATAAAGGCAAAGCAAAACACAATAATAAGAGTGCATAAGAGACACAAGAGATGTCTGAGAGCTCAAATGGACAAAACTGTAATATTCTGAGCAACAACAAAAATAGTATGCAGTATTGAATTACAACACAAAGTGTAAATAAATGTCCATTTGTCCATAGATATAAATGAATAATAAAATAAAATAATAAGACGTAATCAATACATTTCCTGCACAGAAGAATTCCAAAAATTTTATGTATATACCATCCCTCCTGCAGGATACTACTCATCCTTAAGGGTTAAATGAGCAAAGTAATCTTCTTCTAAAAGAATAATAAGTTTACAGTAGATAAACCTGACAAAGACAACTTCACCCAGGTAATAAAGGCTGACACAGGGAGCAATAATTTATATAGATATAGAAGAAATTCTTTACAAGAGTTAATGAGAATAGCACTTTACATCTGTGGTCTTTACTTCCAAAACACATAACCACTGTCTAACCATGAGAAAAATATCAGACCACCCCAAACAAAAGAAATTTTGCAAAATACATGGCCAGCACTCTAAAAAAAGATCCATGTTATAAAAAGCATTTGAAATCTGAGAAACTGTCACACTCTAGAGAAACCTAAGGAAACATGGCAACAAAATGTAATGTAGTATCCTGAATAAAATTATTTTATTTTTATGAAGGAAATTCTTGAAGAGCAAAGAAGACTTTACATAGAAATTGCAGGTATCCAAAAAAGTGTAAACGTTAGATAGTAAAGTATTAATATTATGTCATTAGTTGTGATAAATGTATCATACAAATAAAAGGGGAAACTGAGCATGGGGTATACAGGAGCTCTTTGTTGTATTCCTGCAAATTTTTTGTAAATCTAAAACTATTTAACATTTTTTTAAAGTTTACAAAATGTTTTAAAAAGTCACACAAAAAATATCTGAGTTTGGATGCATAAAAATAATTTACAGGAATTCCAGCTCTATCCTTCTAAAACAAATGGGTAAGTTAATAAGATTTTTAAAATACTGTTTTCACCTACCAAAACTAATGCAACCATAATTTAAAAAATAATATAAAATATATTGACTTGTACTTTTTCTTATACATCCCTTGAAGTCTACAAGTTTATATTCAGCATGTGAGAACACCACAATGGTAGAAACAAGACTGAATAATCCATGAAAAATTAATATGTTTTAAATTATGTTGCCATAACTAAGTTTAGAAGAGAATATGATACTCTCTATTTTTTCTATTGAAGTTAATTTGCAATAGGCATAAAAATTGGAATACCATTTTTTCCTTTGAGTATTTTAATATTGAATAAATATTAGCAAAAAACAAAACTAGAATATAGAGGCTGCCACACTACCTTCAAAGAATCAGTAGTTTGCTTGCCTTCACTGCATTTTACCTTACTGTTCTTCTGAAATTATTCCAGAGGAATGATTCTTAGCTAAATTTGCAAGACACAGGCTATCATTATTCAAAGTTTCCCAATGATACTGTCTCTAAAATCATATGCACAAATTGGTGAGAGTAATATGTAAATATCACTGAACTATTTGTGAGAGAGGAAGTCAAGGAGCTAGACTTTGAGGAAATGCAGAAAAGAAGAGATGAACCAATAACTTTTTGTGATTTTTATTTTCAAAAAAAAGTGAGTGACCTTTAAAATTAACTATAGTAGGTATTATGTAAGATATTCGAACAACTTATCTTGTCTTCTAACCCTAGATAAACAGACTGGAAATCATCTAAAACTCTGAAGGCAGATAAAGGTAAGAATAATGTACTTTCTGTTTATTCTAATTTTTATCCCATTATTCATACACAATCTACCAAAAGAGAGAGAGAGAGGGAGAGAGAAAAGCATTTCTCTAGCGTGCAGTGTTCAAAATAATTAGATTTTTGGAGAGGGAAATAACACCTTGTATGTTTTTGCTGAGCCTACTAATTCAAGCCAGACTCTACTAGCTGCTGTTTTAGCATGATTTCACCCCTTATGATCAGAAACATGTGACACAGCCTTCCCCTGGTTTATACATCTTTTGCTTGGATGAAAGAAAAGATATTAGTTTTTCCATTTACAAAAGAAACTGTACAGAGAGGTTGTTGTAACTGACCCACAGTCATCCAGCTATGAAGTGGGTAGGGATTCAAATCTAGCTATTCTGATTTAAAAGTGCATTCTCTTAATCCCCATGATATAATTTATCACCATATTAAATATTAAATATTGTGTTATAAATATTTAGTGGTATTTATCAAAACTAAAAGACCTTTACTGCCTCTCTGACTTCAGATAAATTAAGCCAAGAGATAATACACAGTTACCAGGAACAAAAGCATTAGTATTCTGACATCAATTTAGTGTAAAATTTTTATCACCTTCAAGACTAATGCAGCACCAAGGAGACCAAATATCTAGAACGTCTAGGTGAGTCTTGGTCAGGACCAGAAATCTAACTGCCGAGAAGGACAGAAATTGCAGATGATATCAGGCCAAAGTAGTGTGATTCAGGCTAGACTTACTTCACAGATCTGCCATGCAAGTGTGAAACACTTTGCCATGAAAGAGGGGAAGAGCGAAAACTTAAACTGTACTGAAGTAATCATAGTTTATATTTTATGCACTTGTCTGGTTGTCCAGCTTCTATGCACTTGTACTCTCATTCCCTCCTCAATGACAAAGTACCTTTATGGTCCATACTTGATTTTCCTAAACAGTACAAATATTTTTAGTAAGCATACTGACTTACACATATGCAAACACACGCGCACACACACACACACACACACACACACACTTGAAAATGGAATCTTAGCTATCAACTACAAAAAGCATATGTGTATTGGTCTTTCTGATAAACACAGGATAATTTTCTAGCTGTGCTCAAGACATAACCCAGTGGACAGGCTAAAATCTGTACACTTTAGTTCTGGAGAGAAGCATACCCTGGCCATGACTGACTGAAGAAGAACCCTTATTCTGCTGTATTCTCCATTTCATCCAAAATGTATTAGCAGGTGGTAAAATTGTGAGCTGTTGTAAATTTTATGTAAATCCAATTAATAATTGTGCTGGATTTCAGCAAAACAGCTTCAATGTTCCCCTCAGTTTCACTCAACTTTAGACAGGTTACTCACTGACTTTAAGTCCCTTACCACTTTTTTTTTTTACTTTGTGCAGTGACTTTAGAAAACTTCGCATTATAAACTCTTTCTCTGACCTCTTGAGATATAAAATTTCTTTCAACTTCTTGCCAATTTTACAACACAGGAAGATATTTTTCAACAACATCAGAGACATCTGTTTAAAATAAAATCATTAAGGAGGAGGGGGAGGAGCACACCTATCTACCAGTCTCTGTGGAGACTAGTAAACTGGAGTTTACTAACTTTAGTAAACTAAATTCATGAAGTTTAGTAACTTTAGTAAACTCCAATTGGCAAACACAATGGACCAATCACATTGAGCAACTTCATCCCTAACGTCGTGTAGTCCTCTAGTACTTTTGCACTAGCTCATTCCAGGTCTTAAAAACTCTTTCAACTTTTGTTTCACTGGAATTGAGTTAATTCCCTCTCCTGTATTGCAGTAGTCCTAAATAAAGTGTCTCTTGACTGTTTAAGTTGACTGGTGCAATTTTTTTTCAATAGATTTTATTACAAATGCATGATATGTATACAGTATTTTCCATTCTACAAAGAAAGCATGATCTGAAAACATTTCCCATAAGATTACTCTCTTTTTATTAAATATATTTTATTAAAAATATTTAATGAAAATACTCAAATTCTAAACCATTTAAATTTAAAATCTATTTTTAATGGCTATTCTAAATATTTTGTTATTATTGCTGCTGCTGCTGTTGCTGTTGCTGTTGATTTCTCATTCAATGTTCACTACACATCTATACAACCAAAAATAAGGAGAATACAATAAAGCAAATAAAACCCCACTAGTATTTATTTCTTAATATAAAGAGAAGTACAAGGAAGCAGTAATAAATGCTGAAGCGTTGAAATAGCTATTCCAGTAAGTCTCTCCCTTTAATGAGTTTCCTGGAAGTTGACAGTGAATTCTGCTGTCATCTTGTTAGCCAGGGCTGGTCCAGAAAATCAGCACTAGATATAAGGTATTCAAAGAAGTGTGACTATTTATTCACCATCTATGATAGATGAAGTCAAGACAAAGATTGTGAATGGCTTTGGAGTAATCCATCACAGTCTGCTTTAACGATTTATTTATATTTTAGTAATATTTTTCAGTATAGTTTACATTTAAATGTGTATTTTTATGTACATCTTGGGATATTTTACAATATATGTACTCATGGAACTACCAAATTACGATACCATAATTTCATTCCATCAAGGAAAATTGCCTCATTATGCTTTGCGGCAAATGGCTATTTGGTATATTCCCAATGATTATTCCTGTATACAACTAATTTGATTTCTATCACTAGATTTTTTTTCATTTCTAAAAACTAAAATGCACAGAATCATATAGCATACACTTTTTTGTCTTACTTTATTTACTTGACAAAAAAGTACATATTTATCATGTAAAATGTTATTCTGAAATATAAATACATTATGGAATGACTATATTGAGATAATTATTATAAATATTACCTCAAGTACTTATCATTTTGTGGTGAGAATACTTCTAATCTATTTTATTAGCAATTTTCAAGAATAAAATATATTTTTATTAACTAAAGTCACCATGTTGGACAATAGGTCTCTTGAACTTATTCTTCCTGTCTAACTGAAATTTGATTCCTATGCTTTTGCTTTTTTTCATATGTTTCTTGGCCACATAAATGTTTTCTTTTGAGAAGTGTCTGTTCATATCCTTCACCCACTTTTTGATGAGATTGTTTGTTTCTTTTCTTGTAAATTTGTTTAAGTTTCTTGCACATTCTGGATATTAGCCCTTTGTCAAATGGATAGATCGCAAACATTTTCTCCCGTGCTGTAGCAAAAATCGTAAGTATTCCTATACACCAAAAATAGACAAACAGAGAGCCAAATCATGAGTGAACTCCCATTCACAATTGCTACAAAAAGAATAAAATACCTAGAAATACAACTGACAAAGGATGTGAATAATCTCTTCAAGGAGAACTACAAACCACTGCTCAAGAAAATAAGAGAGGACACAATCAAATGGAAAAACATTCCATGAGCATGGATAGGAAGAATCAATATCATGAAAATGGCCATACTCCCCCAAAGTAATTTATAGATTCAATGCTGCTCCTATCAAGCTACCATTGATTTTCCTCACAGAAAAAAAAAAAACTACTTTAAATTTCATATGGAACCAAAACAGATCCTGTATAGCCAAGACAATCCTAAGCAAAAAGAACAAAGCTGGAGGCATCATGCTACCTGACTTCAAACTATACTACAAACCTGCAATAACCAAAACAGCATGGTACTGTTACCAAAACCAATATATAGACCAATGGAAGATAACAGAGGCCTCAGAAATAACACCACATATCTATGACCATCTGATCTTTGACAAAGCTGACAAAAACAAGCAATGGGGAAAATATTCCCTATTTAATAAATAGTGTTAGGAAAACTGTCTAGCCATAAGCAGAAAAGTGAAACTGGACCTCTTCCTTACACCTTATACAAAAGTTAACTCAAGAAGAATTAAAGACTTAAATGTAAAACCTCAAACCATAAAAACCCTAGGAAAAAACTTAGGCAATACCATCCAGGACATAAGCATGGCAAAGACCCATGACTAAAACAACAAAAACAATGGCATCAAAAGCCAAAATTGACAAATGGGATCTAATTAAACTAAAGAGCTTCTGCACAGCAAAAGAAGCTATTATCAGAGTGAACAGCCAATTTACTTTGTCTTTCTGAGAAAACAACACCAATTGTCATTTCTCCTTTGATCTATAGATTATCTATAATTGTTAAATTTCCACATGCTCAGAAATTAACCAGCTTTCTTTATCTATTTTGATTTTTATGGTAATTATAGATATTTTGTGTGTGCTAAATTATTTTAAATTTATAGAAACTTGTTTTCTATAAATTTATAAAATATGTTCTATTTTAACATTTCTTGTGTATTTGAAGTATGATATATGTATCATACTGCTGTTGAATGGAAGGTTCTAAAAATGCCAATTGAGTTAAATTAGCTGATAAGTTTTGCTAATGTTCTATATACGTTTGTTTTGTTGTCCTTGTTTTGTTTTTGTTTTGTTTTGTTTTTTGAGAGGGAGTCTTGCTCTGTCACCCAGGCTGGAGTGCAGTGGCATGATCTCAGCTCACTGCAACCTCTGCATCCCAGATTCAAGCAGTTCTCCTGCCTCGGACTCCCAAGGAGCTGGGATTACAGGCACGTGCCACCTTGCCTGGCTAATTTTTGTATTTTTAGTAGAGATGGATTTTCACCATATTGGCCACGTGGGTCTCAAACTCCTGACACCAAGCAGTCGGCCTACCTTGGTCTCCCAAAGTGCTGAGATTACCGGCATGAACTACTTCACCAGGCCATCTCATTTTTATGTAATTGCTTTAGCAAATTCTAAGAGAAGACTGGTAAGATATTCAGCTATAATAATTCATTTATCTATTTATTGCTCCTCCCAGTTATATCAGATTTTGTTTCATTTATTTTGTGGCTGTGACTGGGTGCATATATATATTCAAGATTATTATGTCTTTCTGATGAATTTATCCTATATTATTATGCAATATTCTTATTTATCTTTGCTATCATTTATTATTTGAAAAATATTATATTGCTACTATTTTATTTGTATCAGTGTTGCATAGTATACATTTTCCCATTTTTTAAATATTAGTTTATATGTATATTTATATTTAAAGTGTTCCTCTGCAGACATTATATAATTGAGGCTTATTTTCCTCTTCCTCTTCACTCTGACAGTTTCGACTTTTCATTTGAACTATTTGAATCAATTATGTTAACATTAACCTTTTTTTGGCTTTCTAATTATTTTTGTTTCAACTTTTATTTTAGATATTGGGGGGAGAGTTACAGGTATGCAAAATACAGGGTTTGATAAATGGGTATATTGTGTGATGGTGAGGTTTGGAGTACAGATCCCATCACTCAGGCAGTGACATAGTACCCAATAGGTAGTAACTCACCCTTTTCAATCCCTTTATTCTCTAGTAATACATAGGGTCTGTTGTTCCCATATTTAAGTCCATGTGTGCTCAATGTTTAGCTTTCACTTATAAGTGATAACATGCAATATTCTTTTTCCTGTTCCTGCATTAGTTTGCTTATGATGATGTCCTCCAGCTCCATGTTGCTGCAAATTATATGATTTCATTCTTTTTTATGGCTGTGTAGCATTCCATGGAGTATATGTACCACGTTTTCTTTATCCAATCTACCATTCTCAAAAGAAGACATATAAGTAGCCAACAAACATATAGAAAAAAAATGGTCAGCATCACTAATCATCAGACAAATGCAAACAGAAACCACAATAAGATGCCACATCACATCAGTCAGAATGACTATTACTAAAAAGCCAAAAAATAACAGATGCTGACAAGGCTGCAGAGAAAAAGGAATACTTACACACTGTTGGTAGGAATGCAAATTAGTCTAACCACTGTGTAAAGCAGTCTAGAGATTCCCCCAAATAACCTAAAACAGAGCTGCCATTCAATCTAGCAATCCCATTACTGGATACATATGCCAAAGAAATTCATTCTATCAAAAAGATACATGTATTTGTATGTGCATTGCTGCCCTGTTCATAATGGCAGAGACATAGAATCAACACAAAGTCCCATTCACTTTAATTTTTGATGCATTTGTGTTCAAACCCATCATCTTGCTATTCATTTTGATTTGTTTGATTTATTCTTTTAGGATATTTTCTGACATTCTTGTCTCCTTTTGAATTAGCTTGGTTTTTAAAAATATTTTAATATTTTATTTTGTGTATGTGATTGATAGTTTAGCTGTTTTTCATTGTTTTATCTTTTTCCTGCAATTATATGAGACTTTACAACATGTATCCCTAACTTATCACAATCTATCTTCAAGCAATATTATATCTCTTTACATAAAAGTAAATATCTTACAAGTGTACACAAGTTTTTCATCTTTATGCATTTGTTTTGTTGTCATGAATTTTGTTGACATATTAATTATAAAATCAAAATTAAATTACCAAAAACACAAGCAACAAAAGCAAATGTAGAGAAATAAGACTACATCAAACTGTAAAACTCCTGTGCATCAAAAGAAGCGATCAACAAAATGAAAAGCAACATACAGAATGAGATAAAATACTGGAAAGCACATGGAAGTTAATATCCAGATATATAAGAAATTCCTGTGACTCAATAATGACAAACAAATAAAAGATGGTCAAATACTTGAACAGACATTTCTCCACAGAAGATATACAAATGGGCAACAAACAATGCTCAGTATCAAGAATAATTTTGAGAAATGCAAGTAGAAACCACAATGAGACATCACCTCATACCTATTAGGATTATACACACACACATACACACACAGGAGTGTGAAAATTTATGAACATGGTTGGATTGTAAAGTAGTACTACAGTCATGGAAAAAAAATTGCAGCATACTCAAAAAATTAAAAATAGTATTGCTATTTGATACAGAAATTCCACTTTTGAATATGTGTCCAAAGAATTAAAAGCAGAATGCAAAGAATTATCTGCATTACCATAGTTATTGCAGCATTATTCACAATAGCCAAGAAATAAAAGCAACCCAAGTGTCCATTAACAGATAAACAAATGAAGACTATGTGGTACATAAATACAGTGAAATATTATTTCCCTTAAAAAAAAGGAAAATCTGTTACTTACTATAATATGAATAAAGTCTGATGACATCGTGATAAAAGAAATGTTGGCAGCAACATGATAACTACTGTATTATTTCACTTATAAAAGATATTTAGAACAGTCATACTTATAAACAAAATTGAACAGTGATTGCCAGAACTCTCCCATTGGGAGTCCTTGCTCAATAAGTATAGTTTTAGTTTTGCAAGATGAAAAAGTTATAGACATATGTTGTACAACAGTGTGAATGTAGTTAGCTTTACTGACCTATACACTTAAAATTATTTACATGGAAAATTTTGTGTTATTCATGTTTTAACCAAAATTTCAAATAATATAAACATAAGAGAGGGAGCTTGGTGTGGCATAATAATCTGTCTGTATTCTTGTAATTCCTGTGCATCTATATTCTAAAATAAAAATGTACTTAAAATTATAAATAAAACAAAATATAAAATCTAGGTCTGAAGATAAGTGCTAAAAAAAGACAACTGATCTTTTTCCCAAATGTATTAAAATATTTGTTTAAAATGATTTTTTGTATGCTCATCTAACAATTATCTGTGATCATTTTCATAAAACCATGATTTTTTTATTATTACGCATTAAACATAGAAATTGGGGCTAAAGTAGATAGAGGGGACCTGTATTATTCAGCATAGACAGTGCTATTGCTCTACACAGTAAATTATTATAAAAGCAATGGGTACAGACTGTGTCAAAGAAATAAAAGAGAGGAATTGAGATGAAAAAGGTCAAATTAAAGGGCTAAATGGTGTATCATACCATGAATGTCTGTGAATCAAATGCTAAGTGTTTGAACTTTTTCTTGTAGGATATGGAGCCTTGGTAGAAAATATTTTGGAGGACTTGGGTATGATGCTCCAAATTCATTTCACCTTTCCTCATTGTGTAGCAACAGGTAGATTTAGGAAACTGACCACTAACTCCAGAAGAGGGTCCTGATTAGTCTATAACAGTTACAGTTACCTCGTTTGACTCGCTATGTTAGTACAGGGACAAAAACATCAAAGCAAATTTGACTCAATGACAGGAAGGAAAGGTTTCTGAGGGACATCAGGAGAAGAAGTTCCCCCTACTACTAAGATCGAATTCTGAATGAAACAGAAAACTTGAGTTCCTTGCTGCTGCTACAGCAATCTAAAACCATGAGGAAAAGAATCCAAGTTGAGAAGGCAAAGCTGGTAGAGTTACCCTGATCGAGCTGTGCAAAAGTTCCAATCTACCACTGCACTTCCACTTTGAAGTCTCTTACGACTCCATCCAGTATGAGTTGCCTTTTTTTTTTTTTTTTTAACTCTCTCTGTCACCCAGGCTGGAGTGCAGTGGCATGATCTCGGCTCACTGCAACCTCCGCCTCCCAGGTTCAAGTGATTCTCCTGCTTCCACCTCGAATAGCTGAGATTACAGGCGTGTGCCACCATACCCAGCTAATTTTTGTATTTTAAGAAGAGACAGGGTTTCACCGTGATGGCCAGGCTGGTCTCAAACTCCTGACCTCAAGTAATACACCTGCCTAGGCCTCCCAAAGTGCTGGGATTACAGGTGTAAGCCACCATGCCCAGGCATGAGTTGCCTTTTATTCCCTGGTGCTCAAATCATCCTATCTAAAAAATATTTTAACAAGGAAAATATAAAACAATAGAGATTATTTTTATAAAACGTCTATATTCTTTTAAATAAAATGTTATCAGGAAATGAAAATATTGTATTAGTTTTCTCTCCTGCAAAACAAATTACCACAAACTGAGCACTTTAAATAACACATATTTATTTATCTTACAATCCTAAAAGTCAGAAATCTTGACACTTATTAACCAACTTCTTTGCCTTAGGGTCTTACAATTCAGCTGTCAAAAAGGTTGAAGTTTTATTAGAGGCTTCCCTAGGGAAAGATCATTTTTTAAACTCCCCCAATTGTTGGCAACATGGATATCTGAATGTTTTAATTTTTGTAGGAGTTCGTTGTGATCTTGCTGCTGTTACCAGACACTATTCTCAGTTTTTAGAAGTTCTGTGGCCCCTTCACAACATGGCATTTTAATTTTTCTCTGTGAGCAAAGAAACATAGCTTAGCAAGATAGAGTGTTCTCACTCTCATTTATCTGTAATGATGTGACATCTCATCACCTTTATTATAGTATGTACTCTACTCACAGCAGATACATCCTCTCACCTTTGCCATATTTTATCACTTAGAAGCAATTCACAGATCTCATTCACACACATAATGGGAAAGTATACAGGATTATTCAAAAGACACGGCTGACAAAGGAAAATCAAAGTGAATTCTAAACATTCCAGAGTTTCTTTTTGTTGTGATAAAAGTGTTCTGAAATTAGATTATGGTAATTTTTCAACCATATAAATACAGTAAAATTGCTTTAGTTGTACACTATACATGGGAAATCATTATAATACATATGCTTTATCTCAATAAAGTTGATTAAAAAACACATCATGCAATCTAGCACTAAATGCAAAACCATAAAACCTGCTAGAAGAGAATAAAGTATACTATCTAACATAGGAAAATATTTATTTATCAGGACATGAAATAGCATTAACAAGTAGAAGGGGGAAATGGAAACTTAGACTTCAATTTAAAAATTTATCTGTCAAAGTCATTAAGAAAATGCCAGGGTATCAAGAGATTGGTGAAAAATATCAATATCAATACATGTCTCACAATGTACTTATATATAATAAAAATATACAAACTTTAAAACCAGCATTAATATGACAAAGAAAAGGCTAAAATGTGTAAAATAGGTGAAAAGACAATTTAAGACTTAGGAAATTATCATATGTAAAGATAATTTTCCACTTTAGATAGCAGAGAATGATAAATTTGAACCACAATGCAATAATATTAATACTTTACAATCACTATTATAACTAATATGAATTTGAGCAGATATCACTGTCAAAGATTGGAAAGGATGAAGAGCAAATAAAGTGCTCTTTGAATTCTGGTAGGAGTGTAAAATGTTACAAACACTTTAGGAAACTGTAAGTCTCAAAAAAATAAAAGTAAATATACACTTATTGTACATGACCTTGAAATTCCACTGGTAGGTACTTTTCCAAGAAAAATGAAAGTATATATCTTCAAATAGTTGTGTACATGATTGTTCAATTAGCATTTTTCATAAAAGCCCAACACAAATGCCCATTCTCAAGAGCAAGAATAAAGAAGCATGTTGGCTGACATATAGAAGAGGAGACTACCTAACAAAGAAAATAACTATGTTATACATGCAGCAAAATAGATGACTCTCCAAAACATAGTGCTGATTAAAAGACACAAACTCATACCTACTTGTGATTCTATTAATATGAATTTCAAGTATAGTCAAAAGCTAATCATTGGTGCTAGCATGAAGATTGACGGGAAAAAGGTGGCACAAAGGAGGTTGTTTAGATGATGAGAATGTGCAATATGTGAATTTTTAAAATTGATGTGTTAATATTTTGGTGACAATTTTGCATGTGTGTTTATGAGAGACACTGGAGTCTTATTTCCTTTTCTGGTAATGGCTCTGTCAACATTGAATTCAGGATTCTCAAGAAAAGCATAAAAGACGTATTTAAATTTTGGTGTGAAAATGGTATTTTTCTTTCTCCAATGTTTGATAGACTTTTACCAATAAAGCCATTGGAAGCTGTGTTTTCTTTGTAGAAAGCTGTTTAATAACAAATATGATATCTTTAATAGTTAAAGTGATATTAAAATTGTTTATTTTTCTTTCATTTATTTATACATTTTCCATCATTTTGTTGATGCAGTATATCGTTTCAAGCTAGATTATTTTCTAGTGACCATTTTTTTCACGTCTCTAATCATGTCATATATTAATAATTTTAGTTCTAATATGCATGTGTATACATATATGTTTATATGTGTGCATGTACACGTGTATTTGCAACCTATGTTTTATATGGAATATTTACATTTAATCTGAACTATTGAATATTTTGAGAATAAAGTTATATATAATATTTTCTTAGTATCCTTTTTATTGCCTGTCATGTCTTTAGTTATAGCCTCACTTTCATTTTTATACCCATTAGTCATTTATCTTTTTCTTATTTTATTAAATTTACTAGAGATTAATCAATATTATTAACCTTTTCATAGAACAGATGTTGGGATTTGGTGATTTGATTTTATTGATTTCTGCTCTATGTTTATTGTTTCCCCTTCTCCCAGTTAGTATTTAATTTGCTCTTCTTAATTGATTGTTTAAGGTAGAAGCTTAGATTGTTGGTTGAATCATTTCTTCTTCTTATTTTAATGCTATGTATATCCTTATTTGTGCTTAATTTCCTGTAATACCTAATTCAGTTTTATTTTTTCCAATTTTTGTTATGGTATTTTTATCTTAGGTGTTATGTAGAAATGTAATTCTCTATTTCAAACTCATTTGCAATTTTCTAGATATCTTTATGTTACTGAATGTTAGAGTACACTTTATATATATGTTTGTATTAGTTCATTCTCACACCACTATAAAGATACTTCCCTAGACTCGGTAATATATAAAGAAAAGAAGCTTAACTCACAGCTCCACATGGCTGTGGAAGCCTCAGGAAAACTACAATTATGGCAGAAGGCAGAGGGGGGAGCAGACACCTTCACAAGGCAAAAGGAAGAAGTGTGTGGAAGAATGAGGAAGTGCCACACTTGACCATCAGCTCTTGTGAGAATTCACTCACTATCTCAGAACTGCATGGCAGAAATTACTCCCATGATCCAATCACCTCCTACCTGGTCCTTCCCCTGACACATATGAATTACAACTTGAAATGAGATTTTGGTGGTGACACAGAGCCAAATCATATCATTCCACCCCTGGCCCTCCAAAATCTCACATCCTCACCTTTCAAAACACAATCATGCCTTCCCAACAGTCCCCGAACTCTTAGCACATTTCAGCATTAACCCAAAAGTCTAAGTCCAAAGTCTTCTGTGAGACAAGGCAAGGCCCCTCTATCTACCAGCCTGTAAAATCAAAAGCAGGTTAGTTACTTCCAGCAGATAATGGAGATACAGGAATTAGATAAATGCTTCCATTCCAAAAGAGAAAGATTGGCCAAAAAAAGGGGGCTATAGGCCCCATGCAAGTGCAAGTCTGAAATTCAGTGAGGCAGTCATTCAATCTTAAAACTCCAAAATAATCTCCTTTGATTCCATGTCTCACAACCAGGTCAGGCTTATGAAAGAGGTGGGCTCCCATGGCCTTGGATAAGCTCTGCTTCTGTGGCTTTGCAGAGTAAAGCACCCCCACCTTGACTGCTTTCATGGCAGGTATTGAGTGTCTGTGACTTTTCCAGGTGCACAGTGCAAGCTGTTATTGGATTTATATTTCTAGGTCTGGAGGACATGGCTCTCTTCTCCCAGCTCCATTAGGTAATGCTCCAGTGGGAACTCAGTGTGGGGGAGCTCCAACTCCACATTTATCTTCTGCACTGCCTTAGCAGAGGTTCTCCATGAGCATTCTGCCCCTGCAGCAGATTTATGCCTGGATATCTAGGCATTTCCATACATCATTTGAAATCAAGGTGGAGGCTCCTAAATCTCAATTCTTGGATTCTGTGTACCCACAAGCCCAGTACAAATGTGGAAGCCACCAGGGCTTGGGGTTTGTAACCTCTGAAGCCATTGCTCTAGGTGTACTTTGGCCCCTTTTAAAACCAGAGCTGGGACCCAGAGCACCAAGTCCCAAGACTGCACAGAGCAGTGGGGGACCCTGGGCCTGGCCAAGAAAATCATCTTATCTCCTAGGCCTCCTGGTCTGTGATGGAGGGGCTGCCACAAAGGTCTCTGACATGCACTGTGATATGATTAGGCTTTGTATCTCCACCCAAATCTCATCTTGACTTGTAATCCCCATAATCTCCACATGTCAAGGGAGAGACCAGGTGGAGTCAATAAAATCACAGGGGTGGTTTCCCTCATGCTGTTTTTGTGGTAGTGAATGAGTTATCATGGCTCTTCCCCACTTCACTTAGCACATCTTCCTGCTGTCTTGTGAAGAAGGTGCATTGTTTTTTTTTTGTTTTTTTTTTTTTTTTTGCCTTCTACCATGATTGTAAGTTTCCTGAGGCCTCCCTGGTCATGCTGAACTGTAAGTCAATTAAACCTCATTCCTTGAAAATTATGCAGTCTCAAGCAGTTCTTTATAGCAGTATGAAAATGAACTAATACACCCCTGAAGACATTATCCCTATTGTCTTGGCAATTCCATTCAGCTCCTTGTCACTTATGCAAATTTCTGCAGCAGGCTTGAATTTCTCCCCCAGAAAACGGGTTTTTCTTTTCTATCACATTGTCAGGCTGCAAATTTTCTAAACTTTTAAGCTCTCTTGAATGCTTTGCTGCTTAGAAATTTCTTCTGCCAGACACCCTAAACTATCTGTCTCAAGTTCAACATTCCACAGATGTGTAGAGTAGGGGCAAAATGTCAGCAGCCTCTTTGCTAAAGCATAGCAAGAGTGAACTTTATTCCAGTTCCCAGGAAGTCTTTCATCTCCATCTGAGACCACCCCAGCCTGGAATTTGTTGTCCATATCATTATCAGCATTTTGGTCAAGATCATATAGTAAATCTCTAGGATGTTCCAAACTTTCCTACATCTCGCTGTCTTCATCTGAGCCCTCCAAACTGTTCCAACATCTGGGTAAAGTTGCTTACACATTTTCAAGTAACTTTATAGTGGTGTCTCACTACCTTGTTATCAATTTACTGTATTAGTCCATTCTCACTCAGCTATAAAGACACTACCCAAGACTGAGTAAATTATAAAGGAAAAAGTTCTAATTGACACACAGTTTGACATGGCTAGGGAGGCCTCAGGAAACTTCCAGTAATGGCAGAAGGTAAAGAGGAAGCCAGTACATTATTTGTATGGTGGTAGGAGAGAGAGTGCAACCAGGGGAAATGCCAGACACTGATAAAACCATCAGATCTTGTGAGAACTCACTCACTCTCCTGAGAACAGTATGGGGAATCCTCACCCCACTGTCATGATCCAATCACCATCTATTGGGTCCTCCATTGACATGTAGGGTTTATGGAGATTCCAAATCAAGATGAGATTTGAGTGGGGGACATAGCCAAATTATATCAGCATTCAATTCTTTGCAATTTATGTAGTTTTGACTTGTGGGTCAGCATATTATATATCTTGTTGTATAATGTTTTAAACTAATATTTTAATAATATTAAAGTTTCAATTCAGGTATAATCCTTAATCCCTGTTAGTAGCTCAATAGCATAGTATTATTTTATAGTATTAAACATTTTAAATAACTATTGAAATGCAAAAGGAAGATGATATTAAAATATAAATTTGAATTTCCTGCAAAATTATTTTAATAAATACAATTGGCCTAAATAATTTGCAGATTAAAAAAATATTTTTAATTATATGGATTCATATTTGTACATATTTATGCAGTGCATGTGATATTTTGATACAAAAATACAATGTGTAATGATTAAATAAGAGTAATTGGGATATTTATTACCTCAAGCATTTATAATTTCTTTGCAAAATTTAGTATCAAATGCATACATTGCAAATTCTTCTATAAAATTAAATTTATGGAGCCAGAGTAATTTAGACAATTTTTTAATTCAGGTGTTTTTTGGCAAGTACTACTGTTTTGTACCTAGTTTAAAGAATAACAAATAAATTTTAATATTTGTATACATTTAAAGATAGTTTTTCGAATATAATAGCAATTATATAAATGGTCTACATTTGTATTATTTTCTCTGCTGTACACCTAACCTTAACATATTACAAAACTGTATTTAGAAAACAATACTACATCATCATAGCTTTTTTGTAAAAAAAGTAATAAAAGTGTGAGATAGTTGACCAACAGTTTGGGGTTTTTTTCTCTATCCCCACCTGTAAGAATGTTGGTCTTATGAGTGTTAAGCTTAAGAGTTTTGTGAAATTAATGGTATTGTTTATACATTTTTTTAATAGAAAAGAGAAAAAATGTACAAGTTTCTCAAAAATAGCTATGCTGTCTTGCTATGTGTAGAAGATAGTTAAAGAAACAATGTGTTTATCTGCAGACGTTAATTTACAATATGCAAACTACTCCAAGCAATTTATTAGCTAAAAATTTCTAATTATTATGGGATACTTATTTGTACAATTTCAGTAATTTGCAAAATGTATGTCATAACAATGCACATATTGACTATTCTATATGTAAATTTGTACTATATCTGTTTATTTTAATGTCTGGTTTGTTTTTGACATGGACAAAGTGTTCTCTTGTATAACTTCAGTAATAAAGGTTGCTTTCATGTATCAACTAGTCAATAGTTTAGGCCAAACAGTTTCTCTTAAAATATACAACAAATACCTTTAAGAAACTGCCTTTTCACTCTTTCTACAATCATCAACATTTTAAGACAATACTTTACTCCATAAATTTGTCTAACATTAGACATTTTCGAGATGATATTCTGATGAAATTTTTGGTGCTGGCTATATGATTATCTGCCTATGAATAGAGCGAGGCCTAGTTTTTAGGTATGTCCTGTCTCCGTCTGCAACATCAGGAGACACCATGGGAACATTTACAATCAACTTATTGCTATTAGGAAATGAAGAGATTGATAAAGTATTTGCCTTATGTAGAAGATTGCCAGATTCTACTAATACAGCCTTGTGTAAAATTTAGGCATGGCCATCACATAGAAATGAATGAATTTAAGCAAAATACTGTTCTAGAAATCAAAACAGCAAAGCAACAATAAAAATGAATGATCAAACATGAATTAATTTGTATTAATTGCTTTATGATGGATTCAATTCTTAGAGACAATCTTTCAATATATTCTATCAAGTGTAATTATCATCATCTTTGAGAAAGGATATATTAAGTCTCACTTCTTTTTGCTTTCTCATTTTCATTCAAAATTAAGAATCTATCCTGAAAATAAAAACTGTAAATAATCACTCATCGTAGGCTAAACACTGCTGTAATTTCAGAGTCATAGACAGTTCTAACCAATAAGTCTTTATTATAACAATGAACAAACATGAATGGGAAATAATTTGTATTGTCAGTGCAGATATTCTTTTTAGCTTGTCAAGTCCTCTGTATGTTTGTTGCAATTACGGCGTTTTGGGTTATAATCCACAAACTAAAAATTGCTGAAATTGGCCTTGACAGGCCCAGCTAATTGGCTCCCAAGGAGCCGTTATTTCTACTTGGTGAACAATCTGTGAAGTACACAGCTACTCATCCACACCACGTACGGAGCTAATTATAAAGCAGCAGGAGATATCACACAGTAATAGGCTGTGTACTGTTATTAGTACATAATAATTCCATACCCAAATCATCAATTATAGCACTCTTGCCACCTTGAGGAAAATGCTATTGTGCAGGAATGATTACTTAGGGACCCTATCTGAGTAGAAATCACGCTATTTTTATTGTTTTAAATGATTAAGTTTTCTGACTTTCCCTAGGAGATTAGAAACCCTGTCTAGTCACCAAACACAAAAAAAAATAAAATGGACTAAAACCAAAAGAAAAATCACTCTGTGCCAAAAGAAAAATAAATACAAAGATTCAAATGATATTTATTTGGAAAACAATGTTATCGCTTAATGTTATTCTTTGCAGTTCATTATGTGCAAATACTTGAATGTATCTTCTGCTTTACAATTAATTTCATAAAATACTTAAAATACCATTAATTATAAATTTTTGTAATATGTATTTTTATAGTTATTTCCTACTCAAACACACAAATATCAAGAATGACATTGCCATTGCTTTTTTAAGATGACCAAGTCTATTCATACTGAAGTGTTCTGCTTTAATCTAGTAAATTATTTGAAAGTAATATAAAACAAACTAGCTCAATTTTTTTCATAGTAAGTCTGAGAACTTCCTTTGCTTGCTTAATTAACTTCTTTGGACAATTTATTTTATAATAAGGTTCCCTTTTGTCAGAAACTTGTTTGATTTTGGTTTGGGGTCATTAATTCAGATCTGTTCTTGTCTTTAGATAAAAATATGGAAATTACTATAATCAGGCAACTTTTAAAATTTTTATCCTTCTTTCTAATTGTTTTCCTTAAAAAATAATTTTTAATGTATTTCATTGAATTACAATTCAAACCACAAACATTTCATAGATAAAATTTCAAAAATATAAACACAGTTTATGTCTTTAATAAAAATGAACCATTTTTTCTTTGATTTATTCCTATTTTGTTGGTATTAGAATCTTTTATTGATTCAGTGTCTGAAACTGAATAGAAATAAGGACAAAGTGAGATTCAATATGCATTAGACAGCTCATCTCACAGATTTTATTTATAATTAAATAAATGTTCTATACCAAAAAAATGGGATTGAATCAGAACTATCATTTGTCTATATCAGAAATTTCCAAGTGAACTTGAAGGTGAGGCAGATAAATTATATATATTAGTTGATTTATGAATAATTTTACTGCATAAATGTGATTTCTGCTAAAAATAACTTACAAAGCTCTTTATTGTTCTATCTCTTAAACAATTTGAAATTTGATTATGTAAAATGAGTCTATATAACATGACACTTTGTTTTTTACCTCTCCAAGTTGAAGGAAATAACACTTAAATTTATTTTTTTAAAAATCGCTTCTGTAGTTGTGTGTTGGATTCTCATAACTACCGTACCTTCAGCACATTATTGTTTATGACTTTTTCATTATTGTGAATGTTCTTGATGCAGATAGAATATTGAACTTGATACCACATTTTCACAGACCTTAAGACATAATTTATAATTAGTCACCATATGAGTTTTGTTGCTGAAAAAAATTCACTAGTCAGAAAAATGTATCATTTATTGTTCAATTTCTATTTCTATCACTAATTTGAATGACAGTTCTAATTTACCTAGACCTTCTGTGTCTGCTCAATTGTACCCAAGGAGGGATGTGTTTTGCACTTGGAAATAAGTGGATCTTATGTACTGAAACTAATAACAAAGTCCTAGTCTGTCATACAAGTCTTGTTTTAATAGATGACTGTTGTGTGGTCCTGATGACTACACCTAATTGCCACATCTTAAAAGCTACTCCACCATCAATGCATTATATGTTTCATATGTATACATTAATATATAATATATGCATAATAACTATAAACATTTAATAAATGTATTAATATATTTTCATTGTATTTGATATTGATATGTATATAAATAATAATGAGATAATATACCAATAACCTTCACATTTTCATTATTATGGCAAATGTGCTGTTCTAATCATTTTTATTAATATAGTATAATGTAATTAGTACATCCTCTAATTTTCACATCAATCCTCTGAGGTAGTATTTTATTATATACATCTATATATGAAAGAACTCAATAGAAGAGAGTTTCGAGAACTGCCCCCTAATGACAAAGCCAGAACTCAACCCTTTGCAGTGCCGTTCGAAGTGGTACTTTTGGTTATTATACAATATTGTTTCTCATATACTTACGATTGTGTGCTTTAGATGAAATTGAGAAAAAGCCAAAGTAGTTATAACAATATTGTGTTTCATATACTTAGGATTGTGTGCTGTTTAGACAAAATTAAGAAAAAGCCAAAGTAGTTGTATGTTATAACCCTATCTGTGTATACTTTGTGTTGTTATAATTGCCCACCTTGAGCTTAGTCACTCATCCATTAAATTTTTTTTCTTAATTTTTTCTTTGTTAAGTTCTTCTTCCATTTCAGGTAAATTTTTCCAATGTTGAACTATCGAAAACATTTTATGTTTGCATTCTATTTTTGGCATTGCCTCTTCCTGAATAGTTTGGGTACAAGAAATCACTTATTCATTTTTTTTGTTTTTTGTTTTTTTGAAACAGAGTCTCTGCTCTGTTGCCCAGACTGGAGTGCAGTGGCCTGATCTCCACTCAATGCAATCTCTGACTCCCTAGTTCAAGCAATTCTCCTGCCTCAGCCTCCCGAGTAGCTGGGACTACAGGCACCCCGCAACCACGCTAGGCTAAGTTTTTGTATTTTTAGTAGACGCGGGGTTTCACCATGTTAGCCAGGATGGTCCCAATCTCCTGACCTCATGATCTGCTTGTCTTGGCCTTCTAAAGTGCTAGGACTACAGGCATGAGCCACTGCGCCCGACCTTAAACCACTTATTCTTAAAAACCTGCCTGGTAAGTCTCAATTCTCTGGAATAGCTTTTACAAACTTTGGCATAGATACCCTTAAAAGTACATCAAGAGTTCACGAAGCGCATAAGATAATAAGAGGGGCCATATTTTCAGAACCTCATAGTTTTCCTAAAACTGAAGTGTCTAAAAAGCATTTTTAATAGAGGCAACATGCTGGGACTGTTTTTATAAATCCTCTTTCACAATCACTTTACTATCACTTTATAATTAAAGTTTATCTTTGACCCATCACAAATTTGTCTTTTGCATTCCTCTTTGAATAAATAGATCTCTAGCATTAAAACAGATTGTTATGTTAGTATCTAAAATATGTTAACAATTACATTCTTTGTAAACATTTATGTTATGTAAAATTTTAGATGACATGGTTTTAAAAATATTTTCAGGAGTAGCTGAGCAAAATATTGGAAGGCTACAGTTCTAATAAGACCAAGTTATTATATACACCAAAGTGCCATACCAAATTATTTAACATAGTTTCAGGGAAGCTTTTCTAAGTGCCATAATAACAGAGTGTGTATTTTAATCCACAAATAGTGCTTATTAACAAACATTTGGTAATAGAAATAGCAGCTGAGTAAAATTAGCAATATCCTTAGGCTACTGAATGTTTCTCTTTAGATAACATTGCATTCTATTGTCCACTGTAATATTGCCATTATGGCAGATCATATTCTTAAGTTGAAGTCAAAAACCAAATGTAGAAATCTTGGTTTCATCACTTCTGTAACTATTTGCAGATGAATTAGTCTCTCAATGTGATAATTTTTATCTATAAGATAAGCAGGTTATTATATTTCTCTCCTATGTTTATTGTGAAGAATCTAAGATATATCAAAGTATGTTCAGGTAATAAAGAGACAGACAATCATAGAGTGATCACATAGACTGAACTGGATACACATAGACCAAATGTGAATCTTGTATCTGGAAATTATCAAATGACTTTTTAAGGCAAGGTTCTATTTTTCATGTATATCAAGAGAATAATTATCTCCATTTTTTCCCTAACAGAAATGTTGAGGAGGATTAAATGATGTAATTTATGTAGTCTTTTCAGCATGTGGGCACATGCATGCGCACACACACACACACACACACACACACACCAACAAATAAAAACCAAGCAAAACAACAACAACAAAATATTCATCAAACAAATATACATGGGATATTTAGTTCAGTCTCTATTCTAGCCTCTTGAAATGTGTCATTGGGCAAAACAAAGATCTCTGGCCTCACTGTATTTAAAGTCTAATAAATCAAAATATAATGCAAAATATCCATCACATTTGAACAAATTGTAGATGAAGGTGCAGATAGTGGCTTGTACCAAAGTGAGGAGGACATAAGCAGTTAAGGCAGTAATAAGTATTCAGGATCTTGATACATTTATTTAAATGTTAAACCTACAAGATTTGCCTGTGTGGCCTAAGAAACTGGGCCTTGACTCATATCAGAAAGCTTGCAAAAGGATCATGTCAGATGGGTCAGGAATGAGGATTCAAGTTCAGTTTTGACATGATAAGTTTGGATGCCGATTAAAAAGTTCATGTGAAGATGTGGGAGCAGTTGGTAACACAAGGCTGAAATTCACTCTAGTGGATAAACATAGAAATTCACATTTGGGATTCATCAGCATCTCAATTATATTTATAGTCTCAAGAGATAAAAGATGTGAGTTCTGAGAAATACATTCTAAACCTTTCCAATGTGAAGTCTTTGGGGAGTGAGGAATAGATGTGAAAGGAACTGTAAATGTGGTAAGAAGAAAACCATTATATTGCCAAGACCAGGATGATAAGTATAGAAAGCCAGTGAATAAAAGTGTCAAGTCCTCCAGAGACAGCAGAGAGTATGAAAAACATAGGCCATCTTATGTGGCTTCATGTGGCATAAATGATCTTGATGTGAGGACATCATGGAGTAAAATGTAACAAAAGCCTGATGAAATATGTTTTAGAAAAGAAAAGGTTGAGAAGATCTTGAGACAGTAAATATAGAAAGAACTTTTGAAGCAGTTTTGCAACTAAAGAGTAACAGAGGCTTCAGTGAAGGAGGAAGCAAAATCGGTAGTGTAAACGAGGTGGTGGTAGGAGACTTTCAAGATTTGAGAAGGGTTGAACTTGCTTCTCAGAGAATGAAAATCTAAAGAATTTAGGAAATAAAAGATGATTATTCTTTTATGTACAGGGGTGTAAAATGCTATCTGGGGTGGATGCAGTAAGTCAATCAATGGAGACAAACTTAGGGTTTAACTAATAAAGTGAATGGAAATAGCATTATAAAGCTTCAAGTTAAAAGCAAATGACTCATGGTGGTATGTGACATTAAATGTAATGATAATAAAATGTGACTAGATTATTCTTATGGAAGTAGTTTCTAGACTTAAGTGTGTAAAATTAAGATACTAGTTTTACTAATTAGATCTATTACTGTTAATGATTACAATTTTAAATAAAACCTATAAAAGATTATACTACAGAAATTAAACTAAAAAATTATGATTTCCTAAATAATTTTTATATAATAGCGCAAAAAACACACAGAACAACCCTATCCTGAAAATAAAATCTGTAATATAGCATGAGATGGCTGACTAAATATAAAATCATATTGAGTACTTTTAAGCAATTGTTGGTGAGTAAACAATGTTACAATAAGATTTATTTTTCAAAAATTAGGCAATTTTAAACACCTTATGTTGTCCAATTAAAAAAATAAAAATGAAGTACTAACTGGATGAAAATATTAAAAGTGATTTTCTATTCAAACAAAAAGTGGGCATAGCTATTGGGTAAGAAAGTGCTAAGAATACAAATAAGCTCAAATTTTCATCTTTTATAGCAGAAAGCTGAATAATAATGTATAATATATAACATTGCAAATAAAGATATAACAGTGTTGGAAAACAATAAAACAGTGAAAAGTACTGCCTCTAGAAAGCAGGATGGTGTCTGGAGAAAAAACACCAAGGAGCTTCTGTTATTTTTTTCAATAAATTTATAGCACTATATAACTTTAAAACTGCATATATTTATTACTCATATATAAAGGAAAACAACTTAAATAATAAAAGGAGAAAAAAACTTCAAAATATCAAATAAAGTCTAAGGGTAGAACAGATAAAGTGAAACAAACTTCAGATATAAATGTAGTGAAAACTCAAAACGTTATAACACCCATGCCTATACAAGAAAGAATTTTTATGGTACATGAAATGTTTCACAGTTCACATAAAAAAGAAGCATGAGTTGAGTAATAGAAATTATCACAAAATTTATCTTCTTGAAGTTTTTAAAGATTGATGGATACAATGCCTTCTTATCAGAGATGTAAAAATATGTTTTAATTTGACATCTTTTGAAAATTATTTTTATAAGCATGATTTGATACATTTTAGGAATAATATAGCATCCAATTTAAATTGTGATGAAAGGGAAGAGATGTGTTTTACTTCCTCTCCCCTAAGCAATTGAGGGAGATTATGACTACTTTTTTGGAAGCGATTAAGAAAAGCATAATGAGTCACAAATTCTGGAAGTTGAACAGAGCTGAAATGGTAAATTATTTCAGAGCAGATGTTAAAGGATGAAACTTGATAGTTGAGAGAAATGAGTGGGTATTACAGAACTAGAATAAACTTTTTAGTGCCCTTTCTTATAGCCCACTTTTGACAGACACAACTTCCTAAATCAATGATTGTATGAAAACACTTGCTTTGAAGAGAGACATTTTAAAATGCCTAAGTGCTGTAATTCTAACTATTAAAAACATTTCTACAGGCAAGTATTCTATAATAATAATGGCAACAAGATATATCATCAACAATTACGAGTAATACTTATAGATACCTACCCTCTGTAAAATATTCACCATAAACAGGATTGAAATAATTAAAAAATAATAATATCCCTATTTTATATATTCAGAATGTGGCCAACTTATATAGAGACATTGTATAAGTTGGCCATGGTTTTACCAATTACTTAAATTTCTGGAGACAGAAATCAATTTTTAGGTTTTTCCCCAAAGATCTAAACATGTCCACAGCATTAGGTTATTGTAAATAGTTGAGATAACTCTGTTTGTTTATTTATTTCTGTTTGTTATTGTTTTCATAAGGAAGAATATTGTCAATCAACAATATTTAACTTAGAATAGTATAACAATATTCCTAAGGCATAGAAAGTGAGTTCACAGATGGTGGAGTGTAGCAGAATTTGACACTTAAGGAATAGAATCACAACACTTTGACAAGAAACAGCTTACCAAGTAGAAGAGTGTACATATTGATTTTGGTAAAACAGTTGAAAGTAGATTACACGGACCTATTTGGCTATAAGTAGTTGAGACTTTATAGAAAGTGCGATAAAAACCATAAAATAGCTTAGAAAAGAAAGTGACATTATCAAATGTAAATATGTACATATATATGTATGTGTGTAGACATATATACATAAGTATAGTTTATTTCAATTTTTATTTTTCATTGACAATAACTGTATGTATTTATGATTATTTTGAAATATATGTTATTATTAGATATAGTCACTGCTACACAACAGATCATCAGAATTTATTCCTCCTTTCTAGCTGAATCTTTGTACTCTTTCACCAACATTTACTCTTTTCCCATCCACTTCCTTCCTCACCAGTCTCTGGTAACTACTAGTTTACTCTACTTCCATAATTTTAACTTTTTAAGATTCTGAATATAAGTGAGATTATACATTACTGGTCTTTTGGTACCTTGTTTTTCCACTTAGTACAGGGTCTTCTAGGTTCATCCATGTTGTCACAAATGACAGATTTTTCTGTTTTTTTTTTTCAGCTGAATATTTTTCCATTGTGTATATATACCACATTATAAAAATTCATTCAGCTATTGATGGCTACCTAGGTTATTTTCATATCTTTGCTATTGTAAATAATGTTGCAATGAACATGGGAATGCAGGCATCTCTTCAACATACTGATTTCAATTCCTTTGCAGATATGCCTAGAAATAAGATTGCTGAATCACATAATAATAATAATATTAATTTTTTGAAGAAAGATCTATACTTTTTTTCAAAATTGTTATACTAATTTATAATTGCCCCAATAGTGTACAAGTATTTCCATATAACACGAATGAAGGGAACTGAAGACAAAACCTATAACTTGAAAGATATCCTCTGTTCATAGCTTGGAAGAACTAATATTGTTAAAATGTCCATACTACTCAAAGTGACCTACAGATTTAACGCAATCCCTATTAAAACTCCAGTGTCATTCTTCACAAAAATAGAAAAGAGAAACTTAAAATTCAAATAGAACTATGAAAGACATCTATTAGCCAAAGATTAGCAACCATGACCAAAAACAACAAAGCTGGAAGCATCACACTACCAGATTTCAAAATATACTACAAAAACATAGATATCAAAACAGCATAATGCTGGCATAAAAAGAGACTCATTGATCAATGGAATTGAATAAAGAGCCCAGATGAACCTGAATATCTATGGTCAATTGATTTTTAACAAAGCTGTCAAGAACACACAATGGGAATGGGCAGTTTCTTCAATAAATGGTGTTTGGAAAACTGAATATCCATATGCAGTAAAATGAAAATGGGCCATTTCTCACCCCTTATACAAGAATTGATTCAAAATAGACTAATGATGTAAACATAAGACCTCAAAGTGTAAAATTACCAAGAAAACCTAGGGAAAGAGCTCTCTGACATTGGTCTAGGCAGTAATTTCTTGGCTATGACCCCAAAATTCATGGAAAATGAAAGCAAAAATAGACATATGAGATTATATCAAACTAAAAGTGTCTGCACAGGAAAGAAAACAATTGATAGAGTGAAAAACAATCCACAAATGGGAAGAAAATATTTACAAATTATATATTAGAAAAGGGGCTCATATCTAAAATATAAAAGAAACTCAAACTAAATAACATGAAAATAAATAACCTACGAAATATGGGCAAGGAAGCTGAAGAGGCATTTGTCAAAGGAAGACATACAAACGAGCAACAGATACGTGAACAAATGCTCAACAGTTCTAATCATCAGAAAAATGTAAATTAAATCACAATAAGATATTACCTCACACTGGTTAAATTGTCAAAAAGAGGAAAGACAAGTGTTGGTGAATATGTAGAGAAACTAAATATTTTTTTAAATGATTCTCTGTAGGATAGGTAATGCAGAATGAGGCATGAATAATAATAGTTTCGGAGGAGCATATGGTGGCTTTGAGCAGATTAATTTCAGGAAAATGGAAATAGTGAAATAAAAATAAGACAAGGCAAGAGGAATTGCTAATGGAATGAATGGAGGAGGAGAAAAATAAAAAAAATTATCTGTTACTCAGGTTTCAAATTAAATTGACTGGGTAAAAGACAATGAAATTTATTAGAATGGGAGACATTTGCTAAGGAATCATTTCAGGAGCAAAGTATGGAATTCTATCTTTAAGGGAACTAGGGGGGTCCGTAGATAAAAATATTGTTATTTAATATATTGATATATATGTGTGCATATGAGCAAACACACATATATAGATGGATATCTGTGTGGTAAAATAATGAATTATTTGGCATTGCTTTATCTGGACTTTTAAAAAGGTAAATGTATTTTATCTATGTTATTAATACTAACTTTAATATGAGCATTTGAGTATATTAGCAATACATTGCTGAGGTTACAGTTAACATCATAATGTTGATGGCTAAAATGAATCATCTATGGGGGAGATAGATACAACTCTAAGTCAGCTCTTAAACATTTATTATTACAAGTTTATAAATCAACAGTTCTTAGAAACAGCTAAAAACAAAATCAAAACAACCATGAAATCACCCTGATATTATAGGAAATTTTTTGCTATTTAGTAAATAGATCAAAAGTATATCTTAAGATGTCAACATAGTACCCCAAATTTATTTAATTCATAGTAACAGTAATATATTTACTAAAATGCTTACTTTTCTATCCAGACAAACACTAATTGTTAAGTGATTTAAATTCACAAAAGCATGTGTGTCCTGTCAAGTTTCCTGTTATTAGCATGTGGCATATGGTGTTATTCAAATTTCACTGAGGCTAATTTAAAGATATTATGGCTTATGATTGTAATTTTTCAAGTGTGAAGCATAGGCCAGAAATCAAGGGAAAGATTATCATAAGATTTATATTTGAAATGACATGAATGGACAGCATAATTCAGAAGGTGTAGAAAGGAAAGAAAGAAAAATCTAGGATGGAATCCTGAGGAACATTGTGGTAAGATACTGAGTAAAGCATAAATGGCAAATGAGGTAAGAAGAAAACTTCCCAAATCTGGGGTGATTTCATTCAAAATAAGACAATGAAAGAATCATCTGCCATATTAAATGAGAGGTTAAGTCAGATAAGAAGTCTATACTAAAACAGGAACATTGGGATCCAAGACTTTATTACCACAGGTGGAAGCCTTACAAAACTTTCTCTGAGTGGTAGTGAGGGAAAAGCTGATTGCTGAGTGAATGCTGGGCTTGGAGTCCACCAGCTTACAGCAACAGGTGATGACACTTTGTGCCTCACTGGCAGTGCAGACAGAAGTTAGCTGTTTACCTGTGCTGGAGAGAGGAAGCAGACAAATCTGGGCATATGGAAACCAGGTCTCCTGATAATGAAATTTCATATATTACTAATTTATTAATCTATTTTCTGAATTATATATTACCATATCTAGTAGGAGGAATAATTTATGGTTTAAGACAATATTCTTGACCTAGAAAAATGGAACAAAAAATTCCAATAGTTCATCCTTATATATAGGCTACATTTTATACCCCTAATTTAGAATTCAGTTTTCTTCACAATCTCATCCAAGCCTTCACTGAAAACATATACTTCTATTATTCTTTATGTGGATATTATAGCTGCTGACTAATTACAAAACCATGTGTATTCTTAATCTCAGCACCACCATTCTCTTTACTCACAACATGAACAAGTCATTTTAATAAACCATTTAAATTGATGTGCAATCTTCACATAGAAAGCCTCGTCATGCCCCTTCCCAATCACTATGTCCTGTCTTCTCCCTGACAGACAGTCTTAAACCTAATGCAGTTTGGCCTATTTTAAATTTTATGTTAGTAGAATGACAGAATATATCTTATTTAATGTCTGTCTGCATTCATTTAGTCAGTATCATGTTTGTGAGTTTTAGAGGGAAAGACTACTGAGAATCATTTATAATATAAACAGTGTTGATTTGACTTTTTTTGTTTTATAAAATTGTAAAAATCTCTGTTAGCACAACTGTATTTGTGTATGGTACATCTTTGTGTGTATACCTTTATCATTTGCACATCTTATCAGGGTAAGATTTTATCTACTAACTAAAGCTTTTCATTATCATTAATTCCTTTTACTCAGTACTACTCCACACCCTAAAGCTAAACTCTCTCTCTCTTTTTTTTTTCTGAGACAGTGTCTTGCTGTATCTCCAAGGCTGGAAGGCAGTGGGGTGATTATGGTCACTGTAACCTCAACTTCCCAGGTTCAAGGAATCCTCCCACCTCAGGCTCCTGCATAGCAGGGATTACAGGCACATGCTATCATGCCCAGTTAATTTTTAAATTTGTTGTAGAGACGGGGTCTCCTTGTGTTGCCCAGGCTGGTCAGGCTGGTCTTAATCTCTTGGCTCAAGCAATCCTTCCACCTTGGCCTCCCAAAGTGCTGGAATTACAGGCCTGTGCCACCATGCCACCTAGACTAATGCTAAGTTTTCTTTATTTTGGTTTTTGTGTGTTAGGAAAATAATTTTAAAATAAAAATAGTAAATTATATTTCAAAGTATCTGGAATGAGTATATATATTCATGTATTTTTGATGCATTTTAAATTATTGTTTATTTATTCACATTCCCTAGGCTTAAGATAGGATTTTTTTCCACTTCCTTCTCATTAAGAAATTGAACAAGAAATTCAATGTCTGTTAGCTTGGACTTTAGAACAGGTTGATAGTGGAACTGGTCTCAGAAGGAGGCCTGCTTTCTGCTCCTCTCCAAACTAAACCCCTTCAGGACAAGATGAAGATGGAACAAATGAAAAGCTAAATGTTTGAAATACCTGCTTAATGAGGTTATGATGGCCTAACTTTCCAGGTAAAATGTGAGCCTCATAGATAAGATAGAGTGTTCAGGCTAGTGTAAAAACAGTATGGTTATGTGCAATGTTTATGAAGATGGGATGGAAGAAGACACAGTTTCTATAAAGCCCGGCAAGAAAAAGACGCAAGTGGATCTTTTCCCTTTGGCTAAGAGAATATTACACTGAGAGCCAAGAAAAAGAGCACTTATTTTCAGAACACGCAAGATGTGGCAGTGTATGCTGGAATAAATAAAACATTTCAACTTGTGCAAATAAAAACATCTAAACTGATGACAACATAAAGGACCAGAGAAGATGATAGGAAACTCACTAGATTCTACCTTAGATGCCCAGCGACCAAGAACTAAAGACCAAGTGACCTTTTCTCTCCACTTTGCTGTGGCACTTCAAGAGTATTCTTGTAGATACATACTCTAAGACAAAGTTAAGGGAGACAAAACAAACAGCAAGCAAACAAAACTTGAATAGAATAACTTTACTCTGAATTGTGTACATTTAACTTTTCTACAACAACCATATGAAAATATAGTGTGTGATTAAACTTAAGATATGCCCTCCAATAATATCTAAATTAGTTATTGCAAGAATATGACCCTCCAACTTGCATCATGCATTTAACTGAGAGGTAAGGGTCTTACAATAGTAACAAACTCAAACATTAACAAAATTGATATTTAAGCATGGCTTATTCTGACTATTAATCTAGAGTGAGGTTCACTGAGTGGCTTCTCTCAATGATGGAGATAAAGACCAAGAATAATCAAGTAAAAGGTGATGGCAAATTATGCTTCTAAAATTTTAAGATTTCAACTGCTCAAGGAAGGCTCAATGCTGGAGTTTGACTGAATTTGTTTATGCTGACAGTACCATCTATCTAGTCATTTTTATTCCTTCTCATTCATCTGAAGTTGTCAGACACTATGAACTATTAACTATTTTATGTACTATAAAATGAATTGCTTATTTCTATTTTGAGCAAAGAAAATGAAACATTGCCTTAAGGAAAGGTTATCAGATATACAGAATTTATATCTGCATTCTGATTTATGTACAATGACTAAGGCAATTTAAAAAGCAAGGTAGACCTAACTTTTCATGATTTTTTTCCCTATGTAATTGAGCATTGCTCTATCAATCTCTATAAATGTAAGGAAGGATAAGCATCATTAATATCTCACACTTTTCTGGATTGACTATATCAACATAAATGTTTTATTTAGACTGTGTGTTTATTAATGTATGAAGAAGAAAGGGTTTCAGTGTAATTGGGTGGGTTTAGTTATTTGTATTCTAAGATCTAGAATACAAAAGCCAAAATTAAATAATCAAAAACAAAATAAAATCTTTAAATATCCATAGGTTCATTGAATTTTTAAACCTCAAGTACTGTAATTTTATTCAAGAGCAGTGGGTTTTGCCTAAAGGCTATTTCCAAACCTTAGAGAGAACAGAGGATAGGCTTGTGGCTCCTTTATACATTGCTTATTGCTTTTTGTCTACCAGAATTGTCCAACCACCTCCCAGGGATTCTTGGATAGAATCTGGAGATTTCAGAATTTAAATGGGAAAAATTACAACTTATTTTATTATTCTCTCATTGACATTTAATATTCAATTATGAACCACAGTTACAAACCACATCAGTAAGAACAATACCTGTAACATTTTTATAATTGTCACAGATACATTCCCCATTATATTAGTTGTGTATTTCCATAAAAGTCACTGTGCTCCTCACTACTTTAAAATTATGGTGTTTCATTAACACGAGGCTGTATTGTATCACTTTAATAAATGAATTAACATAGAATCACAGAAATTTTCACATTATAATTTTAATACCTATGTTAACAGAACTGGTTCTCTTTATAATCCCATGTATTCTTAAAACATTTATTTTTTACTTTAAAAAACATTATTTTGAAAGGGGTTCATATGCTTCACCATACTGCTACAAAGTCTATGCCAAACCAAAAAAAAAGAACTCTTGTCAAAAGAGAAAAGTAGGAGGAAGGAGAGGTGGGAGAGAGGGAGGGGAGAGGAAGATAACACTACTGATTCCTGAGATCTCACTTTCCCTTACCTCACTTAGTCCCAGCAGAGAGAGTATCCTATGGGTAATAGGACACGTGTGAAACTTCTGGACTTGTAAACAGGCACTAGGAAACTACCTTCCCTCTGAGCCTAACATGGAATCTTCTCACTGAACTGTATCACATAGGGAAGCTTGTGCGACATTCCTGCATTGTCTGTGTGTGCTTCTGATGTGGGATATGATACTTGTTAATCTGAAATATTTAATTTCTCACATGTTATACCCAAAGAAAGAAACCTAATCCTCCTCTCAGTTTGTATGGAGAATTCATTCATCTATTCAGTGCACTGTGTATTCTGCCCTGAGAGTTTTGTTCTTTCCCGCCTTCCTTCTTCTTCCTTCCATCAGTCTTCCCTCCAATAATGATTAATTTTGTTATTTTACATCTTAAAGTCAGTTCCATAATTTATTGCATAGCCTTCCATCGATGATTATTATGTGTCAATTTAACTGGGCTGTAGGTACTCAAACATTTGATCAGACATTATTCTGGATGTTTCTGTAAGGATGTTTTGGAGGATATTTACATTTAAATTCATAGACTGAGTAAAGCAAATTGACTGTCCCAATGTGGATGTGTAACCTAATTGCAGATGATGGGCTCAGGTTGCTCCCTGATAGGATGTGTTCTTCCAGGCCCTTGGTCCCTCACTCACCCAAGAATGGGAGAGAGGGACCCCGCTGGGCACAGTGAGCTCGTTTAAGTAAATATCAGACCCCAAAGAGTTTTGCAGAAAGTGATTTATTTAGGCAGAGAGAAAACGGAGAAAGACATAGAGAGCTCCCACATTGTGGTGAGAGGTGATCCAGAGATGGAGTCCACACAGATGTGGGAGAAGGGGGCTTTTAACCTGGGGGATATTCTCACCCCATTCAAGTTTTCTATCCTACGAAAGGAGTTCCTCTAAACTTCCACTAGAGTGATTGATCTTTGATTTCTGACAACTGATTTTTTTGTTTGGCCCACAGTCCTCCCATAGTTTCTTGTGGGCTTTTCTAAACAAAGGAAGCTCACATGGGCAGTCTATCTTCCCATGCACCTGAAAGTTAAACAAAGACCTCTAAACTCCCAGATGGAGAGGTGAAATAAGGCAGGTCAGGCATGTCGCTGTAAAGTTCTTGCCTTTGAAACCACGGCCCCTTGTGGACTCAAGGAGAGAATACATTCCCTCAGGTGAGTATTCAATTTGCAGACTAACCCTTCGGATCAGCTCCCATAATTGCATGAGCCAATTTCATATGTAAAACATCTCTCTATCTCTCTTTCTCTGACTCTCTCTCTCTCTCTCGATGGGATATATCAATATACCTCCCTTCCCCAGTCTTTTCTTTCTCCTCTTCCTTTTCTCCAGGTTGTGAGCTCTCTCTTCCTCCCTCTGTCTCACTTTTTCTCTCTCTTTCTTCCTTCCCTCCCTCCCTCCCTTGTTTCGTTCTTTCCTTCTTTCTTCCCTTTCCTTCCTCCCTTCTCTCATTCCTTCTTTCCTTTTATCTTTTGTTTTCCATGACTTATTGTCCAAATTTATTCTCAACATTATCTGAGCTAGCACATTAATCTCAAGGAATTTTTTTTTTCTAATCAATATAAATACATACTATACCTATAAAGATTTATGCTTCATAAGTTTCACAGGATTTTTTTTTTGAGGAGGGTCATTATAAATAAGTATGATATTAAAAGCAAAGCCTATAAATGTTAAGTATTTTTCCTAAAACCCATCTTTAGAGCAAATATGTTATATACATACTACAAATACACTCCTCAAACACAGTTAGAGACTTTACTGATTATATGGAAAATTTATATATATTATCTGAGTCTTGCAATGAAATTTAATATTTTTGTACTAATTGTGCATTTTAAAAGAAATACTGCAAAATATATTTATCTCCCAGGGTATCTGTCTACAATTTGAAGCATTATCAGCATAGTTTCATTAAACATATAATTCTCTGACATACTACTATTAAATTCTTAAGTCATTGGGTCAACAAGGGATTTCCATTTCTTTCTACAAGAATACAATAACTATAATACAAATATTACCATTAAAACCTTGAAGCACTTATTGTATTCATGATCTTCCTTTAAAAATTAACAATCTCTTAATTTTTAAATATAGGCTTTTATATTTGTTGTTTGATACATGAAACTTCCATTATAATGTTGAGATTTTTGAGGTTTCTTACCAAAATTTTGTCAATTTTTCTCATAGATCATTGTGAGGTTTGAAACATGTTCACATAGTTTTACATATGTTAAGGAAAAACATATGATTTCTGCCTGATTTTATATTTGATTTCTGATCAATTGGAAATGATTTTTTTGCCCTCTTAATCAAAATATTTAATTATCATTTTATTTATGAGAATTTATTTTTCAATAATATAGCTATATTTTCAACACATTAAGTCTGAAATTATATACATTAATAATGACTGGGTGTGAACCAACCAGAGATATGAGATACACACACACACACACACACACACACACACACACACTTTCTCTTGCTGGAAACTAATATGTCTTTCCATTCCTTCCTTCTGTTTCTTTTATATTTACTATTTTTCATATTTTTATGTGGTTATTTTTCTGAGGGCTGAGTGAGCATAATATGTTCTTAATAACTCTCCCTCTTATATCAAAAAATAGCTTGAAGTATTAGATTGATCACTCCATGAGGCCAATTTCTTAGAATCCAGAAAAGAGACATTATTTAGATACCTGTGTGGTCTCAGGTCCTGTGTTTGACATAGTTTTTTTTTTTTTAATTAAAAAGTAACATTAAGTTATCCTTTAATAGCTTACACATATATTGTTGTGGGGGGTGGCAAAAAGCAAGTACAAAAACACAGAAATGTTATTGTATTTAGAGTACATTTACTGGGGAATATACATGAAATCAATCTTGGTGTTACATTAAACCTCACTGACACCTTAAAAAGTGACTCATTAAAGTAAATTAACTAAAATGAGAAATAAAGTTTATTACAAATACTGAAAGTATATAACACTGTTTTATTGTTATAAACAATAAAACAAAACTTTACTATAAAATAATATTGAATTGTATCCTGAATTTAACAAAATGTAGGTTATATTTGTATAAATGTTTATTATTGCACCAAAGTCTGAATCCAGCAGTGGTTATCTTTTAATTTTTTTACCAACACTATGTAAAACTATATAATCAAGTCTTTTATTTCAGGTTTGACTTTTGCATCAAAATCATAAAGGGAACTATCTTTTCATAAGTAATCAAGAGATACCTCAGTTGTATATGGGATTTTGCATCCTTTCTTTCAAGCATCTATCTGTCTTTAATTTTGATTTTTTTTCCCTTAATTTATTTTGATTTTTAGTGAGTATCCAAGATCATTTTTACAAACGTGATGAAATTCTATTTAATGCTAAATTTATAACAATTTTGAAATTAGTTTATATTGTATATTTATTGTATATTTCATAATTAGCAGGAAGCTAATTCACAAACATATTGGTGTTATAGGTAAGAAAGAAAGTGGATTTGGAAAAAGACTATTTATAATGGGCTAATTTAATAAGTGATCAATTAATGTTATTTGCTTGTCATGTCAACATATATAGCAGGAGCTTAAGTAAGAAATACTTGTAAAATGAGGATCTACTGCATAACAAAGAGGAAAAATAACCAATATTTGTTCACTGATCATAGGTCAGCAGTTAATAAAAGGAAGAGTTGAAGGCAAATAAATTTTTTTTGACTTGGGAGATTGAAACATGATGGTGGAAATGAAAAATGAAAACAGGAAGCCATGGAACAGGTTTGGAAAGGCATATATAGAACCTAAAATTCCTGTGGCAAATATAGAGGAGGCTATTCTGCAGAAAATGAACATGAGTCTGGAATACATATATAAAAACTGTGCTGGGAGGTAGCTTGTTTGTTGGTCCTTTCATACATGTATTGTTGAATATGAAGTGAAGGAAGGAGAACCCTTGAAGAATAGAAAGTGATTGAAAAGAAGTGGGCAAAAGTGGACATTTGTACAAAGCAATCAAACTAAAAATAATCTTTTGGAGGACATAATGAAATTCAGTTTTTATAAAGGACATCCAAATTGAGATAATCTGAGAAGATGGTGATACTGCAAAAAGTTTTGCTACAAAGTATGTCATTCACACAGAGAGGGGGAATATCACACTCTAGGGCCTGGGGTTTGGGGGTTAGGGGAGGAATGGCAGGGGGTGGGGGCATTGGGAAGGGGATAGCATTAGGAGAAATACCTAATGTAGATGACGGGGTGATGGATGCAGCAAACCACCACGATGGCACGTGTATACCTATGTAACAAACCTGCACGATCTGCACATGTACCCCAGAACTTAAAGTATAAGTAAATAAACAAAACAAAACAAAACAAAAAAACCAAAGTATGTCATTCAGAGGCCAGTCTAGAGATTAGCTAGCATTTGAAATACAAGTAGTAGTTGAAGCAATGAGAAAATAAATGTCTTAGAGAAAATACATAGATGGGAGAATGAGTAGAATTTTAGAGAAAAAAAATGGAAAGAATGAGCATTAAAGCATGGGGATAAATAATGCTCTCCAAAAGATCTAGATTTGAAAGAAGATATAAGAAACAGAAACAGCATCAGTAAAACATGTTCAGAAATAATTCAAAGGCATAAAAATGTTATAAAGAGGCTTTGATGAACAGCATACAATACACCATAGAGTTTTCTGTAGGAGAAAGATGAGAACATATCTAACAGAATAACAAATCATGAGATTAACAGGACTTCACTGTAAAAATGTTATGTGGAAAATAAGGAAAGAATTCTGATTGAAGTTCTGTTAGTAGAGGAATGTAGGTCATAAAATGATGCCTTCCATTTCATGAAATGCTGTAGCAAGGTAAGATCTGGGAGTGTTTCTTGTGTTTCTTGGGAAAGGCCTGAGCATCTCTTGATATTGGGTTATATAGCCAAGACGGAGCAATCTTTCCAACAATTCAATATATTTGAAGAGGCTCTTTTTTTTAATATTTGAAGAGATTTATTTTGAACCAAACATTAGTGACACAGACCTTTTAAATGAAATAGATAGGGACTTGATTAGTAAAACCAGTGAAGAAACTGAACAACTGAACTTAAAGGGGGATCTCCCTGAGAAGGGTGTGTGTGTGTGTGTGTGTGTGTGTGCGTGTGTGTGTGTGCATGAGCGCGCATGTGTGTGCCTGCACACATCTGAATGTTTATAAAATTTGAGTGCAAAAATTTGGAAATGGATGTAGTTCTTGACCAATGGTTTCAATTTTCTTGAAGAGAATAGATTATTAGACAGAAAAAGTATGATATCAGCTGAAGAATGAAAATGTGCAAATATCATTGGATGATATTAAAGGACAAATGATTGAGTTATAGCATCAATTGCTATACTCAGATTAGAAGTCATGTATCTAAAATCACCCAGAAATATTGGCACCTCAGATAGTTATTGATTTATTGGATGTAGAGTTCAATGAGGCAGAAAATAAGATTGGTAATTCTGTAGAATTTTTCAGGGACTTATTTCCCATTTTTATAAACCAAACATATAATATGTGCCTAATTTTGGCATTTACCAGTTGTAAATAAATGAATCCACTAAAAAGTATCTCACAGAAGACTGCCCTGAATGGTAAATCAATTCTTAACTTCATATTTCTTAGGCCCACTCTGCCTCCAGAGTAAGTGCAGGCCTTGACATCAGCATTGACAAACTAAAAGCAGAAGTAAATCCAAGATAATAGGTCAAACTACATGTACTGTGCTTTCGGTTTCATACCTGTATATGAGTAAGGCTGCTTCAAATTTACTATCTAAAAGCAGTAGAATTATAGATTATAGAAATAATCCTGTGGATAAACATCTCTGCTGTTATCTCATGAAGCATAGCAAAAACACAGAATATTCTGGAAGCCCTTTCTGAAAACATTGCTGCCCTCTGAGAGTTTGGCCTTTACAGTTAATGCCATTTTCTGTACAGAGGAGTAAAAATGGTCAGAAAATCCTCATAACTAATCCCAAGAGGAAAAGGGAAGGTATGAGAAGACAGAATTAATGTTTATAAACAGCAAAACTAAGGGCAGGACTGTAAAATTCATGTCCCCGACCCCAAGACCAAGACACACACACACACACACACACACACACACACATACACACACATGAAGTGTAGCTGGAAAGAGTACTGAGTAAGTGAGGTGAGATAACCTCCCACCTATTTTGATCATGGAGAGCAGCTATGCCTCCTCATAAATCAACAGGTCTTTGGAATTTTTCTTTCTCTGATTATGGCAACAGCTTCCCAGAAGATGCCTGGTTTAAATTACAGCCAAGTGCCTCTCAAGAGTGAATAAACCAACTGACGGATGCATTTTCACACTGTTGACAAAAATGACAACAATTATTGCAACCACCACCACCATCCGAGGACAGATAATACAAGGTCCATCACCTCAAACCTATGTTCCCTTCACTACAAGATCCATGCCTGAAACCTTCTTGTATTTCTTATGCTGCCTTACATTCAGGTTTTCTATCTATCTTCACTAGAAAATAACACTAACACTGATGTTTAGCAGCTAAAAACAAGTACAGCTCTATTGGTTATTTTCGGTTAGCATCTGTTCAGCTTGGTTGGTACCTGCACCATACTGGTAGTTATGTATTTAGTTTAAATTGCATTAAGTGTGCATTTACACTTACTTAATAACTCTTTTTACTCCAACTGACCAACATTTTTTAATGTACTTTGAGATTTCTATTAATGCTCAGCAAATGTTTCTCTGAATGTCACTTTAGCTTTCTTCTTTTTATTAAAATCTAATTATCACCTGTGGTTCTTATTTCCCCTTGTCACTTAACAGTGTCGTTTTTATTTAATGCCACATATAACTCAGGGTGTGAAGATGAATTTTGTATCACCCTTACTTGTAAACAAATTTTTAAGGTATTCCTATTCTATAGTGTGGCAAAAATTCTGGTTCTTCTCAGTATTATGTGCTGCTTGCTTTTTCATGTCCTTCACATAAAGATTATCTTTTTATCTCTATTAACTCCCTATCATTTATCAACAGCTTAAGCTCCTCCATCACATTCTTGTACTGTTTTAAACTTCTGTCATCAGCATATATTATTTAAACATCCCTGTGAATGGCCCATCCATCATGTGCCTTCTATTCCACTCCACTTCAATTCCAGTCTCAGGCTGGAATTTTTTATCATTCAAAACTGAATCATCTCTTACATCACAGACTCAGACATGCTATTTTCCAACTGCAATCTCTTAACATGCAACATGCATATTCAAGTACCCTCTCTTCAATTGTTCTTTTACGTCATCACGTTATTTCACCCTCTGACATATCCACTTACTCCTATCCATCATCAACCTCAATTATACAGCTATTTTCTTAAGAGCCCATTTTATTGATATCTTCTGAATACACTTCGTTTTCTGATGAAATATTACGTTTTTATCATCTAACTCTAATTTGACTCTATTTAAAGGCAACCATCTGTTTTATCCATATGCATGAAGTTAGGTGCTTCTAAAGAAAACAAAATCACATAAATTGGAATAAAACTATGACTTAGATTGATCATTATCAGTCTCAATTAAGCTCTAACATTTTCAAGAAATATTGCTATGTTGATAGATCTGGGAAGCCTAGAGTAATATTTTGGATAGCATCTGACAATAAAAGGTTTTGTCAAAGCAAGGTCAGAGGCTCTGGAAAAAGACTTGACCTTCACACATTGGAAAAGGCAAGAACAGCTTGTATCGCTGCAGTGGGATTAAATCTACAGATCTAAAAATGCTGAGGGGTTTTTCATTGAATTGGGGAACTTTATGTAACTTTTTGTTGGGTCACATAGCCACTTGCTTTATCACTTTAAATGAGTATATACGTGATAGGCAAAATAAGGTCCCCAAATAATGACCACATACTAATCTCTGGAACCTGTGCATATGTTAACTCACATGACACAAGGGAATCTGTAGATAAGATTGTTACATACATTGAGGTAGAGAGATTGTCTTGGTTTATCCAAGTGAGTTCTGGCTAATCACATAGGTCATTAAAATCAGAGAACTGTTTCTGGATGAGTTCAGAGTCACAAGGACTTGTGGTATAGAAAAATGATGAGAGAAATGAAATGGTGCTGCTTTGAAGGTGTAGGAAGAAGGCCACAGCAAATGAATGTGAGTGACTTCTATAACCTGGAAAGACAAGTTAACATATTCTCCCTTGGAGGTTTCAGAAAAGAAACAGTGGCCTGTCAAAACCTTGATTTTAGCCCCCTGACATCCATGTCAGACTTCTATCCTACGGAACTGTAAGATAATAGATTGTACTGTTTTAACTACTACGTTTATAGCAAGAATAGAAAACTACACTATCAAATGTAAACATGAATTGAACAAAAAACATCAATATTAGGTATGATTAGAAATATTATCTTGACTCAGCCACTACCACAAATTAGACTTTAGAATTTTTATAAAGATGTAATTTAGGCAACACTCTTGCGATGCAGATGAGATATATTATCTACATCATTTTGAATTGACTCATTGTTTATGCAATTAAACCTTTCCTGTGATCCTAAAACAATAGCACACTCCTTTTATTGGAATGGTTTTATCAAATAGATTAATATCTGGAGGAATAATTTACCTAGTTATACTTTGTAAGTTAGCAGCTTACATAGCTATTTTTATTCTTCCACATATATCTTAGTAAAAGCTTATTGTATTTCAAAATCAATATCCAAATATAATTTTGATTAAATAGAAATATATTTAAAAATTAGAGAAAAACTATAATATCATGTTATTCCATTTGATATCATAAGATGTCTTTTCACTCATCAAAATATTTTTTCTAATTCTTTATTTTAAACAATTAGAGTTTTACAAATGGAAATTTAGATTAATTTCTAGATTCTTACTGTTTTTGTTGCTATAATATATGGTACAATTGTCTGCTAAGACTCCGTAGGGAATAAGAACCAATATGGGTAATGTACAATAAAAAGTTTATTATAGCTATAAGCTTGTATTCAATCACAGAGTTAATTGAAATGTCTCTGCATGGCTGGCTGTTGCTTCTGCACATGCCATTGGGTTTGAGAGAACTTAGGTCAGTCAAGACTCCAACTGTATGGAAAAGATGGTTGTAAAATGGGGGAAAAGCAGAACAGACAAAAATGCATGAGGAAAAATTTAAACCAATAATTAGGTGACACTCAGAAGAATCAGATAGAACACACTTACTGCAACAATTGACCTGTGTGAACCTACGTGTCTCTCGACACTCAGAAGAATCAGATAGAACACACTTACTGCAACAATTGACCTGTGTGAACCTACGTGTCTCTCAACATTTCCAACTTTGAAAGTTCAATAGAAGTCAGCATTCTGTGTACCCACAGAGCTACAGATGCCCACGTATCTGGTCCAGGATTTGTAGAATCTACAGGGGAAGATCCAGTAGTAACTGGAAGAGCTGTGCACCTGGCTTTTTTCTACTCACACCAAGATAATCTTGTAGATCACTGGCAATGTCCTTGACCTAATACTGTGCCTGGAGACTGACACCAAATTTCAAGCAAAAAAAAAAAAAAAAAAAAAAAAAGATTTCTGTGGGCAAAGTGATCATTTTAACTACCTTGCAAAATAAAATGTGAATCAATCACAGTCATACTGAAAAATGAGCAGTTCAGATTAGTCTTAAAAATGTTCAGTAGACATTTGCAAGAAATAATTTTAAACTTCAAAAAGATGAGGTAATGAATGGCATTTATGAGGTCTCAGTCAAGTGCCAAAGGTGCTCAGTGAACAGTGAGTGGTAAGCTCTCTCCTTTTAGTGTGAATGGGGGATTTCAAGGACCCCTATCAGTGCACATCCTCTTGTATCATTTTTCAGCGCTTGTCTCTGTTAGAAGCAATCTCTTATCAGCCTCATGTAGTCTCAGTCATGGATAAGAATATGATTTTAGGCTGGGCATGGTAGCTCAAGCCTGTAATCCCTGCACTTTGGGAGACTGAGACAAGCGGATCACCTGAGGTCAGGAGTTCAAGAGCAGCCGAGTTCAAGACCAGCCTGGCCAACATGGGGAAACCACATCTCTACTAAAAATACAAAAAACATTGGCTGGGCATGGTGGTGGGTGCCTGTAATCCCAGCTACTCAGGAGGCTGAGGCAGGAGAATCACTTAGGCTTAAATCCAGAAGGTGGAGGTTGGAGTGAGCCAAGATCGTGCCACTGCACTCCAGACTGGGTGACAGAGTGAGACTCTGGCCAAAAAAAAAAAAAAAAAAAAAAAAAAATGATTTTAACTTTTCGTTTTGGTAAATTGTCATTTAACAGACCTGATTCTTTGTGTTATAGTTTAACATATTTGTATGTTTGGTCTCTGATGCTCAGTGCAGGGACACTTAAAAATCATCTGACTTCAGCTGGTCACGGTGGCTCAAGCCTGTAATCTCAGCACATTGGGAGGCTGAAGTGGGCGGATCACGTGAGTTCAGGAGTTCAAGACCAGCCTGGCCAACAAGATGAAACCCTATCTCTACTAAAAATACAAAATTAGCGGGCTGTGGTGGCTCATGCCTGTAATCCTAGCTACTCGGGAGGCTGAGGCAGGAGAATTGCTTGAACCCTGGATGTGGTGGTTACAGTGAGCCGATATCGTGCCACTGCACTCAGGCCTGGGTGACAGAGTGAGATCCCATCTCAAAAAAAATAAAAAATAAAAAAACCCCAGCAAATCATCCGACTTCAAAGTTTCATTTTATAAGTGATATGATTGGTACCCAGAAAGTTTCAGTGACTTCTCTAAGGACACAGAAACCTTGGTCTAAGAGAGAGTATAGTTTTTTTTGTTGTTGTTTCTTTGTTTGTTTGTGTTTTTGTGACAGAGTCTCACTCTTTCATCCAGGCTGGAGTGCAGTGGCATGATCTTGGCTCACTGCAACCTCTGTCTCCCAAGGAGCTGGGACTATAGGCACACACCACCACACCTGGCTAATTTTTGTATTTTTTAGTAGAGATTGGGTTTTACCATATTGGCTAAGCTGGTCTTCGACTTCTGACCTTGTAATATGACTGTCTCTGCCTCCCAAAGTGCTGGGATTACAGGTGTCAGCCACCATGCCTGGCCTATAGTTTTATACATACTGTTATTTATTTTGGTAAAAAGAAAGAGAAGATGATGTTCAAAGAGAGAGAAAGAAGGGATTATATGGTACTCTAAAGGATAATCTACTACAGCTTACCAAAATAGAACCAGGTTATTTGAGAATTTTACAGTTTACTTTTTAAGTTAACATGTATTCTCTTAAAATTTCAAGCATTGACACTATAATCATGATTATTTAAACTAAAATTGTAAATTTAATAAACTTATAGGTTGTATCTCATCTTAAAGATTCCAATGTTGCTGTAGAAAGTAAAACCTCCAAAGAACTTTCAATTAAAAGTCAAAAGCCTAAAATCTGTCAAGGCAAGTAAACAGAAATTTCCCTAGAATTGTAATGTATTGCAGGACATGGTAGTTTGATTGAAAGAATAAAAATATTATTCTTATAAATTTTAATAAAATAATGAGCCTATGTAATGCTAATGATGCAGAATTTTTCCAGGGTTGCTTCACTAGTCAGAAATTTCCGTAACTAGTGGCACCCTCTGCTCAGGCTTCATTGAAGCTAGCTGGGCTAGTTGCACCCTCTTGGCCTGCTAGGCTTAGATCAGCTCATGCTACCAGCGCAGATCTTGTGCCTACCGTGGGCTCATCCTGTGGCTAATCCAGGCACGTTGTGACTGGCTTCCATCTTGGGTGCTGGCATCTGGATGAGGGGTACATGGTGGTGCTGAAAAACTCAGAGATGCCAGCAACCATAAATCCCCCAAGGGTGTTACAGCTTTAGCTTGGTGAGTCCAGAGGACTGAACCCCCAGGCGGTGTTACAGCTTTTGTTTGTTCCCACTACACACAACTTTGCAAATGGGAGTGTATGGTGCCCAGCAGCTTTTTTCACTCTCATAGCTCAGCAAGAAGCAGCACATGTTAATGTTCTTTTCACAACTGCTGTTTGGCTGGCTCCAGGTTCTTCTCCCATGACCAAGAGGAATGAGGTTCACAGACACCAGAGGGTAAGCAAGGCAAAGAAGAATTTTATTGAGTGACAGAAAAGCTCTTGACAGGAAGGGACCTAAAGTGGGTAGCCCCCCTTTTGAGACGCGGTCTAAAAGTGGGTAGCTATCAGTGATGATGAGTCTAGGGTTTTTATGGGCTCGGAATGGAGGGAGAACATGCTGATTGGTCCATGGACAGGCCTGGAAAAATGCACCACTTGTTTGGCTAAAAGGCATCAAAGAAGTTCTCACTGCAGTTGTGGACTTTACCCAGAACTGGCAGCTTGGTATTCAGGCTTCAGGATGTCTTTGGCTTGAAGGATGGGTTTCAATGGGGACCCATCCCTGCCTGCCTAGGAATTTTTATTCTTTTGCTGTCACTAATTGTTTATAAGATTATTGATAAACAAACAGAAAGTGATATTTCTGTGTTGATTATTTGAAATGTTATGTTTCCATTGAATGTGTCAAAATTCTGAAGTTTCATGTAGGAAATCAGATATGTCAAATGAATTATATCTACATTTGGTCTAAATGTATTAAATAATCAAAATTTGATGATGGCACATTTTAGTTTGAGATTTATTTAAGATTTAGCAAGACCTTCTTTTTGCTTTTTGAATTTTGACATTTATAACCACATAATATTTATGCTTCTTTTCCAAATCACCAGTAAATTTCCTCAAGCAGTATTGCTTTTGGCCAACTTTTACATGCTACGCCATAGCATTTAATATATTGCATTATCAAACTATTACATACCTCTTAAAGTACAGTTACTAGATTTCCTTTGTGGAACAAATGCCTCCTCTGGAGTATAATAAATAATATTTGTAATTTCTAGGAAACACCTTTATCTTTCAAGTTTGTGAACATTTGACTGACTCTTCATTTTTCCAAAATAGTAAGTTGCTTCCCTTTTGGTGTTTGTAAAGACATCATCTTCACTTTGCAACAGAGAGTCATCTCAGTTTGTTTTCTGCTTATTATCACCTACTTAAACATTTGAGATAATTGGGTGCATACCTTAACTACTTTTACGCTTAGTAGCTACACTGTTGAAGTCATAATTCCTAGTCTACTAATAATTAGTTGGAGGATTAAAAGGACAGAGAAGAAATGAGAAAAGAGGAAGGGTAATGGCAGGATGTATATGCCTACATATTTGATAAAACCTATAGAATGTACAACACAAAATATGAAGCCTAATGTAAACTTCAACTAATAACAATGAATCAACATAGGCTCACCAAGTGTACCACATTAATATAAGACATACCTTACTACAGTAAGATGTTAAAAATAAGAGAAATTAGGGTTGAGGGCTATATATATATTGTTTGTTTTTCTGGAAATCTAAAACTGTTTCAAAAATAAAGCCAATTAAAATTAACTAAAATAGAAATCAGAAGGAAAAAGAGAAGAAGGAACAAAGAGAAAGGACAGAAAGGAGGAAAAGAAGAAAGGTAGAAAGAGGAAGATGAGAAAGAGATAGGTATCCTAATTAATGTAATCATGCTCATAATCCAGACAACACAGGAAGAGTACATAACATAAATTTAAAGAGCTGAACATGTATGATTTTGAAGAGAGGGAAATGGCATTAATTTAGATTAACATATTAAAATAGTAAGTATAAATTTTAAAAAGAGTTCATTTTAACAAAATAGCGTTTTTAAGTATGATTCCATTTAGGAGTTTTAAATTTCATTTTAATATAATTATTCAAGCTGACACTATCACTACCTATCATGCATTTTGCAGTGTCTGCAAGGTAGATGCTGAGATAAATGTCATGATAAAATCTCTATTTAGACGATTTTGTGAAACTTTATTTAAATCTTTCCTTTTTGGATTATAATAGATAAAGAGATAGATAATTTGAAATTATATAAATCTATCACTAAATTATAAGTTCCTTCAAATTAAGTCTTCTTATCTTACTCTTTTTTGAGATACCTATCAATGTTTTACCTTTATTTGATGTACAAAAAGGCCATATTATCAACAATCTAAAAATAAATATGAAATGGTTAGATAAGAAAACCCTTAATTCATTTCAATATCAAAAATATTTTGTCATGCTTCCACTTTCCATGTTTTACCTGACACAAATTTAAGGCAGCAAATACGCTGGCATGGTAATGTTATCATATGTGCTAATTTGTTTTATTTTTCTCTTCATAGATATGTGTTTAAAACCGATAGCTATTTATGGGTGCTATTATTTTTTGAAGCTTTCCTGTATATCTGTAAGAGGTATTTGTGTCCTTTTTCTCAACCTTTTCCTGTTCAACAGTTCCCTAAACTCTTCTTTCTACCTTTGCTAGATTCTAATTACAGCCATTTCTGATTCTGAGTTTTTGTTTCCTTCATTTATGTGTGACTGCTACCATCTCCGGTCTAAGCAATCTGTGTGCTTTCTGAAAATGAATCACTTCAATAGGGATTCAGTCTTTCTCTCTTCTATTTATTTTCCATCATTTGTGAGAGAAGCTTTTTCCAGGAATCAGTGAGTGACATTGTTTTTTACCAAAGTTAGATAGTAACTCACTGAAATTTTAAATCACTGGTTAATTGTTTGATTTCAGATGGACTTGAGAGTGACTTTCTTATTCCTCCTCTCATTGTTTTTATCATGAATCCCCCAGTGTTGATCAAATCAGCAGCCTCACTATCCCATTCTCCTTGATTTCCTTCTTTACTTTCAGAGAAGCACATTTCATTCCTGTAATTGTTATTGACTTGAAAAGCCTACCTTCTTTTAATGGGAATTACTCCTAATGTTTTGTTGTGTTTTCGAATGGCAAACTGAAACAAATTTAAAAATCATAAATATAAACTATTTTATCATAATTATGTCAAAAATCAATCATTAATATCAAACCAGGTCCAAAGAGACCATTATTAAAAGTTACATCCTTAAAAAAAAAAGAGTTTTGCTCTTTTTCATTAATGAGAGCAAAGGAATCTCTTATTGATTAATGAGAGCAAATATGCCTCTGGGAGAAGTCCTTCATGCAGCTACATCCAGCATGTGCAGGGCCCTGATGCAGAGACACAGGTAGTGATAGCTAGACAATGTGGGACTGGAGACATCTTTCCTGGTCTTTAATGTCCTGTCCTTGCTGATCAGGTGATGAAAATTTTCCTGCAAGACTAGGAGATCGTGTGAAGGTTACTTGCCCCTGTAGAGTACTAGGTTTATCAACAGAATGGAAGCAGCCAACACTGGAGCATTTAGGAGCTTTGAAACTCATAAAAGTGACCATACTCATAAGATCTCTGAAGGTTGATAGAATCACTGAACTTGAACAACTGGGGCCAAGTGAAACAAGCAGGTAATTTATAACAAATTATATTTCAGAAAGAGGGAGAGAACTTCATGTGGATTCAAGTATCCAGTTTTCCCATTTCCCTACATTTCACTGTCACAGTTACCTGAACCTCAGCTTCACTTCTGATTCTGTTCTGGAGAAGAACAAGAGAGAGATGGTAAGTCTCTGAAGCACCACATTTTAGCTTCATCACCCAAGCAGAGACAACCTATGTACTTCCTTCTTTCCAACTTATTTGTAAGCTTTTTCCAAGCTTCTTGTTTCTAACATTTCAGGGTGTGAGGCTGCAAAGCTTATGTGATTCTGGGTAATTATAACATATCTCTCTATGTCTTATTATCTGAAAAATGAGAAAATTAATACACCCCAAAACATAAAGTTGGAATAAAAAATAAATTAAGTAAAACTACATAGAGACTTCAAAAAGTACATGAAACAAGTAAATATTTAATACATTTTGGTTTCCATTTGTATCATTTCCTACCATAATTTAGCATTCCAACTAAGAGATTAAAATATTTTTTGTGTAAAATTCTAGCTAAATAAATGCAATAAATATATCACATAGTTAATACTAGTCAACATAATGCTAAATTTAGATGAAAATGAGCTTCAATAAAAGCTCTAGTGTTTAAGGAATTTCAGACAAAAAATGATTATCAATGAAGCTTCACTGAAAATTTCTACAATTATCTAACTAAAACTGATTTCTAGATTTTAAAAAAGTTACAACTAGAAATAATTTAACTTATTCAGCCTCTTCATTGAGGTATGGGGGAAATAAGATATATGAACTCTTGCCCAGACTGGAGTAAAGAAGTAATCTAAATTTTAGAGTACACTGAACATAACCTTTCTGAAAGGATTAATATATTTTCGCTTACCACCTTAGGTTAAAATTTGTAAAGGGTCTTTAATAATAGCCTCTGAATATGGAAAATTACCAAGAATCTGGCTAAGGTTATAAGGAAAGCAGAGAGGTTATTTGTGCATATGTGTGTGTGTGTGTGTGTGTGTGTGTGTGTGCGCGCGCGTGCGCGTGCGCATGCCCTGCTGGTTGTTGTTTTTTTCTTTCTTTCTTTCTTTCTTTCTTTTTTGAGATGGAGTCTTGCTCTGTTGCCCAGGTTGGGGTGCAGTTACACAATCTTGGCTCACTGCAATCTGCCTCCCAAGTTCAAGTAATTCTCCTGCCTCAGCCTCCCAAGTAGCTGGGACTACAGGTGCCTGTCACCATGCCCAACTAATTTTTTTGTATTTTTGGTAGAGACGAGGTTTCACTATGTTGGCCAGGCTGGTCTCAAACTCCTGACTTTGTGATCTGCCTGCCTTGGACTCCCAAAGTGCTGGAATTACAGGTGTGAGCCACTGCACCCTGCCACCCTGCGGGTTCTTTAGTAGCAGTATGTTGCCCATGATAAAATGATGCATGAAAAACATACCCTAAAATAAAGTTAAACCAAGCTAAACATTTTCATAAAGTGTAGAACAGATGTGCATATGTTTATGTGCCCCCTCCCTCCACTGCCCCTGTGTATTTGCCTTCTCCTTAAGGCCCTTTTTATACCTTCAATATCCTCTAAGATTTATTTGATGTGTTCTTTCTCTCCAGACTGTCTGTGTATGCTTTTGCATGGCTTCTGAGCATCCCTTTTGTGGCTCCAGAGATAGATGTCTTTCATTATATAATAAATATGTCAGCTTTATATAACATTGTGGTAACTAGCATATGGCATATTTACCATTTCTCAAGCATGTTGCTAATTCTATTCTATATTTTTTCTTATTTGGTTATCACAAGAGTGTAAAGTATATAAAATTGCTATTTCCTAAGTAAAAAGAAATTCAATATTGTCAATTCATGTGTTTCAACTTAAAATTCTTATGATGATTTCAAAGACATGAAAGCAGATGTTGATGAATTCTACTTACCCACCCACGGCCATTCAGCTGGAGTAGCAGGATTTCTTTTCTTCCTAAATATGGATTTAAAAGCTTTATTTCTAGATCATTATGGATAGTGTTCAATTATTCTCAGTTTAATCTCATGAAATATTTTATTATACAGAATATTTAAGTGTTTAGTAAACTTAAATAGGGATGCTTATTGAAGTAATCTTTGTGAGTGACAGAATAATGGCCCTCATAAGATAACCAATTCCTTAGCCCCAGAAACTCTGAATATGTCACTTTACATGGACAAGGGCACTATGGGAGATGTGACTAAGCTAAGGATTTTGATATGAGTAGAAAACTGGACTATTTGGGTAAGCCCAAGGTGAATACAAGGATGTTTGTAAGAGGGAGATAAGTGCAAGAGAGTCAGTGAAAATGTGAAAACCACACACACACACACACACACACACACACACACACACACACACGGAATAGAAGATGCTACACTGCTTTCTTCAAGGATGGAGGATGTGGTCACAAGCCAAGGAATGCAGGCATCCCTCCTTCTAGAAGTAGAAAGAGCTTGAAAACTAATTCTCTTGTATAGCCTCCAGAAGGAAGAGTTCTAACTTCCAGAATTGTAAGAGGATACATTTGTGTGTTTTAAGCCACTAAATTTATGGCCATTTGCTACAGTTGCAGTAGAAAAAAAAAGAAAAAAATATATAAACATCTTCTGAATATAAATTTATGTAATGCTTTGTAGGTACATTAAGATATTACATTTCATCACTTGAATTAAATAGCTCATTCCTGATACAATGACACAGGTTTCTGTGAATATATGTAATAAATCTGAAAGTTAAGCTAAATTTTCAAATTAATAATATGATTACTATTAGCTTAACTTATTCTTTTTGATATATTTATAATTAAAGGAAGCAAACATATCTTTCGTATTTAAGCCACCATTATTAAGCTTCAATGTAAACCTGCTTTCTCCTTTTTATGTAGTATTTTATTCAATATTTATAATTAGCTTCAAAATTCAATAATTTTCTCTTTTTAATATTTCTTATATTATTTGATGTTTGTTTTCTCTCACCAGGGTAGAATGCAGATGTCCTAAATTCCCTTTTCCTTACTATTTTATTAAAACCATGCAGGACTTTTTTGATTCTGCCAGTTCTTTCCCATAGCTTCCTCCTTACTTTTCTTCTTTTTCATTTTTAGAATATTTACAATAAATGTAGCAAGAAATATAAAACATACATTTTGCTACTGTTAATTTTTTTGTTTCTCAATAAATATGTATTTTTGAATAATTTCTATGTATCAGGAATTTTTCTAGGTACTAGGTCAGTTTACTCTCAAGGCTCATACACTATAGTGAAAAATACAGATATTCAAAGTTTTTTTAAAAAACAGGACTGCTGATGAAGGGATTACAATAAAATTAAAAGAAAAATGTTGCATATATTAAATGACTAATACTATCTAAGGGAGGAATATTCAATGAATATATGATATAATTAAAACAGAATCAAGGCATGATAGAGGACAAGGTTTTTAATACAATACATTTGGTTTTTGCATACACACACCAACATGTGGTTACACAGTCTTATGTTTTGCTTTTTGTAAATTTAATTTTATAACCTGAAGAGAAATTTTGAGCTAAGATTCTTCAGAGAAATAAAAGAAAAAATAAATCAGTAAATATAGAAATTTATGATGGCAATATGGGGTTTCCATACCACTTACCACAAAAGCGAGCATGGAATACTTACTGATTACTGTATAATGAACCTCTTTAAAACTTAGTAACTGAAGACAACAATTGTTGTAATTGCTCATGTTTCTCTGGGTCAGCATGTGGGCCTATGTTCTGATGTGGAGTTATTCTTCTAGCCTCACCTGACGTATCTATGTGGCTGTGGTCATTTAATGGTGAATAAAGCTGGGTGTGCTGGTATGTGCCCATAGTCCTAACTACTTGGGAGCCTGAGGTGGGAGGATTGCTTAAGCCCAGAAGTTTGAGGGTGCAGACATCTGGGATCATGCCACTGCACTCCAGCCTTGGTGAGAAGTGAGACCCTATCTCTTAAAAAAACAAAAGGTGGATGGTCTAAGACAGGGTTACCCACAAGTCCTGTGGTTGGTGCTGCCTGCTGGGCCTTGTGCCTCTAGCAGGCTGGTCTTGGCTTTATCACACAGTGGCAGAAAAATTCCTGTCCTCAAAATAGGGTAAACCTTATTGCACAAGCGCTTTTAAAAATGTTTTTCTCTGCAGTATATTTGCCTATCAGCCGTCAGCCAAAGCAAGCCGAATTGTGAAGTCCAAAGCTAATAAAATAGGGACCTCCACAGACTTGAAATCAGAAAGGCATGATTTTTTGATACATTTTATGTAACAATCTACCACAGAGACTGAAGTAGTTATGGGGGATGTTATTAAGACCTACATTTCTATTGATACTCTATAATGTAGTTTGTAGTGAAATAAAGTATGAGACTAAAAAGCATAAAAATCGAATCATGATACTATTGCTATCCCAATGCATTCTGTAATTACAAACTCAAGATCCTTCAAAATATATAGCGCAAAGAAACATTTTCCTTTTGATGATACCTATTGAACAACCTTTAAAGAAATGTTGAAAACCAGCACCAGGGACATTGATGCAACTCTAGATAAATTAGAAATACCATGCGGGAAAATGTTGAAGATGATAAACTATACATTGGTCCATATTGTCAAATTTACCATTTTGAATAATAGTGATTTTATCTTTTGGTTTTTTAAATTTAAAACATTCCTATTTCCTAATTTAAAACCTGCATATGACAATAGTGGGAATTAGGATTTTATTAAGATTGAAATGAAATTTGATTACTATGCTTATTTAATTTAGTAAAACACAGATACACTCCATCTCAAAGTTAACTGTGGGATTTGTTCAAATATAATTGAATGAGGATATAACATGTTAATATGAAAAAAAGATGTAGCCCAAAGTGTAAAAATGAAGCCTGTCTTCTTTCTTGTTTCCTTTCCTTTGTCTTTTATTAACACTGTAAAATTAATCTTCTGAAACCAAACATACTTGGAGATAGACTCAGAAATTCTAAAAAATGAGTGTTGTGGGCATTACATTTTTATAATTCTATACACTTTAAATTATTAATTTGAAATGACTGCTACTAGTAATAATATATTAGTTCACGTGAATCTAAACCAGAGTTAATAGACTCGTCTATCTTTTATTTAGGGTAACACAGTCATTTAAAAATTGAAATAAGGTAAATAAAGTAGTCCTTGCTAAGGTCATAATTGGTATCACATGACATGAAAATCTCAGAAAAAAAATACATTAAATTAAGATACATTTTAGACAGCATGGCTTTTCTTAAATTTTTATTTATTATTTTGTCTGCAAATATATTTTATAAGCCTTTAGTGTTTTAAAATACTTTTTAACAGATATTTTACTAATTAAATAGACTTTCTTGAAAGAGAAACATATTACTTAGTGATGCTATTTCATTGAATTGTGTATTTTTACGTAGACCTCAGTAAAATAGTACTGAGCATATGGTAGGAAATTCTAAAATAGAAAAAAGTCCAACACCGATGGGAAATATTCTTATTGGGCAATTACTAAAACTGTGAAGTCACTAAAACAAAGGGTTCCCAGCACCTCTGTTTATGCTTTGTTCCATTCAAGAGTCTTCTTCAGCCATCCCTCGGCTCTTACTCTCAGAATTGATTCCTTGTATACTATGTACTTTCCATTATTGATCTCTGATAGCAAATAAATGAAGAAGTAACGTAACAGCAACAGTGAGTAAAAAGATGATCAAAAGAATACACACACAAACCTGCAGACATTTTTTCCAGGAGCAAAAGACTCTGTGGTCCATGCATAGTATCATAGAGGATAGTACCATGCCCAGGTTCTAGACCTTGCCAGCAGGAGTTGTCCACCTATCTCACACATCAGGTGGAAATCCTTGATGTTGGAGAGTTGAGAATATGGCAAAAGTCTGCATAAATAGACAGACAGTCTTTTAATTTATTAAAGAAAATCTGAGTAATGGGGAATCATTGCAGTCCTAAGGAAGTGGGTTGTCAAGAAATAGTCAAATTTGCAGATCTCAACTAACATGTTGGTCTCATGATTGTGTGTGTATGTATTTTATGTGGGGGGGGATGGGAATGATGTGGGGGATGCTTGGAGCTAGAATTTAAAAAATAGTCAAGTCATGATAGGAATTATTACAAATTTATGCTTACACAGCCACCTCTGCTTATTATGGGGTCCTGTTATTACCAGTGATTGGTACTGAAAGATTCAGAAAGGAAGAGAATGTGCATAGGAGAAATCATTCATTCTCTTTTAATTTTTATCATTACATAATATTTTTACATATTTATAGGGTATGTGTGATGTCTTTGATATGAGCATACAATGTGTAGTGATCAAATCTGGGTAATCGGAATATCCATCATTTCAAACATTTAGCATTTATTTTTATTGGAAACATTTCAAATCCTCTCTTTCAGCTCTTTTAAACAATAAATTGTTTTTAATTATAGTTATCCTATTGTGCTACCAAATACTAGACCTTATTCTTACTAACTGTATTTTTGTACCTATTAACAAACCCTTTTTAGCCCTCGGAGATACTACTTTTCCCAGCCTCTGTAACCATTCTACTTAATACCCCCATGAGACCATAAATAAGTGAGACTATGTAATATTTGTCTTTCTGTGCCTTAATTTCACTTAACATAATGTCCTCCAGTTCTACACATGTTGCTGCAAACGGCAGTGTTTTATTCTCTTTATGGCTAAATAATATTCCATTGTGTATATGTATCACATTTTCTTTATCCATTCATCTATTGATAAGCACTTAGTTTCATTCCATATGTTTTCTATTTTGAATAGTGCTGCAGTAAACGTAGAGATACAGACATCTCTTTGATATACTGATTTCCCTTCTTTTGGATGTACACTCAGCAATAGGGTTACTGAATCACACGGTAGTTCTATTTTTGGTTTTATGAGGAACTTCCATACTATTTTTCATGGTGGCTGTTGGTTCTCTTACCTGCTAGAGAAGTGTAAAGCCACTTGTGTATTTACTGTTCATTCAATAGTGGCCTAGAAATTTAATTTGGCCTGTTTTTACAGGCTGAGGTAATCACTGGATTCAAATTTCAGATGGAAAGACTGAGGGAAAAAGCATGGAATTCATGTGCACACACACATAGGCACACACACATAGTTGATTTTCTAGTGTTTGATAGCTTAAAATGCCATCCTTTGTGTAAAGGAATAGATAAAGAACACTTTCTTGGTTTCCTCTGACTCAGGAAACAAGTTTACAGTCCTAAGGAAGCATGTTGGTGAGAAATAGTCAAATTGGCAGATACCAACTAAAATGCTGGGCTCATGACTGTGTATGTGTTTTATGCGGGGTATGGTGTACCTCTGTTTATCTGATGAAGACTACAGATTGGTGCATTTTAAAGAATGTGGCTTTCCTTAAATTTTTATTTTTATTTGTCTACAAATCTATTCCTAAGCCTTTAATATTTTAAGAGCCTCTTTAGCCGATATTTTATGAGTCAAATAGACCTTCTTGAAATAGAAACATATTACATAGTTATGGTACTCCATTAAATTGTATGTTTTTCACATAGATCTAAATCAAATAATACTGAGCCTATGGTAAATTTCTAACACATTGAACAAGGTCCAGAATTGATGGGAATTAATGTTATTGGGCAATTACTAAAATTGTAAAGTTTTACAAACTTTAAAAAATCATTTCAGTGTCTCAAGTTTATTTGAGGAAACAAAGCTATAGCAAAAAACTGTAGTGCACAGAATTAAAGACACCATCTCATCTGAGCATCTGACTTCTATATTTGTCACAGGACTGATATCATTAAATAAGAATTATAAATCTTGAGAGGAACTATATTTAGTGAATTTTGGGTGACGTCGAGGATATCCCTGGATTGCTGCTGCTTATTATCCTCCTTAGGAGTAGTCTTGGTTGCTGGAGGGCAGAAAAGAGATGCCTTCAAAGGAAGTATGTGCGTGTTCACCCTTAGGCACCAGTGTTAAAAGCAGGCCTTTAGGACTGCCTTTGTAGGCAGTTATTTAAAAATTAGGACTTTGAGTAGAATGTTTCCACTGTTTATTCCTAAGAAACCTGACAATAGTAATAGGTCACAGGAAAATATATAAAATTAAAGTCAAGAAAGATAAAAAAATATCATTGTTAATAAAAGAGCCAGGACCATAATTTTGCATATTAAATATTATCCCAGAAAAATCTTATAAGAGATTTTAACCTTCACTAGTCAAAATAGGACATTGGATTTCATTATAATTTTTAAAGAGAATATATTTAATCGTGCCAGTTAAAATCTCTCATGCCTGCCCTCTGCCTCTTAATGTCTTACCTTCTGTCTACATATGCCTGATATGTAAATATGATTCCAAATTTGAGAAGAAATGCTTAGTATGACTCCAAGAACCAAAACACATCAACATAGTAATAAATAAATAATCTTTAATTCCTGTCAGTGGCTGATATCTGCAAATTGGTTTTGTTTGAAACGTGGTCCTCAGTAATCAAGGAAGCACGCAGCACCTAAATAGAAGACAGTATTTTCCTACAAAGAGAAAGTTGGAGTACAAAAGAATCTTGGACAAATTGAAATCTATGTCTAAATCCATTCTTGTTTTACAACACTGATGCTCAACCAAATACAACTTGTCAGAACTTGGCTTTTATAATCCATTAGGTCTCACACAGATATAATGGGAGTGTTGATAAGGATGATCTCTTTTTATATTATGTCATTAAAATAATTACATTTCTATTTGGCTTATCTAAAGTCTACAATATAAAATTAGAAATAATACATTATCCAAAGTTAAAATAATTATACTTCATTTACATTAGGTTATGATGCTACAGTTTTGTCAGTTACAAATGAAAGTATTTTTAAATAATCTAGGCTAATTTTTTAAGGTGAAATCGATTTTATTGAACGTAAAAAAATATTCAGTACAAGGCGTTGTGATAAGAATCATGTGGATTACTGATTAGAATTCAAGATGCCATGTTCCCTCATCTGGTGATACCGAGAAATAATAAGCTCTATTATAAAACAACTATTTTTTTGTGATTGTTTTGATCAGTAAGTATGGGGAAATACTGCTTAACAAGATTAGGAAGGCACTTGAATAAAAGAAAGCACGAGAACATCCATGCAATATAAGTGGGGTGATAGTTCATGTCTTGGGACTTTGAAGGCTTATACTAGAAGGTGGAAAATATTTAGCCCCGATAAATGGCTTGAATACATCATGTAAATAAATTATGGTGAGAAAGAATTAATCTCCTACAGATTGACATAACCTTAGAAGATGGTGTTAATTCCCTTATTTATATGCAAATTAAAGGTTTCACTTTTTATTTATTCATTTATTTGTTCTTAATCAGAAAAATGTATTAGATATTTCATAGATATTAAATTGGTATTTGGTTACATTTTGATATCTGAATAAGAGAAGAAAGACATATGTATTTATTGATTTTAAGACTGATCTGTATGTATACTCTGATGTAGAAATTTTCTCAGAACAAATGTTTTACTATTTAATAAACTTTCTTAAATTCTTTTTTTGACACCTCAAAATCCTGGTGCTGTATTAGTTAAACTCAGTCTTCCATTACATATTCTTTGTATCATCAAATGGATTTTATTTCTCTACTGTATTTCTTACTTTAATGCCCTTGACATACGGTGAGTTTGTGAGATCTTTTTAGATTTTTTCATAGTTGTCTATTCGTCTGCCTTCTTAGGCATTTTCTGAATAAAAAGCATTTCCTTGGTACACATGCTCATACTGAATTTAGAAAACCACTAAAGCTCTAATAGGAAATTACAAAGGAAACAGTGTAAATGTTCTTGAGAGAAAATAAATGGATTACAGATACCATGAATCTAATATAAAGCAGAATTCAAAACCTTGTTAATGAGAAAGTATAGGTTTCTGGGAGCATAATTTATTTGAAAAGTCATAAATCCTGCTAAGGTTTGGATTCAGTATAAACCTATTATTGGAATGCAAAAGAAAAATTAGAGAACAACCCCATGGGAATCTGAATCACATTGTTGCATTTGAAAGACTTAGCTTTGATCCCTAACTGTATACATATTTGGAACAAGATTATCTCACTGGCATCCTCTCCAGTATGTTCAGAAAAATCAATACTGAAATAATTCCATGAATTATATCCGTGAAGTGTTGCTTTCTTTTTTAACACATTGAAGATGCTGCTAATGAAAAGGAATGTTCTTATTCCAGGTGCATCTTCATATTCATGGCACATATTTTCCTCTGGCTCACTTTGTATATAAAAATACATTGATGTGTCCATGTACTTGAAGATTATGCATATAAATGTATTCTGTTACTTTTTCTGAGAACTTTCTCCAAGTTAATATTTCCCAGATATCATATGCTCAGCAATTCTGTTCTAGACTGGAGACTGCCGTACTTCTTTAAATTCCTGTTAATTTTTCCCAGGTATTTTTATTTTAGTTTTTTCATAAAACTCTTTAAAAACCAGGGAAATCTACTTAGCTTTTTAAAAATATTTTTTCAGCACTTAGCTCCCAATTTAAAACTATTTAATCAAAAATAAAACACAGGAAAATAAAACCACATAATTGAAGTATATTATAAGGTAGCTATCACTAGGTCAAGGAAAAGAGCTTTGTGAGCCACTTATGAGATCCTTTCTCAAGAGCCATGCCAGTCACAGACTTCTCCATTTTCCAGCAAGTAACAATTATCTGGACTGTTTAATACCCATTTCCTAGTATGTTTCTTGTCACATAAATTTGCTTCTTTTGGCATTAGTGTTTTGTCACGCTCACTAAAAAATTAATGTAACTTTACATCACTTTCAATCTATAGGTTTTCCTTTTATCCTTCCCATATTCTTAAAATGTATGTTTGGAAAAGTGTGGCCATTTTGTTCAACCTGTAAAGTTTGCCAAACTCTGAGTTTTGCTGATTGCATAATTTTTGTATAATTCTGTGTGTATTTCTACACTCTGGAGTTCTTACAACTTGGCAGCTGTATAGAAAGATTAGATCAGACTCTGATTTGAGCCCTTTGGCTAGACTATAGATGGTGTTGGCAAGTGTATATAGGGAACATAATGGCTGTTTTTCTCTCATTTTTGATTTTAGCAGTCATTGATGCTTAATGCCTATAAGCTATTCATTTCTGGGGTTTGCAAAAGTGGTGATATTCTAATTCCATCAATATTTTTAATTTATTGTTTGGATTACCTTTATAAAAGGACACATCCCTCATCTGCTGTTGACTAATTCAGTGGTATAGTACAACTAGAAAAACAAGTGTAAATGCTTAATTATTTTGCTTATTTACCACATAATGAGTGAATTCCTGTTATCTTTTTTAAAAATGACAATATATTTTCTGTTTTATCATAACAAAATCATAAATGGAACCATTATTGATTGGCTTCATTGAAATAAATAATTTGTTTTCTGAAGCTGAACTCATTCTATCTTATACCAGTAGGAGCCTCTTCAGGTTGAATCATGAGCCCGTGACTCCTGTAGTCTTTGACAGTTTTATGCTATCTGGTATTACAAGATATTCCAGGTCAATCTCATATATTTTCTGTTTCCAATATACAATTAGTCATTTTTTTCAAGTTCCAGTTTCCAAAAGTGACAAATTGTATTATTTCAAGAGTATAACTTTAGGGCTAGGAATGATTATTGCTTTTAAATCCTTTCAGAGGAAGAAGCTATGAAATATTATATATATTTTTTTAAATAAATATTTTGTATAGAAATATATATAATGTGTAGTACAGACATATTATATTTATTATGCTGATAAGAAAAAACATTAAAAATACATTAATGCCTCCACCAATATAATTATTATACATTTTTGAATTTTAGCATATAATCCCCTAATTTCTTCCTTTATTTTTGAATGGTTATGCAACACATGTAGCTATTATATTTTATATTGTCTCCCTCTAGTTAACTGCGTTGTGTCTACAGAAAACTAAATTTTATTGTCCTCCATAGTCCTTACATAGATATCTTTTCCATCATTTGGTTATCTGGAGCTCATTCCTTGCAATTTCTTTAGAAATGGCAAATGAGGAAATATTTGCTGAGCTTCTTTATACTGAATTATTTGTTTATACTTGTTATATATTGATATTCAGTTTTGCTGTCTATAAAATACCTGACTCATACTTTTTTCCTTGAGCATCTTAAATGTGTTACTCCACTGACTTTTGGGATAAAGCAAGGATGTAAAAAAATCTGAAAAACTAATTTATCCTCCTTATAAACAATATGTTTTTTCTTTAGCTGTTCAAGTAATTACATTTTCTTTCTTTGGCACATAGTATGGATTTTCAAAAATGTAATTATAACTTTTTTTTTAACTTTACTAAACATTTCTTAAATTATAGATCTTAGGGATTTTTCACCCTTTACTCTGTTTACTTTCTTTGGCTTTTTCAGGAACTCCTATTATTCAGTTGTATTATTTTTGTCTCTGATTAATGTTTGCCACTTTGTATTCAATCCTCATTTCATCTATTTCTTCATTTCTTTTAGTGTTTACTTTTAATTATTCTTTATATCTCTTATATTTAAGGTATTAACTTCAGGGCATAATTGTATTTTCTCATATAACTTATAAGCTAGTTTTTATTTTAAATATTATCTTTTGTCGCTTCTATTTATAATTTCATTTCTCACCTCATTTCAATGCTTCTCTAATTCTTAATATTATTTTATTTTTTGCCTTTCTGAATGATTCTGTTATAATAATATTATTTTAATCTATGTTCTTTTTGTTATAATGCATTTATATGGAAATAGACTTCACTAGTTTGCTCCTTTTTTAAATTTGATAATAACCATGAATGATATTTGACTTTTGTACTTTTCTTTTTCTTGTGTTATATGAAATCATCTTTACTGAACTATTAATAAGGGATAGAGTTCAGAAAATATTAATATTACAGTTTTCTCATTGTCAAGTATAAAATAATAGACTTACACGGGCATTTAAAAGTTAAATGGTAATATGAAACATTTTGAAAACTACAGTATATCTATAAAATATGCAAACCATGAAAGTATAGGTAGACCTTGTTTTTTTTTCACTGTTTTGTATCCAGCTTTTAAAATGTAATTTATTTGTAAGTGGACTGACATCCACAGAAAAGGTTGTAAAGCAAGGGGAACACCTTTTTCTTGTTCTTTCTTTGTTCCCGATAATACTAAAATGTCCATTATTATATAAATGATAATTCATGAAATATATGAATAATTGAATAATGGCAATATACTGTTATTTCTAATAATGATATGTAATTTTCAGATAAGTCACACAAACTTTATACCTCTCTACTTTTCAGAAATAAATTAGATTATATTACCCAAATATATCAAATAGATGTTGTGGCTTAACTGTTGGTAAAGCATTTGAAGAACAATATTATAACATTTGAAGAGTTATGTAAAATGAAAATCTGGTTACATTTGACTAAACTTTGGGGGAAAATGTTTACGAAAATGTTTAAACTGTCTTAAACACATGAGTCATGCAATGCTTAATAAGTTTTGCTTTCAGATTGTTTCCTATGTACTTAACATTACATCACAATAATATCCACCTCATTAATAGTCTATCCTTTACCTTTTCTATGCATTCAGAAATCTGTCAAGCTTTCTGCAGTTACATATAATTAGAAACAGAAACTTTAAATATAACAACTTAAACACGGGCCAAGTGACAGCTTGTTACAGAAACAAAAATGTATCTGAAAACGCAAAAGAAAATGAGAGCCAAAGGAGGGGGAAGAAAAGCTAACATAGAACCCATTAGAAAATAGTTCAGAGATGTGGATGTCGAACAAAATGAATTCTAGGATGCAATTAGTGAAAAGTAAACTGCTCTCTCGCTCTCTCTAATTAAACAGCTTTATTGAAGTTTAATTGGCACCCAATTGGCACATACTTACAGTATAAAATTTGAAAAATTTGAATGAAAAACATCTGGTGTTGGCTAGCACAACAGGGTGACGGTAGTCAAAAATAATTCAATTGTATATTTGAAAATAACTAAAAGTGTGTAATTGGGTTGTCTGTAACAGAAAGGATGAATGCTTGAGGTGATGGATAAAAAATGTTTGAAAAGTTTTAACCCATTAACATGTCTGAATCATTAATACAATCTAGATAATAAAACTATGCCTCAGTCTCAGAAGTTTACACTCCCTTGTAATCTCCCTTCCCTTTCCTCCCTTTAGCTTGGGCTTTGACCTAGTAACTTGCTTCTAATGAATAGAATACAGCAAAAGTAACAATCATCTAACTTTTAACATCTATCTTCAATAGTGGCAGTCTCCAAATATGAGATGGGCTGTATTTACCTATTCAGGGTATTTATTATGTACTATAGGTAATGTTTCTCTAATCTCCCTTTTATTCCCTCATTGACCAAAATTCTCATTTGGTTATAAAATATTTTCCTGAGGTTAGAAATTTTCTGGAATTACTAAAAATATAATAACATTATTTTCTTGATATTTGATTTAAGAATTATGATTGTAGGAAAATATTTGAGGCCAATGCTTAACCTCATATTCTACACTATTCTAGAATAGATAGCTTGTGAATACAGAGAATGAAGAATTTCTAATAGTCAGCTTGAAATGAAAAATACATCAGCCTCAGTTTTAATATTGGTATTTTTTCAACAATATTGGGTTAAGTAAAATAACCTATGTATACATATATAAAGAAATTTCATTACTACAGTTAATCTTCAGCAAATAATATATTGTTTACATATAATTTTTTAAATAAATTTAATATTGTTTTAAGAATTTAGCCATTATAATAAGAAAATAACATGAATCAAAATGCCTGATTTATATTACATTTTCCCTATGGCTTTAAAAAAATTCTCTGTCTCTATTGAAGGCAGGAAATAGTTTATTTAATGAGACACATAAATACTAATGCAAAAAATTTGGCTTGGTGATGTCAGTAAGATGGTATAAAAAGATGCCTCAGGCTCCACTACTCTTCAAAGAAAGTTCAGGCCAGGTGCAGTTGCTCACGCCTGTAATTCCAGCACTTTGGAAAGCCAAGGGCAAGTGTAGCATTTGAGGTCAGGAGTTCAAGACCAGCCTGGCCAACAGGGTGAAATCCATCTCTAGTAAAAATATAAACATTAGCTGGGCATAGTGGCACGTACATATAATTCTAGCTACTTGGGAAGCTGAGGCAGGAGAATTGCTTGAACCCTGGAGACAAGGTTGTAGTGAGCTGAGATCACACCACTGCACTCCAGCCTGGGTGACAGAGCAAAACTCTGTCTCAAAAGAAAAGAAAGAAAAGAAAGTTCAGGTAGCAACTATCTACAGACCAGAACATCTTTTGAAAATCTCAATACTTGGAAACAAACCTGAGAAACCCATATGATCCACAGAACTGAATGCAAATTGGAATTTGAAGGATATAAAGACTGATCTTACTCCAATTGCACTGCCCCTTCCCTTCTCACAAGTTGGCATAATGCCCAATAAAAAGAATTTTCCAGAATTCACAGTTTCCTCAGGAGAAAAAGCAAACTGGAAACAGTCATCCAACTTCCTTAGTATTCTGAGATGCTTTCCAGGATGCCCAATCTGTTCTCACTTCACTAGGAACACTGGTGGTAATGGCATGGCTAGACCAGTTTGGATTAGGTAGAAACAAAGGTGATAGTGACCATGCACAGATCTTAATGATGCCTATGCATTTCTGCCAATGGTGGCACTTTTTCAGAGGTACTAGCCAACATCATAGCCCACCCTCAAAGTAGAGCTAGTCACCTCCAGAAGCATGGTGGGAGGTGCAACCTAGCTTGAGTCACTAGATGGATAGTCCCCATGCCCAACCTCAAAGCACATCCAAAATGACTTTGCCCAGGCAGAGAGATGCCTGCCTCCACCCATTCTGAAGAAGTGTAGGGGCTAGAAGTGCTTGATTCAGGAAGTCAAGCAGTAGCTCCAGTTAGCCAAAAAGCCTGTTCTAAAACCCCACCTAAGCAGGAAATCTCCCACCTATGTGCATTTTAGAAAAACATATGGTATAGATCTGCTTGACCTAGGAGGGCAAAAAGCTACTCAATTCAACCAAGAGCCTATCCCATGGCTTCACCTTGACAGGCATGCAGTTCTCAATTGCATATTTTTAAAGAGCACAGACTCAGCAACGTCACCTAAACTTGAAGTTCAGTCTACAGTTCTGTACCACTGTAGATTCCAAATAGTGGAATTGCCTGGCTGTGTAATATATTCTGTAACTCGTCTAACAAGCAGCTTTTGCACTACCCAGCCAGTACCTTCATCTGATAGTAAAACCTAACCAGTGGACTCACGGAATGGAGACCAGCCAGCAGTTCTACCTGACATTGGAACAAATCAGTGACTTAGCCAACTAGAGAACTCATAACAAGCTTTGATATTTCAAGGTTGTCATTGGTTGACCCTTCCAGAATCACAGGTTAGTGTAAATCATGGTACATCCCTGCCAAAAAACACCTGTAATGGCTAAAAGATAAGGCTGTCTCCTTAATGTGCAGGCAAATATGCAAGAGTACAAGGATTGTGAAGAATCAGGGAATCATAACACCTCCAAAAGAAACAACTCTCCAATAATGGACCTTATGAAACAGCTATCTATGAAATGACTGAAAAATCACAATAATTACCTTAAAGAAGTTCAGTGAACTACAAAAATATATAGATAGAAAATTAAATGAAATTAAAACAAAACAATAAATGACAAACCTAGAATTTGACAAAGCAATAGAAACAATAAAAATAACCAATGAAATCCTAAAGATGAGAAATACAATGACTGAAATAAAAAAGTCAATAGACAGCTTCAACAGAGACTTGATTAAGCAGTCAAAAAAATCAGGGATCTGGAAGACAGAACCTTTGAAATTATCCAGTCAAAAGAGCAAAAGGACAAAAAAAAAAGCAGAAAAGAAAAAGAATGACGACAACCTTTGGAAATTATAGGCTATCAAGAGAGTAACTAATTACATAATAGAAGTTTTAGAAGGTGAGTAAAAAAAAGCTAGAAAATGTATTAAGAAATGATGACTAAAAACAATCCTAACCTAGAGATAAATAACAATATGCAGGTATAGAGTCCAGAGGGCTGCAGTGAAATTGAACCCAAAGAGGAATTTACCAAGACATATAGGAATCAAACTATTAAAAACAAAGATAAAATCTGAGTGGCAAGAAATAGAAAACACATCACATACAAAGAGTGCTGTAATGACTATCAGCAGATTTATCAGTAGAAACCCTGTAGGCTAAGAGAGAGTGGGATGATAGAGTCAATGTGCTGAAGGAAAAATACTGTCGACAAAAAATACTTTACCCAGCAAATCTGTCTTTCAGAAATGAAGGAGAAATAAAACCTTTCCCAGATTAATGAAAGCTATCACAATCACTTTACCTGCCTCAGAGGAACTGCAAAACGGAGTTCTTTAAGCCGAATAAAAGACTACTGATTAATAACATGAAACATATGAAAACACAAAAAGGGGGAAAGCTATGTAATAATGGCCTGGGCAATGATTTTGCTGGATTTGATCTTGAAAACACAGGCAACAAAAGTAAAAATAGGTAAACAAGATTATATCAGACTAAAAAAGCTTCTGAACAGCAAATGAAATAGATAACAGTGTGAACAAACAACCTCCAGATTGAGAGAAAATATTTGCAAGCCACATGCCTGATAGGGAATTAATATCCAAAATACTACACAACTCAATAACAAAACAAAACCAACCAAACAAACAAATAAAATCAATTAAAAATGGCAAAAAGACTAGAAACATCTGTCAAAATATCACATGCAAATGACCAATAGATATGTGAAAAAATGCTCAACATTATTAATCATTATAGAAGTGCATATTAAAACCACAATAAGATATCATCTTACACCTGTCAGAATGAATGTTATCTAAAAGACAAAAGATAAATTTTGTTAGCTAGAATGTGGATAAAGGAAACCTTGCACACTTTTATTAGAATTAATACAGTCATTACTGAAAATTGTACAGAGATTTCTGAAACCCTAAAAATAGAATTATCATATGATCCAGCAATCCCACTTCTAAATATTTACCTTAAACAATTGAAGTCATTTTGTGAAAGAAATGTGTGCACTTCCATGTTCTTTGCAGCACTATACACAATATTCACATTATGGAGTCAACTGATGTGTCCATCAATTGATGAATGGTTAAAGAAAATGTGGTATAGATACATAGTGGAATATGAGGCAGCCTTAAAAAATAAGAAATTCTGTCACTTGCAACCACACATATGAAATTTCAGAGTATTATGCTAAGTGAAATAAGCCAGGCAGAGGAAGACAAACATCTTATATTTTCATTACAGGTGGAATTCAAAACGATCAAACTCAGAAGCAAAGAACAGAATGTGGTTACAGAGATTGGGAGCTGGTGGTAATGAGGAGGTAAAGGGTCACCATACACAAAATCTCAGGAAGAATACATTTTAAAATGAGATCATTTTCAGAGTATGGTGAATATAGTTGGTAATAGTATATTATACATTTCAAAATTGTTAAAAAAGTAATTTTAAGTATTCTTACTACAAAAATAAAGCATTTGAGGTGATGGACATGTTAATTAACTTGATTTAATTATTCTATATTATATTTATAAACCATAACTACACTCTGTACTATAAGAATTGATGTAATTATAAATTGTCAACTTTTTTTGGAGACAAGGTCTCACCCTGTTGCAAAGGCTGGAGGCAGTGGCATGATAACAGCTCAATGCAGCCTCAACCTCCCAAGCTCAAGTGATCCTCCGGCCTCTGCCTCCCAAGTAGCTTGGAGGGTATACAGGGGCATGTCACCATGCCCAGACAATTTTTTATTTTATGTAGAGACAAGGTCTTGCAATATTGCCCAGACTGGTCACAGACTCCTGAACCCAAGCCATCTGCTGGCCTCAGCCTCCCAAAGTGCTTGGATTGCAGTCATGAGCTACTGTGCCCAGACTTGATTTATAATAAACATAAAAATTCATTAATATTCAAAACTGTGGTTACAAAATTTCATTCTTTATGAAAGTTTGTAAATATATCTTCATATCAATCCTACATGCATTTCAATAAACATGAAAACATAACAAAGGTGAACAAATGCTTGTGACGTACTTGAGGCTGATATTGTTAAAAACAGACAAAATGCATTCTCATTTGCCAAAAAGTGATTTTTTTTTTCTTGTAGTTATTTCAGCAACAGATTTATCTGATGGTTTGGTCCTCTGATGACTAAGAATTCTGAGGTCAAATCTTAAAGTAGACTTCAGTGCTTGATACAACTTTGGCAGATGAGACAATCACAGAAATTATACTTCTTGGTTTTATGATTTCATTTTTTACTAATTCCTTCACTCTGTTATGAAGACACTGAATTCATTAGTGGCTGTATAGGTCCCAGAAGATGCCACTTGGAGGGACTCTAGTTGTGTTTTCAATATCTATTTTTCCTGCTGTCTATACTCAGAGAACCCCAGATTTTTAGCTGGCTGCAAAATGTTCTAGAATAGTTTATATTTCTTTGTTTTCTTTGATAGTAGATGATTTTTGACTAGATTGTAGTCTCAATAAGATGTGAGTAGCATAGCCAAGTTAAGCACAGAAATTTTAGATATCAAACTTAAATGAATATATATATATGTGTGGATATATATAATTTCACAGACACGTACATTTAATGTATGTCCCAATACTTTAAATTATGTTCCATTATTGCATGATATATATTTATGCTAAAATATTTGTTTATATGAAGTCCAAATTTAACTGAGCATCCAGTATTTTGAATTGCTAACACTGGCAGCCTTATATGTGAGTAACAGTGATATATACAAGTTTTATGCCATTTCCACCAAGGAAAGAGAGCACCTTTTCTCCCCCACTCACTTCCCCAAAATTTTTTCTTTATTCAGATGCCTGAAACATGATCAGAATAGCTGCATTTTGTAAAATGCATCTGTGGCCATCACACTAAAACAATGCAGCAGCAAGACAGAGGAGACAGAGTATTAGATTACATTTTGGAACACAGCTTGCCGACAAACCTTAAAAAGGCTATTACGGGTTAAATTTAGGCTACTACATTGGAGTAAATAAATTTCAGGTCAGGAGAATAAATTCCTTTTTAAGTCACTGTCAAAGTTTTGTCTGTGTTATATATTTCAGTTATATCCTAACTATTACAATAATGTACTATAGGAAAAGTCATCCTTATCATAAGAAGTTAGTCCTACATCATTTTCTTTTTCACTTTCTCACTCTTTCTCCTTTATCTGATAATTTGAGGTAAATTTTACTGTTTGTCACAACTGCTAATTGCCTAATTATAATTAATTTCTTGCCTTCTATGTTCATTACTTGGTCTTAATAAACTGAAAACAACTTAAACTGTGTCTTGCCCTGAAGGCTCCCTATCATAATTATTTAAGTACAAAAATGACTGAATATTTGGTAAAGATATTTCAGAATAATAAAATAGATTTTTATACTAGGAGAGGTTTTATTGACACTATTAAACTCCTGATATTCTCAAACTTATCTTTCAATTTCAATTGTTTGGACACATCTTTCATGGTACAATAAAAGTGATTTACATAAAAAAAATATCCTTCCACCTAGAATAGCTAGAGCCTAGTAATAAATTATTTTTAAAATCTGAGGGTGTCATATTAATAGCCAGCAGCCCTAGAAAGCACTCATCTTGTGATTGAAGGGATGAGACATAGGCAGCAAAGAGAAAGTAATTTACTCCATGTAAGGATCATTATAACATGATTTATCTAAACGGCATCCCTGTCTAGTTAATTTCTACCTGTAGTTTATACCTCATGGTATTCATATAGAATCAAGTTAGTACAGGGTGATAGTATCTGGTCATGCACTAGGGAGGACTGATTTACTTCTCCACATTCCCCAGCTGTACCTCCACTTATTTTAACTTGAGATCATTGCTTTTCTTCTTTCTCTTTTAAAGATTTAACTAAGATAGAATAATATATTCTACTCCCAGGATCCATTTCTCAATATCATTGGCCCTTTGGGTTTTGGAATAATAAAGGTTAAACAAAATTATTTGATTTGTCAAATTTTAGATTTAATTGTCACATCCAATAAACTATGGCATAAAATAAAAATACTGTCTAGTTAAGTTTAGGGAACAATATTGAATATCACACAGATTTAAAAGCAATATAACAATATAAATCTTCTCGTATTTCTCCTTCCAGTTATTTCTCCTCCCAGCAGAACATGTTAACTTCTAGTATGTAAACCCCCTAAATGCATGCAATAGGAGAAAAATAATATTTATGGCCCATGAAAGGAAAGGCAGAAGAATTTAGCTTAGTGCAGTCTCTTTCTTCAATTGTTCTAGGAAACCCTTCAGAAGGTTCTATTTTGAAATTCCAGGATCTTATTTACATAGCATTTATCTACACATATTGGATTATCTGTGCTTAAGTATGCAAATTTTTTTCTTATGATATTCCAGCAGGTTAAATGTCTTAAATAAATCAGGTAAAGAAACAAAACAAAATCTTATGTCATTTAAAAGTTGTAATCTCCAGGTAGTGTTACCTGGATAACTGTGATCAATAGATAGAAAAATACTGACCAGTCAGTTCTTAGCCTGCTGAGTGTATAAGAAGTTTTATTTTGTAGGAAGATAAATTAGATGGACGTGCGTGCACACGCACGTGCACACACACACACACACACTCTCATAGTTCTTACTTCCTGCAGAAAATATGACTCACTTATCTCATATTTTTCTATCCCAAATTTGAAATCATCTATTTCCCAAAAGTCCCCCTATTTCTTTTCATGAGAAATATTACTTAGAAATTAAGATCTGGGTACTATAGCTGTTCGTTGCTAATGGAATATCATTGTTTCTAGGTTATTTCAGCAGACAAAACAGGAACGATGGCAGTTTCACATTCTTCACATTCTTCAACTTTTAAAACCTTTTAAATCATAAATTTATATGAAGAGTTATAATTCTACTGCAAGGCAGTAGGGTTCTTCCTTGCTTTTCCTCATGAAACATTTTCTCAACACACAAAAATTCTGGAACCCCGCACTATAATTACACATTTTTTTTCTATTAGCCTAACTCTATAATACACACAAATAGCTTCAGAATTTCTAAAACTCTCTAAATAGTATTGTATGTATGCATGTCTATATACACATATGTATATGTAAATGTTATCACACTACGAATTTGAGATAAATGAAACAAAAATTGTGAGTGAAAAGGTATTTTGTGTTATCAAATGCCTGCATGATATTTCTGGTTCTTTCCTCGTCCTTCAGTTTACTTTTAAATTTCTGTTAGTGCTCTAAATATTTATTTTACTTTCTTTCTAATTATCAAATAATTTTAACGGACAAAAAATAAATATTAAAAGTACATAATCTGGCATGTCATTTCTGTATTAGTCCATTCTCACACTGCCGTAAAGAACTACCTGAGACTGAGTAATTTATGAAGAGAAGAGGTTGAATTGACTCACAGTTCCTCAGGCTATACAGGAAGCATGGCTAGGAGGCCTCGGGAAACTAACAATTATGGCACAAGGTTAAGGTGAAGCAAGTATATTCTACCATGGCAGAGCAGGAGGGAGATGGAGGGGAGATGCCACACACTTTTAAATGATCAGATCTCGTGAGAACTTACTATCACAAAAAACAGAAAGGGAGAAATCCACCCCATGATCCAATCACCTTCCACCATGCCCCTCCTCCAATTAGACATGAGACTTTGGTGGAGACATAATGCACAGCAAATCAATTTTAATCTTATATTTCATATCTACTTTTATACACTCTCTCATTTCATTTTACCATTTAGCTATGTTACATTTGCCAGTATTTTTTTTACAAAGGTACTATTTCTTACTCGAGTTTTTACTTAGAATGTATATTTTTCAAAAATTATATTTGACTTCAGAATTAAAAGCTACTCAATATTTAAACATTAATCCAATCTTTTCAAAACTATTTTCTTTTCCAAAGACTTCCTTTTCCAAATAATTTTCCAAAATATTTTTGAACACTTGCAAAATCATCTATCAAGTTTTGGAACAATATTTCAAGCTAGTATTTATTGGGGTTTTAAAATGGCCCATTATGAATTGCTCCTTTGAGGCAGCATATAACACATGTTTTTGCATTAACACTGTTTTTGCACATGGAATATATTTTAACATCGGAGGACTGAGACTGGCTTGAGCAATATTGAATAAGATTGGGCCGGGCACGGTGGCTTATGCCTGTAATCCCAGCACTTTGGGAGGCCAAGGCGGGCGGATCATGAGGTCAAGAGATGGAGACCAACCTGGCCAACATGGTGAAATCCCGACTCTACTAAAATACAAAAATTAGCTGGGCATGGTCGTGCACACCTGTAGTCTCAGCTACTTGGGAGGCTGAGGCAGGAGAACTGCTTGAACCCAGGAGGTGGAGGTCACAGTGAGCCGAGATTGCATCACTGCATTCCAGGCTGGCGCCTGGAGACAGAGTGAGACTTTGTCTCAAAAAAAATAAATAAATGAGATGGAGATGTACTATAAGAGCCTTGACTCAAAATTTCTCAGCAAGTGGCAGTTAAAAATTCCAGAACAACTTATTTTAATTGTTACATAATTAACATTGTTCCACATTATTTTATATAAAATATAATTTGGTCACAATGACATCTTGAGTCACATTTGTTTGTAAGTCCATACCATGCATAATTTCCAAAACTAACAGATTTTAAAAGATCGTGTTTGAGCACATGTTTTAATTCATTGAAAATATGAAGTAATAGTCATTTTACAAAGTCACTATACTGGGGTAGAGGAATTAGCAGTCAATCCAAATGAGATCAACATTATATTGCCACTTGAAAAAACATATTGGCCTTGTTGATAAATACCATTATCTGGGTGATTGAAGGTAAATAATGAATTAAACATAATTCATTATTTGACAAAACTGTCATTATAATAGCTTATTTTATTTAATTTCAATGAGCTCTCTCCCAACACAACCAAGTAGTTACAGTTTGCTCACTTAGCTTTCCAATCATCTTTGTTATTATTATTATTATTAAACTTATGGCTTATTTATTTATTTATTTATTTAGACATGGAATCTCACTTTGTTGCCCAGGCTGGCGTGCAGTGGTGCAATCTCGGCTCACTGCAACTTCTGCCTCCCGGATTCAAGTGACCCTCCTGCCTCAGCCTCCCAGTAGCTGGGATTACAGGTGCCCGCCACCATGCCCAGCCTAATTTTTGTATTTTTAGTAGAGATGGGGTTTCACTGTGTTGGGCAGGCTGATCTCGAACTCCTGACCTTGTGATCAGCCCACCTCAGCCTCCCAACGTGTTGGGATTACAAGTGGAGCCACCACACCCGGCCATAGGGTTTATTTCTGAAATTTTTCATTTGATGTTTTTGGACTATTTTTGGCAGCAAGTAACAAACAGCAAAAAGCAAAACCAAGCATAAGGGAGTACACTATATACAAATTGCTATGCAATTTAATACCAGTCACTAAATAGGTTGGATGAGAAGCAGGTGAAAAAACTTAGGTTATCTATTGGGAGTGAAAAAAAAAAACCCTTCATATCTCTATATTAACCACTAAGCTATTTTGTCAACCTTTTTCATCTAATACACAACAGATTCCTTTGTAAGTAACTCAGACTTCCCTCTCTCACTGAAACTTTTTGCTATTTTCAGCTCCCAATCATTGTTCCCCTGTTTCTTGTATATAGAATTCCATTTTCTTCTTCTCCATCTATTAAAAGCCTGTCTATCCTTCAAGAGGTCCTCTCAACCCATCTTCTTAATGCATCTTCCCTAATAGATATGAATTGGAATTGATCATTTCCTTCTTTGAATTTTGGCTACTTAATGTTGTTACACAGTTTTTTTTTTTTTAACACATCAAGGCAGGAAGAATGAAATAAATAATACTTGGGCACCACTCAGGTATAATAGAGTATGGGTCAAGACATAATGGGTATAACCATCAAAAATTTTCTTAACTTTCAGTTTAAGAGGTACATGTGCAGATTTGTTATATACATAAATGGGATGCCATGGGAATTTAATGTACAGATTATCTTGTCATCCAGGTAATAAGCATAGTATCTGACAGTTAGATAGGTATTCTCCTCCCACCTTCATGAATAAGTACATTTACTGCTTTCTTACAGATATCTCAACATATAGTCCCAATCATCTCAATATTATGTTTTGGATGATCGTCTTTTTTCTTATCAATGAATACATTATTTTCTAGCTGATTTTTATAGCCTAATCAGGTCCCAATTATTTCTTATATCTGTGAAATTTAAGTGTTTGCTTGATGTGATGTCATGTGATTATGTGGTTTTTCATACTTTCCTAAACTTTGCTCACAAATATAACTAGTTAAAAATACTTGAGTTGATGATGGGTATATCTTGGAGATATTGTGGGTTTCATTCCAGACTACTGCAATAAAGCAAATACTGTAATAAAGAGTCACATGTTTTTCTTTGGTTTCCCAGTACATAAAAAAAGTTACGGTTATACTCTATTGCAGCTGATTAAGTATAAAATAGCATTATGTCCATAACAAAATAATGTACATACCCTAATTACAAATAGTTTATTGCTAAATAGCTAACAATCATTTGAGCCTTTGGCAGGTGATAATTTTTTGCTGGAGGGTCTTTCTCAATGTTGATAACTGCTGACTGATCAGAGTGATAGTTACTGAACATTGGAGTAGCTGTGGCAATTTCTTAAAATAAAACGATGAGTTTGCCACATTTATTGACTTTTTCATAAAAGATTTCTGTAATATGCAATGCTACTTAATAGCATTTACCCACAGCAAAACTTCTTTCAAAATTGATGTCAACCCTTTCAATCCTTGCTGCTGCTTTATCAATTAAGTCGATTTAATATTGTAAATTCTTTGTTGTTATTTCAACAATTTTCACAGCATCTTTACTACAAGTAGATTAAATGTCCAGAAAACCCATTTTTTGTTCATCTACAAAAAATAATTTGTTCAAGTTTTATCATGTAGAATACACTAATTCAGTCACATGTTCAGGTTTCACTTCTAATTCTAGGTTTTTTAAAATTGTAATTTTCTTTGTCTGTTTTACTGTTTCCACCACATCTTCAATTGTTTTGTCCACTGAAGTCTTAAAATGTCAAAGTAATCCATGAGGTGGGATTCAACTTCTTCCAAACTCCAGTTAATGTGTTTGCCCTCCTCCCATGAATCACAAATGACATCTAGAATGGTGAATCCTGTCCAGTAAACTTTCAATCTACTTTTCCCAGAGGAATCACTGTCTATGTCAGTCATAGCCTTATAAAATGTATTTATTAAATAATAAGACTAGAAAATTGAAATAACTCAATCAATGGGCTACAGAATGGATGCTGTATTTGCAGGAATGAAACTGCATCCATGTACTTAAATATTTTTCATTTGCGCTCCTGGGTTACTAGCTACATGCATTATTAGTGGGAAGTAGTATTTTGAAAGGGATCTTTTTAAAACTTTTTCTGAGTTGAAGGTCTCAAAAGTGTCTCAAAACAGTAAACTGTGCTGTAAATAGATGTGCTGTCATTCAGGATTTGTTATTCCCTTTGTAGAGTATAGGCAGAGTAAATTTAGCATAATTCTTAGAACCTTAGGATTTGAAATAGTAAATAAGCATTGGTTTCAACTTAAAGTCACCATTACATTAGCCCCTAAAAAGAGAGTCAGTCTGTCCTTTGAAGCTAGGCATTGACTTCTCCTCTGTAGCTATGAAAGTTCTAAGTTGCATCTTCTTCCAATAGAAGGTATTCCTCCTACACTGATAATCTTTTGTTTAGTGTAGCCATCTTCATCATCTATCTCAGTTAGATTTTCTGGATAACTTGCTACAGTTTGCACGTAAGCATTTTCTGCTTCACCTTGCACTTTTATGTTATGCAGATAGCTTATGAACTAACTTCTACTATCTTCAAACCTATCCTATATAGCTTTCTCACTTTTTCAGCCTTCATAGCTGAACTAACACAGCACTAACAACTTGGCTAAGTGTTTGGTGCAAGAAACCTAGTTTTCAGCCTATGTTAGCTTTCAACATAACTTCTTCACTGAACTTAATAACTTCTAGTTTTTTTTAAAAGTGAGAGAAGTGTGATTATTTCTTTCACTTAAAGACAATTGTAGCATTATAAACTCACCTAATTTCAATATTTCTGTGTCTCAGGAAATAGGGAGGCTGAAGGAGAGAGAAAGATGAGGAAAAGTTGGTTGATGGAACAATTAGAATACACACATTTATCAATTAAGTTAGCCATCTTATTGGGTGTAGTTTGTGGCACCCTGAGACAATTACAATGGTAACATCAAAGATTATCAATCACAGATATAATATTTTATAACATAAATATAATAATAATGAAAAAGTTTGAAACATTGCAAGAATAACCAAAATGTTGTAAAGATTCATGAAATGAGAACATGCTGTTGCAAAACTGCTGCTCATAGATTTGCTTGACAGAGTTTTCACAAAGCTGCAATTTGGAAAAAATACAATGTGTGTGAATCACACTAAAGCTAAACAAAATAAAGTGAGGTAAATGTTTATTTGATTTGTTTGTCTAAAACATATATTGGAAAAAATCAAGATAATAATGATTGCAGGATTTTTCTTTGCATGAGAAAGAACTGATATCAGCTTTGCTTCCAAAATAATTCTGTTATTGTCACAGGATACTTGGGGTGTCTCTAGCCAGCCAGAAACCTCTGTGGCCAGTGATGCTTTTGCCTGAGTTTTGCTCTGGTCTGCTTAACTCATTCTATTCACTTGTCCTGGCAGGCTGCCCTTGGCTTGCACTACTAGCCTGGATCCCATGCCAAGGATGAGCCAGGTGCTGATGGCCAAGGGGTGTGTGAGCAAGCATAGGGTTTGGCCACTGTGCACAGCCAGACACAACAGTTGCAGTAGGGTGGGCAGCTGCAGGAACTGGCTTGGGTGTTGGCTCCTTGCAAGGCTACAGTTAGACCATGCATACCATGAGTATCTTCCATGGCTGGCACTGGGGAAGGCAGTGATGCCTGGAAACTTGGAGATGCCAGGAACCACAGAACCACCAAAAGGGTGTCACAGCACTGGCCTGGGAAACTCCTAGGTCTGGGATCCCTGAAGGACTTCAGCTCTTCTCTCCTTCTTTTTATCTCCTTCTAGTTGTCTGCAATGTGGTGAGAAAGGAGTGTGTTTCAGCCCTGTTTGTATTACAGCTCTTTTTAGCCCCATCATTTAGTAGGTCCTGAGTTCTTTTCCTGCATCCAGGAAGAATGAGGTATGTGGAGAAGTAGAGGGTAAGCAAGGTGAAGAGGAGCTTTACTGAGTGCTAGAACAACTTAGAGGAGATCCACATTGGGTAGCTCTTCTCTGTAGGCAAAATGTCCTGACAAGTTTTCAGCTCTCAGCAGAAAGGAGACCCTAGAGTGGGTAGCTCCTCTCCACAGCTGGACATCTTGTCATCTCAGTCTGGCTGATTCCAGGGCTTTTATGGGCCTCAGAGTGGAGAAGGTGAGTACTGATTGTTCTACGCAGCCATGGGTGGGTTTGAAAAGAGAAAACCACAAGGTCCCATTCTGGTCTGTGGGACTGGCAGCCCAGGCCTCAGGCTTCAGGCCCTTCCCAGCTTGAAGATTAAATTTCACCAGGGACCTGCCCCCTTACACCCAGGAGCCTGTCTGCCTCCTGCTGCCATTCATGGTGCCCATACCTTTCATGCCAAGGGGCATCTGCAGGCTAGTGCTGAGCTGCCTTCAGGTTCCCCTCATACTCCCTCCTGTGCTCACTGAAACCAAAAGTCTGAAGGGGCCGAGGTGGGCAGGGGGCTAGTGTGTCAGCACTGCTCAAGCATGTGCATCCTGGGCTTGGCCCCGACCTTGCTCCAAGATCAGAGTGGGCTTGATAAGCTGGAAGAGGCCAACAGTGGGAGCAGACACTGCCGAGTCTGCGTGAAAAGGTGGGACCTTCCCAGCCATCTGAGAGTGCAGAGATGCCTGTGTCTGTAGCTGCAGCTTGGGTGGCTGCAGCTGTGCCTGGGAAGGCAGGTCTCCTGCCTGCTCCTGGCCCCCAAGACACAGGGAGGCCCACGTTCATAGCTGTGACTTGGGTGGCTACATGTGCACCTAGGAAGGCAGGGCTCCTGCCTGTTCCTGCTTGCTCTGTGGAGTGTGCAGTCCAGCCCACACCTGCCCCATTGCAGCCAGCATCTTGGAAGAGGCTTCTCCAGGTAGGCCACTGTTGCCATCATTATGTTACTTACATTAAACCAGCAAATATTATACAAATCATTAGGTTTTCCTAGTTTGACTGATAAGAACGGGCATTTTCTTCAGTTTGTATGAACACTGGACACTGTGAATATTTTTAGATTTGTTTGTTGTTTATTGTTTTTACTTAGTCATGGGTAACGACCCAGAAACTCTTCAAACATTTGTGTTAATCAGTATTCAGCCCCACTTTAGATATGCAGGGTTATCTCTTTGTGAAGATCTTTTCTCTCCAGTATTCTGTGTTGTAATTTTTTACTTTTTCTCACTGAACTTTCAGCTCTGTCTTCTCAATTTATTTTTACTCAAAGAGCACTGTATATCAATAAAAACATTTCTTCTGCTAAAATAAATAAATGGTAATTCAAATATTGGCATCAGATTTTCAGCAATGCATTTAAGTCAACTCGTGTTTGCTTTGAGATTGAAAAACTTTTATCATGAATAGTAAATAGTATTAAAACTTTTTCAGGGGAAATAAAGATATAAGTGTTTATGCGTAACCATTCAGTGATAAAACCTTGAATGTCTTCAATCAAAATCTGTAGTAAAAAAGAATAGGTCAGCTTTTTAAAACTTGAATAATTACAGCTGGAAAACATTTAAAGCTATTTCCAAACCTCATATTTTTAACTTGCTGTGTAGGCATTGTTTGTTCAATTGTTGTTTTGTTTTTATAAATTAAATAGTTAATACAGACAGCAAATATAACAAGGAATTCCATTTATGAACAAAGAAAGTAGATTTATTTTATCTTCTCTGGTCAACCTAAATGTTTGTAAACTCTGTAGGCATTTAGCTAACAATATATTCATATCCAGAAAAGCACTTTTCAAACTTTTAGAAAAACATAAAATTGCCTCTTGCTGTGTTTTATTCCATTTTATATTTTAATCACACACTCTATCTAATGGAAGAATAACTAGAAGTATATATGTGTAATGGAGTAAATTAGTGATTTTGGTTATATACATATACATCCATATGAGTAATTTATAGATTTTATAATGCTATAAAGATGTTGGTAAATAGGCAAGAATTATGGGAATTTCCAAATCCTTCACCTTCCCATATCTTTATAACAAATATAATCTGCCTATTGATGTGTATTTTGTTAAGACTAACGAGTAATTATATGCTGAGCATTATAAAGGGTGATAAAAACTTTAAGGCTATAACTAATACATCCCAATAGATCATTTTCAAACTGGCATACACAGTTCCACAATAACATTTACTATATGGTATTGTATGTGTTTGCTGATGTGTCTATCTCCTATATATTTTCTCCTCAAGGGAAGAGTCTATTTCTTTATTTAGACTTGTAGCCATAACAACCAATTCAGAATCTGTCTTAGAGCATATGCTGAATAAATGCTTATTTGATGTGGAATTATGATTGAATGGTTAGAGTTTTCACTGAAAAAATTAGAGTTTAGTTGGGAAGATAAGACTTACCTGTTTGAATTGGTCTATGACAGTGTAGATAAAGTGCTTAATAAAGAACACATAATATAAAGAGTTCAGTGAATGGAATGGTTTTGTTAAATTTATAGATATAATTTGCGAATTACATAAAATGTAATTATGCAAAATGGATGTTTTAGCAGTCCTCTTCCTAAAAGAATCAAATATTAAATCCATTACAAGTTTAAAATAACTTACTAGAAAGATGAAAATAAATCAATTACAAATACAAAGCAGGCATGTGCTTTGGTTTCTACAGTTTAGCACACATCACTTTAATTTCAATGATACATTTACCTTTCTTAATTTGAGATTAGCTCCAATTGGCTAAAAATGCAGCACCCTTTTTTAACTCAGTATTTGAGGTTTAAAGGAAATTATCCATTTTAAAGACTGGGTTAAGTCATACCTGATTTAAAATTCTGTCATTTGTAATACATACACATGTGAACATGCTTCTGTAATGCATGGCTACAAGAGGCACTTTTAAAAATCCTATCCTAATATCAAAAGGTGGACTTACTTTTTAAAGTAAAATTTATTTTTTAGTTATGTGTGTATATACATACATATATATATATATATATATATACACACACACACACACACACATATATATATATACTGATATGTGTTCTTGAGATTTATCTTGATCACAATGTTTAGAAATATAAATTGGGTCAATATTTATATGCATTAATTTAAATAATGCAATACAGTAAGATTTCTCAACTTGTAGTTTCTGCTTAACATGTAAATGTTTCGAATACTAAGTTGTATAAAAAAAAATAGTCTTTCCTCTTACCATTTGAATTTATCCTCCCCTTGTGTTGAATATTAATAGCATCAATAATTCTAAGGTTCTCATACATTATTTTTTAAGATGAATGACCCTGTTAACTTTATTGTCTGTGTATACTCAAAAGCCTGAAATTCTTTTTGGTGAATAGACTTGTCTGGTTGCTATTAGTCAAGATTTTTCTTTCTTCTGATGAGCTCTATGACTGCTGACTCCTTGCTTTATGCATTATTCTAGAAAGTAGCACAGTCCTGTTTGAAAATGTGGACTCATTGTGCAGCAGCTATATCTGCCACAATTAATGACACTCAAGGAGGTAAATTTGTCTGTGTTGTCCATACGTAGATGATATAACATCCTGACTAAAGAAAGGCCTGAAAGCACTTTGAATAGAGAACACAATGGATTTTTGTATTTATAAAGTCTGAACATAATGAATGATTATTGTTAATAATGTTAAGTACTTTTGCTAATCATGGAAAGACATCATAAATGTGCTGTGGAAATACAAATGCCTTTACAATTATTTATTAAAAATGTTTCTGTGAGTTGATGTTTAAAATTTTTATCATTAATTCTGAAAACAAAGTCCCTTTTCCTCAAAAAAACTAAAGAAATTATCATTTAATCTCTTGATTTTTCACTTGCCTTATATTTCCAAATTCAAACAAATATGTATCCAAGGAAGAGAAAGCAGCGAGCCCAAGTATTTCTTTGCTGACTGGTGCCTGGATAGTCTATCATGCACTATGTCAGTATATGGAGGTCCTTTCATATAGGGATTTTTATTACCCAACCACAGATTCAGAATATTTGAAATGTATACTGGGAATATCTACTTTAATGTACTATAATATGCTTCAGAGTTGCTGTAAGTCTGATATGCAGCCAAGTTTTGATACTATTGATATATAATGCATTTTTATAGAAAATAAAAGTCAAATTTAAAATATGTCATGTTTACTTTATTTCCTTACAATAGTTCTTTCTTCTAATTGTCGACTTTTCTATTTGTGCTCTTGCATTTGATTAGTTTTGTGAATTTCCTTCAGTAATAGTGTATGACTAGCAGTATTTGTCAGTGTCTCCAACTTCCCATAAAAATATTAATAAAGATTCATCTAAAAGTGAAAGTAACTGTAACTAAAAGTCAACTTATATTATGAAGAGAAAACCAATTGCTTGATTTGTAGAATGATAACTGAAATAACAATAGTCAGATAACCTACTAATTTCCTGATAGAGAGACTAAACCAATCAGCCTCTGGGTTAGAAAGGGGCTGAATTGCCTCTGTTGTAATCATTGTCCCTGATTCAGAAGACCACAGCCTGGTTGGGAAATTATATCCCTCCTCTACCAGAGAGTCTGTTATAAGCTCTAAAGTATACCTCTCTCTAAATAGGATAGACATTCTTCAACTCAAGGTCATTTTGTCATTTATGAACACTGGCTCTGTTACATATTTTTATTTAAAAAAAATCCCAAATTGAGATTTCTAAATAAAAATAGTAACAACTATTAATATTTCAAGGCCCACTTCTCTCAACTCTGGTTTTTCTATTTCTGATTTTGTTCAGGACAATTGTATACACAAATTTCTGATTTGAGCAGAATGAGGAATATAGGGTGGGGTTGTATTGGGATATGGAGACAGTGAATCAGAAGGTTAAGAGAACTATTTTAAGATTTCAGCTCAAAATTGAGTAGAGAAATAATGTAGTAGATATATAAAGATTACATCATCGAGATAAATGTCTGTTACTGTTTTTTTCAATGTGATATATTAGGGCACATGTTTAAGCTTAAAAAGAATGATCCAGTAAAGGGTATAAGGTATAATCCAGTAAATTGAAAAAAACAAAAATCATGACATAGGACAGAAAGGAAATAAATGGAGCACAAAATTCCCTGAGTAGTGCATGAGAGTAAAAAGTTTTACTGATGAAAGGACTGGATGTAGATGGGGAAAACAATTGAAAAAATTAACACCATAGAAGACACATTATATATGTAGTAGATATATAAAGATTACATCATTGAGATAAATGTCTGTTATTTTTTTTTTTTAAATGTGATATATTAGGGCACACATTTAAGCTTAAAAAGAAGGACCCAATAAAGGGTATAAGGTATAATCCAGTAAACTGAAAAATAAAATCACGACATAGGACAGAGAAGGAATAAATGCTGCACAAAACTCCCTGAGTAGTGCATGAGGGTAAAAAGTTTTACTGATAAAAGAATTGGATGTAGATTCCAATTTAAAACAATTTAAAAAATTAACACTATAGAGAACATATTATAGGCGTGGAAGTAAACAGATTACATAGATTGTGTAGATTAGATAACATGAGTTTGATCTCACATGATTACATCTGTTTTTCTTGGTGAAATGAACAGCAAGTAAATGGTTCAAATTGAGAAGACAGTGAATATTACAGAAAAAAAAAAGAGTAGAATCTGAGAACTGTGAGTGAATTTACTGACAAATATATTTTAATGTAGAAGTTAGAGATTAAAGCATTCACTTTGAGAAAAAGTTGCTTGTGTTTTTCTTGGGGCTTCACTGTTAACTGACACAAATTTTTTAATACCATACCTCATTTTTCTCTTTGTAAATTTGTGGTAATAGTAGTAATACAGCATAACATTTTTGTAACTGCTAAATTTGTTTATTTAAAGTACTTTGAAAAGTTTTATAAATTTGTGGTGATATTTATTTATTTACTTTAATTTTGTTTTTTGAGACAGAGTATCACTCTGTCGCCCAGGCTGAAATGCAGTGGCAAGATCTCTGCTCTCTTCACCTCCTGGGTTCAAGCAATTCACTGCCTCAGGCTCCTGAGTAGCTGGGATTACAGTTGCCCACCACCATGCCCAGCTAATTTTTGTATTTTTATTAGAGATGGGGTTTCACCATCTTGGCCAGGCTGGTCTTGAACTCCTGACCTCGTGATCCATTCACCTCAGTCACCCAAAGTGGTGAGATTACAGGCGTGAGCCATTGCGCCAGGCCTAAAAAATTTTAAAACTCTGAATGTTCTTTCTTGTTGTTCAATGATAAATGCAGCTTCTCTTTGCAGAAATAATACAGGTAAGGTAGGCAGGAGAGTTCAGTGGAAAAGCTGAGTGGTACAATAATTGAATGATACTTTTGGTTTGCTTTGTGGAATGCAAGTTGGGAAAGAGGTTAGAGTGAATGATTTGGGCATTTAGATGGGATAAACAATTGCTGAGATGTCTGTACTAGAATATGTAAGCTTTAAGACAGGAGATTGAGGTATGATTAAAAAACACTTAAAATCAAGATTTTGGAGGTGATGCAATTATTAGAAATAAAAAAGGTCTTCCGTATTTACCCATTAAGGGAGTGGCTAAACTAGGATGAAAAGATTATGAGAAATTAGAAGGTAAAGGAACTAAGAGACTAGAGTCTAGCCTCAAAGGTATCAAGCAGTTTTATTCATTAAGGTTGCTCTTGGATCAACTGTTTATTATGATTTTGGGCTACATAGTAAGATTTTGTTGCTGGCTTCTATGAAGATTTGAATAGCCATGAAAGGTGCTTTCTTCAATAAAGAAGCAAACAATAACATTTTATTTCAAAGTGGAAGTTTTATAATCAATACACAGTTTACCATCCTCCATCTTCTATTTAAACAAACTAATGTGCCAAGCCAGTATATTCTCCTTTGGCCTGGCTCCTGAATGATTAAGATGAGAAAAGCCCTCTAAAAGTCCATTTTGGATATGTGTCACAAATAAGAGACATATCTTTACTATTTAAGCCATTGAGATTTAAGGCACATTTTTGGTTTAACATGACACAAACGGATTACTAATGTAGATGGTGAAATAATGCCTATACTAGTAAGAAAGAGAAAGATGTATCCTTAATGAATGGGTCAAAAAAAAAATCTGAACATTACTATGGGATGTGAATATAATGGTTTATCTAGAAGATCTCTCCTTTTCAGGTCTGAAACATTTTTTTTTCCAGGTTCTGGACTCTCAGATATGACCCTATCTCTGAATTACATTTATCATAAGAAAGCTGCCTCATCCATAGTCAAAGTCCCTACTGGGGGACAGACTTTATCCAATAACTGATATTCCTGTGGGTATAAATGCCAGGGTTTTTTTGCCTTTAGGAAGGACAATTTAAGCATTTTCCAGCTCCAAAGCTTCTTGTGGGATTGGTTGCGGTTTTTGTTGAAACTGCATTGCAGTTCACTCTGCCCTGTTCTGCTTTTTTCTACTCATATACATGTATTGATCCTGAGGGCACTCTTCAGTGAAATTCCTGCTCACAAATCTCTATGCCAGCATGTATTTCCTATGGAATTGGCCTATTCTAATTTTTTCCAGGTGTGGCTCAAAACAGCAGACTCTCAGATGGAAATTTGGATTCGGATTGCCCATCAGCATTCTGGCAATGTAGACTCCATTAATTGTAGCCAGTAAATCGGTAAAAGCTTCTAATGCAGAGGAGCAATATGATTGTTAAAAATTATGCACATTTTGTTTGCTAATGGAAGATAGATGAAAATACGTGATGGTAGGTGGACCATGCATGAGGCCAGTGATACTAGATGGCTGCTGCTGTGTGCCATGAATGTATTGAAGAAAAATAATAAAAGAGTAAGACTAGTATTAACCAACTGAAATTAAGTGTTAAATTTAGAAAGTTACTGTGACATCTTATAAAGATAGTTATCTCCTGTGGCTGTAGTATAGAAAAACCTGAGTATTAGGCACAATACTTATTCATAACATTAGCACAACTCCAGAGAATGGTAAATTCTTGCCGTTCAAGCCAGTTATATCAAGTGTTGGCATAGTAGGTCTTGACCCTAGTTAGGAAGGAGAGGGTCCATAGGACTTAGAGCTGAGAAATATTGGTTGAATACATTTAAAAATCTTAAGATCTGTCTAAACCATACATTCTCACATAAGTAACCCACTCTTCCCTGTTAAAGGCTATTCCTCCTATCTTATAAATGCCTATGCCTTGCAAGGTAATAAAAACTTCTTCCAGATCTATTTCCACATCCCTTTCTGACAAATAACTGTGGTGGGTCACACTAAAAGACTGCAGAAGTATTGGGGCTACTAAAAGAGAAAAAAAGACAATAAATTAATGAAGCTTCAAGACATAGCATATTGTCAGGATCTGGGTGATCGTGTGCAGAACTTGATTCTGAAAGTCAGTCGAGGTGGATCATAAGGTTAGACAATTAAGTATTTATGTGGGAGAATTCTTCCCTAAAAGAATTATCAACATTCTGTAAATGATAAGGAATCAATTCATAGTAATAACAGTCCTAATAACAGTACCTAAAAGCTTTTTAAAAGAGATGACTGGCACTAAGTGAAGTAGAAATACCAGTGCTGTCTTGGCAATGGTGGAAGAAGTAAACACATTGTTCAGAGAAGTGGAAAAGCTATATTATTGGAAAGAGCATATTTTGTCTTAGTAGGATCTTAGCATTCATTCCTTGGTCTGTAGGTTAAGAGATATTTTAATGACAAATAGTAGGTGGAATACTTTGAAATTACTTTTGACCCAGCCAAGGGTTTAATTTGAAATAATAATGTATCTCAAAGGGAATGGCAGAAAGTTGTGTCACTCTAAAAGGTGGATAGTGCCATCTATCATATCCTTAGTTAATTCACAGTTTTACCCCTACAAAATCTTGGTGGATCCTCTAATTTCCAGTTATAGCTCACTTGCATCTGTTCCAGATTAACATGATATTAGAAATATGGCATGTGGCCACTGATCAGGGCACTGTGTTATCAAATACTAGATATGATTCTTTCTATATAACTATATTTTTGTACTCATTTACCATTCCCACTTCCCCTGGCTCCCAATATCCTTCCCAGACTCTGGTAACCATCGTTTTACTCTCTATTTCAATGAGCTCAATTGTTTCAAAGTTTAGCTCCCACAAATAAGTTAGAACATGTGAAGACTGTCTTTCTGTGCCTGGCTTATTTCACTTAACATAATGACCTCCAGTTCCATGTATGTTGTTGCAAATGACAGATCTCATTCTGTTTGTGGCTGAATAGTTCTCAGGAGAAGGAAACAGGAAACCCAATGAGGATCTAGAGAATATTAGACCTTGCTCCACACTGGGGCATTTATGGGCCACTGATCCACCTGCAGTAACAGTAACAGTAGCAACAGCAACAGTAGGGGTAAGGAAGTTTAGCTATCTATGCTCCACACAGTGGCATTAGGAGGCCACACCCTGCAACCTCACCTGCTCCACATGGCCATGACATGCATATCTACTGCAGTAGGTGGCCAGTGACACCACATTTATTTAATCCATTTGTTGCGTTTATCTATGTGTCTGTTTTTATGCCAGTACCATCTGTTAATGGACACTTAACATTTCTTCCAAATCTTGGCTACTGTGAATAGTCTGAATAAACATGAGAGTTCAGATATCTCTTCTGTATACTAATTTCCTTTTTTGTGTGTATATATCTAATAGCAATGAGATTGCTAGATCATATGATAGCCCTATATTTAGTATTTTGAGGAACCTCCAACCTGTTCTTCAGAGTGGCTGAACTAATTTATATTCCCACCAATAGCATACAAGAGTTCCCTTTTCTTCACATTCTCTCCAGCATTTGTTATTGCCTGTCTTTTGGATAAAAGCCATTTTAACTGGGATGAGACGATATCTCATTAGTTTTTATTTGCCTTTTCTCTGATGATCAGTGATGTTGAACTCTGTTTCATATGCCTGTTTGCATTTGTATGCCTTATTTTGAAAATGTCCATTCAGGTAGTTTGATTTTTTAATCAGATTATTAGATTTTTTTTCTCATTGCCTTGCTTGGATTTCTTATATATTCTGGTTATTAATCTCTTGTCAGATGGATAGTTTGCAAATATTTTATCGCATTGTATGGTTGGCTCTTCACATTGTTGATTGTTTCTTTGCTGTGCAAAAACTTTTCAACTTAATGTATCCTTATTAATTTTTGCTTTGGATGCTCGTGCTTGTGCAGTATTACTCAAGAAACTTTGCCCAGTCTAATGTTCTGGAGAGTCTGCCCAAAGTTTTCTTTTAGTAGTTTTAGAGTTTGATGTCTTAGATTTAAGTCTTTAGTCCATTTTTGAGTTAACTATTGCATATGGCAAGAGATAGGGGTCTAGTTTCATTTTTCTACATATAGATATTTAGTTTCCCCAGCACCAATTACTGAAGAAACAGTCTTTTCCCAAATGTATGCTATGGCACCTTTGTCAAAAGTGACTTTACAGTAGATACATAGATTTGTTTCTGGGTTATTTATTCTGTTCATTTGTCTATGTGTCTGTTTTTATGCCAGTACCATGCTGTTTTGATTATTATAGCTTTGTAGTATAATTTGAAGTCATGTAATATGACTGCAAGTTTTGTTCTTTTTACTCAGGATAGCTTTGGTAATTTTGGTATTTTGTGGTTCCATATAAATATTAGGATTTTTTCATTTATGTAAAGAATATCTGGTATTTTGATAGGGATTGCATTGAATCTGTAGATTACTAGGTGGTATAAACATTTCTTTCGACCCATGAACATGGAATATCTTTCAATTTTTTTTGTCCTTTTTCATTTCTTTCATTGGTATTTCATAGTTTTCATTGTAGAGATTGTGCACTTCTTTGGTTAATTCCTAGGTTAATTTTATTTTATTTGTATATATTGTAAATGAGATAAAATGTATTTTATTCCTAGACTTACAACAATATTGTGATTGTAAATAAATTAGTTAATTCCTTGGTTAATTTTATTTTATTTTTATATATTGTAAATGAGATTACAGTGTGATTTTATTCCTAGACTTGACAACAATATCATGACTCATAAAAGAAATAAGCTATATCTTATAAAAATAAAAACATTTCTTCTACAAAGGAGCCTCTGCAAAAGATGAAAATGCAAGTCAGAGAATGGAATTGTAATTTGAAAACCACATACATGACAAAGGACTAGAATTTCAACTGTATGAAGAACTCTCACATCTTAACATTAAATAAATAACACTTAAATCAGAAAATAGGCTGAAGACAAACACAGCATCTTGCAGAAGAGTGTATGTGTTTGACCAATGTGCACACAAAAAGTATTCCATGATATTAGCCATATTTTAAATTCAATTTTAAAACCTTGATGTTATCCTTTATTTTTTTTACCTCCCAACTCACATCTCATTAGCTAGTGATCGGCTTTATTAAATATATTTATTTAACTGCTGTATCAACTCCTCCAATACAAAAATCATTCCCAAGACATCAACATCCTTGACCCTAACCAATCTCTTTACCTTTTATCTACATTTTCTGTTAACACTCATATCCTGTTGTGACTTTACCTTTGTCCCTATTCTCCAAAACAACTTGTGTGATGTTATGTTGTGCATATCATGTCGCTGTCTTGATCTAAATCCTCTAATGGCTCCTTGTAACATTAGATTAATGCTTTGCAAAACCACACACACACACACACACACACACACACACACACACACAAATATACCTTTAAAAAACCTGCCAAAGTTATTGCTAAAGTTTTCTTTACTTTCCTCTTCATAAGGATCTCTTCTCTATGCTAGTCACCACAGATGTGCTGCTTCTATTTCTTCTTTGAAAATACTTATATAAACCAAGGTTAGTAGGTACTTTAAAGAATTTAGCAAGGTGATTACATGTTATAAATGTAAACACACTATTTTTTTCTCCTCTTGGTACATTAAAGGTTGTTGATTCTCTACTAGTTACCTTCAATGTTTTCAGTTATCAATATTAGCTTATTGGTGCCCTAGGCCAGTCCACTATGATTGGTGAGTAGTTCACTGCAGTTAAAATATATACACGCAAATACAAACACACACATGCACACACACAAAGAAAATGCCAAACTTACTTTCACCTCAGTTTTTGTGCTTCCTGCCAATTATCACGAAGTGCTTTCCCCATAAATATCCACAGATTAATTTTTTAAATATCACTTTCTCAGAACATTATATGTTTATTAGAAACACATGGTCTTCTCCAGACACCCCTTACTACCCCTTTATTCTGATTTGTTTTTCTCCGCAGAACTGACTGTGACTTGAAATTGTATTGTTTACTTTTTCCTCTCCTTTTCTTTCTTTTTTATTTTTTCTTTTGAGATAGGGCCCTGCTTTGTCACCAAGGCTGGAATACAGTGGTTCAACTGCAGGTCACTGCAACCTTGAACTCCTCGACTTAAGCAATCCCCCCCCCAACTCAGTCTCTTAAGTAGCTGGGCCCACAAGGGTGGGCCAACATACGAAACACCTAATGTTTTAATGTTTTGTAGAGATATGGAATCAGTATGTTGCACAGTCTAATCTCAAATTCCAGCCACATGTGATCCTCCTGTCTCAGCCTCCCAAAGTGCTGAGATTACAGGCGTGAGTCACCATGACCAGCCCCTACTTTCCCCTTTTTATTTTATTCTCTTAGTACAAGAATTTAAGCAACATCGCTCAAACCCATGCAAGTGTAAAATAAAAACTGTGACTGATATAGCAGGTAATCAGCAAATATATTTGAATTAATACATAAATAAATAATCTAGTTTAATAAAAATATTAAAATATTCAAACATATAATACATATGATCAAAAAATAAACCACACACAAAAGACTAAAATGTAAAAACTACAAATTTTCAATATAAGACATCATGTGATTATACTATATACCAATGTAAGCTGAATTTTTAAAAAGACACTTTTATGTTGGAAAAACTGTGTTGCAGCAAGTGATTATTCTCATTTGAAGTAATGTAATTAAATTATTAGTCTCTACATCATGCCACAGACAATATCCAATTTAGTACGGTTTAATAAACTTTCTTCTGCAAAATATCCTTGTATTTGTTTCAGAAAGAATGGAAATAAAAGTGGAAAATCTTTTTTAGTCACATATGTACTACATTCTGAAGATATTGCTTTACTCTAAGAGCAACGACTTCTAAAAGAGCAGTCAACATTGTCATCTCTACTTGATTAAGTTACTATAATTTGAAGTCATTTTCTAAAACTCATCAGTTTTTCACACTTGCCAAACTGGTAATTGAAAGGAGATGGAATAGGAATCAACCCACACAATTGTCACTTATTTTTTATGATGACACTGATTAGTAAGATTTCTCTGGAGAATCAGTATTGCCTTTGAATGCTACAAACTAATATGAGAATTAGATCCGTTGTTAAACACATGCATGACAAATATAAAACCAAATTCTTCCTAAATAAATTTGGATCATTTCAGGGATTTATTTGATATGAACTAAAGTTAAATTTCACTCAAATTCATTTTTTTCATATGATTCTGTATCTTTCCTGCTCTGAATGAGAGATTGTAATTTTAACTGTCCAGAAATCATTAGCTTGATTGAACTGCATAGTACTCCATGATGTTTTTCCATTTCCATTTGTCTGGACTCAGTGTAGGAAGAAAATATTTCTGTATACACCTGAGTTAAATACTAGGGGAAGGTTCAGAGGTTACCGTATATTTCAATGATATACAGTTTTTGTGCCTGGAGAGCTTATCCACGGCTGTTTTAATCTGAAGAATAATTTTATTTTTATTCTATTATTATTTTTTGAGATGGAGTCTCTCTCTGTTGTCCTGGCTGGAATGCAGTGGTGCAATCTCAGCTCACTGCAACCTCCACCTCAAGAGTTCAAGATTCTCCTGCCTCAGCCTCCCAAGTAGCTGGGATTACAGACATGTGCCACCATGACCAGCTAATATTTGTATTTTTAGTAGAGATGGAGTTTTGCCATATTGGCCAAGTTGGTCTTGAATTCCTGATCTCAGGTGATCCTCCCACCTCGGCCTCCCCAAACTGCTGGGATTACAGGCATGAGCCACTGTGCCTGGCCAAAAGATAATTTTTATTCAATTCAAAAATCTATTAAAGAAAATGTTTAAATATTTCAATGTAGACCTCAATTTGATATTTTCTTAACTTACATTAAAATTAAATTATATTAATCCATACATTTGAATTATATTTCTAAAGTTTTATCTTGGAATGTAAACATGACAAAAATATTAACACTATTTAAAATTACTGCTATAGCTACACCTCAAACAGTTATAAAAATACCAAAATTATTTATTTAGCACATCTGCATTTATTTTTAATATTTACCTGGAGTTCTCCTAGCCAGCTTAATAAATGTAACTTAAAAAGAAAAATAAATTACTATCTCATGGCTAGGCAATATTGCATGATGTAATTAATTGATGACTGATTATGGTAGAGGGCTTGGTGACTGCTCTCAGGTTATTTAAGTCTTGATCACTGAATACAAGTCTGAGCATCAGCTTATAAGGTAAAAAGAACTTGTTATTCAAGTAAAAATTTTCAGTCTACCACTGATAATTATTCTGCTTTATTTTTGCTTAAGCAATTCAAGCAAGACATTGTCAGGTTGTCTATAAATTTCATTTCTTGGAACTACATGATTATCTGCAGTGGAACAGCTCTGTGTTTTAGGGTACCCTCTAAAATCAAATTATGTGCCATGCTTGCTGTCTATTTTAACGACTTTATTTCTTGCCATAAGTACTAGAACTATTTAACTAAACTTGACTCCCCCCCCCTCCTTTTTTTTTTTTTTTTTTTTTTTTTTTTTTTTTGAGACAAAGTCTCCCTCTGTCACCAGACTGGAACGCAGTGGCACCATCTCAGCTCACTGCAACCTCCTCCTCCAAGATGCAAGCAATTCTCCTGCCTCAGCCTCCCGAGTGGCTGGGGTTACAGGTGTGTGCCACCACACTCAGCTAATTTTTTTGTAAGTTTAGTAGAGATGGGGTTTCACCATGTCTGCCAGGCTGATCTCAAACTCCTGATCTCAGGTGATCCACCGAACTCTGCCTCCAAAAGTGCTAGGATTTCAGGCTTTAGCCACCATGCCCAGCCTACCCCTTTCAACCCCATTGAGAATATGAATATTATTTCCATTTTAGCTCTTTATGCCATAATTCCCCATATACTAAAAACAAGTGGTTTGTTTGTTTAAAGATTCCTGTGCTATTATAATCAATTAATTTATGGCCATGAACTTTGGACATTGTTCAGTAAAGTAAGATAAAGGTAAGGTAGCTTTTTTTTTTTTTTCATTTTTATTTTAAGTTCTAGGGTACATATACAGGATGTGCAGGTTTGTTACACAGGTAAATTGCCATGGTGGTTTGCTGTACCTATTACCCCATTAACCAGGTATTAAGCCCAGCATGCATTAGCTATTTTTCTTAATGTTCTCCTTTTCCCAACCCCAGGTCCCAAAAGGCCCCAGTGTGTGTCGTTCCCCTCCCTGTGTCCATGTGTACTCATTGTTCAGCTTCCACTTATAAGTGAGAACGTGTGTTTGATTTTCTGTTCCTGCATCACTTTGCTAAGGATGACGGCTTTCAGCTTCATCAATGACCCTGCAAAAGATATGATCTCATTCATTTTTATTGCTGCATAGTATTCCATGGTGTATATGTATAAGGTAGCATTTTTATCACCTGGCATCTTTGAATTCCTCTACATTATGTCAAGATTTTCCTATTATTCTTATATTTACCATCAGAAACCAGCACTTGGTGCCTGGTTTTACTAGTCACATCATTAAAGGATTAAAACCAAAATTAGATGTCAAAATAACACGATGAATGTAGTTTGAATGCAGTTCAAGATTATATTCTGTACTCTTAGTTTGGAAGTCCCCCTCAAAAGCAATGCATATATATTTCCAAAAATATTAATTATTGCTGTGTTTTCCTTCATTACTTTTTCCTTAGAATGTATTTGCCACTTACTTAGTTACTAAGATGGAAAAAAGTAATCTGGAGCATGATGGAGAGTTTACAGTATTCCCCTTCAAATGTACCTAAGGTTTCTCAAGAATGAAAATCACAACAGAAAACATCCTGTCGTGATGTATATGTTTTCAAGTATATGTTTTCAAGTATTTCAAATCCTTCCAATTATTCCAAAGGTTGAAATTTCACATTCATTGTTGAACGTCTTTATTTATTTATTTTTTTTTGATACAGGGTCTCACTCTGTTGCCCAGGATGGAGTGCAGTGGCATGATCATAGCTCACTGCAGCCTCAACCTTCCAGGCTCAAGATATCCCCACACCTCAGCCTCTCAAGTAGTGGGTCTAAATGCCTGTGTCACACGTGCAGCTAATTTTTTTTTTCTTTTTTTACTTTTTGGTAGAGATGAGCTCTGACTATGTTGTCCACGCTCATCTCAAACTCCTGGGCTCAAGCAATCCTCCCGCCTAGGCCTACTGAAGTGATGGGATCACAGGTATGAGCCTACTGTTGAATGTCGTAACTTTCACACATAAATCTAGAAACAAATAGTGATAATCCAAATGGTGTGGCAATTATAAACAGAATTATTTTCCCATTTTGCTTTCTGATTTTATATCCAAATGTTAACTTTTCCCCCCCTTTTTTTTGTTTTCCAAAAATGACACATATAGGCCCAATTTTGAGTATATGTCTTAGTAAAAAATTCTGAAATATAAATGTGTTTATAAATATTTGTGAGGTACACATAGCTAGAAATATCAATATGCCAAAATAATCAAGTGAATATTTGGAACTTAATCTCTTTCCTAACAGAGTAGAGGTTCTTCTTACCAGAATAGCAGGTGAATTCATTGTTAAAGTGTATCAAAATGTGATACCTAGGACAAGAGACACAGGTATTACAGTGATGATGAAATAGAAAGCATGTACTATTGGGAATTTAGATGCTAAGTATCTTCTTTATAATATTCTTGATTGGTGTTAAAATCAGTTCACAGATATGTAATCATTATTTAGCTTTATCACGTTTTATCACTTTTAACAAGCACTACTGTGTTTTGTCAAGAGCCACATCAATAATATTTAATCAATGCATAACAACTTGACATTTTGTAAAGCTTTCAGAGTTCCTATCCAATTTTGTAATATATTTTAATTCAAAATCTCTAGTATCTCTTTAGATTGTTAAATACAAGGGTTTTACTTTATGTATTCACAGTTTAAACATAACTAAGTTAAAATGCACACATTGCATCAACACAAAAGTACACATTGTAAATTCAGTGTTGATTATAATGTGTTTAATAGTTAATTACATCTGAAGTTATAGCATTCACTATCTCTGTCCCCACTGAAGGACAGATTGATAAAGCTTCCATTAAATATATATAATCATACATTTCTATGATAATAACAGCAACATTATAACAGCTAACATAGATGCTCACCTAAGGATTTTACTTAAAATAATCTATTTAGTCCTATGATGTTGGTAATTATTTCCACTTTAAGGATAAGACATCTAAGGTACTGACAGCTTATATAATGTATTTGTATTCAGTTGAACTGTGTCCACCAAAAGATATGTTGAAGCTCTAACACCCAGTACCTCAGAATGTAAACTTATTTGGAAATAGAGTTATTGCAGATGTAATTAGTTCAGTTATAATGAGGTCACATTGGAGTAGGTGAGCCTTTAATTCAATATTTCTTATATCCTTATAAGAAAAGGGGGATTTTAACAGAGCCACATGGGGAAAATGCCTTTTGATGGCAGAGACAGAAATTGGACTGATGCTGCTGCAAGCCAAGAAATGCCAAAGATTCTCGGCCTTCACCAGAAGCTAGGAAGAGGCAAGGAAATATTCTACTCAGAATCTTAGAGCAAATGTTTCCTTATGGACACCTTAGTTTCAGAAGTCTGGCCTCCAGAACGATGAGAAAATATGTTTCTATTTTTTTAAGGTACTCAGTTTATGGTATTTTGTTGTAGTAGCCCTAGGAAATAAATACAGTGTCCCATGTCACAGAGTTAGTACATGTCAAGAACTGTGAAGGGTCTGATTTACCCTGCTTGCAAGCTAATAAGTTAGTCTAACAGTTTTATAATGTCAGTAAAAGACATTATACTTCTGGGTCAGAGACAAAGGACTTTACTCATGGCAGAGCAGGCCATAAAAACCCCAGTGGGTATTTTTAAATTCCTCTTGCCTGTAAGTCCAATGAGGGGAAACACATATGGGCCAACATGGATGCTGTGCATGCATGATTTGTATAAAAGGAGATGAACCATATGCTTAGGCAACCCAAATATTATAGGGAGTAAGTATGCCTGCTCTTTCATTCTGCAGGAGACAATATCTCTAATGTTGCAAGGCAGTTTCCAAATCTGCCCTTTGTTTCAAAATAAGGCAAGAACTGGGGTTTTAAACGAGAGTATCTGGTTCTTGAATATATACTTTAGTTATCATGCTTACCATATATTCATATGTTTTACTTATATGAGAAAATATAAGCAGTGAGAAATCTCTCTGTCTGCCTCTTTCTCTATCTCCGAATCACATGCACACACACGTATAGTACACCTATATATACATGTGTGATATATACATATACATTATATATAAATGTGTTTTTAAATACATGTATAATATGTACATTATGTAAGTAGACATATATATGTATGTGTATGCTCATGTGTGTATTTACAGGTATTTATCAGCTTTGAACATAGATAACCTTAAAATAAGAGACGAGAGTATAAATTTCTCTTCAGCATCTTTAAATGGCTATTTTGGAGTCTTTCTCTCTCTCTGTCTCTCTTCCATATCCTGTGGGTGTATGTTTCTGTTTGTGTTTGTGTGTGTGTATGTGTAGGCACAAGTCAATAGTCATGAGATTTTTAAGACATAAATTTAAAATAGCACAATGTGTGTGTATTGCTTTTTTCTCTTAAAACAATGTCCTTCAAAATTACCCTGGTAAAAAAAAGAAAAAAAAAACTCATAAAAACACTAGCCATTGTTTTCCAAAGTGTCTGCACTACTTAACATGCTCACCAGCGATGTATGAGAAATCCAGTGGCTCCACATCCCCCTGCAACATTTAGCGCTTTCAATCTTTTAAAGTTAGTGGCCTCACTTGTAAAGTTAAATTTTAAAAGACTGACAAAGCTAGTAATGTATATGCATATGTATATGTATATGTATATGTATGTAACCTGTGTAAGTTCTAGTGAAGAAATTTTTTATTGTGAATGATCACAGACTTTGAAAACTATTTAAACATGTTATTTTTCTGAATAAAGCCACTTTTCAGAATTCATCTTTGTGATTGGAACTTGTCATCATAGTCCAGATGTTTTGCATATTCATATTGGTTCTCAACAAGGATTGTTGTGGAGGGTTTGTTACTTTAGGAGACATTTAACAATAACTGGAGATAGTTTGGGCTATAACAAAGTTGGGGTTATGCTTCTGGCATCTGCTACTTAGAAGCTGCTACAAATGATTTTTCTCTAACATATAGTCAAAAACATTACTTAAATGATTATTTATATAACTATAAATTTAATGTTAAGTTTTCACACAAAACAGAAAAGCTATTAAAGAAAAATATTGTCTCCATTTATCCCTTTATGTCCCCTGTATTTACCATTATGACTAGACCTAAGAATGGTGCATAGCGGACAATCTGTATATATCAAATTATATATTATAAATTTACTCTACAAATCAACGGCTAATACAGAACAAGAAATTACCAGGAATTTTATTTAAGGTAGAGTTAATTTGTGTTGACCAGATGTAAAGCCTAAAGGAATTCATTGTGAAGACAAAGGAAAAGACATATGATTTGCTTATTTTAAAAATCAGGTGAGTTGCTTTATTATTCTTGAGTTATTTGAGTTGATCGATTATTAACCCTTTATCAGTTGTATAGCTTCCAAATATTTTTGATCATTCTGTAGATTGTCTCTTCACTCTGTTGTTTCTTTTCTTGTGCAGAAGCTTTTTGGTTTGATGTAATCCCATTTGTCTATTTTTTGCTTGTAATTTTGAGATCTTATCCAGAAAATCCTTACCCAGACCAATGTCATGGAGCATTTCTCCTATTTTTTTCTTCTAGTGGTTTTATAGTTTCTGGTCTTATATTTAAGTCTTTGATTCATTTTAACTTGAATTTTGAATATGATAAGTATGATAAGTATAAGGAACTTATTTCATTCTTTCGAATATGAATATCTATTTTTCTCTACACCCACCTATTGAAGAGGATGTTCTTGCCTCAGTGTGTGTTTTTAACATATTTGTTGAAATTCACTTGGCTGTGGAAAGACATTAATAGATATTTTTTCAAAAGAAGACATACAAGTACATACATATGGCTAGGAGGTATATGAAAACATGCTCAATGTCACTAACAACAGAAAAATGCAAATCAAAACCACATTGGGATATCACCTCATTCCAGTTAGAATGGCTATTATCAGAAAGACCAAATATAACAAGTGCAAGTGAGAAAGATGTAGGGAAAAGGTAACACACAGTGTTCGTAGCAATGTACGTTAGTGCAGCTATAGAAAATGGTATGGAAGTTCCTCAAAAATTAGAAATAGAACTAACATATGATCCAGCAATCCCATCCCCTGGGTATATATCCAAAGGAAATAAAACCAGTATTTCGAAGAGATACCTTGTATTCCCATGTTTATTGCAGAACTTTTTGCTGTATCTAAGATATGGAATCAACATAAAAGTTTATCAGCTAATGAATATGTTAAAAAATGTAGGACACACTGAAAATGATATACTATATAATCATTGAAAAAGAATAAGATTCTGTTTTTTGCAACAACATGGATGAGCCTGGGGGACATTATGCTAGATGAAATAAACCTGGCCAATAAAACAAAACAAAAAGACAAATGTCATATGATCTCATTCACATGTGGAATCTATAAAACTCAATCTCCTAGAAATAGAAAGCAGAATAGTGATTGCCAAGGGCAGATGAAAAAGATTGGCTAATGAAAACATAATTTCAATTAGGAGAAAAAAATGCAAGAGAGCTATTACTCAGTAGGGTGGCGATAGTTAATGGGTATATGTTGTATTCTTTAAAAATGCAAAGTGGATGCTGAGTGCTGTCACTACAAAAATGTTAACTGTGGGTAATGCATTTGTTATTTAGTTAGGGGTAACCATTCCACAATGTGCATGTACCTGGAAACATAATGTTTTACATTAGAAGCATAAGAAATATTATTTTTAATAAGAAAAAGGTGAAGAAAATCAATACTCAATATGCTGTTAATAAAAATGTTATGCTGGTGCCTTCACTTACACTATCACTTATATTTTAAGAATTATTTCTCATTCTCTGTGAAAACCATTATAACTGAAAACTTTCAGATGACAAAACTGGAGTTTAGAGATAGTAAATAATTTGTAATAATTAATAACTTGTATAAGTTAGTTAAATATAAATGAAATGAAAAACTTTTGTAGTTATTAGTTGTCAAGTTATTTGTTATTAATTTGTAGTGAACAACTAACTTGTAATAACTAAAGTTACAGAGCCTGAGGCAGTGCAGCCAAAATTTAACAAAAGACAATGTAAACTAAAAAGTAGTATTAATATTTAAGAATATAATGTTTGATGTAGGAGACATAAAATGTAAATTTGAAAGGGAATACTTTTTCATACTTAATAGTTAGATAAATAATGAAAATGTATATATTCACCAACTTCTGTCAATTCAATAATTTTGAGATTACATAATAGAAATATATATAATAACATTTAGTTAAGAGAAAGACAAATAGTATTAAATAGTCAGCAGATTTGTATAGCTGGGATAGTTTAAACTCAGTAGTGAAAAAATTAAAATAAAAATGACTAGTTTCTCTAATGTGAATAACTTTATTAAAAAATTGTTATATGTCTCTAAACCACATTAACAAAGAAGAAAATAGATTCAGAAATATACTTGAGCCATAGTTTGTTTATGTTTTCATGTTTTCACTTGATAATTTAATGAATTTGTGATATGACAGTATTAAGACTTTAATAGAGTATTATAAATAGGTATAATAAAAAATAACAAAAGATTTTGTCTACTTAGATAAAATATCTTAAATATGTAAATGTAAATTTAAAAATGTATGTTTGTCATGTTATGAATAATAAATGTAGATTTTTAAACTAGAATATTAATTGCCAAATTTGAGGCAACATCAAGTTTGTCCTTGCTTTGTAGAAAAATTATCAAAATATTTGGACACATTTTTCAAGATATTAATATAAATACAGTTTCTAAAAAGATAAACAATAAAAAACTCTTCGAAATTGGATTCATCTCATACTGTGGCAATTCCCTATTTGACAACGGGATTCTAAGTAAGTGTAATATTTTATTTCATAAGCACTGACTGATTTATCAATGTTTTGAGCGAAGGCAGAATAAGGTATAATTTCTGTCACTCTTTCTATTTGTCTGTCTGTTTCTCTCAGGCCCACTATATTGTTTTTAGCAATTATCTATTTTTTTTCTTTGAGACGGAGTCTCCCTTTTTTGTTCAGGCTGGAGTGTAGTGGTGTGATCTCGGCTCACTACAACCTCTTCCTCCCGGGTTCAAGGTATTCATCTGACTCAGCCTCCGAAGTAGCTGGTATTACAGGTGCCTGCCACCACACCGGGCTAATTTTTGTACTTTTAGTAGAGGTGGAGTTTTACCACGTTAGCCAGGATTATCTTGAACTCCTGACTGAAGTGATCCACCCAACTCAGCCTCCTAAACTGCTGGTATTACAGGCATGAGTTACCACACCTGGCCTATTTTTAGCAATTAGCTTTTTAATGGCATATGGACAATATCTTTAAATCATTTAAAAATTATATTAATGTCTTTAACTCTGAGCTTATTCATCTGAAATTTTCATAACGTTTACCGAACAGAACAAAGTTGAAATATCAGACCTGTCTGACTTCTAAGCTTGCATTATTGGAAAGTGTAATAATGTCTTTCACAAAGATAAATTGTATATGTCAATGATGAAACAGAGACAGATAATTTAAATATTAGCTGTAAGAAGGTAAACCAAGGCAAAAATTTATGAACTTTATAGAACTTCTAGAAAGATGTAGATCATTTTTTGTTCAATTTTATAAATGTAACTATAGACTGCATAGTTGATATCTACTCTCATTTTTCTATCTCTTTCATAATTAACTCTTGAACACGTTTGAAAGTGATCAAGTGATCATGTACTCACTTACTGGGCTTGAATAAATACAGTCAGCCTTCTATTCTTAGAAGCAATAGGCTTTGGATTACAGCAAGCTAAGAAAAGCACTAGGGTATTGCTGTTTTGTCTCATGGTGTTGAACATATGAATGCTTCTATTACATTGACTTGTATTGTTTTTAACAAAGCATTAGTGGGCTCAAAATCTTACATTTTAATTTCTAATTATAAAAATCCAGATTAATCCAGAAAACATAAACCACATGTAACTGATGTAGGTTTTTAACCTTAAGAATACATTGTTTAGGGAGAAGGATCCAAGATGGCTGAATAGGAACAGCTCTGGAGTGCAGTTCCCAGCAAGAACAATACAAAGGGTGGTGCCCACTGCATTTCCAAGTAAATTTTCACTGCCCACAGACAAGGAGATTCCCTGGCCACAAAGCACCACGAGTTTTCAGCATGGCAGTTTCAGCCAATGCCAGGTTGGCACGCAGAAACTCACACACACACACACACAAATCTGGGCGACTGTTTCAACTGGCACCTGGAACGCCTGGGAGACAGAACTACCCATTTGACCGAAAGGGACGGGGCAGAAACAGGGAGTCAGGCAATCTGGCTTGGCGGGTACCACCCTCACAAAACAAGCAATCTGAAATGCTCTGGATTGAGAGTTTCACAGCAAGTGTAGCTGGACCCAGGATGGTCCAGCTCAGTGGGGAAAGGGCGACCACCACTACGAGGCAGTCTGCCACTACCGAGGCAGTTCACACAGACGCTGGGCAGAGCCTGCAGCAGCTGGGCAGAGCTTGCTCAGCAACACCTTTGCTGGCAGGCTGTGACTAGACCACTCCTTGCGGGGCAGGGCATCTATGAAAAAAGGCAACAGCATGACAGGAACTTATAAATAAAGCTGACCTTCCTAGGACAGAGCACCTGGGAAAAGAGGTGGTTATGAGTTCCACTGCAACAGACTTAAAAGTACCTGCCCAGCAGCTCTGAATGGAACAAAGGTGCTCCCAGCACAGCACTTGAGCTCCTATAAGGGACAGACTGTCTCCCACAAGCAGCTGCCCGACCCTCATATATCCAAAGAGACACCTCATAATGGAGAACTCAGGCCGACATTTGGCAGGTACCCTTCTGGGATAAAGATAACAGAAGAAGAAACTGGCAGCAACCCTTACTGTTCTGCAGCCCCTGCAGGTGATCCCCAGGCAAGCAAGGTCTAGAGTGGACCTCCAGCAGTCCTGCAGCGGAGGGGCCTGGCTGTTAGAAGGAAAACTAAGAAACAGAAAGAAATAACTTCATTATCAACAAAAAGATGTCCACTCAGAGACCCCATCCGAAAGTCACCAACTACAAAGACCACAGGGAGATAAAGCCACTAAGATGGGAAGAAACTAGCACAAAAAGGATGAAAACACCAAAAACCAGAACCTGTATCCTCCTCCAAAGGATCACAACTCCTCACCACCTAGGGATCAAAGATGGATGGAGAATGAATCTGATGAATTGACAGAAATGGGCTTCAGAAGCTGGGTAATAACAAACTTCTCAGAGCTAAAAGAACATATGCTAACCCAATGCAAAAGAAACTAAGAACCTAGAAAAAAGGTTAGATGAGACGCTAACTAGAATAAACAGCTTAGAGAAGAATATAATCGACTTGATGGAGCTGAAAAATGCAGCACGAGAACTTCGCGAATAATACGCAAGTTTCAATAGCCGAATCGACCAAGCAGAAGAAAGGATATCAGAGATTGGAGATCAACTCAATGAAATAAAACGAGAAGGTAAGAATAGAGGAAAAAGAGTGAAAATAAATGAACAAGGACTCCAAGAAATATGGGATTATGTGAGAAGACCTAATCTATGTTTGATAGATGTATCAGAATGTGACAGAGAGAATGAATCCAAGCTGGAAAACACACTTCAGGATATTATCCAAGAGAACTTCCCCAACATAACAAGGCAGGCCAACATTCAAATCCAGGAAATACAGAGAACACCACAGAGATATTCCTCAAGAAGAGCAACCCCAAGGCACATAATTGTCAGATTCCCCCAGGGTTGAAATGAAGGAAAAATTGCTAAGGGCAGCCAGAGAGAAAGGTCGGGTTACCCACAAAGGGAAGCCCATCAGACTCATAGTGGATCTTGCCACAGAAACCGTACAAGCCAAGAAGAGAGTGGGGGCCAATATCCAACATCTTTAAGGACAAGAACTTTCGATCTAGAATTTCATATCCAGCCAAACTAAGCTTCATAAGTGAAGGAGAAAGAAAATCCTTTATGGACAAGCAATTGCTGAGAGATTTTGTCACCACCAGGCCTGTCTTAAAAGAGCTCCTGAAAGAAGCACAAAACAAGGAAAGGAACAACCAGTACCAGCCACTCCAAAAATGTACCAAATGGTAAAGACCAACAACACAATGAAAAAAAATGCATCAACGAAAGGGCAAATCATCCATCTAGCATTAAAATGGCAGCATCAAATTCACACATAACAATATTAACCTTAAATGTAAAAGGGCTAAATGCCACAATCAAAAGACATAGACTGGCAAATTGGTTAAAAAGTCAAGACCCATCCGTATGCTGTATTCAGGAAATCCATCTCACATGCAAGGACACACATAGGCTCAAAATAAAGGGATGGAGGAATATTATCAAGCAAATCGAGAGCAAAAAAAGCAGGAGTTGCAATCCTAGTCTCTGATAAAATGGACTTTAAACCAACAAAGAACAAAATAGACAAAGAAGGGCATTACATAATGGTAAAAGGATCAATGCATCAAGTAGAACTAACGATCCTAAATATATATGCACCCAATACAGGAGCACCCAGGTACATAAAGCAAGCTCTTAAAGACCTACAAAAAGACTTAGACTCCCACACAATAATAGTGGGAGATCTTAACACTCCACTGTCAATATTAGAAAGATCGACAAGAAAAAATTAACAAGGATATCCAGGACTTGAACTCAGATCTGTACCAAGTGGACCTAATAGACATCTACAGAAATCTCCACCCCAAATCCAAAGGATATACATTCTTCTCAGCACTGCATTGCACCTACTCTAAAATTGACCACATAATTGGAAGTAAATCACTCCTCAGCAAATACAAAAGAATGGAAATCACAACAAACAGTCTCTCAGACCAAGGGCAATCAAACTAGAACTCAGAATTGAGAAACTAACTCAGAACCACACAGCTTCATGGAAACTGAACAACTGGTTCCTGAATGTTGACTGGATGATCAATGAAATGAAGGCAGAAATAAAGATGTTCTTTGAAACCAACGAGAATGAAGACACAACGTACCAGAATCTCTGGGACACATTTAAAGCAGTGTCTAGAGGGAAATTTATAGCAATAAATGCCCACATGAGAAGTAAGGAAAGATCTAAAATCAACATCCTATCACCAAAATCGAAAGAGCTAGAGGGGCAAGATCAAAAAACTCAAAAGCCAGCAGAAGACAAGAAATAACTAAGATCAGAGCAGAATTGAAGAAGATAGAGACACAAAAAAACCCTTCAAAAATCAATAAACCCAGGAGCTGGTTTTTTGAAAAGATCAACAAAATAGACAGACCACAAGCCACATTAATAAAAAAGAAAAGGGAGAAGAATCCAATAGAAGCAATAAAAAATGATAAAGGGGATATCACCACTGATCCCACAGAAATACCAACTACAATCAGAGATTACTACAAACAACTCTATGCACATAAACCAGTAAGCCTGGAAATAATGGATAAATTCCTGGACACTTGCACCCTCCCAAGACTAAACCAGGAAGAAGTTGAAACCTTGAACGGACCAATAACAAAGGCTGAAGTTGAGGAAGCAATTAATAGCCTACCCACCAAAAAACATCCAGGTCCAGATGGGTTGCCCACTGAATTCTACCAGATGTACAAAGAGGAGCTGGTGCCATTCCTTCTGAAACTATTCCAAACATTCCAAAAAGAGAGAATCCTTCCCAAATCATTTTATGAGATGAACATCATCTTGACACCAAAACCTGGCAGAGACTCAACATAAAAAGAAAACTTCGGGCCAATATCCATGATGAACATAGATGCAAAAAACTTCAGTAAAATACTGGCAAACTGATTGCAACAGCACATCAAAAAGCTTATCCATCACAATCGAGTAGGCTTCATTCTGGGGGAAGGAAGGCTGATTCAACATATGCAAGTCTATAAATGTAATGCATCACATAAACAGAACCAAAGACAAAAAACACACAATTATCTCAACAGATGCAGAGAACGTCTTCAACAAATTAAACAGCCTTTATGCTAAAAACTCTCAATAAACTAGGTATGGAAGGAACATATCTCAAAACAATAAAAGCTATTTACAACAAACCTGCAACCAATGTCACCCCGAATGGTCAAAAACTGAAAGCATTCCCTTTGAAAACCAGCACTAGACAAGGATGCCATCTCTCACCACTCCTATTCTATATAGTATTGGAAGTTCTAGCCAGAGCAATTAGGCAAGAAAAAAAAATAATAAAGGGTATTCAATTAGGAAAAGAGGAAGTCAAATTGTTTCTGTCTGTAGACGACATGATTGTATATTTAGAAGACCCTATCATCTTAGCCCAAAATCTCCTTAAACTGATAAGCAACTTCAGCAAAGTCTCAGGATACAAAATCAATGTGGAAAAATCACAAGCATTCCTATACACTAATAACACACTTAAAGGAAGCCAAATCAAGAATGAACTGCCATCTCAAAAGAGAATAAAATATCTAGGAATACAACTAATAAAGGATGTAAAGGACCTCTCCAAGGAGAACTGCAAACCACTGCTCAAGGAAATAAAAGAGGACACAAACAGATGGAGAAATATTCCATGCTCACGGTTAGGAAGAATCAATATTGTGAAAATGGCCATACTGCCCAAGTAATTTATAGATTCAATGCTATCCCCATCAAGCTACCAATGACCTTCTTCACAGAACTGGAAAAACCACCTTAAACTTCATATGGAACCAAAGGAGAGCCCACATAGCCAAGACAATCCTAAGCAAAAAGAACAAAACTGGAGACATCACGCTACCTGATTTCAAATTGCACTACAAGGCTGCAGTAATCAAAACAACATGGTACTCGTACCAAAACAGAGATACAGACCAATGGAACAGAATAGAGGCCCTGGAGGCAATGCCACACATCTACAACCATCTGATCTTTGACAAACCTGACAAAAACAAGCAATGGGGAAAGGATTCTCTGTTTAACAAATGGTGTTGGGAAAACTGGCTAGTAGTGTACAGAAAGCAGAAACTGGACCCCTTCCTGACACCTTACACTAAAATTAACTCCAGATGGATTAAAGACTTAAACATAAGACCTAATACCATAAAAACCCTAGAAGAAAACCTAGGCAAAACCATTCAGGACATAGGCATAGGCAAGGACTTCATGACTAAAACACCAAAAGCATTGGCAACAAAAGCCAAAATAGACGAATGGAACCTAATTAAACTTCAGAGCTTCTGTACAGCAAAAGAAACAATCATTAGAACAAACTGGCAATCAACAGAATGGGGGAAAAAGTTTTTGCAATCTACCCATCAAAGGGCTAATATCCAGAATCTACAAAGAACTAAAACAGATTTACAAGAAAAAATAAACAAGCAAACCCATCAAAAAGTGGGTGAAGGTTATGAACAGACACTTTTCAAAAGAAGACATATATGAGGCCAACAAACATATCAAAAAATGCTCATCATCACTGATTATTAAAGAAATGCAAAGCAAAACCACATTGAGATACCACCTCATGCCAGTTAGACTGGCAATCATTAAAAAATCTGGGGACAACAGATGCTGGAGAGGATGTGGAGAAATAGGAACATTTTTAAACTGTTGGTGGGAGTATAATTTAGTTCAACCATTGTGGAAGACAGTGTGGTCATTCCTCAAGGACCTAGAAATAGAAATTTCATTTGACCCAGCAATTCCATTACTGGGAATATACCCAAAGGATTATAAATCATTCTATTATAAAGACACAAGCACACATATGTTCATAGCAGCACTGTTTACAATAGCAAAGACCTGGAACCAACTCAAATGCCTATCAAGGATAGACTGAACAAGGAAAATGTGGCATATATACACCATGGAATACTATGCAGCCATAAAAATGATGAATTTGTGTCCTTTGTAGGGACATGGATGAATCTGGATACCATCATTCTCTGTAAACTGACACAAGAACAGAAAATCAACACCACATGTTCTCACTCATAGGCGGGTGTTAAACAATGAGAACACATGGACATGGCGGGGGAGCATCACATATTGGGGTCTGTTGTGGGGGCAAAGGGAGGGACAGCGGTGGGGTGTGGAGGTCAGGGAGGGATAACATGGGGGAGAAATGCCAGATGTAGGTGACGGGGGGATGAAGCAGCAAACCACATTGCCATGTGTGTACCTATGCAACAATCCTGCATGATACACACATGTACCCCAGAACCTAAAGTACAATAAAAATAATAATAATAAAATAATACATTGTTTTTACCATATGTTTTAAAACTTAAAAATTATTAATGCAGGCCAGGTGTGCTGGCTCACACCTGTAATCCCAGCACTTTGGGAGACCTAGATGGGTGGATCAACTGAGGCCAGGACTTCAAGACCAGCCTGGCCAACATGTTGAAACCCCATCTCTACTAAAAATACAAAAATTAGCTGGGCATGGTGGTGGCACCTGTAATCCCAGCTACTTAGGAAGTTTAGGTGGGAGAATCGCTTGAACCCAGGAGTCAGAGATTGCAGTGAGCAGAGATGGTGCCACTGTACTCCAGCCTGGGTCGCAGAGTGAGACTGTTTTAAAAAAAAAAATTAAGGCAAAAAAATAGATTATACAGCTTCATGTACCTGCCTAATACTTAATTTTCTACATTTTAAATGACTCGAACAAGTGAGATACTGCTGATCTAGTATATGTAGTAAATCTCTTAGGTTACTTAGAAATACATACCTAAAAGCCTTTCCCTTCCTCTGTAATGGTAACTTTTGTTGCTCTATTAAACTAAAAGCATAATATGAATAATCATTTAAAATGCACTAAGGTGTAAAACATTCCCAGCTAGCAGCTTATTCTCAGAATAAGCCATTATGGAGAAAGACATTTCCTGTTGAAAAGATCTGATTTTGCCACCTGCCCAGTCCACCTGCTTTTTCTACATTCTGCAATATATCTGCTAGTCTTGCTTTCTTCTCCCTGTTTAACAAAACTTTTTGTTTTTTATGTTAAGATGCCTGCAGATCAGGAGGTCGGAGCATTCTCCCTATTGCAATGATCTTTTGTGAAAATACACTTTTAAATTTATTTTATTTTTACTTGACAAATAATACTTGCATATATTTATACTGTGATGCTTTGATGTGTGCCTGCATTGTGGGATGATTAAATCAAGCCAATTAACATATGTATCCATATATTGCAATAGTCTTTTTGAAAAAGTCTGCTTATATTGAGTCCAGATTTGTTTGTATTTGGTAAGAATTTGGACTTTTTATAAATGCGAAGCATTTTCACAAGCATTATCCTCTTTCTTTTTACACTTTACAGAGAACTATAAAATACAGGTCTTTATAAATAGTAGGATAAATAAGTTTATAGATGAATGTATTTATACATGCATATGTGTGTATGTTTGTTTAGAGATAGCAGTAGAGATAGAGATATAAAGATGGAGTTTTTGAAAACACATAACTAAAAGATGAAGTCAATATCCTTTATTTTATTCATCTAAAGCAAATGAATCAGTGACTTTCCTAAGCTCAATAGCAGTGTAGGAAATCGAAAAACACTAGTCTAGTGAGAAATATATTACTTCAAAACAACTTGACATTTTCCACAGCTCTCAATGCTCTTAGCTTCATTTTAATTCAAGATTCTTGTACTTTCTCAGAGTGGATAATGTGATAGTCATATAACAGAAATTTAAAGATGTAGAAACACAAATTTTTATGTCAGTCATGTATATAACTATTAGAATATTACAGTAAATGGCAATTTCTGGGAAGAAACAAAACTTATTCAAATAAAAATAAAAAGTAAAATAATCCTTATCTGTCAAATACGAATTTTCTAAATATAAACATATATTCAAATGCATAGTTTGATAACAGCAAGTGCAAATTTAAGATTGAAAAGTATTTAAAGTTAAAGCATTACTTTTTTATGAAAATACCTTGATATATTTGTGTTTATTGTAATACATTATAGCATTCACAAAATCGTCTTATTAAGAGCATACGTATTAAGATATAATTCACATTCCATAGAAGTCAATATTTACAGTTTACTCTTCAGTTGTTTTTAGTATTTTCATAGTAGGTACAAATATTACCATTTCCTAATTTTAGAATATCTTCCTACTCCCATATAGAAATTCTATATCTTTAGTAATCACTTCCTTTCCCCTATCCCTTACAATCACTTTCAGTTATTATGGATTTGCCTATTAGTTATATTTAAGTAAATTTCATTTAGTCTTTGGTTTTTGTTGTTACTGACTACTTTCAATTATTATAGTTTTCAAAATTTATTTGTGTTGTAGCAATTGATTTTTTAACATACATCTTATACACTGCAATTTTTTTTTAACAGTTTGACTCTTGTTGCTCAGACTGTAGTGCAGTGGTGCCATCGTGGATCACTGCAACCTCTGCCTCTCAGGTTCAAGCAATTCTGTCTCAGCCTCCTGAGTAGCTGGAATAACAGGCGCCCACTACTATGCCTGGCTAATTTTTGGTATTATTAGTAGAGACGGGTTTCACCATGTTGACCAGGCTGGTCTCAAACTCCTGACCTCAGGTGATCCGCCTGCCTAGGCCTCCCAAAGTGCTGGGTTTAAAGGTGTGAGCCACCGCACCTGGCCATTACTTGTAATAATATATTTTAATAGATTGTATGATATTTCTCTATCCAAAAACAAGTCATCTACAGGGATTGATTTACTTCTTCCTTTTTCAACTGGATGCCTTTCTTTCTTTCTCTTCCCTAACTGTCCTTCCTGCCAGTACAATGTTGATTAGAAATGGTGGAAGCCAATCTTCTTGTCTTGTCCCTAGTTTATGGGGAAAGCTTTAAGTCTTTCACCATTAACTACAACTTTAGTTATAGATTTTCCAAACATGCTCTTTCTGAGGTTGAAAAATTTCTCTTCCATTCCTAGCTTGTTATTGTTCTTGTGATAAAAATTTAAGATACGCTTTGTCAAGTGTTGTTCTTGGTCTACTGTGACAATCATGTGTGTTTTTAAATTTAATTATATATATATATTATGTGACAATCAATTTTCATTGGTTGAACCAACCTTGCATTCAAAAGATAAATCCCAACTAATCATAATGTATATTTTTATATTTTTATTACTTAGGTTTGTTGATACTGTATTGAGGGTTTTTTGTCTCCATATTGATAAGTGATTCCAATCTGTAGTTTTCCTTCTTGTAATATCTTTGTTTAGGTTTGTATCAGGGTAACATGACCTCATAAGGTGTGAAGTGTTCCCTCCGTTTCTATCTTTTGAAAGTTTTTTAGAAGAATGATGCTAATAATTCTTTCTTTTTTTTTTTTTTATTGCACTTTAGGTTCTGTGGTACATGTGCAGATCATGCAGGGTTGTTGCATAGGTGCATACAAGGCAAGGTGGTTTGCTGCCTCCATTCCCCCATCATCTATATTTGGCATTCTCTCCCCACATTATCCCTCCCCACCCTCCCCACACCCTGCTGTCCCTCCCCTACCCCCCCCCCAACAGACCCAGTGTGTGATGCTCCCCCTCCCTGTATCCACAACTTCTCATTGTTCAACACCCGCCTATGAGTGAGAACATGCAGTGTTTGATTTTCTGTTCTTGTGTCAGTTTGCTGAAAATGATGGTTTCCAGATTAATCCAAGTCCCTACGAAGGATATGAACTCATCATTTTCTATGGCTGCAGTATTCCTTGGTGTATATGTGCCACATTTTCTTTGTCCAGTCTATCACTCATGGGCATTTGGGTTGGTTCCAAGTCTTTGCTATTGTAAACAGTGCCGCGACGAACATACGTGTGCATGTGTCTTTATAACTGAATGTTTTATAATCCTTTGGGTATATACCCAGTAACCAGATTGCTGGGTCAAATGGAATTTCTATTTCTAGGTCCTTGAGGAATAGGCACAGTGTCTTCCACAATGGTTGAACTAATATGCACTCCCACCAACAATATAAAAGTGTACCTATTTCTCCACATCCTCTCCAGCATCTGTTGTCTCCAGTTTTTTAATGATCACCATTCTAACTGGAGTGAGATGGTATCTCAATGTGGTTTTGATTTGCATTTCTCTAATGACCAGTGATGATGAGCATTTTTTCATATGTTTGTTGGCCTTATATATGTCTTCTTTTGAAAAGTGTCTGTTCATACCCTTTGCCCACTTTTGAATGGGTTTGTTTGCTTATTTTTTTTTCTTGTAAATCTGTTTTAGCTCTTTGTAGATTCTGGATATTAGCCCTTTGTCAGATGGGTAGATTGCAAAAAATTTTTCCCATTCTGTTGGTTGCCAGTTTGCTCTGATGATTGTTTCTTTTGCTGTACAGAAGCTCTGAAGTTTACCTAGATCTCATTTGTCTATTTTGGCTTTTGTTGCGATTGCTTTTGGTGTTTTAGTCATGAAGTCCTTGCCTATGCCTATGTCCTGGATGGTTTTGCCTAGGTTCTCTTCTAGGGTTTTTATGGTGTTAGGTCTTATGTTTAAATATTCAATCCATCTGGAGTTAATTTTAGTGTAAGGTGACAGTAGGGGTCCAGTTTCTGCTTTCTGCACATTGCTAGCCAGTTTTCCCAACACCATTTGTTAAACAGGGAATCCTTTCCCCATTGCTTATTTTTGTCAGGTTTGTCAAAGATTAGATGGTTTTAGATGTGTGCTGGTGCTTCTGAGGACTGTGTTCTGGTCCATTGGTCTATGTCTCTGTTTTGGTACCAGTACCATGCTGTTTTGATTACTGTAGCCTTGTAGTATAGTTTGAAGTCAGGTAGCATGATGTCTCCAGCTTTGTTCTTTTTGCTATGATTGTCTTGGCTATGCAGGTTCTCTTTTGTCCTCTTTGTGTCCATGTTTATTCAAAGTTTTGCACCTACCTATAAGTGAGAACATCTCGTATTTGGTGGTGTATTCCATTATTAATTCAGTTAGGATAATGGCCTCTAACTGTGCCCACATTGCTGCATAAGGCATGTTTCAATATTTATTTTTATGGTTGCATAGTATCCTATGATGTTTATGTATCATATAGTCTTTATCAAGTCCACCATTGATGGAGATGTAGGTTCATTACATGTCTTTACTATTATGAAAAGTGTTGCAGTTAACATATACAGCATTTGTCTTTACAGTGGAGTAATTTATTTCTTTTGATTATATACCTAGTAGTGGGATAACAGGGATGAATAGTTCTGTTTTAAGGTATCTGACAAATCTTCAAACTGCTTCCGATGGTAGCTGAACTAATTTACATTCCCACCAAGAGTGTATAAGCATTCCCTTTTCTCTGCAACTTCACCAACATCTGTAATTTTTTTTTACTCTAATGGCCGTTCTGACTGGTTTGAGATGGTGTCTCATTGTAGTTTCAGTTAGCATTTCTCTGATTAGTGATATGGAGTATCTTTCCATATGTTTGTTGGTTACTTTTATGTCTTCCTTTTAGAAGTGTCTATTCATGTCCCCTACCCATTTTTAATGGGGTTATTTGGCTTTCGCTTGTGGATATGTTTAAGTTTCTTATAGATTCTGGATATAAGAACTTTGTTGGGTAGTTCACATTTTCTCCCATTCTGCAGGTTGTCAGTTTATTTTTTAATAATTTATTCAGCCATCCAGAACCCTTTAGTTTAATTAGGTCCCACTTGTCAGTTTTTGCTTTTGTTGCAATTGCTTTTGGCATCTTTGTTATGAAATCTTTGCCAAAGCCCCTCTCCAGAATGGAATTACCTAGATTTTCTTCCAGAATTTTTATAGTTCTAAGTGTTTAATTCATCTTGAGTTGATTTTGTACATGGTGAAAGGAAGGGGTCCAGTTTCAATCTTCTGCATATGGCTGGCCAGTTATACCAGCATCATTTATTGAATGGTGTTAAATCAAGGTTAATCTAAAGCTGCCTCCTTAAATATTTTAAGTTTAGCCTAAAAATTTCTCTCTACATAATAAAGTATAATCTAAATGGAGGTATAAATAAAATGTAACACTCTTGTGCCAATCACCAAGTTTTGGACAATCAAAGGGGCTAACTCTCCAAACCATGTTGAAATAAGGTAAACGCTGATTTTTTTGTTTAAACAATCTAGCTGTTTCTCTATCTCACTTCTATTTTCTGTATGTCACTTTCCTTTTTCTGTCTATAAATCTTATTCCACCATGTGGCTTTCATGGAGTCTCTCTGAGCCTACTCTGGCTCAAGAATCTGCCCTATTCATGTAATTGCCCTATGAAACTCTGTTTAAATTTAATTTGCCTAAGGATTTTCTTTTAACAATAGGGAGTCCTTTCCTGATTGCTTATTTTTGTTAACATTTTCAAAGATCAGATGACTGCAGATTTGTGACTTTCTGAATTCTCTACCTGTTCCTTTGGTCCATGAGTCTGTTTTGTTTGTTTTGTTTTGTTTTGGTGGTTGTTGTTTTGTTTTACCAGTACAACATTATTTGGTTACTAAAGTCTTGTAGTATAGTTTGAAGTCAGGTAGTGTAATGTCTCTGGCTTGGTTGTTTGTTTAATTTGCTTTGCTTAGAATTGCTTTGCCTATTTGGGCTCTTTTTTTGTTCCATAGAATAGTTTTTTTTTTCTAATTCTGTGAAAAAATGACATTGGTAGTTTTATAGAAATAGCACTGAATCTATACATTGCTTTAGGTAAATGGCCATTTAGGCAACATTGTTTCTTCCTATTCATGAGTGTGAAATGTTTTTTCACTTGTTTGTGGTGTCATCTCTGATTTCTTTCAACAGTGTTCTATAAATCACATTGTAGAGATCTTTCACTTCTCTTGTTGCTGTATTTGTAGGTATTTTATTTTATTTTATTTTATTTTATTTCTAGGGGCAGAAACAATGGTTTTATGGATATAGAATCATATTATCTGTGAAAAGAGACAGTCTAACTTTCTCTCTTCCTATTTAGATATCCTTTATTTCTTTCTCTTGCTTGATTGCTCTGGCCAGGACTTCCAGTACTGTGCTGAATAGGAGTTGTGAGAGTGGGTATCCTTGTCTTCTGGTTAGCTAGGGGAATGCTTCCAGCTTTTGCCTATTCAGCATGAGGTTGGCTGTGTGTTTTTCATAGATAGATCTTATTAGTTTGAGATATGTTTCTTCAGTGCCTAGTTTGCTGAGGGTTTTTAATGGGAAGGGATGTTGAATTTTATCAAAAGTCATTTCTGCATCTACTAAGATGATCACTTGGTTTTTGTTTTTAGCCCTGCTTATGTGATGAATCCAATTTATTTATTTGCATGTGTTGGAACAATCTTGCATCCCAGGGATAAAGCCTGATTGATCATGGTGCATTTGCTTTTTGATGTGCTGCTGGATTTGATTTGCTAGTGTTTTGTTGAGGATTTTTGCATCTCTATTTATCAGTGATATTGGCCTAAAGTTTTCTTTTTTCATTGCCCTCCTTCTCAATTGTTTCATTATAGTTTCATTGTATTGGTACCAGCACTTCTTTAGAAGACTATAGAATTCTTGGTAGAATCGTCTGTGAATCAGTCTGGTACAGGACTTTAAATTTTATCAAGTGCTTTTCCTGCATTTACTGAGATAAATCTAGGCTTACAGTTCTTCATTATGTGGATTTGAAATATCACATTTACTGATTTGTGCATTCCTCCATCCTTGCACCCGTGGTATAAATCTCACTTGCTCATGTTGTATTATCTTTGTAATGTGCTGTTGGATTCTGTTTACTAGTATTTTTGAGGATATTTGCATCTATGTTCATTAAGGATATTGACATGTAGTTGTCTATTTTTTGTTGCATCCTTGTCTAGTTTTAGTATCAGGGTAATGCTTGCCTTATAATATTAAGTATGAAGAATTCCCCCCTTTTCAGTATTTTGGGATAGTTTAAGGAGAATTGGTATTTGTTCTTTGCAATTTTGCTATATTTTGCAGGGAAGCCCTAAGGTCCTGAACTTCTCTTTGTTGGGAAAATTATTATCACTGATTCAATCTCATTCCTTGTTAATGGTTGTTAAGGTTTTCTGTTTCTTCCTGATTCAAACTTGGTAAATTGTAATTGTCTAGATATTTGTCCATTTCCTCTAGATTCTCCTGTTTGTTGTTGTATGATTATTCATAATAGTATCTAGTGATCATTAACATTTCTGTGGTACCACATGTAATATCTTCTATTTCGTTTCTAATTTTGTTTTCGTCTTTTTTCTTTTCTTGATTAGTTCTGTTTATCTTTTTAAAAAAGCAACTTTTTTTCATTGCTGCTTTGTATTGAGTTTATATTCTCAATTTCATTGAGTTATGCTCTGATCTTTTGTGTTTTAATATTTTTTAATTTTTATAGATTTAGGGGGTACAAGTACCATTTTGTAACATGTATATATTGCATAGTGCAGAAGTCTGGGCTTTTTGTGTAACCATTACCTCAATAGTGCACTTTGTACTCACTAAAATGTTTTTCATCTCACGGACCTCGCAACTCTCCCACCATTCCAAGTCTCCAGCGTCTAATATTTCACCTTCAATGTACAGGTGTACACGTTATATAACTCCCACTGACACATGAGAATATGTAGCATTTGACTTTCTGTCTCTCAATGGCCTTGAGTTACATCCATGTTGCTGCAAAAAACATAATTCCATTCATTTTTATGGCTGAATAGTATCTCATGGTGTGTGTGTGCATGTGTGTGTGCACATGCACACAGACATGCACATATCTCTCATTTCATACAAAAAAATCAACTTAAGATGAACCAAATGCTTAAGGCTTTACACTTTAAAAATACTAAAAGAACACCTAGAGAAAACTCTTCCGGGCATTGGCCAAGGCTAATGTAATAATTTATGACTAAGACCTCAAAAGCATAAGCAACAAAACGAGAAGTAGAAAAATGGGAGTTAAACTAGAAAGCTTCTAAAAGTAAAATAAATAAAGAGATAAATAGTCATCATCATCAACAGAGTGAACAAACAACTTGCAGAATGAGAGAAATGTTTGCCAACTGATGAATTCAACTAGGGGCTAATATACAGAATTTACAAGGAATGCAAACAACTCATTGAAAACAATAATAAAAACAAATAACTCCAGTAAAAAGTGAACAAGGAACATGAACATACTTTTTGCAAAAGAAAACATGCAAGTGGCCAAGAAACATGAAAAAATGCTCAACATCACTAATCATCAGAGAAATGCAAATTAAAACCACAATAAAATAGTATCTCACATCAGTCAGAATAGCTATTACTAAAAGCTGAAAAATAAGAGATGGTGAGGATTCAGAGAAAAGGGAATGCTTGTACTATACACTATTGGTAGAAGCGTAAATTAAGTAAAACCTGTGTGAAAAACAGTACAGAGATTATTCTAAGAATTAAAAATAGAACTACCATTTGATGTAGCAATCCAACTACTAATTATATATACAAAAGAAAAGTCATTATAAAAAGATACCTGCATGCATATGTTTATCACAACACTATCCACAATAGCCAAGATATAGAATCCACCTAAGTGCCCACCAACAGATAATTGTATTAAAAATGTGATGTGTGCAAATATATATATACATAAAATGGAACAATTTAACCATAAAAAAATAATAGAATCATGTCTTTTGTAGCAGCATGAATGGAACTGGAGTCTAGTATTTTAAGTAAAACAATGCATAAAGAGTAAGTCCAAAACCACCTATTCTTACTTATAAGAGGGAGCTAAATGATATGTACACCTGACAGTAAAAAAACAGTTATTAGAGACTTGGAACGATAGGAGGTTGGAGGGGGTAAGGGATGAGAAATTACTTAATGGATATGATGTAAACTATTCAGGTGATAATTACACTAAAATCCTAGTTTTACCATCACACAATATATCTATGTAAAAAAACTGCACTTTTACCTCTTCCATTCATAGAAATTTTAATATTTTCTCCATGCAACATTGCCTTGGCATATTTTCCAAACCAGACTGTATGTCTAGATTCCAAGATTTATTTTCAAATTATGGAAGGTAGAATTCATTATGTGATACATAGTGTTAGTCATCTATATCTTTTCAGTCAACAATATAACTTGATCTCAGTGTATTCCATTTTATTGCATACAAATATAAATTTATCTACTTAATTCTTTGAAAAATCTACCTAAATCTCTTTCTGCAGAAGCTTTACAATTTATTAAAACTGCCCTTCAAACATATGAGACAGTAACCATCATGGATTGTCAGTTTGTGACAATTCTATTCTTAATGTAGTTTACTGGAGTCAAAACATGATTTTTTTCCCTACAACTATTTGATGATCAGTAGGATGATTATTCTCTTCATTTCTCAGGTTTTTTTTTTTTGACCCTCAAACATGTTAGAAAACATTTTTACTTTTATACTTGGACCACCTCAAAAAGAAACCGACCCAGCCCAGCATTCTCACACAAACACCATGTTTACTAGAAGTTGCCAACTGACAGTGAATTAGTTTCAAATATGAGTATTGAGAGAAAACTTAATAGGTAGTCTTTCACAATTAACCTTTAACTTGTAGGTCACTGATAAATTATTTAAAATACATGTATCTCACACCTACCAAAAGATTTCTGAGAAATGACACATACTGCAACACTTTAATAGAAAATACTGTTTTCCTAGGACTACCTTTGCCATTAGGAAGACTGCTTTATTTTTTTCAGTCATTGTACACTGAAAGAAAGGAGAGAATTACCACTCCATTTCTGTGAAATATTGGCAGTGTATTACTTAGGATTAGTTCACCTGCAAGTAAAAAGCAGAAAACAAAACAAATAATAGCAACAACGAAAGCAAATAAGAAACAAAGGCAAAATAAAAATATAGTAAGAATAACACAAATAATATAGTGGTATTTTCTTAGATTGTTTACTCAAATACCATCAAATAGCCTGCTCAGTGAACTGATCCACATCTTCATATTTTTGTTTCCTTAAGTATTCTGATTGGTCACATTCTGCTGTTCTCTTCCCTTTCTTCTTAGCCTACATTTTAGGTATTTCTGATTTGATCACTTGCAGTAATCTTCCATGTCTAGAAAAGTACCTGTGCAAGCCAGAAAGATTTATAAAACTACTTGCTTTCACTATCCATGCAGAATTTTTAGCTGTGTTTACATGAATTGATTCCATCATAAGTTCAGAGACACTGACCATAAATGGTCACTGAACAATGCTCTGAAACACTGCAACATTTTCCTATTCCATTCATCTCTCTACAATCCTTTTTAAACTCAATTTAAGTCTTGATAAAACTGGGCAACCCCAATTTCTTCCTTATTTTCAGCCGAAAAAATTGCGTCCTATTACATAATCAAATAAAAAACATTGCCATAAAAGCCATGGAATCACCCAGAGGATGGCAGAGGATGGTCAGAGAACAAAGAGAGCAGAGAGCTGACGAACAGGATGACCAGCTGCAGAGAGGAGTACCCTCTCCTCCGAGAGCTGCAGAGTGAACCCACCAGCAGAGGGGAGCTACCCTGTCTGCTGAGAACTTTAGAGACCTGCAGAAAGGTTGACTGACTTGCCTGCAGGGAGGAGCCACCCTCTTCAGGGCCTCCTCTTTGCTGATAGCTGAGCACTAGACAGTATGACCCGCCAATAGAGAGGAGCTACCCACTTCTATGAGCTGTTTAATAAAACTGTTCTTCACCCATCAATTGTCTCTGTACCTCATTCTTCCTGGACACAGAAGAGAACTCAGGCAAAGGTGCCATGGCCACAGAGGTTTCTGGCCAGAAAAATTGACACCCCAGAAATTCAGCAGTAATATTGAAGAGCTATATCACTTTCTGCATATTGTCATTCACTCACAATTTTAGAGGTTTTATATTTTTTCTTTTTTCTTTTCCTTTTCAACAATTCACTGCTTTTTCCTTCCTGTCCAACCTTTTTCAATAGATGAAATAAAAACGCAAACCCTTCTCAAGTGTCATCATAGTCTCCCAATGTCTTTATATATTTATTTCTTTTCATGATACATCAAAAGAACTACAGATCTGACTGTCTGCATTTCTACACCTACCACTGGCACCTTACTGAACTCATTTAGGGTTTCAAAGCATACTGCATAATAAAACTATTTCTATTTCTGTCTCTAATGCCCTGCTATGTCAGAAAATTCCATGTCCTTTAAAAACAATCCTGATTATTTTGGAGAAAACTGTTGACACTGCTAAGCACACTTCTCCATAAAATAATCTTACCCCTACCTTTCTAAAAACAACATCTATTAGATTTTATTTTTATTTGCTGGCTGCTTCTCATTTAGCATTGTTTCCTTCTCCTCTACCAAATCCATAAATAAGGGAAATTACCAGGGTTTCATCACATATGCTCTTATCTTCTTATATCCTAGATGATTTCAGCCATTCTAATGCATTTAATTATATTGATAATTCCCAAAGATGTATTATAACCATTGTCATTTCTCCTAATTTTCAGAAAAATGCAAGTATTTTGCAAGATGATTTCACTTTTATACCTCTTACGCACCTCAAATCTACCACACTAACCTGAGCTCAGAATTAACCTTCATTGCACCAAAAAGAAAATAAAAACAACAAAATTCCTGTCATTTTTTCCTACTGTCCACTATATTTCTAAGTACCATTTCCTCTCAAGTTACTCAAGTCAAAAATCTGGAATAAATAATTTACTGCCATGTACATTTACTCTTCATGTTCAATCACTACATCTTCCCAATACTGTATTTTAATTATCTACTCTGTACACTTTACATTTACAGAAGGTATTTTTCCTTTGTCCCTGTACACTTTTGCTTCAGCTTAGTCTTCTTTAAACCCTTAGCGTAATCTGTGTACAGTCTTCTTTAAGCACTAGGATATTCTCCATACAGTCTTCTTTAAGCACTTAGTATATTCTGAGAGTGTTCTTTCTTGGGCCATTGCATCTGATAAACTCTTACTCATTTGTCAGAACTCAGATCAACTATCACTTCTTCAAGTTCTTCTATCTTAGTAGATAGTCCTATGTCATCATAGTACTATATACTTTCTTTTACAACATATGTTCAATTTTTGTTGTTATTATAAATTTCTAAAAATTATTCTGTAAGCCCATAAACTGCCGTATATATTTTGCACAAAAAATATAAGAAAATAAGGATTCAATAAATATAGATTTATTGATTGTTTTGCAATAAATCCTTTCAAGAAAAATCAAAAAGTTGGTTTCTACAAACAGTGCTGCATCAAGCATCTCATGCATATCTTGTTCCACATATGTTGAGGAAATATTTATGTGCATTTTTCTCATTTTGACACATCATACATATTGAAAAATGAAAGATGTATACACTTCCATTAAGAACTGTGTGAGAATGCTTGGGTTTCTAAACTATAGGCATTATTTTATAAATCTGATAGAAGAAAATGAACTTTCATCATTGTCTTAGTTGAAATGTCTATTCCTCAAAATATTTTGTTAATTGGACATAAATCCTTCTTGGTAAATTTGTCTTCCTGGAAATTTTCCCACTGCATTTTTGGCATTGTTGGATTAATGGAATTTATTGTTGTTTCAAGAATAACTGTAATGGCTGATTTGAAAGTGGTGCTGTGGTCAAAAATGCCTTGTGTCTCAGTTAATTTGAAGAATAAGTTCAGAAATAATGTACAGTGTATAAATAAAAAATGAAATATATTTTAGCTATAATTATTTATAAATAGTGCCTGTAAACACATTTAACAGTAAATGCACCTACTATGGTTTACAAAGTAATAAGAATCATAAATTTCATTTGCAAATCCTAATTATATTACCTAATAAATTAATGAAATTTTGATTGCATAATTATGTGAATAAAAACCTATTACATGCCCCAAATCTATGTAAAACTGAACATTTTATTAACATTAATAAAATTCCAAAGAATTTCATAATTTTAAACTAATCTGATAATTTTTGGACTCTATCTAACTTTATATGGAAAAAAAATTAAAAAAATAAAACAGCATGATTTGTTGTCTCACATAATAATATCCTAGAACTGAAACTCTATTAAGATTGATTTGTCCTTTATCTTTTATCTGTACAGAACCTTCAAATCTGGATAGCTGTCACGATTATGATTAGGACTGAACATTGGCTCTATTCACAGAACATTGGGCAGATTAGAAAGTAAAATTTAAATTTCTGACAGCCATGACTTGAATGTAGCCATCCTGTTCATTTTTTCCATTATTTACTCTTGTTATATTTCTTAATTGATGTTAAAAACAAATAGAAATTTGTAATTTTCTTTATAGGGTGGCCAGGGTGGTCAACATATTATGTTTTTTGCAATAATGGAACAATTTATCTTCACTCTGAGCTGAAAATCTATACAAAATATAGATAATCACAACCCTGTCTGACATAACTTTAAAGTATAATTTATTTCTATATTATTAGTTACTATAATACAAGAAATATCCAGGGTAAGATATTGGCCAAATAATACATAAATATATTTTTTAAATGATTTTATTTTGGAACATATTTTAGGTTATTACAAATGATTAGGTTTATGTCTTGTGCCACTAACTGTTTAATATGGCATTTAAAAATATTTTCTCTATCAGTTTAAAAACATATTAATATCTGTTGCTCTATTACTAAGCATGCATATGAGATATGCCTTAGAAATAATTGGCAATATAAACTCAATTGCAAGACATTGATTCAAATTGAATTAATAGAATACACCAAAAACAGGAAATAATATATATAATTTTTTATATAAAATAGAGACTTATTATAGCCAGTACAAGTAAAATATTTTGAAATAAATTGAATATATTTGGGTGGAAAGAATAGGAGTTTTGACATATTTGCTTCACTGTACAGTACCTATATACACCCATTTAGTTCTTTCTGTGTGTGCATGTGTGTAATTTATCCTTCTTTGCAAGTACTATACTTTATGTCACTTTTTATTTATTCATTTTTGAGACAACATCTCACTCTGTTGCCCAGACTAAGTGCAGTGGCATGATCACAGCACACTGCCATCTCAACCTCCCAGGATCAAGTGATCTTCACACCTCAGGCTCCCAAGTAGCTGGAACTACAGGAATATGCCACTGCACCCAGCAAATTTTTTATTTCTTGTAGAGACAAGGTCTTGCTCTGTTGCACAGTCTCATCTCAAACTCCTTGATTCAAGGGATCCTAGTGCCTCAGCCTCCAAAATTGATGGGATTACAGGTGTGAGCAACCACACCTGGCCCTCTTATTTTTGAAAGCAATTAACACAGGTATAAAGTATGCACCAGATGAATGTGTGTTTAACTTCCAAAGACAAGTATGCCACTGTCATAGATCTTATTACAAATCGAGTGTGCATTCATAGAGATCAAAGTGAATAATAGATAACATTTGTTTGCTATTAAATAATGTCTTGTGTTTCCACGTGGTGAGATAATCCGCACACCTATTTAACCTTAAAATGGTATAATAGTGGAATTGATAAATGCTTATAATAAAATTTGTGTAAAAATTTTATACTACAGTAGGTATAATTACATATATAAACATAAGTAGAAATATAAACATATAACATTATAGAAACGTAAGAACTGATTTGAATGTGCCTATTGAACTAGTGTATCTGAAAAGAAAACAACGAAGACCGGTAAATGCCAGAATAACTTCTGTGGGTATCATTAGTGTGCCCTCCTTTATTTTTATAAGTTGAAACATAATAGAAAGTATTACTATAAGTGACAAATATTAATACATTAATAAAATTATAAATATTATAATGGAATGAAGCACTCTGCTATGATTTTACTCATAGAGAAAATTGGCATCTTTGTCATGTACATATCTTGGAGAAAAGATATCAATCTTTCGTCATTCCATCTATCCATTGCTCCACTGATTTCTCAGCTGTCAGCCTATCCAACCAAATGCAATAAAGACTTTCTTTAGAAAGAGAGATATATCCACACATATATGTCACGGAATATATTCATTTGATCTTTTTCATATTTTTATCTGTGTACAAATCTATTTATCTGTCTGCCTTTCTGTCTCTATTATCTCTCCCAATGGGCCCTTCAAAGTCATGCAACAACCCTTATTGATGAAGCATCTTTTGGAGTCAAATTAAGTATTATGTTGAAGATTCTTTTATGTCTGCCTTAAGTGGGCAGGGAGCAAACGGAAAATGATGTTTTAGAAAGATTATTTGGGCACAAAATGAAAAAGAACACTAAGAGGTGAGAGATTACTAAATGTGAGGTGTGGGGTTGATTATAAACAGAGTAATATGGTTTTCCCAAGGTGAAGGTAAAAAAAATTTCAGGGAGTGAATATCATTATGCATTTGGCATAAAATAAAAATATAATAAGACAACAATGATTTTATACAGGTTGTAGCCTTTTATCAGAACAATATTGTAATCATGAATCATTTACTTAAATAATTTGTATATCAATTTTTAAAATGTTGAATTCAAGGATCTGTATTTATTTGAAAATAGTTCATCTGGTTTGGAAGATAGTTTTCCATTATCACCTGTATTTCTTCTACAGCCTCTAAATGTAGCTTCTTTACTATTCTGTTTTCCCACAAGCATCCTTAGAATTTGAATCGTACACTTAACCTTGTCTCATCACCACATAAAACCTTCTTCATGTTTTCTATAAGAAAATGTAAAAATTGTGAACATAGGAATATAAAAATGGTAAGAAAACAATTATGCTAAAATTACTACAAATAGATAAATGTCTTTTGGCTCTTTCTCTGGATGAGACACTGTATGAAGTCATTTACACATGATAGCAAATTTAATCCGCTAAACCACAATATACTAAGTAGTAGCTTCCACTTAGCAAGGAAGGAACAGAAGTTAATTCCCAAAGATAGTATGTGAGAGTTCAAAGGCACACTTAGATTTTCTGATGTCAAAGTGGAGTGTGGGATGAAAAATTACCTAGTGGGTACAATGTACACTATGTGAGTGATGGGTAAACTAATAGCCCAGACTTCACCATTACACAATATATCCATGTAACCTTCGTTAAAGTTAGTCATTCTGAAATGTCCTTTGACTTTTTATTTTCCTCATGAACTCCGCAGTTATTTCCTACATGCTGTAAATGTACACTGAAAGCATAAAACAAAAATGCTATCTTCTGGCAATGATAGACACTGTGGAGTACTAGAGGCGGGAAGAGAGACAAGGGCAAGGGTGGAAAAACTGTTGGGTATGATGCTCAGTACCCCAAGTCTCACCATCACACAAATTTTTTACCCAGGCAAAAAAAATCTGCACATGTACTCCTTAAATCTAGAGTAAAAGTAGAAAAAGAAAAAAAAAATTCTAACTTTTATTATTATTGAGTACCCAGACATGTGCATGCTTTCTCTCCCCAAGTAAGTTATCTTATTACAAACATATGGTCTCTTTTATAGCTGCTTGTCCAATGTCTGGCAGAGTTTATAGATGAAGAAGGTATTTAATAAATCTTTTCTGAAATAATTCAAATTTTAAAGATTTAAATTCAAAGACATTATTAACTAATTCCTATGGAAGTCACTGAAAAATCCAAATGTGAAGAAAAACAATTAATTGCTTACAAAGAATATGTAATCATATAATATGTATTACCATTCTCAATACTAATGTTTCCCAAGAAGGAATGTGCTGTTAAACTGTGATTAAATAGTAGTCACTCAGGCAAAAATTATTTCCAAACTTTGTCTGACCATATGTGCAATCATATAATCAACAAAGGAAATTTATAAATTATAAAAAGAGAAACTAATGATATCTTTATTTTAGAAATGAGAAATGTAGAAATGATCATTTTGTAGGCATGTGCTAATCTACAGTAATGCAATCACCATTTAGGAAAACTCAATTGATTTACAAAATTGAACAGTGGACATCCTGAATGGGACAATTGAGACTCTCAAATTACATTCTAACAGAACCTCCCAAGCATGCAAGTTAAGTATAAAAAGAATGTGCTGTGCTCACCAGCCTTTTTTATTTGCGACAAGGAATTTTAGTGATCCTAGTTTCATTGCTGCCTTTGATGCTCAACTATCCTACAAATAACTCTCTTGGGAAGTAAGATATTGGAGAACTGGAAACAACATACTCTCCCCTCATAGACAATTGCTTATATGATCACTGACTCTGAAACACTCCAGTTTCATGAATTACTCAGGGTTATGTGGTATACTTATATCAAGCCCTCCTTCCTCTCAAAATTACTATATATTTTTATACTTTTTGTTTATGTGTTGAGCAATGTAAGTGTGTTTGAAAAACTAAAGTTAACTAAATTTAGGAACTAAATTTAAAGTTGAATTTTGATTATAAACTGACACTAACATAAAAAGAAATATGCTGCTATGATATGAATACATGACTTGTAAATAGGTATTACATAAGATTATAGCGCACTTGGCCAAGTTACTAGAAAATATTATCTTTTCTGCTTTTCATCTTCAAATAGGCATTCCTTTAGTCATTTAGCAGCTTACATTTTACAATTGGAAGATTAACAGGTAGTTAAGTCATAAGTGAGTACCTTGCTACCCTCAGTGTAATCCATGAACCAGCAACATTGGAATTAGGGAGAAATGCAGAATCCTAAGCATTACCCCAGTGAATTAAAGTCTGCATTTTAACAAAATTCTTAGGTAATTTATGTGTTCACTAATGTTTGTAAACATTATTCTAGTAGGAGAGTGAGAATCAGGAATAACTGCTATCTCCTTCGTGATTAGTGAGGCTCACTTCAGCTGCCTTTGAAAAATAAAACAAAACACTCCCCTCCACAAAGAACAAGGACAAAACTAAACAAGCAAAGAAACAAAAGGCAATCTTGCTCCTTTGGACGTATACAGCATTTATTTCTGGCTATAATTGGCTGGAATTAAACAGTACCAGCTACCTTCAGATGGAGAATTTTCTGCTGAATTCATTTATGCTGTCTGCTTTGTTATCTTACCTGCATTTAAGTTTGAGGTCCCTGATTCATAGAAAAGCAAGGCTAATTTAGTGACTATCTTTTGCTCATAAATTTGGCATTCTCTTTAAGCCATAACTTAATTGACTCCATCTGGACTCCAATCCTGGTCAGATATATTTTACACATATTCCTAACCCCTTTGGCAGGAATCCAAGACAGGGATTTCTGATTACTATGATATAAAATCAAAATAAAGCATCCTGTGACTGAAGCTCAATTAAGTATTTATACTGGACTTGGGAACATGAAATCAATGCCACTGAAAGCTTGAAGAACCCTATGCTTATTAACAAGCAGCTCTTTATTTTGTCTATCTCCCCAGCATGCCCAGGTAGAGAATATAGAAGAGGTAACTTGGATTCAGGCATAAGAGAGGCATAGACAGTGGATGAACCATATTTTCACTGGTCTTGGTTGTCATAGTTGCATTAGTAAGCTCCCCGAGAAGGTGGCTCTAGCAGAAGTTAGTCACAGACCTGAATGTTTCTTCTTGATAAACAGCATCAAAGCCAAAGATACACCAAGATCTCTTATAGGGCTAAGGTTTGAGATGTGTTACAGATTAAAAATTAAGACCTGATTTCTATCTCTTCTTGACATTCAATTTATATTATGAAGCCATTTATAGTTTCTTCATTTCTAGTATCAAAGGCAGCCACAGTACATTGATTTAATTCTACTGAAGAAGGACTACCCTTGTCTTGCCCTTCCTATGCCCTTTCCTATATGCACAACCATGATGAGTACATGTTTTATTATTCAGCATATATCCTTTTATTGGTAATGACTTAACAAAATGTAAAGTTTGAACATTAAATGTAGCTTAAATAAAATGTAAATACAAATAGGCAATTTTACTTCTACATTTTGCCCAATGAGTCATCAATCATGTTTGTCACCATTATATAAGCTGTTTAATTAAGATTGTATACTTCCAGTTGAATTTTGTATTTTATATTTATGGTAAACACATTGTTAGAAAAAGTTAGTATGATCCTTCTGTAAAATAAATATTCTATAATTGTGTATATAATAATTATTTTGGCTTTTCTCCTCTGATGCAGTGTCATGTCAGTTTCCTTTTCAGAGTTACAAACTATTAATGGATGGTGTATCATTCTAGATAAAGTACACACACTCCCCCACACTCTAATACACACCTAAATCTCATTTCAAAATAAAGGTTAGTGTGAAACGTATACCATTTTGAACATTATTTTTTTCTACATATGTGTGTAGGTATATGCACGAATGTGAACATTTGTGTATAATTAATTCAGTAAGGCATTATTTTTGGTGATACATACCACCATATTTTTAATGTGTCACAAGAGTAGTAAAATACAGTAACTAAAAGCAAGAGTTCAAAAGCCAGAGTACAGGGACTTTTTTTTTTTTAATAATATCTTATTTCAATCCTTAAGTAAGTTTCTAATCTCTTGGTGTCTTGGTTTTCTAAACCACAATAGAATACTACTTTGGAATACTACAAACATGAATCAGATATAGTTGTTGTAAAAAAATAATAATAATAAAAAGCTTAGAAAAACATCCAATAATCGAGAAATTGCTAAAATCATTCATTTTTTGGACCTTGTTTTTCTTTTCATGCTATCTATTTTATTTGGGCTGAATAGGAATATGAATATTTTACTTATTTGTGCTTTCATTTACTGAAAATGGCTACTTTATAAAAAGAATACCTGAAAACAAAGAAGAAATCAAACTTCTACCAGAATCCCAGAACAGATGTAAATGCAGACCTCTTACACATGGGAATTCGATTTTAGGATGGGGAAGTCTCACAGGTTCCAATATACGACGGATGTTCAATTTATCTTGCTATTCACTTAGCACCTGAAATTTGTAAACCTACGAACCCAGCTTCTTACTTCAATCTGCTTTAACTATTTGTGCTTTTCAAAGTCTTCTTAAATTACCAGCTTTTGTCTTTTTGTGTGCCCTGTATGCTGTAAACTGCCTGAGAAAGAATCATTTTCTTGTCAATTATGAATCAAAGGATAGACATCTTAACAGGTAACCTATGAAACAGAAGAAAATATTTGCAAACCATACATCTGATAAGAGGTTAATATCCAAAATGCATGAGGCACTCCTACAACTAAATAGCTGAAATCATAATGATACCCCCAATCAAAAATATTAAAGAGCTTGAATGAACACGTCTCCATAGAAAACATACAAATGACCCACAGGTATGTGAAAATATGTTCAACATCGGCCGGGTACGGTGGCTTATGTCTGTAATCCCAGCACTTTGGCAGGCCAAAGCAGGCAGATCATGAAGTCAGGAGTTTGAGGCAAGCCTGGCCAACATGGTGAAACCCCGTCTCTACTAAAAAATTCAAAAATTACCCGGGTGTGGTGGCGGGTGCCTGTAATCACAGCTACTTGGGAGGCTGAGGCAGAACTGCTTGAACCCGGGAGGTGGAGGTTGCAGCAAGCCAAAATTGCACCACTGCACTCCAGCCTGGGTGACAGAGCAAGACTCAGTCTTGAGAAAAAAAAAAAATAAAGAAAAAGAAAAGGAAAGAAAATATGTCCAACATCATAACTATCAGGGAATTGCAAATCAAAACCACAGTGAGGTATCATCTCACATCGCATACAATGGCTATTATTTTTAAAAAGGTAAGTGTCGGCAGGATGTGAAGAAAGTGTAACCATTGTACAGTGTTGGTGGAAATATAAGTTTGGTGTAGCCACTATAAAGCATAGTTAAAAAGTTCCTTAAAAACAACAACAACAACAAATTAAACTAGCAATGCTGCTACTGGGTATATGTTCAAAAAGATTGAAATCAAGAATTTAAGATATATTTTCCTTCTATGCACTTCTAGGTTTATTTTGACATTATTCACAATAGCCAATATGTAGAAATAACTTAAATGTCCATTGATGGGTGAATAATAAGGAAAATATGAATATTAGCTTGTTTAGTGTGATGTTGGCTGTGGGTTTGTCATAGATAGCTCTTATTATTTTGAGGTATGTTCCTTTGATTCCTAGTCTGTTGAGGATTTTTATCATGAAGAAATGTTAAATTTTATCAAAAGTTTTTTCTGTATCTATTTGAAGTAATCATATAATTCTTGCAGTTTGGCTATTTCTCAAAGAACTAAGAGTTGAACTATTTGACCCAGAAATCCCACTACTGGGTATATATCCAAAGAAAAATAAATCATTCTACCAACAGGACACATACACCTGTAAGTTCATCTCAGCACAATTCACAATAGCAAATACATGGAATCAACCCAGGTGTCCATCAACAGTGAACTGGATAAAGAAAACGTGGTAATATACACCATGGAATAACGTCCTTTGCAGCAACATGAATATAGCTGGAGGCCATTATCCTAAGTTAACTAATGTAGAAACAGAAAACCAAATATCACATGTTTTCACTTATAAGTGAGAGCTAAGCATTGGTACACATGAACATAAAGGTGAGAACAATAGACCCTGGGGACTAGCAGAGGGGGCATACAAGTAGGAGAACAAAGGCTAAAAACTACCTGTTGGTTTCTATGCTCATTCCCTGGGTGATGGGTTCAGTCACGCTCCAAACCTCATCATCATGCAATATACCACTGTAACAAACTTGCCTTGCACACACATACCCACTGATTATGAGATAAAGGTTACAAAAGGAAAAATAAATTTAAAAAAGAGGAGAATGTTGGTTGCTGGGGACTGGGGAACCAAGGGAAATGAAGAGTTGCTGTTCAACAGGTATGAAGTTTGAGTTATACAAGATGAATAAATTCTAGAGAGCTCAATACAACATTGTACCCATAGTTGATAGCACTGTGTTGTGCCTTAATATTTTCTGAGAAGTTAGATCTCATGTTAAGTGTTCTTATCACAGTAACAAAATATTTTGATTTATTAGCTAAATAAAAATACATTTTATAGTCAGGTAATATTACAATAAAATGTGTTGAGAGTAGGAAAATCACCTTGTTAATGAGGAAAAAATAAAGTCATAGATTCAATTAGCAAGAGACACTCCCCATCTCTAGAGAAGCACTTTGTATAACTTATATTAAAAGAAAGGATAAAAAATAGTCTGGATAATCCAGATCAAATTAATCATCACTAAAGAAGGCATTACCTTTGGCTGAAAGTTAAGAGCAGCACTAGATTTACAGAGAGAAAAATCCACAGTTTATATACGAAGGTTTTTTGAATATATTTGTTCATATAATTGTTTTAATGTGCTTAATTAACAAAAAGCTTATGAAAATCTCATTAGCTATTCTTGCTTCAAGAAATACAATATGCCACTCTAAATGCATAACATTATAAAACTCCATAGTTATTTTCATATGTAAAAATATAATGTACTGTTAGTATGTTGTTTTCTAATACTCAATTTTTGGGAATCATTAGAATATTTAATGTTTGATTTTTTCATGCAGGAATACCATCCAATATTTAGAATATAATGCTGTGAGGTTGAATCAACAGGTACATGTGCCAGTATAGGTTTTCCTTAATTTGTCAATCAAACAAAGTACATAGAGATATATCAGTTACTGGAGAATATGGCATTACAAAATATGACACAGTCAACATATGAGAGAGTTAGCATTAAGGCTCTGGTTGGTAAAAACACTGTCATAGATACTGCAACAGAGTAAGATTTTAAGCAAGGGAATTTGAAAAGGAGACAATAGAGTTTCAAACATTGGTAATGGGTATTCTGATACTAAAACAATAGGAAGTACATGTATGGTTAGAACTAGCAAGTAATCCAGGCATTATTTAAACTAGGAAGGCACTAGGCTCAAACTTGCATTCAATAAATTAATTACTATATTTACCTTCCATATATGACATACAGTGTTAGAGTAGATTGAGCAGTTAAGGGTCAGCTAAGACCGAGTGCCACTTTTTTCAAGACAACTAATAAAGCTTAATTTTTGAATAGACTGTGTTAATCTTGACTTTAGGCTTGAAATTAAGTTAGGGGATTCATTATGAATAAGTAATAGAGGAGGCCACTTAAAAAGTTTAAGTTAATCAACTTAATGATATAATAAACTGGATATCGAAGTTATAATAAGAAACACATGCTATATTTCACTCCTTTAAACTTACATGTTATTTAATCTTTTTAAATATGTATATTTGGTATTGGATCAAGATGAACTATTGTTCATTTTCCCAGCTTCTCTTCCCATGTCCTAGTTATCAAATCCACAATAAAAATGTACTTTGAATATAATGACTCCATACAAATTCAAGAGAGAAAAATGAACTGCTATTAAGCACCTAAAATTTTCAAGGAATAGCCTTAGATCAAATAGAGTTTGGTATAAGAAAATTAAAAAAAAAATAACAATAACTGAATAACTTTTCTTCTCAAAACATACCCAGAAAAAAATGATGCTTTCTGGGAGGCAGGAAAAATAGTGGAGGAGTTTTAACTCACAGCTAACAGTCTAAAAGTACAGGTGGGGAAATTAGGACATTCATTAATGCACATTATTGTCAAAAAATATTCAGAGAGTTTGACTTTTTGGTCAGATCTCCTCCTTCGACTTGGGTTGAGCCATAGACAGCCCAGATAGAGAGAGAGAGGAGAGAGAGAGAGAGAGATATGATAGATAGATAGATAGATAGAAGATAGACATAGATAGATTACATAAAGTATTTGTAAATACAGATAGGTGTTAGATGGGTTAGATTCCAGAGAGTCATGGATGCTCCCTAAAGAACAGAACTCTCCTCCACATCCCAGACTTCTATGAGACCATGTCCAGCAACCCATCCCAATATTCACACGGAAAGTAGGCAAAATTATCACTTGTTCATGTCAAAATATTTATCGATCATGTATTATATGCTAGAAATTTAGCAAGGTGCTTGCAATACATCAACAAATAATGCAGTGAATAGAAGAGGCTTACTATGGCAGCTTTCTGATTAGTCAGCCTGGTACTGGTCTTAGGGACTATGAGCTTGGAGTTGCACAATTCTGATTATAGCTCTGTAGAAACTCTCTCTCTATCTGTATACATTGAATTCATATTATATCATTTCACATATAAGTATGCATAAAGAAAAATATATATATTTATCTCTCTCTATATATATTTATTTCTTCTTCCATTTTACTGAATATTTTATCCCATCTATTTCCTGTTATTTAAGGAATTACTTATTACAGCATTTTATTTTCTCATGACATTTTTTACACCTACACTGCTTTGTGTTATTTTTAATGGTTGCCACCCCTATAAAATTACAGTATGCCACCTTAAATTATCACAATATATACTGAGTTAATACTATACTACTATTAACTTTGAATAATATATTTTTGCTAAATTTAAATTGGCATTAAATAATGTATAAAAAAAGAAAAGTAGCCTTTATACATGAAAAAGTATTAACCATATGTGTAAAATGGAAATAATAAATAACTCATTTATTTATTATTATGAATAATAAGTAGGTTATGAAGCTTAAATATATAATAGATAAATGATTTAGTTTATTTGTCATAGAAGTAGTCCCCCATCAAAGACAGCAATTACTAATATATTTTCTATTTATACTAAAATAATTAGCTTATCTTACTTTGTTCCTGCAAAGATAGTTGCAAACATTATGTTAAACATTTGCAGCTATAATGTAGATTCTATCTAGTTTACTAATTTTATTAATCCTATAAATACCTTATAATGTGGCCAAAAGTAGATACTATATACTTTCTGAAAATAATTTTTTATGATAAAAGTGATTTTATTCATATTTCCTGTTAATTAGCATCTCTTTTCTCTCATCACTGAATTTGGAGATTTTCTCTAATTTCAATTTAATATGTATCTATCCCAATGAGGTTTTCTTCCAAATGATTTCAATTATAATAAACATTCTTATTCAGGTCAACTCCATAATACCATTTAAAGAAGCAGTTAAAACTCAGGAAAGGTCTTTACAGAACCTATATTACCAAGATCTCTTCCAAAAATTTCAAAATAAATGGTTTGGCATGGGAGTGGTAGGTTTCTTACCTCTGAATCTTTTTTTCAGAAATAGAAAATACCTGCTATGAGTCCATTTATTCTTTTAATTTTTCAAAAGATATTTATTAATAATAATGTGTGTCATTTTTGTTTTTTAATATTTTAGTTTCAATTTTTCCTAAATGCTATATAGACTATATAGACTTCAACCTATATAGACTTCTAGGCCTAATCTTATACACTTCGAAATCATTGAACATATAAGAGGGGAATTTTAAACCCTGGTATTTAGTAAGAATAGATCATTGTTTACTACTAGTCTGTTGATATTATTTACAAAACAGTTTAATCATTCAAGTGTCTAGAAATTTATCAACAAAAACACATATGATGCACTGGAAACATATTTGATACAACTGTTTAACTTGAGACATAATTTTTAAAAATAATGTTAAGAAGGATGATAGAATTACTGTCCTTAATGTCCAGAAATAGCATTTATTACATTCCTGTAAATAAGATCGTATTTTGAAAACATCATTGGTTTTTTGTCTTATTGAACCAACATGAAGTCTTGTCTACTTTATTATTTTAATGATTAAATAATATTCATATACATTGTTGGTATCTGCTACTTAGAACAATTTTGTAAAAACACATGTTTAGTTTTAACCTCAAAAGGCCTTTGAGACAACATAATCTTCATTTTATGGAAAAATAACATCGTAGATTATTTCACATAAAATAGCTAGTAATTTGCAGAAGGTAGGGCTTTCAAGTCTCTTACAAAGCAAATGAAATCTTTTTATTATATATTCTATAATATTCTTGAGATCAATTTCAAGGATTCTGAAGTTTATGGATGTCTTCCTTAGCTAATTAAAACAAATAAAATATGTTTCTTTTAAAATTTCCAAGCAATGTTGTGATTTTTTTATCCAGTCTCTTAGTATGGTCCACCTATCTCAGTTTCGTATTTTCTCAAAATTTATATTAGATGATGTTCCCAAATAAAATAATTTTAACTAATATTAATATAAAAAATTAGATATATTGATTTTTCTCATCACATCTTGTGTTTGATTCTTAGTAATATTATCACTATCCTTTAAGAATTAATTTTTTTTTCTAGGAGGAGAAAAAAAATGAAAGATTACTATATTGCATACCCCCCACGCTACATGGAAAACATAAATAATTCTGTTTTAGCGACTCACTTGGATGTTTAATTTCCTACTTAATACGTGAAAGCCAATAAAATAAACATCCGTTAGTATCTTGGCTTGTAAACATAGATGATTTAGCAAAATAATTACTATGGTCTCGGATCAGAAGATTTTTCATTCAGTCAGTTATTTTTATTCTATCACTAAATAACGAATTACCACAAATTTAGCAGTTGACAACACATTTGTTATTTATTTATTTACATTTCATGGTTCTGTAAGTTACAAGTCAAAGCAATTCAAATGGATTCTCTAATTAGGATATTTCAAGTCCAAAATCAAGGTGCTGGTTAGGCTGGGCTCTTATCTGGAAGCTTTGGGAAATAATCCTCTCTTACTCTCATTCAAATGGTTGACTTAATTATGGTCAGTTATGTCAGATGAAAGTGGTTAAATTCAGGTCCCCATTACTTTGCTGCCTGCCAGGCTTGATCTATTTTCTTTCGTGAAAGGCCACTTGTATTCATTTACATGTTCCCCTTCAACTTCAAACCAGTGGTCACTGTCAAATCCCCCTCAGGCTACCACTTTCTCTGGTTTCCCTTTCTGCTAGCAGTCAGAAAATGGTATCTGCATTTGCTTTAGTAATAGCCTTACTAATATATAATTCATGTGGAATAATTCACAAATTTAAAGTGCAAAATTAGATGGTTTTAGTATATCCATATGGTTGTACAACTATCACTACGGTAAACTTTAGAACATCTTTATTACCACAACATTCATAAACTTCTTTATTGAATCTCTGGATATATCTTTCTGGCTAACCTCTTTCAAAATAATAAAATGAAGTGGCTCTTTAACATTTCAAATGTATTGCCCCATCCATTATTGTGTTATACAATATATTTTAACTTAATTTTTTTTGAGATGGAGTTTCCCTCTTGTTGCCCAGGTTGGAGTGCAATGGTGATGCGGTCTCAGCTCACTGCAACCTCTACATCCCTGGTTCAAGCAATCCTCCTGCCTCAGACTTTTAAGTAGTTGGGATTATAGGCACCAGCCACCATGCCTGGCTAATTTTTGTATTTTTAGTAGAGATGCGGTTTTGCCATGTTGGCTGGGCTTGTCTTGAACTCTTGACCTCAGGTGATGCGCCAGCCTTGGTCTTCCAAAGGGCTGGGATTACAGGCATAAGGCACTGTGCCTGGCCTTAACTTAATTTCATAAACAAAGGTAAAGAGGACATACCATGTATTGAGTGAAATTTTTTCCATGAGCATCATGGACTTCAATATTTTCTTTTTCTGATCCTTTCCTTGCTTAGCATTTGTACCATTATTAAGAATTTAGAGCCTTAATTTGTACCACTTGCTAAACTATTTATTCCTCTCTTCATATGTGCTTTATGATAAAAAAATCCTTTAGATTCCTACTGTAGATAATTTCATAATGCTAGAAAAAATTATGAACAAATTCAGCACCTTAAGTTAAAACCAAAAATAATAATGCAAGAAATTGTAACTATCTCTACCTATAAGTGTTTCTGTGAAACATTAAAATTTTTATGTATAAAAATGCATTAAGCCCATGTTTATGGAAATATTTACCAATTAAAATATGCTCCATATTTAATTCTCAGTAATAATAAGTACACTAGCAAAGAGATAACATTACAATAGGCAACCAGGGACTTCACTTTGTTCCTTTCTACATCATCCTCTCCACAAAGCTGCTTGGGTTTCTTCACAGACTAAAAATTGTTTTTTAAGAGCAAATAAAGAGAGCAAGAAGAAGCTTTCAGAGGTCTGAGTTGGAAAACTGATACATTATTCCTACTGTATTTTACTGGTCATATCAGTTATAGAGCCAAAGCAGATATGGGGATAGGTAGGAGTCCCCCCTCTTGGTATTCTGTAATTGTATTTGTGACACACACTCTAAATATACAAAGAAATGCTACTTTATAAAACATTCTTAAACAATATTTCATATTGTCTAGTTTTCCAGAGTAATATTTAGAAGATGAATACATCAGTGGATCTTGAAGAGGATTGCCATTGGCTATGGGAAAGTATTTCTAAACATTCTTACATAAAGAAACAAGTTTGATTTCTATAATGACTTAATTTGTCATTCTCAGTAGGATTGTTGAAATATTGCACAAGCTAAAATTTTATGTTGTTTTTAATTTCAATTTATTAATATTTTATTTTCTGTGAGCATATTGTTTCCTCAGGTCAGATATTAACTATGTCTACATTTCTTGATAGTTGGAAACCAATAAAGATTTAATAGAAGGAGCCTGAGGGAAAGGATGCATTTAAATCAGGTGGTGTTATTTTAATATTCTAGTAACTTTCATCTATGTGGCAGTAAAATTCAATTTCAAAAGTTTTAATGAAAGGAGCACATGATTTATTTTGTTGGATGTTCATGAATCCCTTAAGTCTTTGTTTCATAAAATAAACTGTCTAGTGTTGCCTTTCTTGTAGTGTGTTTCTGAAATACCAGTTTTAGAGAATGTTAATGGAATACAAATGAAAAAAAATAAAACATTATGTTATTTAAATTAGGGTTTTCTCAGCATTGAAAATCTTGTAATTTACATTCTGAATCTTCAAAATGTATGATACACATTTATAATAAAAAATATATTCAAGGTGTGTCACTGAGGATTGCTAACTCTAGTCACACTGTTAGGAAAGCAATGATTTCTATGGTAATTAAAGAGATTTAATAAAGTCTTTAATTTTTGCAAATGTATTATAAAGACTGGAAGAGCAGGTTCTTGAATCACATCTAAGAATGACTTGCAGCATTAAAAAGAAGTCATGTTTCAGGAAAGTATAATTCAGAACACTGTCAAAATACTGAGTTGAGTAATATATTGCAAGTGCTGGAACCATTGAATCAGTAAGCTAGTTCCAAGAAGCTGCCATCTTTACTATGGTCACTTACATAATTTAAAAACACAGACTAATTCTGGGCCCTACCTCCTTCATGATCAGGTTTTGATGCCCACAGTGCTGAAGACTTGATGTTGGTGCATAATGACTTCTCTTTCTTTTTAGTTCAATTATAAATGTCTCTAATGGAACCCAATTCCAACACAAAGAAATAGCCACAACTACTACTAACTATTTTTTTCTTATTGTCTTACATTTTGCATTTGATTTACTGTTCTTTTTCTAATGACTTGAGGTAGATTTTAAATAATTGATTTTTCACGTTCTTATATTTAAAATACACATATAAGGTAATAAATCCCTGACTCAATCTTACCTACATTCTCTAAGTTTTATGATATGTCTTTATAACATTTACTTCAAAATGCCTCTTAATTTTGACATGGCTTCTTAATTAATTTATGGATTATTTAAAAGTGCATATCCTTATTTCAACATACATCAACTTGTGAGTGGTACTGTCTAATTTTTGAATTTACTGTGTTAAGATAGCATAATAATTATTTCAATCCTTTGTGGTCTAATGAGACTTGATTTGTAGTACAGTGTTTTAGTCTGTTTTGTGCTGTCATAACAGAATACTTGAAACTTCACAATTTTTAATAAATAATAATTTGTTGGCTCATGCATCTGGAGGCTGGGAAGTTCAAGATTGAGGAGGCACCAACTGGCTAAAGCCTTCTTACTGCATCATTCCATGGTGGAGGGCAAAAGAGGGCAAGAAGTAGACAGAGAGAAGGAATCAAACTTATCCCTTCATAAAGAATCCACAATGACTGATCCACACAGGAAATTACATTAATTTTGTTTTTTTTTTGAGACAGAGTGTTGCTCTGTTGCCCAGGCTGGAGTGCAGTGGTGCAATCTAGGTTCACTGCGACGTCTGCCTCCTGGGTTCAAGCAATTCTCCTGCCTCAGCCTCCCGAGTAGCTGAGACTACAGGCGCATGCCACCATGCCTGAATAACTTTTTGTATTTGTAGTAGAGACAGGGTTTCATTGTGTTAGCAAGGATGGTCTCAAAATCCCCACCTCGTGATTCACCTGTCTTGACCTCCCAAAATGCTGAGATTACAGGTGTGAGCCACTGTGCCCGGCAACAATATTAATCTATTAATAAGGTCAGAGCCTTAGTGGCCTAATCAAATCTTAAAGGTCCCACTCTTAATGCTGTTGCAATGGTGATTAACTCATCAACGCATACTTTTTGGGGGACACATTCAAACCACAGCACCCAGTGTAGAGCCATTTTGAGGATAAATGTTGAACTATATCTATGTAGTTATAAATAGTGTAAATACAAGCAATCATGTCATGTAGGACAGCTGTATCTGCCAGAGATCTCCAGAAAAAAACAGAACAAAAGATTTATTAAAATTGGCTCAGGTGATTACATGATTATGGTGATTCAGCCAAAATCCAATGATCTAGTAACAGGGTTTTCCATATTCAAAAAGATGGACACAGGAGAGAAGACAGAGTGAAAATTTGTCTCTCATCCATCTTTTTGTACTAACAGGACAGTCCACAGATTGAATGACGCCACCCACACTGAGGAGGCTGAATTTTAGTGAGTGTGCTTATTCAAATACCACTCTCTTCAAGAAACACCCTCACTGACACATCCAGAAATAATATTTTACATCTCTTAGCGCAGTCAAGTAGGCACATAAAATAAACAATAACAAATAACAACTCCATGCCTTGTAAATTTGGCACCTGCATGAATCTCCTTAAACCATGCTTGATCTCCAGATAAAGGCAATAAATAACAAGGTAATAATCTCATATAATATGATACAACTATCCTGTGTACAACTAAAAATGCACTAATCCCTACCAAGAAAGGGGAAGTAAAGTCCTTGAGTGATGTTTACTCTTATAATATCCCATAACTTCAATACTATGATGTAAAATAAGCAATACTTATAAAGGGATAATAAAGTCAATACATCTTATGTTATATGATAAGGCAATAAGATAGGAGAGTAAACAAAGATACTTGCTTAATGTATGTATATGTACACACATGAGGGTAAACAACATATGCACAAAATACTCATGACAATTATAGTCTTCATTTCTGTAGCTGAGCATATGGTTGTTACTAGAATTTATAATCACCTCCTTTTTCTATACATTCTATATTCACTTTGCCTTCAGCAAGAAGCTCAGCTGATCATGGTTTCTTACTTGATGTTGTTGCACAAACTTTTATACCTGAAGGGTCATGGCTGTTTGTAGTCCTGCCTGAATTAGGTTGCAGTTTTCCATTGGCCTTAATTACTGGACATGGTAACACGAAGAGAAGCCCTGAGAAACCTCCTATATTTCAGATATACTTTCTTTAATTCCATTATATAATAGTAGTCCAACTTCACCCTAGTATTGAAAACCAGTAATCCCAACCAACACTATAACTGCCTTCTTGGTCTATAGACTCAGAGCATGAGAAGTCCAAAGTAGCTGAGTGACAGTCTTAACTTTAAATTCAATGGAATTATTGTGTCTACTGATAGAAACATTCCTTCCTCTGGGACTAAGAATTTTTAGGCTGGCAGAGCATAAAGTCACAGGAATAAGAAGAAAAATATGTGTTAGTGAGTCAGTAGGAGAAACGATGAATGGTGACACTTCCATTTCTACCCATTTATTTCAGAACCTGTGAATCCTGGCTGTTGGAGAACCAGTATCAAATACTGTGCACTGATTCACAACATACACAGCCTTTTGGAGAACCTTGCCCTAGCTCACAATGTATTGCTACCTGGTTGGTGCTGTAAATGAGTCTTCAAAAAGTCATTCCACTATTCTACTAATCCATCTGCTTTGGGATGGGGAGCAGGGTAGAACAGGTTAATACCAGTGAATCCTGAGTATGTGCCCATTGCCCGCATTTCTATGGCTGTGAAACAATATCCTTCCTTTACATTAAATCAAGGTAGATTGGGCATTTCAAATATGCTCATGTTAGGCCATATTTTGAATCTTCCATGTAACAGTTTCATTTCTATGCTCCATTACATAATTTAAATTTCATTCAACATTTTTTTTTAAAGCAGTAAGTGGAGATTTGGTGTTACTGTACTTTAATAAAACTGACATTATTTTATTTACTGTAAATGTTGAAACCTGGTATTTCATGTAAATTGTAGGCACTTTCCATAAAGAATATTTTCTGCTATGAAGACATACCCAAGACTGGGTAATTTGTAAAAGAAAGAGGTTTAAATAACTCACAGTTCAGCATGGCAGGTGAGACCTCAGGAAACTTACAATCATGGCAGAAGGGGAAAACCAGCATGTCCTTCATCACCTGGAAGCAGGGAGAAGAAGAATGATAACTGAGCCAATGGGGAAGTTCCTTATAAAAACCGTCAGATCTCGTGAGAACTTACTCACTATCATGGGATGAGCAAGGGGGAAAATGCCCTCATGATTCAATTATCTCCCACCAGGTCCTTCCCATGACACATGGGGATTGTGTGAACTACAATTCAAGATGAGATTTGGGTAGGGACACAGACAAACCATATTACTTAGTAAATAAGTTTTATAAAATGTTAGATAAAATATTATTTAAAAACTTTAAAAAGTAAATACAATTATCTAACACCTGTAACATTGTAATGTATTACACATGTAATATACATGTTTACTTTTTAAACATAAAATTAAATGTCTTACTTTTAAAATTTTAGACACATGAATTATTTTACCAAAATGTCCAAATCTAATGTGCTAGAATTGATAATTTGGTAAGACTGTGATATGTTTTGTAATATAATTTCAACTGGTAATTTATGTTTGGGTGTTACATTTTTAAAATTTAAAATGTGTTTTCCAGTTTATGTCTAGTACATGTGAAGAATTTTTTGGTTTTTAAAATTTTTATTAACATTTAGTTGACATATAACAAAATTCATCTATTTAAAATGTACAATTTAATGTTTTCTAAAAGCTGTATTTACAGTGAATTGTAAAATTTCCTGAAAAACAAATAGCAATTAGCTGTCACTTTTTACTTACTACCACCACTGTCATCCCTGGCTCTATGTAACTACTAATTTAATTTCTGTGTGTATATATTATCTTATTCTGGACATTTCATGCATGTTGAATCATGTAATATGCATTTTTCTGTGAATTTTATTTTTACTTAAAGTGTTAAAGGTTCATTTCTGTGTTAACATTAATCAGAACTTCATTTCTCTTTATGGACAAATAGTACTGCGTTGTATTGATATACCACATTTTATTCATTCTCCTGTTGATGAAAATGTGGGTCATTTTTACACTCTGGCTATTATTAATAATGGTTATTCACATAAGTTTACAAATTTTGTGTGGCTATATGTCTCCTTTTTTAAAAAGAAAATTTCCGCTTCTATTTTAGACACAGGGGTACCTGTGTAGGATGGTTAGTTACATGGATATATTGGACCCAGCTGGTGATCATAGAACCCAACAGGCCTTTTTCAATCCATAACCCACCCCCCACTATATTATTCAATAGTGGCTGTTGCTTCCACATTTATGTTCCATGTTTGCGCTAAACATATGTGCTCAATGTTTAGCTCTGACTTATAAGCAAGAATATGCTGAATTTTCTTTTCCTGTTCTTGTATTAATTTGCTTAAATAATGGCCTCCAGATCTATTCATATTGCTGCATATTTCATTATTTTGTTGTTGCAAATGTTATTATGTCATTATTTTGTTCCTTTTTATGGTTGCATACTATTCCATGGGTTACATGTATCATTGTCTTTATCCAACCCACCACTGATGGACACCTAGGTTTAATCTATGTCTTTGCTATTTTGAATCATGTAGTATTGAATGTGCAAGTGCAAGTGTTGTTTTAGTAAAATAATCTATATTCCTTTGGGTATATACCCAGTAATAGGATTTTGTGGTCAAATGATAGTTTTAAGTCCTTTGAGAAATCTCCAAAATGCTCCACAGTGTCTGAACTAATTTACATTCCCACCAACAGTGTATGAGCATTTCCTTTTCTTTGTAGCCTTGCCAGCATCTATTTTTTGAGTTTTTAATATCCTTTCTGACTTCTGTGAGATGTCTTATTGTGGTTTGAATTTGCATTTCTCTGATGACTAGTGATGATGAACATTCTTTCATAAGTTTATTGGCCATATGTATATCTTCTTCTGAAAAATGTCTGTTCATGTTTTTTGCCCGCTTTTCAATGGGTTTATAATTTGCTGGCTGATTTGTTTAAGTTCCCTGTAAATTCTGGATATTAGGCCTTTGTTGGATGCATAGCTTGCTAACATTTTTTTTTCCATTCTGTAAGTTATCTGTTTACTTTATTGATTTGTTGTTGCTGTTTTGGCTAGCATAAGTTCTTTAGATTAAATTAGATCTAACCTATCAATTTTTGTTTTTGTTACAATTGCTTTTGATGACTTGGCCATAAAATGTTTGCCAAAGCAGGTTTCAGAAGGGTATTTCCTAGGTTTTCCTCTACAACTTCCACAGTTTTACTTCATACATTTAAATCTTTTCTCTGCCTTAAGTTAATTTTTCTATACAGTGAAAAATTGGGATCCAGTTTCCTTCTTTTGCATGTGGTTAACCAGCTGTCCCAGCACTATTAACATATTTAATAGGAAGTCCTTTCCCCATTACTTATTTTCATCAGTCTTATGGAGTATCAGATGGTTATATTTGTGAGGCTTTATTTCTTAGTTTTCTAATCTGTTCCATTGGTCTATGTGTCTGTTTTTGTACCAGTACTATTCTGTTTTGATTACAATTGCCTTGGTATAGTTTGAAGTCAGGTAATATGATTCCTCAGACTTATTCTTTTTACATAGAATTATTTTGGTTATTTGTGCTCTTTTTTGGTTCCATATGAATTTTAAGGACCCCGGTGCAATAAAAATATAAATCAACATTAAGAAGATCTCTCAAAACTACACAAATATAATTAAACAACTTGCTGCTGAATAACTCTTGGGTGACCATTGAAATTTAGGTAAAAATCAAAACAGTACTTAAAATTAACTAAAATAGTGATTCAACTTCCCAAAATCTCTGGGCTACAATCAGCAAATTAAGAGGAAATCTATAGCCCTAAATACCTTCATCAGGAAGTTAGAAAGATCTCGAATTAATAATTTAACTTCCCACCAAAAGGAACTAGAAAAAAAGAACAAACCAACCCCAAAGCTAGAAGAAATAAAATAACTAAAATTAGAGAAGAAAATAAAACTGAGATGCAAAAACATATACAAAAAATCAATAAAACCAAGAGATTGTTCTTTGAAAATGTAAATAAGATTGACAGACCACTAGATAAACTAAGAAAAGAAAAGAGCATATCCAAATAACTGCAATCAGAAAAAACAAAGATGACATTACAACTGATCCCACTGAAATAAAAATGATCCTCAGAGAATACTATGAACTCTATATACATGAATTAGAAAATCTAAAGGAATGGATCCTGGAAAACACAATCTGCCAAGATTGAATCAGGAAGAGACTGAAACCATAAATAGACCAATATCGAGCTCTGAAATATAATCAGTATTAAAACAGTCCATCAACCAAGAAAAGCCATGGAACAGACAGATTCACAGCCAGATTCTACCAGATATCATAATCTTACTGAAACTATATCAAAAACTCAATGAGGAGGGGACTCCTCCCTAACTCATTCTATGAAGCCAATATCAGCCTAATACCAAAATCTGGCAGAAACATGACAGAAAAAGAAAACTTCAGGCCAATATCCCTGATGAACAGAGATGTAAAAATCCTCAACAAAATACTATTAAATCAAATCCAGCAGCACATTAAACAGGAAATTTACCATACCAAGTAGGCTTTTTTTCCTGGAATGAAAGGTGGGTTTAACACTTACAAATCAATAAATGTTATTCACCACAGAAACAAAATTAAAAGCAAAAACCATATGATCATCTCAATAGATGTAGAAAAATCTTTTGATAAAATCCAAAATCCCTTCAAGATAATAACCCTTAACGGTCTAGGTATCAAAGAAACATACCTGAAAATAATAAAAGCCATCTATGAAAAACCCATAGCCAACATTATACTGAGCAGATGAAAGCTGAAAGTATTTGCCTTGAGAACTGGAAAAAGGCAAGGATGCCCACTTTCACCATTTCTACTGAATATAGTACTGGAAGTTCTAGCCAGAGCACCATCCCAGAGAAAGAAATAATAGGTAATCAATAAGAAAAGGAGAAAAACTCTGTCCCTTTGCTGATGATATGATTCTGTACTTAGAATACCCTAAAGACACCACCAAAAGGCTTCTAGAACGGATGAATAATTTTAGCCATGTTTCACCATACAAAATAAATGTACAAAATCAGTAAGCAGTTCCACTGTAGGGGATAAAAGATTATAAGGTAGTCACTTGGCATTAATGCTTGGGCAGGCGCTGCTCACGTATATAATTTGCCACAGGTTTTCTTGAGGATGTTTGAGCACAGGAGTTCAGATGAAGATTTGGGACTGAAAGAATTCTGAGGCTCTACTCTCCCCTGGGAAATGAAGAAAGCCCTATCAATCTTTGAAGCTGTCTCAGATTTAAATGGCTAAAGGACAATTGCTCTAAGGATCTTCAGTCCATAAACTGATTTTATATCCTTGGAAAGTATTCATACCATAGTAATATAATTCAATTAATTTTGGAATAAAAAATGTACTTTATATCAAAGAAATCGATAAGAAACTTTGGAAATCTTCTGAATGACTATGGAAAAATAAAATCTGTCACATACAATGCTAAACTGGCATAAACATACATCATGTGTTTATCACTGTAAAAACCATTATTTTTAGTCATATTAATCACATCTTCAAATTGAAGAACCAAGTTGCTTTACACAATGGCAGACACTTTGCTGTTCTAAAAATTTGGTTTGAATTAATTTATGAATAAATAAAAATATTTTATATTTTCTCTCCTTAAATTTTTTGGATATACCAAAATATTTCCTGTAATAAATAATGAAAAAAGTCAACAAATTATTTAATAATGCAGACAGCATCACAGTCTGTACCATTTTCAGCTGCAAAAAAAATATTTGTACTTTGTATAATTTGTCTAGTATTGAAATAAGCAAAGTTTTCAAAAAATAAGGTACATTCTAATTTTATCATACCTTGCAAAATTAGTAATGTTTGAGGAAATTTTCATGCCTGTGTCTTACAAAAATAATTTATAAGTAGCATATAAACCTTCCTTGGATATTTTTGTAGAATTATTTAAACATCAATAATTACATAATTACGGCATTGATTTAGTGAAAATAATTGTAACATATAATTTGATATAATAGTTATAAGAATATAATTATTATAATATCATAATTGACTTTTTCTTTCTTTATTATCAAATAGTTTAGAACCAGATGTGATGGGTTACATCTGTTAACTTAGTGCTCTGAGAGGCCAAGGTGGGAGGATCACTTGAGGCCAGGAGTTTGAGACCAGCCTGGGCTACATAGTGAGACCTTGTCTCAACACCAAATGAAAAGATTTTATTTCTCAAATGTCAAATAATTTAAAAATTCATGGTTGATACCTTCTGCTATGGATCTTTGGCTAGGTGATTAGATCTGCATGGACGTCTTTACCTCTTGACACATCCTTGGCAAATTATCTAACATCTATTAAGTCTGTTTCATCATCACTGTTTCAGTGAGGCCTTATACTATCAATCTATTCTATCCGGCACTCATGGATTCACTCTACATTTTTCTTAGTCATTTTTCTATATTATCTTATAACAGTCTGTATAATTCAGTTATTTATTAAGTTCACTGTTTATTGTCTCTCTTCCCCTATTAGAAGGCAAAGTCTATAGGGCATAATTTTTTTTTACTTGATTTCCTGATGACTTTTAAATGCTAAGACATTATACAGCACTTTGGAGGTGCATAATATATATCAGCTAATTAGACATATAAGTTGATAGCCTTGTTTTTCACCAATAACTTCTAGATACCGTCCTTCAGTTACTTTTTAAAAAGCTATAAATTAGCTTGTTTATTTCCTTCCAAATATTTTTAAAATGTTTATTATTTTCCCATTGAAGTTAAAATTGAACATCACATTCTTAATATAACATAGAAATCTTTCATAATCTGATTCAATGCTCTCTCTCCAACTCCTTGTAAGTCATTGTAAAAAATCTCAACATAAAATCTACTAAAACTGTCTGTACTTCGTTAAGACTCTCAAACACTTTTTTTCACTTTCTCATCCCCTTCTAACTCCCATTAAGTGCAATCTCTGTTTCTTTCCATACACACACACACAGCTATCTACTTCACTAGATTGTTAAGTTTCTTGAGTAAAGCAACTAATTCATTTTATGATAATGAATTTAGCATTCAGCATGGTGACTGGTACATAGTAAATATTAACTACGTCTTTGATAAGCACATGACATTACCCCGTTTTATAACTGAGAACCCCTACATGAAGTTGTCTCATAAAGAGCAAATAAAAACTTTTAAAAAATGTTTTTCATAAAAATAGCTGATATCACAATTTTCCTTAAGAAAGTGTGAGTTATGTTGTAAACAGAAAATGACAAAAATGGTGAAGATGTTTCCATTTTCATATTGTTTTCTGTAAGTATATGGTGACAATCCTAAGTGAAACCCTTCTGTCTTTGTCTGCACTGTAACATCAATTTTTATTCAGAGTCCGCTAACCACAAGATCCCCAGTAACTGGAAACTGCAATATTTACTGAAACTAGACTTTCTGATACCTACAAAATTTTTTTGACTCTGAGAAGATTGCTCATATACTCAGTCTATAAAACAGAATAAAATAAATTCACAGAGTGCCTGTATTGGAATCCAACCCCATACCAGGTGTTACACAAATTGCCCTAGCCTTAATACTGGCATGCTTCTTTCTGAGAAGAATGAATAAAAGTCAAATCCTTCTATTCTCTTGCTAGCCATGGCCTTATAGGTTTTCCTTTTTAAAATAAATCCACCTTGCCATATGACACTGATAAATTTCTCCCATGTCCTAGTGCATATGGGAGCAGCCTTGCATGACATTGGAACAATGGGAATTCATATACGTTGCTTGTGGGAATGTAAAATAGAAAAGCAATTTATAGTGTAATTTTTTCATATCTGTTAAAACTGAAGCTGTGTGTACAGTTTAACTAAGCAATGATGCCCCTAGATCTGTACTCTAGAGAAAATCTTTTGCAGCTTTGTCTGAATGACAATAAAGACCTTCAAAATATCTTTGAAATGTTGAATTAACACATATTCGGGGGTATAGCCATAGTGGACTGAAAATAGATAAAATGGAGTTATTAATAAACACTTATAAATCACATAAACCTGCACAGCAGAAAAAGTTGAAGGAAAAATTATATATATATATATATATATTTCTGCTTAATATATAAGTATACATATATACATATGTACACATATGATATTTTGTCATATATACCATGTCATATATAATATGCATAATATGTATGTATATTTATACATACAAAATATCATATATAATATGTATATATAATTATACATATATTATAATATATGACAAAATGTCATATATATGTATATATACATATATGTAATATATAATATGTATATATCATACATGTATATATCATATATATATTTATATCTGATATATATGTAATATATATGTTTATATATGTCATATATACACATTATGCACATCATATATACATCATATACACATATATACACATATATACACACATAATGTATAATTATATATATAATTATATACATATATACACCATATACACATATACACATATATATACATATATACACATATATGTGTATATATGACATATATACATATTTTACACACCATATATACATCATATACACATATATACACAATATATATTACAATGTATATTATATATTACATATATATCACATTACATATATATTACATATTACATACATATACATTATATATCACATATATTATATATGATATAGGGGTAATATGTGTACATATGTGTACATATGTCATATTACATATATACCTTTATCATATGCATATATAATGACACATGCACACATATATACACATACATGTGTATATATGTCATATAATATACATATTATATATTATACATGTTATATATGTATATATGTATATATGTCATATATACATATGACATATATATATTATATTACATATGTACATATATATTAATGTATAATATATATGATGAATACATATCATATATGACAAATTGTCATATATATGTCATGTATATATAATTATATGACAAATATATATCATATATATAATTATACATACAAATATAATTATATATACATATAACATATATGAGGTGTATATATAATTATACAATGTATATTTGTGTATAATTTGTCATATATGTTATATGAATATATATAATTATACAATGTATATATGTGTATAATTATACATATAGTATATATATGATATATATTTGGCAGCATATGCCTTAAATGGATGGCATCTCAGATATAAGGAAAATACATAACAATGAAAATTGATTATAATCTAAAATTCTAAAATTATAATCTAAAATTCTGCACCCTTGATCAATTATCTGTGATGAATCCTCTTATGCTTAGGAAACAACACCCTAAAAAATCCATTCACACCTACAGAGGTCGGTGGAGATGGAGCATATGATCCAAACTTGGCTAGTAAGAATTACCAGGAAAATTCCACTGTAAGAGAAACTTCTAATAAAATGGGTTTGGTAATCTGTGAACAGAAAATTTTGGTACAATTTATGGCAATCATACTTAATACTTGAGGATAACTTCCCATACATAAAGATGGGTTAATTTTGGTTTTGACATTTTCTATACTTAGCAAATATTAAGCAATATTTTTATTTTTACACCTTCTTTCAGCCTAATTTATATTTCAGTGGTTGAAAACAAACTATTACTTCAAATTATTAAATTAATATTAGGATCAGGGGATTTAAATTAGAGATATTAAAATTTATATTACAAGTAAAATTTATAAATGAGTGTTGTATCATTGAAGAGTTAAGAGGAAAATTAAGAAAAAGAGATTATACAGCACCAAAATATGCTGAAAATTTATTTAATATTTTCTGGCAAAAAATGGAATATCTACCCAAATCATTTTAATAAATACCATTTAATTAATTCAATTAAAAAGTTAAGCCAAAAATAAGTAGAAATAACATAGGCATTTATTAATCTGAAATGAGAAGAAAGGTGTTATGAATGGACAAAAAGCAATTTTAAAAATATTTAAATCACAAATTCAACGAATGCTGATTAAACTCCTTAATACTGATTTTTCTACAACTTTGTAAAATACTAAATAATGTATTGCATTATCACAGAGGCTGTGATTAAATAAACATTCTAATTCATTTAATAAAAATATATCTAATTTCAAACCTTGAGGAAAATTTGCCACATACATGCAATAATTTACAATCATGTATATAATTTGACTCAGTAATTTTACTCTCATATTTTTCAAGATAGTTATCACTGAAAAATGGGCATTATTACATATAGTTATATTATTACTGTTATTTTTAATTAAAAATACTAGGTATTCACTTACAGTGATGGTTAAAAAAATTATGAGGCAGGCCATGTGTGGATTACTAGGAATTCATCAACAGTTTCATTTAAAATATGTAATGAGGTACGCTTAAAATCACTAGTGATGATTGTAAGAAACAAAATATTGTAACACTCATGTATATATTCTGAAGGTAAGTAATGATTCTTTTTAAATTTATTTTTATTTGTTCATGTATATATTATCTTTCCAAAATTTATCATTTATCTTGTAATTTATAGTTAAACAATAAATCCCTTTATAAAAAGTCCCTAAATACATTCACATTTTTCTTTAACTGACTCCACAAAAAAATACATGTAATTAACATGGAAGTTATCCACTGGAAAATGTACAGGCTACTCAAATTTCTGGCATAAGAGTATTTCCATGTTGTTTGCAAAAGTAAATGGAGAAAATTTTTTTACATAATTATACTTATAATTTATAATTGAAGTACAGTCGTAAATGTTATTGTAACAAAGAAAGTATTTTATGCTTTGTATTAAGTTTCTATTGCTGCTATGAACAGTTCCAACATGCTTGTTGGCTTAATACTACACAAGTTTATTATCTTCGAGTTTTGGAGATCAGAACTCCAAATGAGTTTCACCAGACTAAACTAATTTGTCAGCAGACCTGTGTTCTTTCTGGAAGCTCTAAGACCTGTTTCTTTGCCTTTTCCAGCTTCTAAAAGCTGAGTTCCTTGACGCCTGGCCCTGTATCATTGTGATTTCGGCTTCTGCTGTAACTTACACATCACCTCTTTGCTCCCGTTACCACATTGCTTTCTCTCTTTGCTTCCACTGTGACATAACACTTTTTGTCCCTCTGACTCTACTGCCTTCCTTTTATAAGGATCCTATATAAGGCAATATAATCTCCTTATCTCAATATATTTAATCTAATCACATCTGCAAAGTCCCTTTTGCCATGTAAGATAACATTCATGGATTTCAGAAGTTAGGATACGGACACATTTGGGTGGCCATTACACATTCTACCACAAACTCATTGAAGAATAATATTAAATCGGAAGATCAATTAAAATAGCTCTGTTCTGCTTAAACAGCTAGCTTAATGCTTTAATATATATTATCAAATTTTTTTCTACATATGACATATGGGTAATTTCTGGTTAAATTCATAATGATTTTAGATGGTGATTAAACAAGTAGATTGCTTTACCAAATGGATTAGTTGAGAGCAAATAGTTCTTATATTTTTTGACAAATTGTATAATATCAGTCCATACAAGTTTTAATTACAGAGCAGAAAACAAAATAAGACATAGCAAAATTTATTAGGTATGATCATCTTAAACATCATCTTGAAGATCTGTAAGTTATAAGATGCAGAACATAAAAGATATGTACCATTCATTATTATTAGTTTAAAAATGCATTTATATAATTCAGTATCCAAGCAAAACTTTAGAATTAAATTAAAATGTGTTCTTAAAAGTCAATGAAATTAAAAATTTAGCAAATAATCACAGTGGTTAATACAGTCTTCTCTGAATTGGCAAAGACAAGTTAATGTGAATTACATACTGTTATACCTTTGCTCTTTCAGGTTTTGAAGCCCATAGCACGGTCAGTTATTAAAACAAATTTTTGTACATTAATCGGAGCAGGGAGGGAGAATCATTTTTAATTACCACCTGTTATAAATAGTCTTAATTTACTGAAATGGTCATCATTCTCTTTATGTGCAAGTGTGTCATTTAACCCTGGGCTACTTAACAATCTTAAAGTTGATTAAACTGAGCCTGTGTACAAGCAATTTGAGTCAATTTTCTTGGTAAGGAATGGGGATAAAAACTTCAAAAACAAAGTTAAGGAATTAAAAAGCAGCATAATCACATTTGTATTAGGATGTATAGATATGTAGTTAGTATTTATGCTGAGAAGAAAAACACATGTTATATTCGATATAATTTTGAAGTTTTATTCATAAAATAATTTTAAATTTTCACTACTTCAAGATGTTCTTGTGAAAACATTTAATTCCAGTCCTAGTTCAGGTAATAGTTGTATATTTTATTATTTTGAAATTTTAAACACACAAACATATGAATTATTTAATCAAGACAATATTTTGATTGACAACCAAATGTAATAATGGTTAAAATATAAAAAATTAATTAGAAAATTGATCATTAAATGTAATCACTTATTTGCTAATGCAAAGTAAATTATTTGTTTAAATAGAACTAAACCTTAGATTAAATATATTTGTTGAAATATACCGTTTACATTTCATTTCATAGCTAGGAAAAATGCTTCCAGCAACTTACTGCCATTGTGATGTATAGTAGAAAATTTGTAGTTGGGTTAGGCAAGTAACAGTTAGATATTGTCATAAGTTGGTACAATTAACTATGGTCTTGGTGACTGTAAATACATATTTGTCAATTATTATACAGATAGATGGTTGCTACAATACACATTAATAGAAAATGACTTAGCAAATTTACTCTTTATATATTTATAAATATTTATATTTATATATTTACTCTTTATATATTTATGCTCTTTATACACTTATATATATTATTAAATGTATACATTTGCTAAACTAAATACCCTTAAATTTAGCATAATATATATTGCTTGATATAATAGGAAATACAGCAATAAGCTATAATATAGGTATAATATTTATCTATATTTTTGGTCAAAGAACAAATGCCATTCAGTATTCACTCAGGTACTTATATACAATGGAATACTATTCAGTCATAAAAAATAATGAGATTCTGTCATTTTCAACAACATGGATAAAACTGGAAGTCATTATGCAAAGCAAAATAAGCAAGTATGAAAAGATAAACATCACATGTTCTCACTTATTTGGGGGATCTAAAACTCAAAACAATTGAATTCATGAAGACAGAGAGTAGAAGGATGGTTACGAAAGGCTGGGAAGAATAATGGGAGGGTGGGGAGTAATGGGGACAATTAATGGATATAAAAAACTAGAAGAATTAGTTAGACCTAGTATATGATAGAACAAGGTGATTATAGTCAATAGTAATTTACTTGTACATTTCAAAATAACTAAAAAATTATAATCAAATTGTTTATAACACAAAGGGTAAATGCTTGAGGGGGAAGGATACCCCATTTTACATGATGTGATTATCATGCATTGCATGCCTGTATCAAAACATGTCCTAGATCCCATAAATATATATATACCTAGTGTGTACCCACAAAAATTAAAATAAAAAAATTTAAAAAGAGAATCTTCAGCAATAGTTCATTTATTATCGAACATTTAAGATTCAAAATAGAAAAAGAATACAAAAATAACATAAAAATTATTTCCAAGACTATTCCTTATTCTGATTATTTCTGTGAATTTAATAAAAGAAAAAATTTAACTATTCACAGATACTGAAAAGTAAATTCATGTATGTGTTACTGTCTTCCTGCAGGCATTTTTATTTAATTTCATTGCTATGTGATTGTGCTGATTTCATTCACTTATCACATATATAATGAATGTCTACTATGTCCCAATCTCTATCCTTAATGCTAGTTATTCAGGTTTGAGCAATGTGAAATATTTCTTACAGATACTCCTCAAGTGAGTGGGAGAATTTAATAATAGATAAATAAGGGGAGAGGAAAACTATGAAAGAGACTGAAGTTGAATCCAATTGAGAGGGCTTTTCTGAGTGACTACTTTGGTTTGAGTGACAAAGGAGTACGTGTTGAGGAGACCAGAGGTGTCTGAATGATCCAAATAATGTTGCTGTGTGAATATCTGGATTAGGAGGGACTTAAAGGCAATGAAAACATCTAGTGCAAAATAGTATAACCAGGAATGATCTTTATGAAGCAAAGAAGATATGGGAGGCTAGAGCATATAGTGAGTCAAAAAATGATAATGTATATAGCAATGACATAAACAAGAGCAGGAAGATTTGGTTTCCTTGAAACTATAATTGCAAACCATTAGTTGATTTTAAGCAAGTAAGAGATGTTAACCACCATTTTTAAAATGATTTATCTGGGTTTGGTGAAGGGATGAAGAACGAAAGGGGTACTCAGGGAAATCCCTGGATTTTTGGCTTCAGCAACTTTGTGGGGTATTGCTCTTCATACACCTAAAATCAGTGAGAACGAATCAGTAGCAGTAAGGATAAAGAATTGAATTCTGCCTGAATTACTTTAAGACGACATCCAGTGGAGATAGTAAAAAGGTCAATATATATGCAAGACTGGTGTTTTGGGGTACAAAAAAACAAAACAATTCTCAGTAGCTAATCAAAACAAATATTTAATTCTTCATCACATCATATAAAAATTACAGAATGGCTTGGTATTTACTGTGTAGGATTGACTCAGCTGGCCTCAGCAGGATTCTGATGCATAACACTTGCCTTCTTACTCTGGGGCCAAGGCCAAGTGAGCGTTTGCTATTTGAGGAAAGATTCTTTTTTCTAGCAAATCACACAATCTCAAAGAGATAATGAACAGAGACAAACTACATAATTACATATAAATCTTATGCTCAGAAATGGCATATGCTATGTTTTACTCATACTTCATTTGTCCAAGCAAATATTGTAACAAGTCCAAAGTCAATCAAATGATGAAGTATAATTTTACTACTCAAAATGATGTCAAGGCTGGAGAGAGTACAATCAATTTAAGATTTAACACATTAAGATGCATTATACTTTCCCTGTATCATTGAGATATATATTGCTTATTTACAACAATATTCACCATTTTAATTAACTTTTTCCCTAAATAATAAAAGTATGGTTATAATGCTCTTACAGAAGAAAGAAATTGCTGTCTGCCAAGAACTTTTAAAACTCAATAGCCATTTATCTTACCAATTTACCATTACCATGTTCATAACTCTCATTTTGACAGATTCAGAACTTGGAAAATTAAAATGTATCTGATACAACTGAGAGGTGCTACCTCCCACAAAAAATCTCACTTACTGCATTTACTTAGAGCTTCCTGTTAGACCATGCTTGATAAGCATAAGCAGAAACCATAATAAATTGGTTGTATGATGTTAAAGTTTTCAGGAGCTATCCTGGAAGACACATATCTGTATCCTGTAATACATTCTTGGTATGTATCATTCCTTCTGTGATTCTGTCTACCCTTCTATTGGGACCAAACCTTTTTCCCAACTGAAATATATTTTTATTCATATATTTATAGTTCACATTATTGTACAAGACCTGGTTGGGCCCCTTGGGCCATTTAGACTCCTCAGTATTATTCTGTACATCTCTTCTGATCCATTACAAGTTCATCCATTCTTTATTATCTTCTTAATTTTGAATTTCTGTCAGGTGTAATGTTTGTGGCTGGAGATACAGTAAGAGTGGTGCAGATGGGATTCAGACTTGTCCTGATATATCAGTTAGAGCTTACAATTTAATACTATTAATATACTCATGCTCTAAAGCACGACTGCAAAGGAGAGGAATGTAATGTTCTCAAAGGGTTTATTATTAATAACCAAAAGAAATAAGGTTTTATAATGTACATTCAGTACTTAGGTCATTCTTGATTTATGCATCTCAACTTATTTTAGAGTACATAAAGGGACTGGTAAGCAACTTTTGGTTCCATTATAATAATCTTCCTCAGTTATGCTCACTAATGGATAGCCTCTGTTTCTAAACTTTGGGAGTTGTTACAAATCTTTGTTTCTTTTCAGAGAAAGAGTTTCCACTTCCATCTTCCATCTATTACTTTATCCATTGACATCTTAAACACTTTGTTAATCACTCATTTTTTTCCTTATCAAAATCTGATCTCTTACGTAAATTGATTGTTTTTTAATGTCAGTCAGGGCCAGATTCAGATTTTTGTAAGGGCCTAACAATTACACAATTTAGGGTACAATTTTGAAGACAAATAATATAAGACAACAAATATAAAATTAGTTTCAAAATAACTTATTCTTGAATACAAATAAATCAACAATGACAAATTTCATAAAGTAAGAAGAAATTGTCTTTTACTTGCCTACTTTTTAGGTTAAAGGAGTACATGTGCATGTTTGTTACATGAGTAAATTATATGTCACAGGGGTTTGGTATACAGATAATTTTGTTACCCAAGAAATCAACATGATACCTCATAGGTAGTTTCTTAGTGCTCACCCTCCCTATACTTCAAATAGGTCATGGTGTCTACCACTTTCTTCTTTTTGTCCATGTATACTCAATGTTTAACTCCCACTTATAAATGAGAACATGGTGTATTTGGTTTTCTATTCCTGCATGAATTTGCTTAGGATAATGGCTTCCAGCTCCATCCCAATTGCTACAAAGTACATAATCTCATTATTTTTTATGATAGTAATCCATGGTGTATATGTACATTTCTGTATCCAGTCCACCACTGATATTGAGTCTATGTCTTTGCTATTGTAAATAACGCTGTAGTGAATATATGCATGTTTGTGTCTTTATGGTGGAATAATTTCTATTTTTCTTGTTATACAGCCAAAAATGGGATTGCTGGGTTGAATATTTACATTATTTGATTACATTATATTTTACATTATTTGGGAAATCTCCTGACTGATTTCCACAGTGGCTGAACTAATTTTCATCGCCACCAGCAGTATATAGGCATTTCCTTTTATCCGACACCTCGCCAGCCTCTTTTTTGACTTTTTAATAATAGCCATTTTCATTGGTTTGAGATGGTATATCATTGTTTTAATTTGCATTTCCCTAGTGATTTGTGATCTTGAACATTTTTTCTTAAAATGGATAATAATACAGAAAAATATCGGTGTTCCTTCTAATTAACTCCCTATTATTTTCTATATTTTACAACTTGTCCATACATTTTGGTTTCACATGTATTGCATAAAGCTATAATGAGGGCCCATGGCAGTTTTCAAAACAATAGACTTATCTATCTGAATTTGTTAGTGACTATAAAAGTTGTATTTTTCTGTACTTTTACTTTCACATTACTTTTGCTTTTTTGTTTATCTCTTCTTAGTTTGCTGACTCTCTTTAACACTTTACCTCTTTTGTTTTGATGTCTTCATTATCTATCTTTTTTGAATAATATAAATATCTATAGAAGAATGAATCAATAAGTACATTTCCTAAAGCCCATACTAAATATCTTCAGCTTAACTTTCTCTTAGCTATATCCCAAAATTCTTGCAATCGATCCATACTGCTCAACACAAGAGAAAGTGTGGGAGTATAGAAATTTGAGTAGAAAAAGGTAAAAGAGGTAATTGTGGAGTCGGGTATTAATGGTTACTATATTCTACTTTCTCAAAATTCACAAAGCCATAAGGCTATGTAAGCACATTGCTAAAATCCCTTCACAGGCTTTTTAAATGGTCATAAAATTAAGAGATCATGTACCTTAAGTATTATGCTGAATATTTTTATACATCAGTTTCTATGCAGCAAAGATGATAAAGTATAGCAAATGAGAACTTTACAATTTTCTGTTCTTGGACTGTGATCTCTTTTAAATAATCAAGCCTTAACAAGACCTCAGATTAACAAAGTGTGGGCACCTAATGTAAATCACAATGTTATTTCATTGACTTTTATTGTTATTCTACCCATTTGTTGCTGAATAGCATTGCTCATTCAGAGAAGAGTTCTTTTCTGTAAATACTGTCAATGGTGAATGTATATTTTTAAATGATCATAAATGTGATTAGATGATGGAGTGACTGTACCTCAGATGTATTTAAAAAGCATGTTATCTGGCTGAGCATAGTGGCTCACACCTGTAACAGCACTTTGGGAGGCCTTGGCAGTGGATCACCTGAGTACAGGAGTTGGAGACCAGCCTGGCCAACATGGTGAAACCCCATTCTCTACCAAAAATACAAAAATTAACCAGATGTTATGGTGGGTGCTTGTAATCCCAGCTATTCTGAAGGCTGAGAAAGGAGAATTGCTTGAACTTGGGAGGTGGAGGATGTAGTGAACCGAGATCGCACCACTGCACTCCAGCCTGGACAACAGCAAAACTCCATCTCAAAAAAAAAAAAAAAAAAAAATAAAAGCATGTAATCAATTTAGACAACTGTTATAAACAGTATATTTCCTCATGAATAAGCCCTTGGAAAGCAGATAGAGAGAGATAATAGATAGATGTAGATACATACATAAATGATAGACAGAGATAGATAGATAGATAGATAGATATTCCTAGGGTTTAAGTAGTTTATGTTCAGTGATAGAAAGACTTTTATTCAATTTGCAGCTCTTTTAACATTTTTAAAATATTATCCCTATTTCTTATTATTGGTTAAAAAACCATACATTTTTAAAACTGGCAAGTAAAAAAATATAAACTGTAATTATAATCTTTTATATAAAACATTTACAGTAGAATTTATTGTATTTGTTACCCATTATTGCCATAACAAATTATCACCAAATTAATGGCTTAAATCAACACTGAAATTAGTGGCTTAAAACAACACCGATGTCGTACTGTTCGGAATGTTTAGAAATCTAAAATGGGTGTACTGGGTGGAAAACAAGGTAGTAGCCTATTTCCTTCTGAAGATTCTACAACAGTGCAGACTCTTCTCTTTCCTTCTCCAGCTTCCAGAGGCCGTCTGCATTCTTTAGCTTGTGGTCCCTGCCTGCTGGAGTCCTCACATGGCATCATTCTGAAACTAGTCTCCTGCAGTTCTACCTTGTGATTACGATGATCTACCCACATAATCCAGGATAACCCTTGATCTCGGGATCATTATGAGGTGAACCAAACTACCTGCATCTTAAAAGTGAGCCTGACTGACTCCATCTTGGCTTCCCCCCTGACCCACCATTCCTCCCTTGAGTGCATACCTGGGTCACACAGTGCTGGGTCATGTTGTGCTTCCAACCATAGAAACACACAACTGTTGTAACCATACCCTGTTTGACAATCCCACTTGCTATTGTGAATATCCCCTTGATTTATCACATGGAAAGTACCAAAATGTCCCCATTGGTAACCAGCAATCACGGAAATCGCTTGTGTACCCTCCTTAGTTAATCAACAATCATGGGAGCCGCCTGCCTCCTAGTTACCAGCCTCCTCCCCTAATTTGCTTGTTCTGCTTCTGTAAAATTCTGCTTCAGCTAGGCTCCCCCTCCCCTTTCTTAAGCAAGGTATAAAAAGAAATCAAGCCCCTTCCTCGGGGCCGAGAGATATTCAGTGTAAGCTGACTCTCAGTCACCGGCAATAAAGGACTCACAATCAGATCTCAGAGAGTGGTGCTTTCCTAACAACTCACTTGGATATAACAATTAATTTTATAAAATTGCAAAGTCCTTTTTTTCATGTAAGGTAACATATTTAGAGGTTCCATGGCTTAGGAGACAGCTATCTTGGGCAGGGTTCATTATTCTGTCCATAGCATGTGTCCTCTAAAAGATTATCAGGAATAGAAGACATAATCGAAATGCAGCTGAAAAATACATTGAGAGCACTGAAATATATTTTATTTGATTCAATAGGACTGTATTTAGTTCAGCTCCCCCAAAATCTTGAGTATTGTATTATACCAGGCCCAGCTACAAGTATCAATAATTTTATATATTAATAAGAAAAAAAGACACAATTCACTCTGACACCCTGCAAAGAGTATTTCAGATTCCTGAGTATTCTAAGATAAATTCTAATTCCTGAATAGGAAGTCCAGTGAGACTGAAATTGTATGCCATTATATGCAAGTTCTATTATTCTTTTCTTTAAGGCCCACATTTGGTTTGCTCTTCCGTGAGGTCTTATCTAATCACCCTTGCTCTTCTAAGTTGTCTCCTCTCTTTTGATTTCACAATTCACTTTATTTTATATCCTCCATTGCACTGCATTTATTTGTTGATATAAGTAGTCATTGCTCCCACTGGTTGAATGGCCCCGAAAGCAGAAACAACATTATATTTATCTTTGTTATTCCTGTGACTTGCACAGAGTCTAGAAAGCAAATGAAATGTGCTCAGTAAATATGTATTGTTCATTAAGCAAATAACTAAAGAGATGATTAAATTATTGAATGAATAATTAAGGAAAAACATATATTACAATGCTTATTTTAAACATACTCAGCATTTAAATATGACATCATACTCTGCCTATGTTTTTTCAATTTCTCTGCTTTTACTATGAAGGCAGACACAGCAGGAATTTTGCATTTGGTGCTTTAGCCTCTCCAGGTGATCATAAATGTGGTAGCTTTATGGAAAGGCAGTTGGCTCTATATTTCCTGGAGTCATTCTCAGAGTTTTTACTCAGGGATATATTCTTAAAGAGTCATTTTCATGTCAACTATTATATTCCACAGCACTTTGCAGTAAGTGACTCTGGGCTGATTCCTTTTGTTCTCTAAGAATCAAGTCTAAAAGAATCCATTATAACCAGACAGCATTTGTATTATTTAAGTATCTGAAGACAGTCAAAAAACTATTTCTATTATATCATGCCATTTTTGTTCATTCAATGATTGCCAAAATTTCTATGAGATACCTGGGGGAAAATCATTTAAAAATTTTCTCTTAGTCTTTTCTACTGAATAAGAAACAAAAGGTTTTTAAATGATATAAATTAAATATAGAAGTCAGTTTGTAATATAACAATAAGCATGCAATGTTAAAATATGCAATTTCAAGATAAATATATATTTATAAATTATGGCATTTTCTAGCTGCCAATAAAACCATCTTTCCTTTTACCCAGTTATGTCATCTCTCTTATCTTCTTATCTAGTTGGCTTCTAATATTAAGGATTGTACAGCTGTCAAACAGGAAAGTAATTTTCCTGTATCTCATCATGGCTTGACAGTCGTTTTAGATACTTATAGAGAATCAGAAACAGGAGTGCAAAAGAAAGAGAAAATTGTTTAGACTTTATGCATTGTATTTAAATAAATAAATACCTCATTAATAGTGAAAAAAAATAGGAGGAGGTGCCTATTTAGATTTTTTTTCACTCTAGGGTGTTTATTAACATGTAAATATAAACATATATTAGCAAGAGGACTGTTTGTTTCTTACAAACTTTACAATGAGGGAATTCTTAGTTTAGTTTAGTCAGAATATTTATACAAATAATAGTCACATAGTAAAAATATATGATATGAGTGCCACCAAAGACCCCCTAGAAAATAGTTCCTTTATCATTAATGATTCACTAGTTTTTGACTTACATTGTGCATATCCTCTCTGAGTCCCCAATATGTCAAATTTCGAGACAAACCAAGACATCAATCAATTTTTTTTTCCTTTGGCTTAAAAACTGGACAATATAACTGCCTCACAGGGCCACTTCATGCATAACTTCAGTGAGGGCATTCCTTTTAATGCTGAATTGGCATAGAAACAAGTAGGGCCCTTTTCAGCATGTCAACACTGCTGACACATGGCCGACATTAAGGGACATAATTAAAATTAAGGGACTCCTTCAGGAAAATCGAAGCTCAGTTTACAAATTTTGATATTACACCAACCTTAACTTCCATGTGACTCCAAGAAATTTTGCAGTCATCAGTTTTGCTGTATATAAATTTCTCAGAATTCTAGAAGCATAATGAATTTGGATTCTTAACCCTTGGTTAATTTATGTTCTATTAAATTTAAATAATCAGAAAATGAACAGTATGCCCCTGAATTGTTACAACCAAGGCATTGGTTTTAAGTTTAACACATTTGTGATTAGAGATGGAGGATAATGTCATAGACACCTAGGTATCTGAATCTTTATATGATACTCCTTTATTTGACAGGTTTGGAAGAAACTTCTGAGTGCTATCACCTCCTACTTAATCCTATTACTTCTCTTCCTTTCTTGAAGGTTCTTAGTTATATTCACCTATTTACATTTACAGAAAACCTGCAATTTAAAATGCTGTCTCTAAGCAGAGTTGGTCAGCATCAACCACTCTCTAAGTTATGCTGTTTTGATTTGGATTACGTTTAATTCATGGAATAATTTAGATATAATTGATACTATGGAGTTATCCAATTTGTTGACATTGTGGGGCTTTCCATAATTCAAAAGTTCTTGTCTGTAAATTACATAGTTTGTAAAACTTATTTACTTTTGCCCATTTGCTTATTTTCCAAATTTTTCTTACAAACTATTTGATAGGCATATCTCTTGATATATATTTTGTTGGTGTTGAAAATATAATTTAAGTACAATAATTAGCATATAGGTATTTAATTAACTGTTATAATTACCTTGCAAAATAACTTTTTAAAAAATAAATACATATATTTTGCATTTGCTTCTCTTTGGTTTTCCTAGTGCATAATAACATCACTAACAAATTATGTAGTTCTATCTTTAAATTTTATTTTTTTAAGAAACTTTAAAAACATTTTTTCACTATAAATTATTCTATATGAGATGCTGTAACAAAATAGACCATTTTCAACTATAAATGTTCATTTTACTTATTAACGTTATTTCAGAGTCTGGATTCCCCATTTTATGTGTGTATTTAGTACAGTGCTTTAGGAATCTTTTATTATTTTACAACACCAAGTGCCATTAAAGCATTTCCATTGTTTTTGATTCTCAACATTTATAGTTTTATCTATAAAACAGGTAATCAAGTACTTTTAGAAATGTTAGGAAGACATTGCCTGCTCTTACTTTTTCTACACTCCTGCTTTACAGCACCACCCTCAAACGAACAAAAAAAAGGCAATCACAGTACCTAATCTGATACTGGAGATTAAAATATGCATATGCATACTTTACAACTTCTTTCTTTTCCCTTTGATTGTTAAATCGTTAATAATTTTTTTCTAGAAGTCGTTAAAAAGGAGAATCTCTTGTATTTGCTCCTGTAATTGCCCCTGCAGTGGACTGAGTCACCATTACTGCAAAAGAAGGAATCCAAAATCTGTAAATGAAGGGAATACTTAAAACTAAATTTTACCTACACATCTAAGTTGTTTTTTCTACTCCACATGCACTATCAGAACCAAAATTTGATTCTTATCTAACACCTATATTTATTTATCACATAAATTGGAACACATAGAAGAAAAGTTATGATAACAACCTGGTAAAGACCCATATTCTACTATGATGTAGCTAGGCCCCCTTGTGATGTGACTGGGACCTCAGCAGAAAATACATTTAGGGACAAATGCAGCATGTGGGAAGACTGAAGCTTCTTCTTTAATGACCAGTGTGGAAAGATCTACTTGGTATATGAACAATGAACCACTGTAGTTTTCATCTTGACCAATCAATCACTGACACAGGAAAGCAGGTGGCAAGTTTATGGCTGTTTCTAAGGAGCACAGGATGCCTCAGTTTTTTTTTTTTTTTTAAGAAGTCCTTCTATATTTATCTTGAGCCACTTGAGCATGACTGTGACAGAAACAATCTTTATACTAGATTACTAGCAAAAGGGAGTCAATGAGTCCCAGGTTAGACTCCAAATGATCAGACTTTCAGGTTAACAGGTTGTTATAGGATTTGGTGAGTGAAAGGACACTCTTCTACTTATCTATGATCCACAACAAGGTCTCCAGACTGGGGAACCATAAACAGCAAACATTCAATGTTCTATACAGGACTGACATTTATGTTCAAGTATTAGGCATTTGTAGTATTTAACCACCCTGTTTTATTTATTTATTTATTTATTTTGTGTGTATTCAAACTCTAAAACCATAAAAAGAACTATAGAAAAGAGTAGCTTCCCGAATGTATTTGTGTTTTACAAAAGCTTCTAGACTTATTTATTAATTCACAGTCTAATAAAGCTCTGTTTTTGTTAATCATATAAGTAATGACCATGACTTTGGTATTCATATGGTAAAAACCTGACTATGGTAATAACCTACCCTGGGCTAGCATAACTGACTCCATTTTAGCTGTAAACTCCAATCTGGCTTCCTCCTCCTTACCAGAGCCCTTTTGGGTGCATAACTGGGTCATGCTGCACTTAGAAGCATTGAAGCTACTGTTCTTAACACTTGTAACCATTGTAACCGCATCCTGCATGGCATACCTCACCCCCTGCTATTGCAAGAAAAAAGTTTTCCTTTGATCATTGTGTAGAAGGAGCCTGATCACCCCTCTTCTTGGTAATTGCATGGAAACCACCTGTGCCCATAGCCCCTTCCTCTAATCTGCTTTTCTGCTTCTGTAAAATTCTGCTTCATCTAGGTACTCCCCCTCCCCCACCTAAATCAAAGTATAAAAGATAAGCCGGTCCCTTCCTCAGGACCAAGAGAATTTTAAGCGTTAGCTGTCTCTTGGTCGCTGGCTAATTAATAAAGGACTCTTAACTTGGAACTCAGTGTGGTGTTTTCCTTCTAACTTACTCAGTTACAACACTATAATTATAAAAACTATTTCCCATTTAAAAATTATACATATAGTAACACAGCTAATACATAGCATATAAGTATTAAGCATTAAGGATGTCAATACTAAAATTAAAACTATTTTAAAAATATTTTCAATGTCCCTTTCTGATCAACTGGAATATCCTGTTTTATTACACTTTGCTTTATTGAACTTTGCAGATATTGTGTTTTTACAAATTGAAGGTTTGTGGCAACCAGTATTTGGAAAATCGAATGGCACCATTTTTCCCACATAATGTGCTCACTTCATGTTTTTGTGTCATATTATGGTGATTCTCACAATATTTCAAATTTCTTCATTACTATTATATTTTTATGGTGTTCTGTGATCACTGATCTTTGGTGCCATTATTGTGATTGTTTGGGGGAGCTACAAACCTCCACCCATATGACTGTGAACTTCATCAATAAATGTGGTGTTGTGTGTTCTCACTGCTGTCATGGCCCGCCATTCCCCACCTCTCTCCCTCTTCTTGAGCCTTTCTACTTCATGAGATGAACTTTATTAAAATTGGGCCAATTTGTAACCTTACAGTCCCCTCTAAATCTTCAAGTGAAAAGAATACACATCAATATTGAAGTGGGGGCAATTAATGACTCTGTGATGGCCTCTAATTCTTCAAGTGAAAAGAAAAGTCATATGCTTCTCACTTTAAGTCAAAAGCTAGAAATGATTAAGCTTAGTGAGGAAGACATGCAGAAAACAGGCAGGCTGAAAGCTAGCCCTCTTGTACCAAATACCCAGTCGTTAATGCAAAAAGAAAGCTCTTGAAAAAAAAAAATAAGTGCTACAATAGTGAACACATTAATGAAAAGAAAGTGAAACAGCATTATTGCTGATATAGGGAAAGATTTAGTGGTCTGCATAAAAGATCATACCAGCCACATCATTCCCTTAAGTTAAATCCTAATCCAGAGAAAAGCCATAACTCTTTTTAATTCTATACAGATAGAATGCTGAGGAATCTGCAGAAGAAAAGTTTTAATCTAGCGTATGTTTGTTCATAAAGTTTAAAAAAATGAAATGATTGCCATAACATAAAAAGTGTAATGTGAAGCAGCAAATGCTGATGTAAAAGCTGCAGCAATTTATTAGAAGATCTAGCAAACATAACTGATGAAAGTGGTTATGCTAAACAGCAGATTTTCAATGTCGACAAAACAGCCTTCTATTGGAAAATGATGTCTTTTAATGCTCTCATGGCTAGAGAGAAGTCAATGCCTAGCTACAAAACTTCAAACCCAGGATGGCTCTCTTGATAGGGGCTAATGCGGCTGGTGACTTTCAATTGAAGCCAGAACTCATTTACCATCCTGAAAATTCCAGGGCCCTTAAGAATTATGCTAAATCTACTTTGCCTGTGCTCTATAAAAGGAAAAATAAAGCCCACATGATGACACATTTGTTTATATCATGGTTTACTGTACCTTTTAAGCTCACTGTTGAGACCTACTGCTCAGAAAAAGAAAAGATCCCATTCAAAATATTACCGCTCAATGACAATGTATTTAGTAACCCAAGAACTCAAATAAAAATGTTCAAGTTACATTAAGAACATCCATGATTCATGAAAGAAGGCAAAAATATAAACAGGAATTTGAATGAAGTTGCTTCCAACCCTCTGAATGACTTTGAAGAATTTAAAACTTCAGTGAAGGAATAAACTACAAATGTAGTAGAAACAATAAGAGATCTAGAATTAGAAGTAGAGCCTAAAGATGTGACTAGATTGCTGTAATTTTATGATAAAACTTTAACAGATAGGGAGTTGCTTCTTATAAATTAGTAAAGAAAGTGATTTCTTGATTTGGGATCTACTCATGGTGCAGAACTGTTAACATCGTGAAAATGACAATAAAGGATTGAGGATATTACATAAACTTACTTGATCAACAGGTTTGAGAAGATGGGTTTCAATTTTGAAATAAGTTCTGTGAGTAAAATGCTATGAAACAGCAACACATGCTAAAAAATTCTTTCATGAAAAGAAGAATCAATTGCTGGGCAAATACTGTTGTCTTATATTCAGAGATTGCCACAGCCATTTTTACCTTCAGCACCACCAGCTTATTAGTCAGCAGTCATCAACCTCAAGGCAAGACCCTCCACCAGCAGAATGTTTAGGTTAAATAAAGGCTGAGATGATCATTAGCCTTTTTAGCAATAAATTACTTTTTAATTAAGGCATGTACATAATTTTTAAACATTATGCTACTGCACATTTCATATACTTCAGAATACTATAAAGACACATTTGTACACATAGAAAACCACATAATTTGTGTACCTGCTTTATTGCAGTCTTCACTTTCTTGCAGTTATCTGAAATTGAACTCTCAGCATCTCTGAGATATGTCTTTACTATGACATTTAGTTAAGAACCTTTATATTTAAATTTCCTAAATTTAAATTTGATATCACTTATTTTCATGTCATTGGTATATACTTTTTATTCTTTCATTAAGATAGAGACTGCCTTTATAGACTAAAAACTTTAAAAGAATATTTTTCTATTAATATTTATCTAGGAAATAAAGTAAAACACTTACTTGCTAGCAGCCTAAAAATTAGTTCTTAACCTTTTAAGTTTAGTTTTATTACTAAGGAGTACTGTGATTTAAAACATATGAAAAATTGTAATTGACAAAGAATTGCTCTTATCATTTATCCCAGTCTTAAGAGTTTTCATGGTGATAAGCATGGGAAAGAAATCTATATATTTAGTATAAATGGTGTGTCACTTGGTCTTTCTGATAGAAAATGTTAAACTCTGTGATTACTACATTTTGCATATTCAGCCTCTGAAAATTTTTAGATTAAATGTTTCAGAAGAGAGAACAGAATGAAAATTAAACATTTGTAAAGCAGGAATCAAGACATGCAAATGGCTATTATGCTGAAGGTTAATGTTTATACCACTAGTGGAAAGACAAACATAGAAAAAGCAATAGGAAGAAAAAATCTAGGGAAAATATTTTAAAATAAGCTTGGTTCAACTATGTAATAAGTGGCACTTTGGTGTTAAAGTACATGATACTTTCAAGAGCATAATTTAAATGTGTGCTGTACAGATAGAAAGCAAATTTATATTTCTCCCTTAGTTGATTCAAATGAACTCAAACACACTTTCAACAATATTTAGCAGGAGCCATGACTCATAACTTCTTTCTTGTTTTATCTATGTGAGGCAAATTTATTGTGTCATTTGGCCTGCCATGATATGAAAGCCCTGCATTGATTGTCACAAAACAAAGTAATAAATGAAGTCCTGTCTTTTGACACAAGTTGTATTTTTTATGTGTTTGTCTGTGATCTCTTGTATGGGTAAATAATATTTATTTAAATACATCAAGACCATTAGGCTTTTTCAGACATATGGACACAGCAGCAATATGCAGTAAACCATGGTTGATTTCATCTATTTTCAAATATACACAGAGAATCTTTTAACTACTGATGTGTCAACTGTTGTGTTCTTTCCTGACAGCTGAAGTGGGAGAAGAACTGCTCTTGGGTATTAACTTTCTTGATTCATAGAAAGATAGTCAGAAGTTTCTGCAAGATTGGTAGCATAGAAAAAGACAGAAGATGTGTTTGTGTGATAGATCAGGGATTTGATTTTTAAAAAGATAGAATCTAACACCTTTCTATCAGCTGAAATGGTGACATGATGAATAACTGAATAACATCATGACTAAGGCTCCAATAGTGAGTGAGTTAGCTATTTTTCTCTCTAAATTGGACAATTTCATGCAAGTGAAAATGTAAAATACTTACTATAAATTCATTTTGCAACCAGTATAAATGTTTGGACCTTATCTACATATATTTTGGAGTACTTTATACTAAGTAATATCATTGCCCTAATTGTCACATACACAATCAGAATCTTTATATTACATTGGAAACGAGAAAATCCAAATACAATAATTTGAACCAGGACTAGATTTTTTTGGCATTTTTTTAAGGATGCCCTTTTTAATTTTACAATTTCTCTTTTTATCATCATGATGGAGACACTTCTTCTACTCAAAGAACAAATACATTGTCATTCATTAGAATAGTTATTAAAAAACTGGTAATTTTTTTCTCTATAAATTAACTAAATTTAAAGAGGGGAGATAAACAGTTGTGTGTTGCACTAGTTTTTTTTTTTTCTTTTAACTATCATTGCAAAGTACCAGAAACTAGAAAATTTAAAAGAACAAAAATTTCTTCTCTCACGATTAAGGAGGCTAGAAATATAAATTTAAATGTAAAGCATTGTCAGGATCACATTCTTTCTAAAATCATGAGAGCTGGATTTTCCCAGCCTCTTTTAACTGCCTGTAGACCTAGATATTCTTTGACTGTGCAGTACAACTCCGCTCTCTGTCTCTGTCTTCTTATGGTCCTCTTCCCTATGTCTGTGTCTGTGTCCAAATTTCACTTTGTACCTACATAAGACCAGCCACAGTAAATTAAGTTCCTACCTTATTCCAGTTATTACGCCATCTTAGCTAATTATATTTACAATGACAATGACCCTATTTCCAAATAAGGTCAAATTCTGAGTCACTGGATGCTGGGGCTTTGATATATCTTTTGGTGGGGATACAATTCATGCTGAAACTAACGTGCTTTGAATGAAAGAAAAAGATAACATGAGAATAAAAATATATATTTTGCCAAATATACTTTTCTAAATTTTAAATGGAATTTTATATTATAGCCATTTCTTATCATAAGTTTGAACAAACATGAATTTGAAAAGATTACACTGTTTATACATTTTTTAAAAGCTGAAATATTTCTATTTTAAAAGAGTCATCAATGAGAGCTATTTAGCCATGTCAATATCAGACAACCTATGGTTGGGGAAATTTGTTCACATGGAATAAATTCTAACTCATAGGCATCATTCTAAAATCTAGAGAGGCATCTCACATTTAACATCCTGGTTTAGGTCTTATTTTTCTCTTTTTTGTACTTTAAATTATCTTAATATTTTGTACATTGTATTAAAGAAAAATTGGTCTGTGCTATGTTTCGAGAATAACAGTTAAGATTCTGTACAACATTCTAAGTTAAGCAGATCTGGGGGATCTGCAGCATTTGTGGAAAGCAAGAACAAGATAAGGCAGTGGAGAGTGGTAGCTATGCAAATAGATTTCATCCCACATTTTGAACTAATAGTAGCAGTCATTTTCCTCTAGTAAACAAAGTAGGTGAGTAACTAAAGCCTGGGCAATAATACCCCATTCTTAGTTACAGATAAGATCAAGTAGTGAAATTCAACATGATCAAATCTTAAAATAAGTGTTGTCTTGATTTTAGAATCAAATTGTAGACATACCCTTTGATAAACAACTCACTATTTTCCCCCTCCACCTCAAAAGGAAACAAAATTTCAGTTATGCAAAATGAATAAGTTCTAGAGATCCAATGCACAGAGTGAGGACTACGGTTAATAATTTTATTGCATACTTGACATTTGCTAAGAGAGTATATCTTAAGTGTTCTCACCAAAACAAAAAAATAAAAACAAGAATTAGCTAGGCGTGGTGGCTCGTATCTGTAATCCCAGCACTTTGGGAGGCCAAGCTTGGTCGATCAACTGAGGTCAGGAGTTTGAAAACAGCCTGGTCAATGTGGTGAAACTTCATCTCTACTAAAAATAAAAAAATTAGCTAACAGTGGTGGTACATGCATGTAATCCCAGCTACTCAGGGGTCTGAGGCAGGAGAACTGCTTGAACCCGGGAGGTGGAGGTTGCAGTGAATCGAAATTGTGCCATTGTACTCCAGCCTGGGCAACAAGAGTAAAACTCCATTTAAAAAAAAAAAAAAAAAAAAATGAACACTTACTACGCATCAGATACAGGAAGTAAATTTAGTAACAACAACAAAAAAAAAAAAAACCCTACAATAAATTTAGTATTGAACTAAAATAATGTGGACATAAATCATGCCAAAACTTGATTTCAGTACATAAGAAGTTGTTAATTTAGAAAGATATATACTTTTGCCTGCTCTCATCACTCAAAACAGTTTTGAAATGCCTCATTAAATTATCTTTAGACCTCCTGATATATTATTTAGAACAAAATCACAAATTTAAAATATTTTCCCAAATTTTGCCATTTAGACATCTGATATTAATCTAATAGTGTGTTAGCAATGAATCTGATGACTGAATAAAATGAAGAAACTGGAAAATAGAAATGTGATGACAAAATAAAATAAATGTGGTAACAAAATAACATTTCTAATGGCTTAAAAACTTCTCTACTGGAAACTACTGTAACCAAAGTATGAACCTTGGTAATTAATGCTACCGAAAGGACAATGAATATACTTTACGAGTGAGCAGGTTGGACTTTAGAATATATGAAGAATAAATGTTACAGTATCTTTTTATCAATGGATTAATCAAAGATTCTGTATCTCAGATCACATTAAGTTAATCTATAAGCATAAACATAAATATGTGTGTGTGCACACACACTTACACAAGGTTTTGAAGTGAAGAGAATTGCTTCATCAACTCAAATTGCTTTCCTTTCTTCTCATTTTACATCTGTATATATTTTCTATACATAAAATTAGAGACCCGGCATGGTGGCTCATGCCTGTAATCCCAGCATTTTGGGAGGCCGAGGCGGGTGGGTCACCTGAGGTCAGAAGCTCAAGATCAGCCTGGCCAACATGGAGAAACCCAGTCTCTACTAAAAGTACAAAAATTAGCCGGGTGTGCTTACAGGTGCCTACAGCTACTCAGCAGGCTGAGGCAGGAGAATCTCCTGAATCTGGGAGGCAGAGGTTGCAGTGAGCCGATATTGCACCACTGCACTCCAGCCTGGGTGACAAGAACGAGACTCCATCTCAGAAAAAAAAAAATTAGAAAGATATACAATTATGTTTACCTAATTATATATGTCTAAGTATACATGGATCACAAAACAAGTCTTAATAAATTTAAGAAGATTGAAATCATGTCAAGTATCTATTCTGACCATAATGGAATGAACTAGAAACTAACAGAGAAGGAAAACTAGAAAATGCACAAATGTTGAAATTGACTCTCTTATTTTTGAACAACTACTGAAAAAGGAAACTAGAAAACACTTCCAGACAAAGAAAAATGAAACACAACATTCAAAAACTTATAAGATTCAGAATAAACAGTACTAAGAGGGAAGCTTATTGTGATAAATACCTACATTTAAAAAGGAGAGAGAAAGACTTTAACTAACCAACCTAACTTTATACCTCAATGAGTGATAAAAAACAAACTTAGTCAGAAGTTAGCAGAAGGAACAAAATAACTATTAGACTATAAATAAATAAACAAGAAGAGAAGGATAAAGACTTAGATAATATAGATAGATTACATATATACCTGTATATATTTTATCTATAATATAGACTTAGATAATATATTTCCATACCACCTATCTGACAAATGACTAGTATTTAGAGTGTATTTTAAATGTCTCAAAATTAGAGAATAGACCGGGCGCAGTGGCTCACACCTGTAATCCCAGTACTTTGGGAGGCCAAGGTAGGCAGATCATGAGATCAGAAGTTTGAGACCAGCCTGGCCCATACGGTGAAACACTGTCTCTACTACAAATACAAAAAAAATTAGCCGGGCATGGTGGCACGTGGCTATAGTCCTAGCTACTCAGGAGGCTGAGGCAGAAGAATCACTTGAACCCAGGAGGAAGAGATTGCAGTGAGCCGAGATCACCCCATTGCACTCCAGCCCGGGTGACACAGTGGGACTCTGCCTCCAAAAAAAAAAGAAAATGGGCAAGAGACATAAACAGTCATTTCAAAATAGAAGATATAGAATTGGAAAAAAAGAACATGAAATATATTTAAACATCATTCCTCACTAGAGAAATACAAATTAAAATCAGAACAATTAAAATAAAAATAATAGAAACATCAAATTTTGATTAGAAAACAGAGACACTGGATCATATTGGTAAAGTAAAATAGTGCTGTCACCCTTGCAATACAGTTTTGGAGTGTCTTATAAAATTGCCCATATAGCCCAGAAATTACACTCTTAGATATTTATGCTGGATGCATAAAATGTATGTTCACACAAAATCTCTATGCAAATGCTTGTAGCAGCTTAATTATTAGTAGTCCCAAAATGTAAACAACTCAGATGTTGTTTGAATGGTGAATGGTTAAGGAAACTGTGGTACTTCACATCATGGAATATTACTTAGCTATAAGAAGGGATGAACTATTCCTAATAGGATGCACAGGAACTAGGATGAATCTGAATAATTTACACTGAGTGGGAAAAAAAGTCAAAAATTACATACAAAAAATTACATATTACACTCACATGATATTTTTGAGATAACAAAATTATAGCAATGGAGAACAGATTAGTGGTTGTTGAGTTAGGTATGAGATATGGGAGGGTATTAGAGGGAGGTGTTAAGCTTACAAGTATTAATAGTAGGGATCTTTATAATGATGGTACTGTTCTTTCTTGACTGCTGTGGTGGATACATAAACAACACATGTGCTGCAATAGCATAGAAATGAATATACACAAATACACACCTCAAAGACAAATGAACACAGGTAAAACTGGGAGATCTGAATAATGAATTGCATCAATGTCAATATCCCAGCTGTGACATTATACTATAATTTTGCAAATGTTACCATTGGTGGTAACTAAGTAAAGCTTATAAAGGATCTCTTATTTCTGACAATGTCATGTGAATCTACAAATACATCTTAAAATTACCACAAAGTTTAAAAATTGTGTTTGTAGAAATATTTCGAGACTTAATTTAATGCTATTTTCTTTCATAGAAGACTTTAAATCTTTTCTCAGTTATTTACCAATTTGCACTAGACATCTGGGAACACTTCAAACCAGTAAGGCATTGAGATGATTTGGAATGGAGCAAACTCTAAAATGGCCTGTAAAATTTTAGTTCCTCTTTCTCTTAGGGTGCAACCCTTTGGCCTTCTATTCTGAAACCAGAAGATTACACTAGTGACCCTTCTTTTAGTGGATCCTGGATTTCAACAATTGTTCCTCTAGCCCAGTGGCTGGAATAAGCAGGAAATGGGAAAGCTGTGGGCATCTGGGGTGGGACATGAATGGGAGGGCGGAGGGGAGTTTTCACACTGCTCCTTTATAATCCTAAGAAAATTTTGGCGGTGCCTGGAGACAATTTGGTGTGTTTTCACAATTGGAAGAATGCTATTGGAATCTAATGAGTAGAGGCTAGGAGTACCGCTAATCATCACACAAATCACAGGACATCCCACGCCCCCATCAACAAAGGAATTAGCTAGTCCAAAATGTAAGTAGTACTGAGGCTTAGAAATCCTGCACTAGCCTCAGAAGGCTGATCTAAGCGACCTCAGCTTTTCAACCATATACTGTATGATTTGACAAAGTCTTGAAGCTGTAAACCACTCCCAAATTTAGCCTCATCTTCATGTATTTCATCATCTCCTAGCTCGTGGTTAGATAATTTTTCACTGTCTTGTTAAGTCTCTCTGATGCCCCCAAGCAGATGAGACCTGTCTACTTTTGTTTTCCTTTTTAGTCCAGTTTCTAGTTTTTCTCTTTCCTTGTTAATTCTACATAAACTATTGAGCCACTATGAAAAGTCTAAACCCTTTAATACATTTTTAAAATTTTAAGTCCATTTAATACTTTATCAAGAATACTCATTCTGCATGCTCATTTTTATACAGTTCTTTTCACTAAAATTATTCTAGACCTTGTCTTTAAAAACTACAAATATTTAATATATAGTGTTTATTCCCCATATCTGTTGATCTACAGCCCTGGCTAATCTGCTACAATTTTTAAATTTTTTCTGCTGATCCTCACCTATTGCTACTTTTTCTTTGATTGAGTACATGCTTTATTGACAAATGCTTACATAACTTACATATTATTTATTTAAAACCCTGGGGTTCAAAAATAAAGATAATTTTTCCAAGAATTATTACAAGCTTTAATTGAAGGCTATAGACACTACTCTTCTACAGCACTTAAGTAAAATATTAGAATAAAGTACAGAAAGATGTTACATCGATCTTAGGCTGAACACAGTGACCTTTTACTTGCTATAACACAGTCCATATGCAATAAAGAACCACATATATGTATAGAAATGTACATGTATATGTACACACAATATACATGTACATAAAAGGTATATCTTATTACATTGCTTTTAACATTTTGGGATATTTTATTTACATAATTTAATATCAACTAGAGATAAATTTGAGATTATGCCTTCCTAGAAATAGTTTTTTAATTAGAGACTCTAAAAAATGAAAAAAATGAGAATGACAAATAAATTATGGTCAGGAGTTTATCTTCTTTCAAATGCAGCAATTCTGCCTTTTGAAAAAAAAAAAAACTGCATCAAGGCATATACATCATACAATGCCACGCTGTAAAAATTGGAAAATTCTGTTGGGAAATTGATCACAACATCATTTCCCTTTGAGCCTGGACACAACCCGAATATCATTCAAAACACAGCAAAAAAGGCTATTACCCACAGATCATAATTCACATATAAAATGAAACCTATTTCCTTTGTTTAAAGTATTTTCAATTTTTTCTGTTTAAACTGACTGGTAAAGAATGTTTCAGAAAAGAGTAACACAAAAAGACCACAATGTTGTAAGAATAGTTTATCAAAATAAAATTACTTTGAGGTATCATCTTTTGATTTGTTTTTAAATTATTAGAAAACATCTCAACATTGTTTTATTTAACAACAAAGAGGATACAAATGATAAAATCATGTACAAACATGTATGCATATATTTGCTATTTATATTTTTAACAAATACTAAATATTTTTAAATTAACTTTCCCTAGAAAATTATAACGTTTTAAAAACATAACTTAAGGTTTGACAAAAGTAGGTTTTTTAATCTTTTGGGAACTATGAAGATGTTTAGGCTGCAGCCTCTGTGGTTAAGAAATCTTGATGATAATTTAATATTACTTGTTAAAAACCATGAATACTCTTTTAGCCTTTTGTATTTATAAACATGTATATATTAAAGAATTACACTAGTAAATAACATAAATGAGTGTATGGATTAATATTTAATTCTACAATTAAAAGTAGAATTGTATGCCTGAGTCCATTTAGGAGATCATTTTATATAATAGTATCATAACTCTTTGTATAATGTAGCACAGGTTCTCTGTGAGTGCAGACGTCTCTTCATCGCACTGATTTCATTTCCTTTTGAAGTATATACTCAGGAGTAGGACTGCTAGATCATAATTTTTTAATTAAAAAAATGAAAAGTTCTATTGTTCAATTTGTTTGAGGAGCAAATTTTCTTTCAGAATGGCCACACTACTTAGATTCCCATCAACAGTAGTGTTTTTTCCACATCCTTACCAACACCTGTTATCTTTCATCATTAGATAATAGTCATTCTAACAAGTGTGAGGTAATACCTCATTGTGGTTTAATTTCCATTTCCCTGATGATTAGTGGTATTAAGCTTTTTTTTTTTTTTTTTAACATATACCTGTTGGCCATTTGTGTGTGCTCATTTTAAAATCAGATTTTCTATCATTGACTTATTGACTTGCTTGAGTCTTTGTATATTTGTATACAAATATTGGAGATATACTATATATATATATATATATATATATATATGTTTTGCTAATACATTCTCCCAAAAAAAGATTCTATCTTTTGCTCTGTGGAAGCTTTTAGTTTTCTGTAACAGCAGTCTCTTTTTCTCTTACTGGGGAAGTTGTAGCTGAGAGAATCCCTCTTGGCATTTGGTCTGGATTGCAGCCTGATCAAGGTGGTACTAGCAATGTTGTCTAATGAGTGGTACCCATGGAGTGGTCAAACTGGTGATGCCTAGGCAGAGGCCTATGTAAACGGACTTGGACTCTGGGATCTAGGGCAAAAATGGCACTGGTGCCTGGAGAGCAGGTGTACCACTGCCCCACTGGTAGCCTGTGAAACAGATAGGAAGCCAAAAACAGGAGTACATACTTGCACAGATTTACAGTGGCTCTGGGGTTGGGGCAAGGCCTACCTCTCTATGACAGCTAAGCTAGTGTCTGGAGCACAGGAATGTATTAGGCGCTGGGGCTCAGAATGTGAAACAGCTCATTGTGGTGAGGTTTCTGGTGTCTGAGACACAGTGGAGCCACAGAACCCAGGTCTGAATTGTGAGCACTCAGGAAGTGGCCACAGCTTGGGTGTCAGAGCACCACGTGTGGTTGGTAGAGATGGTGGATCCATTTCCCTAGCAGTTCAATAGCAGCTGCTTCTTGCAGGGGAGTGTTTAGTCATATCTTCCTCTGTGGGGATCTTCAGCAGGAAGCTGCCCATTGGTCATCTCAGTGGCAAAAGATCCCAGTATCCTCTGCAGAGCAGATTGCCTGGAACCAGGGTGGTTTCCACTTTCTGTTGATGCCAATAGCCTCTGATTTTCTTCTTTGTTCCTAAGTCTCTCCTAGAATATCAGACATGCTGATCTCACCAGGGAGCCTTTCTATATGGATAGTCTACATTCCTTTTGCTTCAATTGCTGCAGATTCTTTAATGGGCCCTTTAGACCTCTCTGCATTGTTTTGATTCCTGGATAGCTGTTTATATTTTTAATGGCGAGACTGAAGGATGGTATCTCCTACTCTGTTCTATTGGTAGCATCACCCTCATGATGTTTTTAATATATATATATATATATATATATATAAATATATACACACACACACACACATATATATAGTAAAATATTTCAATCAAGCTAATTATTATACACTTAATTAACAGATCTTTGTACTGGTATGGTGAGAATATTTAAGCAATTTTCATGTATGTAATAGTTTATTATTGACTATAGCCACCATGCTGTACAACAGATCTGCATAACTTCAAAAAATAAAGTTCTCAAAGCTTTATGCTCATATATTTCTTTCCCATGTTCATGCTCAGAACATTTATTGTTTCACAATATATTTGTCTGTGTAATTTTATCTGAATGAAGTGTTTTGCTTTTGAAAATATAAAATGACCACTATTTGTAAGTTATCAAAAAATCAGCTCTTGTTTGACAAAAAAAAAAATTGTGATTTTGGATAATAAATCTGTATATGACAAAAATTTTTGAAATTAAGAAAAAGCATTCAGCTTTCCTTATCAGTTCTTTAAAACTTACACAATCATAAATGCAGATCTGGACCAAGCAAACTTAATAGACATTTACAGAACTTTTAACCCCAAATCCACAGAATACACATTCCTCTCAGCACCACATTGCACTTACTCTAAAATTGACCACATAATTGGAAGTAAATCACTCCTCAGCAAATGCAAAAGAACGGAAATCATAACACAGTCTCTCAGACCACAGTGCAATCAAATTAGAACTCAAGATTAAGAAACTAACTCAAAACCACACAACTTCACAGAAAATGAACAACTGGTTCCTGAATGTAGACTGGATAAACAATGAAATAAAGGCAGAAACAAAGATGTTCTTCGAAACCAAAGAGAACAATGACACAACATACCAGAATCTCTGGGACACATTTAAAGCAGTGACTAGAGGGAAATTCATAGCAATAAATGCCCACATGAGGAGCAAGGAAAGGTTTAAAATCGACACCCTATCATCAAAATTGAAAGAGTTAAAGGAGCAAGATAAAAAATACTCAAAAGCTAGGAGAAGACAAGAAATAACTAAGATCAGAGCAGAACTGAAGGAGATAGAGACACAAAAATCCCTTCAAAAAATCAACAAATCCAGGAGCTGGTTTTTGAAAAGATCTACAAAATAGATAGACCGCTAGCCAGACTAATAAAACGGAAGAGAGAAGAATCAAATAAAATCAATAAAAAACGATAAAGGGGACATCACCACCGATTCCACAGAAATACAAACTACCATCAGAGATTACTACACACAACTCTATGCACACAAACCTGTAAATCTGGAAGAAATGGATAAATTCCTGGACATTTGCACTCTTCCAAGACTAAACCAGGAAGAAGTTGAATCTCTGAATAGACAAAAAACAAGGGCTGAAGTTGAGGCAGCAATTAATAGCCTACCAACTAAAAAAAGCCCAGGTCCAGATGGGTTTACAGCCAAATTCTACCAGACGTACAAAGAGGAGCTGGTAATATTCCTTCTGAAACTATTCCAAACAATATAAAAAGAGGGAATCCTCCCTAACTCATTTTATGAGACCAACATCATCCTAATACCAAAAACGGGCAGAGATGCAACTAAAATAGAAAACTTCAGGCAAATATCCATGTTGAACATTGACGCAAAAATCTTCAATAAAATACTGGCAAACAAAATGCAACAGCAAATCAAAAAGCTTATTCATCATGATCAAGTAGGCTTCATCCCGGGGATGCAAGGCTGGTTCAACATATGCAAGTCTATGAACGTAATCCATCACATAAACAGAACCAAAGACAAAAACCACATGATTATCTCAATAGACACAGAGAAGGCCTTTGACAAAATTCAACAACCTTTATGCTAAAAACCCTCAATAAACTAGGTATCGATGGTACATATCACAAAATAATAAAAGCTGCTTATGACAAACCCACAGCCAATATCATACTGAATAGGCAAAAACTGGAAGCATTCCCTTTGAAATCTGGCACAAGACAAGGATGTCCTCTCTCACCACTCCTATTCAATATAAAATTGTTAAACACATTATTAATGTGATGTATCTAATTAATATTAAAATATTATCTAACCATCAAATATAATGTCAAGAAGAAACATGAATTTTGACAAATCAAACATATTGTCACATAAGTCCAACATTTTGTAATTCCTTTAATTTATATTACCTAAAAAGAAATACGTTTTAGATGATTGGTTTGCCTAGTTACTCTTTTGAATTAATATGCTATTAAATTGTAGTTCCTAATAGACTAATAATTTTAACATATACAATCATGCACCACAATCCACGTTTTTGTCAATGATGCTCCCCATATAAATCTTTGATCCCATAAGATTATAACAGAACTGAAAATTTTCTATTGCCTGGTGACATTGTAGCTGTCATAATTTCATAGTGCCATACATTATTTCTGCGTTTATGGTGATAATGATGTAAACAAATCTACTGTGCCACCAGTCTTATAAAAGTATAGCACATGTAATTATGTGCAGTAATATTTAATAATGATAGTAACTATGTTACTGGTTTACGTATTTTTTACATTTTATTGTTATTTTGAATGTACTCCTTCTACTTATAGATGTTAACTATAAAACATTCTCAGGCATGTCCTTCAGGAGTTATTCCAGAAATCATTGTTATCATAGGAGATGACTACTCCATTCTTGGTATCACCTCTGGAGATGAAGATGTAGAAAACAGGGATATTGATAATCCTAACCCTGTGTAGGCCTAAGATAATATGTGTGTTTTTGTCTTACTTTTTTTTTTTTTTTTTTTGAGGCAGTGTTTCACCCTGCCACCCAGCCTGAAGTGTAGTGGGGCGATCTGGGCTCATTGCAACCTCCACCTCCCAGATTCAAGCAATTCTCCTGCCTCAGCCCCCCGAGTAGCTGGGATTATAGCCACATGCCAGCACACACGCCTTATTTTTGTATTTTTAGTAGAGATGGAGTTTCACCATGTTGGCCAGGCTGGTCTCGAACTCCTGACCTCGTGATCTGCCCACCTCGGCCTCCCAAAGTGCTGGGATTACAGGCGTGAGCCACCGCACCCAGCCTCTGTCTTACCTTTTAACAAAAATTCTAAAATGTAAAATAAATTAATTAAAGAAAAAAAAGTCTATACATATGAGTATAAAGAAAGAAAATACATTGGTACAGCACTATAATGTGTGTTTTAAGCTGTTATTACAAAGGAATAAAATAGTTAAAAAAATAAAAATACATAGAGTAAAAAAGTTGTAGTAAGATTAATGTACTACTGAAAAAAAATTTCTTAAATCACGTGTAGTTTAAGGATACAATTTTTTTTAACTTTTAGGTGTAGGGCATATTTGCAACATTGTTATATAGACAAAGTATGTGTCATGGGGGCTTAGTGTGCAGATATTTTAGTCACCCAGATAATAAGCATAGTATCTGATAGGTACTTTTTAAAATCTTTCTCCTCGCATTCTCCACCCTCAAGTAGACCCCAGTGTCTGTTGTTCTTCTCTTTGTATCTAGTAGAGACAGGGTTTCACCATGTTGGCCAGGCTGTTTTCCACTGTTTAGCTTCCATTTATAAGTAAGAAAATATGAAATTTCATTTTTCATTTTTGCCTTAGTTTACTTAGGATAATGGTCTATGTAGCTCCATCCATGTTGCAAAGAACATGCTCTCATTCTTTTTAATAACTGCATAGTAGTTCATGGAATATATGTACCACATTTTTAAAATTTATTCCACCATTCATGAGCATTTAGGTTGATCCTATGTCTTTGCTGTTATGAATAGTGCTGCAATAAAATACACATGCACATGTCTTTATGGTAGATATAACTATATTTCTTTGGGTATATATCCAATACTTGTATTGCTGGGTCAAGTGGTAATTCTAAGTTCTTTGAGAAATCACCACACTACTTTGCACAATGGCTGAACTAATTTATACTCCCACCACCAGTGTAAAAGCATTCCCTTTCCTCTGCAACCACTCTAGCATCTATGTGTTTTAACTTTTGAATAAAGGCCATTCTAACTGATATGATATGGTATCTCACTGTGGTTTTGATTTGCAATTCTCTGATTATTGGTGATAGTGAGCATTTTTTTCATATACTTGCTGGCCACATGCATGTCTTTTTTGAAAAGTGTCTGTTCATGTCCTTTGCCCAGTTTTTAATGGGGTTTTTTTTGCCTGCAAATTTAAGTCCCATATAGGGTCTGGATTTTAATTATCCAGATTTGTCAGATGTATACTTCGCAAATATTTTCTCCCATTCTCTGGGTTGTCTGTTTACTCTGCTAATGTTTTCTTTTTCTTTTTTCCTTTTTCTGTGCAGAAACTTTGGTTTAATTAGGTCCCAGTTGTCAATTTTTGTTTTTGTTTTTTTTCTTCTTGGTGCCATCATGAAATTTTTGCAAGGTCCTATTTCCAGAATGGTATTTCCTAGGTTTCTTTCAGGGTTCTTACAGTTCTGTATTTTATATTTAAGTCTTTAATCCATCTTGGGTTTTTGTGCATGGTATAAAAAAGGGGTCCAGTTTCAATCTTCTGTATATGGCTAGCCAGTTATCCTAGCACCATTTCTTGAATAGGGAGTCCTTTCCCCATTGCTTTTGTTAGCTGTGTTGAAGATCTGATGGTTGTAGGTGTGTGGCATTATTTCTGAGCTCTTTATTCTGTTCCATTGCTCTATGTGTCTGTTTTTATACCAGTACCATGCTGGTTTGGTTACTGTAGCCTTGTAGTACAGTTTAAAGTTGGGTAGTGTGATGCCTCCAACTTTGGTGTGTGTTTTTGTTTTTGTTTTGCTTAGAATTGCTTGTCTATTTGGTTCTTTTTTGATTCAATATGAATTTTGTTTAAAGTTTTTTCTAATTCTGCAAAGAAAGTCTTTGGTAGTTTCATAAGAATAGCATTGAATCTGTAAATTGCTTTTGGCAGTATGGTCATTTTAACACTATTGATTCTTCCTATCTGTGAGCACGGAAAATTTAGTGTAGTTTAAGTGTACAAAGTTTATAAAGTCTTCAGTAATATACAGTAATGTCCTAGGCCTTTAAATTCACTCACTACTCATTCGGGCATACCAAAGCAACTTCCGATTAAGCAAGCTATATTTATGGCAAGTACCTATAAAGGTGTACCATTTTTAATTTTTATATCATATTTTTACTGTACCTTTTCTATGACTAGATACACAATTACTTACCATTGTATTACAATTGCCTAGAGTATTCAGTACAGTCACATGCTGTACAGGTTTGTAGCCTAGGAACAATAGGCTATACCACATACCCTAGTTGTAAAGTAGGTGACTCTATCTAGGTTTGTGTAAGTACACTCTATGATGTTTGCATAATGATGAAATCTCCTAAGGACATATTTCTCAGAACATATCCCAGTTGTTAAGCAACACATGACTACATTTTGCACTAATGTTGACTTGTCTCTTGAAACCAAAGAAAATAAAATAAATCAACACAGTCTGGCTATGAGAAAGCCTATGAAATCTTTATATTCAGGACTAAAGATACGTCAATCTTATTATGTAAAAAAGAAATCTTATATATAGTTTCCATGAGTATTTCTTACTTTCTTCAAAAAAACAAAATTTGTAGAGGATAGATATTAGAGCCATACACTATTTGAAGTTTTTTGTTATTGTTGTTGACTTTGAAATATAAAATAAAGTCCTAGGAATATTATGACAAACTGTCCATGCAATCTGAAGCCTAACCTTTGCTTTTGCAAAATACTCACACAAGATCTTTGAATCATTTTAGATTTAAAATTTCTCTAAGAATATACTTGTAATAATTAAAACATATTTCAAATGGTTTTTAACAAAATATATTTTTCTTATTTATAAATATAAAAATACAAATTCTCTGACTCTCTCTCTCTCTCTCATAGAACAGTTAAGTTGCAAATTAGTCTAATAAATAAGTCTCTGACCTTGAATTCTTCCTTGTGCTTGGACAAGAGATAGGACCTTCCTAGATTTTTTTCAATGCACAGCTACCTTCACATCAGTATAGGTTCTGTCATTCTTGACAGTCTCTTCTCCCTGGAGTGGGTGAGAGATAATTAGCTGTGGTTAGAAAACAACTAAAATTTTCCAAGGTGAAAATTATCCTAATTGCAACCCCCCTCTCCCCAGAAAGTGATATCATTCTTCTTGACACCATAAAAGAACACTGAATATACTTTTGTTAATTTATTCATTTCAAGCTAAAAAATTATTTCTGCCTCTTAAGCAAATGTGACCACTTTATGTACAGAGATCGTATCACTGTAATACAACAGAACCCAACTCAGTGTTTAATATTTTGAGATATGTTGCATGTGGGTGTAGATATTCAAGTTAAATTTATATACATTGACAGACTCCCTCTTTACTCTCATCTCTTTATTCCCATGAATAAGAAAGTTGAAGTCAAACTAATTGATGATTAGCTTTCCATTGTCCAGATATATTTCTGATGTCAATGGGTATATGCTTGAGTCTTAAAACATTATAATCAAGAGATAATAATTTTCATCATTCAGAGATCCACTCCTGCAGGTTTAATTAGAGCCATTGGTGTACAGTATTGTATTATGACTACAGGTGTTTGTTTAACCCTATAACAACAACAAAAATTTTCAGACATCTGAAGTCTTTATTTCCATCATCATTTCATATGAGCATGAAACATTATCAATCAACTTTATAGGTTGTGGACACTTCCCAGTTCCATATTAATAAGATTTGTTGCAATCAGTGTACATTCACTGCGATTTTACTCATCTTCCTTGGGCAGCACGACATCTCACCTCACCCTGACTACTATCTCTACTGCCATTTTATTGTATTTTATTTTTAAAATTCACCTTGATTTAGAATCTCATCTAGTGAAGATTTCTCTTACATAACAAAGAAAATTTGGGTCACTTGACACTATCTTTATTAACATCCTGTAACTGGGTCACAGAACGCAGAGGAGTGCAGAGGGGCGTCCCAAAGACGCTCCCAATTCCCTGATGGGGAGGGGGATGCACTCAGCTCCCTTCCCATCTGATTCTTTCCCCATTGTGTCCAAGGTTCTTGGCCTCCCTTGCTGCAGGAATGGGGAAGAGGTGGTGAGGTTACCTTTCAAGTAAATATTGGACCCAAAGAGTTTTGCAGAAAGCGATTTATTAGGCAGAGAGAGAGAGAGGAAGAGAGGAGAGAGAGAGCGAGAGCTCCCTCACTGCCATGGGAGGGGAATCCAGAGGGCATATCTGCACAGGTAGAAAGGGAAAGACAGCTCCCACGCTGTTGTGGGAAGGGATCCCAGAGAGAGAAAATACACATGGGTAAGGTGCAGTGGAGTTTTAACTTTGAAGTTATTCCTGTCCCATTCATGTTCTTCTCCAATGAGAGGAGTTCTTTTAAACTTCCTCTGGAGTGATTGATCTTTGACTTTGATTCCAGATTGGTTGCTTGGGCCCACAACAGAGCCCCTAATTCTAGGGCTTTTGGCGGGCTTTCTGAACAAAGGAAGCTCACCTGGAATTTTACCTAGCCAGAGCAGGGAAAAGTTAGACAAAGAACTCTAGGTTCCCGGATGGGGAGGTAGATGGAGGCATGGTGCTGGGAAGTTCTTGCCTTTGAAATCATGATCCTTATGGACCCAGGAAAAGAAGTTAACAGAGTCCCTCAATCCCTTTCTACTTACTGACTTAACAATGTTCAATATATTTTTAACTTTTTCTTTTATGCCTCAGAGTATAAACTGTCCTTAATTGTAAGACTCAAAAGTTTTTGACTTCGTTACTCTGTTTTACTTTTTTTTGAAACTTCTTTATGTATATGTATACTATCACCCTCATTTGAAGCATCAAAATTTTGAACCCTAAAAACTTCTGCACTCAGCTTATACACACATCCTTGTTTCAAATCCCAGAGGTATGTATCTATTCTCTCTAGCTACTAACCACATTTTCCTTCCCCATTATAACTAACCTTCTTATAAAGGAGTTAGCATCTAAGTTTCCCATTTTGAAATTTCATCATCACCTCCTAAACTTCTTCACTTTATTCTGCATCATCATTCTATTGAATTTGTTTTATCTAATATTAATCATGACTTCATATTTATCAAATCCAATGCAAAATTGATTTTCCTGTATTAAAAGAACATCTATGCTGTCTTTAATAACTGGCTTCTTTGATATTCTTGAAATATATTTTCCCTATTTCCAGGGGCAGCATCATTTACTTTTCATGGATTTCCTGGCAGATTTCTGATCATTTCATTTTTAATTTACATAGGTTTTTCTTATGCCATCATCTTGAACACCACCATCACCCAGGGTTTCCCCAAGATTGTTAGTCCCTGATTACATTTCTTTCAACAATGCATACTTTCATCAGGTAATCTCATTTACTTTTACAGCCACTCCGTATATGTCAATAGTTTCCAAATCTTTATTTTGAAACCTCATATATAACATGAACTTTATCATTATCTATTTTGTGCACTTTCCCTTAATATTGAGCTATTATATGACAAATAGAATAATACATAAACATTAAATACATTTTGTATCTCTCAAATTAAAGGAAAAAACAACACAGAAATGAAATCCTTTTCAAATTCAAATTAAATTTCAAATGACAACTTTGTAACAGGAAAAAATGGTTGGTCCTATCTACATTTCTGATATATATGCAAAAGTGGTATATCTACCAGAAATAATGTTAATTATTTGTTATTTCTAAGAAAAGGAAAATGTTATATCACAACAAAGAAATGCTTAGAACACTCATTTGTTATAAAATTAGTATTTCTCCTCGTACCTGTGAGTTTTCCTCTCACAAATTTTCACATGTAATGATCAGATGCCTATGCTAAGCTCTGTGAAGGCAGATTTCTTGCTTTCTTCAGATAACCCTTATACTTTGTAATGATATCCATTAACTGCCTCTTTCTGCTCCTTTAGCATTATTTTGTCGGGAATTGATGATGCATCAAATAAAACAAGTTTCTGCATTTAAAAGCATTTCAAATTTGGAGTCACATTTTAATGTTTTAATAGTCTATCTTGTATTCTGTTATGCCTCCTCCTTCTATTTATCACATTTTGTGTATGAAAATAATACTAAACAACCTCTGATATGCAGATCAAACATCACAACTTCCAAAATGCTTATTTCTAGCATATTTTGGTGAACTTTGTGAATATTTTGTGATTGTTCGTGGCAGTTTCTTCTATTCACCAAGCATATTCTTCATGGGATGAAGCCTGGGTTAATTTTGTATCCATTGCATTTAGAACAGTGCCTTGAAATTAAAAAGTATAGGCCAGGAGCAGTGGCTCATGCCTGCACTTTGGGAAGCTGAGGCAGGTGGATCACAACATCAAGAGATTGAGACTATCCTGGCCAACATGGTGAAACCCTGTCTCTACTAAAAATACAAAAATTAGCTGGGCATGGTGCCACGTGCCTGTAGTCCCAGCTACTTGGGAGGCTGAGGCAGGAGAATCACTTGAACCTGGGAAACAGAGGTTGTAGTGATTCAAGATCATGTCACTGAACTCCAGCCTGGTGACAGCCATTTATTCCATGCATCTAAAGTTCACAGGTCCAGGTTATATAACTGCACTTGGCAGCTGATCCTCTAGTTTGGTTTTGGATAATCTCAACCAAACAAGCCACAAATGACACTCTGGTAACAAAACAGCTTGTAATACCCCTCTAACCTCTGTTACAATACACACTGACCAAGATAATAAGAGTTTCGGAAATAGTAAACAAAATAATGATTTCTTGTAGAGAGAGAGTAATTTTCAATGAGATGCACATAGCACAGGTGTTAAAAAAACCTATGACACTTGTTAAAGTGGTAAGTCAGACTTTACTTAAGACTATCGTGATAGTTGCAGGAACTACTGTCCTGGGGTTTTGCGGTAAGGAAGAGAGATTGTACTCAACTCTGAACACAATACAGAAAAGTAGAAATTTGTATCCTGTGTAGGCTTAACTCAAAAATCAATGCATTTCATGATATAACATGATCTTGTAAAAGGAACATGATTACATCAATAGATGCAGAAAATATTTGACAATATTTGATATCTATTGATGGTAAAAACTGAGCAAATATGAAATCAGAATTAGTGTGAACAACATATAATCTATAGCTAACATCATATTTAATGGTGAAAGATAAAGTGTTTTTTTTCCTAACAGGCAAAGATTTCTCTCACCACCCTCATTTATTGCCATACTGAAAGTTCTAGCACATGCGGTAAGTCAATAAATAGAAATCAAAGTATTCATATTGTAAAGAAATAAATAAAATGATGCCTATTCACAGAAAACATAATTGTCAATGTGGGAAATTTCAAGGCATCCATTTAAGCAATATTATAGAAGAAATAACTGAATTGAGCAATGTCACAAGACATAAGATCAATATACACAATTCTGTCATCTTTCTGTTAACCAGTAATGAAGAATAAAAGCAAAAACATAATATGTCATTATTTCATGAATTCTATTCCATGAGAAAGTAATCTTAAATTAAGTAAAGTATATACAGAAAATATGTGCTAAACTTTTTAAATTATTGGTGAAATATATGAAAGAAATAGAAATAACTGTAAAGATATGTCATATGAATAAATTTGGAAGACTCAAAATAATTAAGATGACAAATATACCAAACTGATTTATAGACTTAATGTAATATCAATCAAAGTCACAGTAGGATTTTTCATAAAAATAGACAAGTTGATTCTCAAATTTATATGAATAAGTAATTGGAGTTATACTTTCCAAAATAATTTTATAAAAGAACAGATTTAGAGTACTTACGATGTTATAGATATATTGTGTCCCATCCACTTTCTCTCCCCGAATCACAAAATATTAAGAGTCCTAACTCCCAGTACATCAGAATACGATGTTATTTAAAGACAAAGTCTTTATAGAGGAGGTCAAGTTAAAATTAGTTGAGTCAAAGTCTGGGCCCTAAACCAATATGACCAGGATCCTGATAAAAAGATAATATTTATACACAGACAGAATTGCATAGATGGAAGATGATGTAAACAGATAGAAGACAGCATCTGCAAGCCAAAGAGAGAGACCTGGAATAGAAGTTTTCATCATAGCCCATATAAGAAAACAACCCCTGCTGACATTTTGATTTCAGATTTCTAACCCCTAGAACCATAAGATAGTAAATTTCTGTCACTTCAATCACTCAGATTGTGGTATGGTGTTACAGCAACCACAGCAAACTAATACACATAGCCATTGATTTTAAGAGTTACTATTAATCTAAATTAAGAAAGCCATTTTAACATAATTGAATGACCAATGAAACAACACAAAATCCATACATAGGCCAACACAAACAAAATTACCTGATTTTGTACAAAATGCAAGAACAACTTAATGTAGAAGGTATAGTCTTTCATCAAAAGGTATAGGGATAAGGGTATATTTATATATATTTTTAAAGACAAAAGATAGAGGGGGAGGGAAAGGTAGAGAGGAAGGGAGAAGAAGTAGCAGAAGCAGCAATCAACCTTCTCTTCACTTTATATAAAACATTAACTCAAAATATATTACAGAATTAAATATAAAACACAATCAACACATTTAGGAGAAAACCTTTGTGACAGACAAAGTGTTTTAGAACTGATATCAAGTACATTAGACTTCATTAAAATTAAAAATACTTTTGTGTGAAGGACACAGTTAAGAGACTGAAAAAGACTACTTGCAGATGACATAGAAGACAAACGATTTGTATTCAGAATACGTAAAGAATGGTCGGAACTCAGTAGTATGAAAACAATCATATAAAAATGCAAATGATGTGAATAGACACTCACCAAAAAATATCCATAAATTACAAATTAATATATTGAAAGATGTTGAATATCACTAGTAATTGGAAAAAGGAAAATTAAATCCATGGTGAAAAACAACTAAACACCTATGAGAATGGCTAAACCTTTTTTAAAAAAGAATAATAACGACAAAAGCAAGTGTCGGCTGGCCCAGGGAGCAATGGGATTACTCAGACATTGCTGCCAGGGATGCAAATTGCACAGCCACACGGAAAAACAGTTTGGCAGCTTCCTGCAAGGCTAAACATGCACATACATTATGACCCAACAATCATGCTTCTAGCATTTATCCTAGACAAATAAAAACTGATAATTACACAAAAATCTGTCTACAATGTGTAACACATTGCCCCAAAACAAAAACAACCCACATGGCCTTTCAGGAGATAAATAAACTGTGATTCATTCACATTCAGCAATAAAGAGAAATGAATGAATGTTTTATGTAACAAGGTTGGATCTCAAATGAATTATGGTTAAGTGGACAAACTACATCTCAAAATATTATATACCCACTGATTGCATATCTCCAACATTTAGGAAAAGTCAAAAATATCAGAACCAGAACAGACTAGTTGTTACCATGGTTTAGAAGATGAAATAAGATTTAAATGCAATGGAACAGCATGACAGAATTCTCTGGAGCATTAGAATTATTTTGTATACTTTCTGTTGTAACAATTACAATAATATTATGTGTCAAAGCCTATAGAACTATATATCAAAGTAGCATGACTTTACATTAAGAAAGTTAAGAATTTTAATTTTTAACTGGTAAAAGAATTGAAATCAAAAGCTTTAATACATTTTAAAATTTAAATTTAACTTTAATTAAAAATAACTAAAATTTCAAAAATTTTAACATTTTATTCAATGTGTCTTTGTGCTCTCCATAGGTCAATGTATATTAACAATTAAACCTTGCAGACTTTGTGTGAATAATTACTCATCCTTTCCAAAATGTACTTGTAGTGTCATTGCATTTAACATGTTAAAAGGAATTATTTGCTATCACTTTTCTGGGAATAAAGTTTTGGTTTGATGCGAAGTGTAATTTTATTATTCTCCTGCCAAGAGGTTAGACAATATTTTTAAATGTTTAATAAATCACTTTCTAAAAATTAAATATAAAATATTACAGTTCAAGCACAAAAGAAGCATTTGTTCTTAATGTACACATTGTGAGGTCAAGTAACGTTCCTTCCTTTCCCAGGAACTACATTCTAATCTTAACACTCAGGTTTGGATAAATTATACTTCTTTCCTCACAGTATGACGCTATGGTTAAACTATGAAATCATGTTAATATAGTGTTAAGCCCAATAGAGTCATTTTTTTGCATTGTTAAATCTGAAACAAGAAACTATAGTCATGTATTTATTTGTTGCTGGGATATAGTTTGCATATTGAAGTAAATAATACCAGATTGTTGAAAAAAAATAAAATGCATTATGTTGTTCATCTTCTAAATACTAATGAATGTCAACTTGTGTTCTAATTATCCCTCTAAGGGGAAGTCTATTGATCAAGAAAAGGCTAGATTCAAGAAAAAAGAATCCCAAGGCAGTAATTCTATGCTAGTCATAAAGCAAATTATAATCAAACACATGATGGTTTGTTCTTTTTACAAACACAAGTTTTAATGTATTGAAATTCATAACAGTGGATTTATTTTTAAGTAAGTTCTGTTTACAGAAATGTTTAACTTTTGTGAAAGGCACAGAATAAGAACTAGTCAGTTTAGAGCATATGTCTATCACATGACATACTTCTGGTTAAATGTGATTGATTTTAGATGCTCTTTTAATATTTATTATACTGTCCTCAAAAATAAATTGTTATCCAATATATGATTGAAAGGTAATAAAAATATAGGAAGTTAATAGATTACTTTATTCATTCATTCAATAAAAATTTCTTTATCACTTTCCATTGGTCAGACCCTGTCCAAATACAAGCAAACAAAACCAATAAAATCACTTTGACATCTTTGGGCTAATATTCTAGCAAAGGTCAAAAGACAATTTTTAAAAAATCTAATAACTAAAAACCATAGCAATGCTATAAAATAATGTTACAAAAGAAAATAAATTATAACAAGTTAATGAAAATTGGGAGGACTATGATTATACCTTTTAAAAAAAGTTGAGATAGTTTGAATGTACATTTTTGCCAAATCTTATGTTGAATCACATTCCCCAATGTTGGAAGTCAAGCCTGGTGGGGAGGTGTTTGGGTCATGGGAGCATACCTCTCATGGCTTGGTGCTGTCCTTGCAATAGTGAAAGAGTTATTATGAAATCTGTTTAAGTGTGTGGCACTTCCCTTCCTCACTGTTTTGCTCTTGCTCCTGCTGTGGCTCTGTGACATGCTTGCTCCTGCTTCATTTTCCTGAATGCATAAAAGCTCACAGAGGCCTCCCCAGGAGCTAAGCACATGCCAGCATCATGCTTGCTGTACAGCCTGCAAAACCACCAGCCAATTAAACCATCTTTCTTTATAAACTACACAGTCTCAGGTATTCCTTTATAGCAATGCAAGAATGGCCTAACACAGAAGTGGTTATGATTGTTATCACTGTGAAGATGTTATCTGAGAAAATCCTTGAAGAATGTAACACAGTCAAGGTTGCAGGGAACCTAAAACTGAATTTGATTTCAACATATTGGAAAGCTAATTCCCAAGCCACTAATCCCTTTATAAATCTTGGGTCCAGACTAGTATCAGACACATAAAAGATTGTTGAAGAAGACAGTATTTGAATGCAAGTAAATTATTTAAACCAATTTATATTTTTGAGAAATTGTGAAATTAGAGTTGAAGTTCACTTTATAGATTTGCATTCCTATTAATCTTGTGACACACAAGAGAGTGTCCTGGGCTAACAAACCAGCTGTATATGGAATTCTTAGTTGCTAGACCTGTGCAGCATTCAAAGGAAGTCATATCACAAATCCTGTGATTTGGGACTGTACTAAACAGAGTGTTTGCAATAACATTGGCAAATTTTTTCTCTGACACTTTTCTTTTAATGGGAAACCTAAAGCCCATTGAATATACAAGGCAGTGATGCAGAGGAAACTTGGGACAAAAGAATTAAAGTGATGATCAGAAACAATAAATATGATTTTTCTCAGTGGCAGAAATTCATTCACTCATAAAATAGAAGCCTCTAAAACAACCTCATTCTATACTCTATCTTTTTTTAAGTGATATAAGAATTTTATCAAAAAGAAAACAAAAAAATAATAATATCATTTGTTTTTATTTATCAGATGCCCCCAAATCACTACATAGACATTCAATATATAAAGGAAGAAGTTTTATAGCATTCAGGTAGAAATTGAGATTTTGTTAGACTAACCATGGTAATCTGGGGACAAATATAGGAAATACTATTTATTTAAAGATAAACATTATCCAATAAAAGATCTGAAAATAAAATGTAGTATAACAAAACACATAGCATTCAGGAGGTAGATAAAAAATTATTGTGGAAATTCATTTAAACTTTTTCTCACTTCAAACTGTATTTCAGAAAATACCTGGGGTCTTTCTTATCCCTTGTTTTAGGAAGGTACCAAGATGCATACTGCTGTTGCATGCACCCTGAGAAATATGCTTCCATGTTTGTTTGTCCTTCCTCTGCTTGTTGGAATCCACTGGGACATGCTATAGGATAAACTCTCCTTGACACTGTCACACTATCCCTTCTGCCTTCAAAGGATTATCACAGCATGTACGGTATGCACACACAGATTTTATTTCTACATTATTAGTATTTTTCAGTTATTCTAAGTAGGAAATAACAACTTAAAATAATCAAACTTTTGGCTTGGCTAATTTAATTCTGTCTTTATTGCTAGAGAGACTTAAAAAACTTTCAGCCTTCAACAACCCTATCTGTCCCCTAACCTGCTTAGTTACACCCTAAATTCATAACACCAAGTATCCTAAGCAGGTCTATATTGCATAGTAATCATCACATTTTAGGCACCTAAAGAAGGGGAAAATTTTTAAAAATCAGAGAACAAGTACATTTTGGATATAGTTTCATATATACTACACATACGAAAAAAGCATATGAATATATTTGTCTATATACCTTGTCTTTTGTGCAAAATAAGAAATCTGTAGGATTTCTGTAGATATATCTTGTTGTATGTTTAACATATGTGGTAGTGTATTCCTAATCTTGTCCATTACTATAGCCTGAATAAAAACTAAATCATTCCTCCTGAAAGAAAAATCCAGCTCAAACACTGAATGAGAATTGTACATTTTCTTTTTCAGATTCCCTTTAGGTTTTCACTTAATTTAAACAATAGGACTGCTGATTTATTTTCTATTCTACATTTACAGAGAGAACATCACCCAAGATGTACATAGCCAAGTTGTGCAGGAGAGCACAGTTACAAAGCACATAATGTAAAAGTATTTCTTTTACAGACAGGATCTGTAATTGCTCTGAGACATGAGCTGTTATGCTGAGAAGATGCTGGCAGTTTTCTGATCAACTCATGCAGCTGTGATCTTCACAATGAGCCACATTCATTTTATTTAGCTTTTTGTGAACATTAATGTCTTTGTGTGTGTATGTGTGTGCATTTGCATAGACCTACGTAGATATGGTTTAAGAGTTTAAAAAAGTTAAAAATATTTATAAAACATATAGAAACGCTTTGTAGATATACATAAAGCTCATTATCCATTATTCTAGTTTTTGTGATAAAACTATCTGATTATTTTATATTGTCTTAACTATATATTAGATTGTTGTAAATATCTTGCATTATTATTGTACCTGTGCCATATCACATTATCCTATTTAATTCATACATTTTGTCAAGTGCCTTTACAATCTGTCGCAACAGAAAAAGTGGAATCAGGGCAATGATGAAAGTAAAATGAGTGAGGTTTTCTCCTTTCTTCTCAGGACAAAATATAAGGGGAAACCAAAGAAACTAAATAATTAAATTACATTTTACTATAATATTTGAAAATAACCAAGTTTAATGCAGTGAAGCTCATAGTACTTAAACAGCTTTACCTTACTGGCTTTGTCCTAATTTTGGTCCTAGGTAGGGTATATTTTTATTCCCAAATGCTAGGATTGAATGTGGTCTCCCAAAGTTCATGTATTGGAAACTTTAATCCCTAATGTAGCAGTGTTGGGAGGTGGGGCCTATTGAGAGGTATTAAGGTCTTGAGGGGTGTCACTCTCATGAATGGGTTAATGCCAATTATAAAAGGTGCTTGAGGCTATGAGTTTGACACCTCTCTCTCTCTCCAACACGCACACACACACACACACACACACACAGGCACACACATACTCTCACTGTCTGTCATGATTGACACAGCCAGAAGGCCCTCACTAGGCACCCACATCTTGACAATGAAATTCAAAGCCTCCAAAACTGTGATATAAACTTGTTTCCTTTATAAATTACCCAGTCTGTCATATAGCAACACAAAACTCAAAAAGACATCCATTCATGTCGATACTGTCCTTGTGACTTGCTTTGACAAGTAGAACATTAGCATATATAAAGCAAAAAAAGCCTTTCAATATGGTTGTGTAATTTGGCTGGACCTCATGTATTCTATGATTCTAGATGAGAAGAACATGCCTTGGAGATCAGTTGGCTCTAACATATAAATACAGAAGAAACAGAAAAATGAGACCCACAGTTTGGGATGACAATCAAGATCAAGACCAAGCTGGGCCAAGATGGCCTGCACCCTAGTAGAAAGCCTACCAACCTTTAGACTCTTGAACAAACTGATGCATACATTTATTGTAAAGGCACATAAGAGTTGTAGTTTATTTAACAATTTTATTATAATACTTGAGGTGTGTGTGAATGAACCTCAAATATAGTTTTGTGCATTTCAGAGTGTATATACTGCATCGTGAAAATAAAGGTTGTGAATGGAGTAGAAATAATACATTGAAAATTGAACAGGCACACAAACAAAAAGAGAAAACCAAAATGGAAGAACAAGTCAGCATAAGGCATTGCAATGCTCAGCTGTCAATAATATTTAGATAAGCATAAAATGTTCAAATGTTTTAAACTACTCTTGAAACTAATTAGTTGGTACATAAATGTGTATATTCATAATTTATCAAAACACATTTACATACCTACTAAATACATCAAGACATAAAACTTAGCTGCCAGCCAAAAAAGCTTTTATGTTTCTTCTCTTTCATTGCCATCTCCCTTTTCTTATAAAGGCCATAATATCACCTGCAGCCATAATGTAGTATTTTTGATCATGTGTGAACTTTATATTAGAGGACAAATACACAAAAGTATTTTGCTTGTTTTAAATTTACAATTCACCCCACACTTTTGTTTTCAGCATTAGCTTGTACAATCTTTAAATATATTTATTGGTACATATATTTATTCACTAATTTTATTTATTAATTCACTTTTAGATGTTGTACTATTTTTAGTTGTGGTACTATTCAGAACATGCGCATAAATAACATTGAACATGTCCTTGGTCATGCATGGATGCTTGCATTTCTCTTTGATATTAACACAGGATAAGAATTGATGGTGCATAGGGTCTTTGTTTATGCAACTTTGGTAGACATTGTCAAAGAACACTCAACATTCATTGTTTTCAAAAAGATGCTTAAACGCTCTTTAAATTATCCTCTTTTTTAAATCATCATAGTTTTTCTTTATCCAGTATTTCTGTCTTATAGATCAAAGAGTCATTCTTTTTAGCTTCACAATTTCTAGCATGTATAAGGAGACTGAGTGAGAGGTAGGGTATTCTACATAAACAATTCTGTTGGAGAATTAGTGATTTAGAAATTAGTCACTTAAGACTTTAGTGTATGCTATTTTAAACCACACACCCATTATATGCTTAATAAATATTTGTTTAATAAAAGATATTGAACAGTCACATAATATCACAGGTCCTCAACTTTATGATTGCATAAAGAAAACCAATAATAACTGCTTGATAAAGTTATGGTAAGGATTAAAGATAATCTGTATAAACTTCCTGAAATACTGCTCATATTGAGTTACTAGAATTTCAATAAATATTGATCTAAACTCAATGGCAATTACACTTTTCTGTCTCACATAAATAATTCATTTAGCCAAACAGAAATGCAAGGTAGAATAGCTTATTCAATTTCCTAATGCTAGATATTCTATGACAAAATGTTAGCAATTGTCCTAACTTTATTGCTGTATTTTGCATATACAAATATAATTTTATTATGTGAAGAGGCAATTCTTTAAAAAATCCTTTGGAGATTTATTTATTTATTTAACTTTAAGTTCTGGGGTACATGTGCAGATCATGCAGCTTTGTTACATAGGTATACATGTGCCATGGTAGTGGTTTGCTGCAGTCATTGCCCTGTCATCTACATTAGGTATTTTTCCTAATGCTACCCCTCCCCAATCCCCCCCCCCACCCTCTGCTATTCCTCCCCTAGTCCCCCATCCCCCCAGTCCCCCAATGTGTGATTTTCTCCTCTCTATGTCCACGTGTTCTTATCGTTCAACACTCACGTATGAGTGAGAATATGTGGTGTTTGGTTTTCTGTTCTTGTGACAGTTTGCTGAGAATGATGCTGGAGAGAATGTGGAGAAATAGGAATGCTCTTACACTGTTGGTGGGAGTGTAAATTAGTTCAAACATCATGGAAGACAGTGTGGTGATTCCTCAAGGATCTAGAACTAGAAATACCATTTGATTCAGCAATCCCATTACTGGGCATATATACCAAGGATTATAAATCATTCTATTATAAAGACACATGTACATGTATGTTTATTGCGGCACTGTTCACAATAGCAAAGAGTTGGAACCAACCCAAATGTCCATCAATGATAGACTGGATACAGAAAATGTGGCTCATATACAACATCTTTGCAGCCATAAAAAAAGATGAGTTCATGTCCTTTGCAGGGACATGGATGAAACTGGAAACCATCATCCTTTGGAGTTTTCTTATTAATTTCTCAGAATTAAACCCAAAAAGTAAAAAAATAAAATAAAATAAAAAGGATCAATAAAGATAACTTCTTGGTCAGCAAAATGTATACAAACATAATTCAGTCTGCTAAATGGCTATCAAAAGCCATGGATGTCAGTCATGGATGTGTACTCCAAGAGTGAGTGGAAAGAACTAGCAAATATGCTTCCCAAGGTTGGCAGAAACATTTTGAAGTAGAAATCCAAGCTCCTTTTCTTTCCACAATAAAAACAGGATACACTTAAAAATTTCGCAGATTATACGTAAATTATAATTGATAATAATGGCACCACCAAGATTAAAATTCAAAGGGACCAATTAACATAAAATAATAAAAGGCAAATAATCTGAGTAGACATTTCTCATCAGAAGAGATATAAATAACAGTTATATGAAAAAATGCTCAACAATTTTCCTAATCGCCAGAGAAGTGCAAACTAAAACCACAGTGATATTGTACCTTATACCTATGAGTGAGAATGGCCATTATCAAAAAGAAAAATGAAAGTAAATGTTGGCAAGAATGTAGAGAAGATAGAATCGATGTACAGGGGTAGTGGGAATGTAAATTACTACCATCATTTTGGAAAATAGTATGGAGGTCCCTCAAAAAAGTAAAACTAGAATTGCCATATGATCCAGCAACTCTAATTCTGGGTATATATCTAAAGGCATAGAAATGTATACTTCAAAGAGGTATCTGCAATCCATTGCACATTTCAACATTATTGACAATAGTCATGATATGGAAGCAACTTAAATGTTTATTTAATGAATGAATGAATAAAGCAAATGTGATATACATACACAATGGAATACTATTCCACCTTAATAAAGAAGGAAATTCTGCCATTTACAACATCATGGATGAAATTGGAGGACATTATGCTAAGTGAAATAAGCCAAGCACAGAAAGACAAACATTGTATGATCTCACTTATATGTAATATCTAAAAAGTAAATGTAATAGACACAGAGAGTAGAAAAATGGTTATCAGAGGTGCAGGGGAATTAGGAGAGAAGGAGAAGAGGAATTGATAGAGAAAAGAGACGTTGATCAAAGGGTAAAAAGTTGCAGTTACACTAGATGAATAAATTTTAGGAATCCATTACACTGCATGGTGACCACAGTCTATAATAATATATCATGTAGCTCATGATTGCTAAAAGAATACATTTTTAATATTCTCACCACAAAAAATGAAAAGTTGGAGACGTAAGGCCTATCTCTGATTGGCTTGAGTGAATTGTTCTACCTCGTATATACAAAGACATCATGGTGTAGCCCTTAAATATATGTAATTCTCATTTTTCAATTTAAAATAAATTAAGTTTTAAAAGGAAAAATAGACAATATGTCAAAAGGTTAGCCATTCTTAGAAAATCAGATAAAAATAATTTTCAGGTAAATGTTATCAAAACTTTCTATACTTTTAGAACATATAATTTCAATGAGATATGAAGTTCTTAAACATATAATAAAATCTTCTAATTACATAAAAACCAATTATTAATTCAAAAATCTCACATGAGTTTACAGAATAATCTTAAGACAATAGTTTTTATTAAATCCTAAATTTGAATTATATATTAATCAAAATTAATATATAAATAAAAGGCAAACATAATCCAATATTATATTAAAATATTAAGGCCATATGGCCAAATGATCTTTATGAGAGCAAGGATAACCAAATATTAAAAATTATATAAATGTAAGCAGTCCCAATTATACAAAATAATTTCCCATTTTGTTAGGAGCTAAAAAATTTGATATAAAGCTATTTCCATTTTTGTTAAAATATTAAGCAATGTAGTATTAAATAGATTATTATAAAACATAACAGATTAATTTCAAAGTTGTTATATAAATGGCAAATAGATACAGTACAGAATTGAAGCGTGTGCCTGAGATTCAGAGTAAATTTGAAGTATGTGCCTCATTAAAGAACTGGGAGGGTTTATCTATTGTAATAGGGGCAGAGAAAGTCTATCAATAAAAATGATGGAACGGTGAGCACTCTATGGCATCAATTTGAAATTTGGTGTGATTTTAGTATAAATTCTTATCCTAACAGAAGATACATTAGAGAAACCTGAGTAGATGAATTAATAAAAAATGAATTAATAGTGTGATTATGGTTGAAACTATTCTAAAGGAGTAGAATAGTTCTAGAGAAAAAGTTCTAGGGTAAAAAAAAATAAAAACCTTAAAATCTTTTTTATCAATAGGGAAGATAGAGAATCAACTACGTATCCATCAATAGATGGATAAAGATTGGATAATTTTTTCTTTATAACTGGATAGTATTTCATTGGATATATCCACAATGAAATACTATCCAGTTATAAAGAAAAAATAAAATTATATCTTTAGCATAGATGTAACCAGATGCTATTACCTGAAGTGAAACAATTAAGAAACATGAAGGCAAATATTGCATGTTCTGACTTTGCAGTGGGAACTAAAGTATATCTACATATAGACATAGAGTGTGAAATAATAGACATTGGATACTCTAAATGGTGGGGGGAGGGGTAGGAGGGGAGTGGCTGATGAAAAATTACTTAATGGGTACAATGTACATTACTTGGGCGATGAATACACTAGAAGCCTAAACTTGAAGACTACACCATATTATCCATCTTTGCATATATTGTGTAGCACAATTGCATTGGTACCACTTAAATTTATACAAATAAAGGAACAAAATATAATTTTATATTATTTTTCTTGGGACGCAGTATACAAATCATAATGAGATTTAACAAAGATAATTAGAAATACTAAAATGTTTACACACACATCAATCTAAGTGTCTGTCAATCATGAATGGATAACAAAGATTTGATATATATATACCATCAAATACTATTAAGATGATAAAATAATGAAATAATGTCTTTTGCAACAACTTGGGTGGAGCTGGAGGCAACACTTCTAAGTGAAGTAAACTGAAGAATGGAAAACCATATATTCTCTTACAAGTAGGAGCTAAGCTACAGGAAAGAAGAGAGATAGAGTGAGTGACGGTCTTTGAAGATTCAAAGGGAAAGGATGAGAGGAAAGTGAGGGTTAAAAAACTAAATATTGGGTTCAATTTATGGTACTTGGGTGAAAGGTGCACTGAAACCTGAGACTTAACCCTATTCAATTCATTCATATAATCCAAAACCACTTGTAGCCCAAAAGCTACTGAAATATATATATTTGTCAACAGTTTTTTCTTCTTTGGTGATCTTGTGTAAGGCAAAAAAATCTTATTTATTATATCAATATATAAATTATATATTATATAAATATAATGCATACAAAATAACATATTATTATTTATGTAATAAATAATTGCCTTGCCAAAGGTCACAAAAAAAAACACCTTTGACAAGTTTCAGTAATAACTATTTGAGTCAATTACACACATATGTATATATAGAATATCATATAAAAAGTTGTATAAATAATTTTTCAGTATTAACCTCTTTTAAAACAAGCCAATATTTGTCAGAAAACATTGATGAAACTTAGTATTATTATTTGAGTAACAAAGAGCTTCAATCAAAGAGTTGTTATGAGGTAACAAAATACATGTAACATAGTATATGGTGTTGCTCCTATAAATCATAGCTGTATTTCATGTTTTTATTTAATAGATATTTATTTTATTTACATCTTAATCTACTGAAAATTGAATTTGATATAAAGGTTTGCTTTCTAAAACAATGTTTTTAAATTTCCCCTATCTCCTTCTTAATTTGTAACATTTTTATCTTTCTTACCTACCTGACATACTTTTTTTCTTTTTTTGCTGATCAAGTCCACCCTGATGGAGGTCACCAGTCCTCTGTAGGAATTCATCAGGGCCCATTCTAGTTACTCACTTTCTATCAGCTATGAAATGATAATAATGTATTTATGTTTAATAATTTCAACTCCTAAATCTATATTAATTCTCTAGTATTTTCTTCTAATTAGGTGAATTTTTCCTTTACCGCTTATGTGTGTTCCACATAGATATGTCACTATTTAAGACTCATTGTGCCCAAATGTAAGTGATATCTTAATTCTGATCCTACTTTTATTAGGATTCTGACCCCTATTCATGCTGTATAGTAATATTAAGATTGCTTAGAAGGCTTGCAGCGGCAATTATTTGTAAGGTATGACAATGTCTGTATAATGTTAGAATAACTTTATTACTTTATTGTGCAGATTTAATGTAATGAGGCTTGTAACAACAGAATGTGTTTGCTTTATTTTCAATAATATATTCTAAAAGTCTGTAGAATTGGTAGTGAACATTTATGGTTAGTATTTCTAATATGAAACTAACAATTATTAACTATCTTGACTATAGCACTTTAGGATTAGATGGCTCTAAAATAATCCCACCTGCCATATATAATTTGCCTCATAAAAATACAGTCACTAAGATTTTAAGAACATTTTATAATTTTATAATTGATTATAAGATACAGCAATATCATTGAAGAGAAAATGATTAAACTATTGACATGTGTTTAGCTATAGCTCTGAAAAATTAATATGTAGAGAAAATTAAACGCACATGTGTTGTCAAAGGTATTTACAGCCATAGGATAAAACATTTTATTGTAATGCTAAAAAAATAAAACTAGTTAACTGAAGAATCAGAGTACTAACACATGGCATAACTCTGTAGAGAAAATTATTCTTATTTTCTTCTTTCTTTCTTTCTTTTCTTTCCTTCCTTCCTTCCCTCCCTCTTCCTTCCTCTTTCTCTTTCTTTTCTTTCTCTTTCTTTTTCTCTTTTTTCTTTTTCTTTTCTTTCTTTCACCATGAGCCAGTGATAAACCTTAAAGACTTTCTCTGATAAATCTATACAGATAAATCTTTGCCACAGTTTCTGTATTCATGTTCTTACACTGTAAAATATCCATTTATAGTCAGGGGTGGGGGAAATGACGCAGATGGTGGGGGTGGTTCCTTGCAATTTTGTTTGCAGACATTATCTTTTCCTCTTAACTATACCCCTTTTATTATTCTCATTAGTGTCAATTATTTGGTATTATGATGATCCCATATCAACCCTCTTTGAATTCAAGTTTCTTCTCAAACAACAATCATGTAACTTATTATTTTAATAAATAAAGAAAAATTAAATAATCCCCTGCAAATCAAAATAATATAATTTGATAATTATATTATTTTGATTTGCAGGGGATTATTTTATTCTCTTTCAGAACCAGAAAAAAAAAAGTGTTAGAAGGAAATGTCTGAGCCAAAAAATTAGATGGCATATTAGGAAAAGCATTTATTCTCATTCTCAAGGCCTAAAACTAAACACCAAGGCTCTTTGCTGTCATCTTTTTTTTCTGCTACCTTCTTAAAAGTATGGGTTTTCTGTCTTATTTTTACTCCCTTTCTTAGCTGTTATGTTCTCGCACTATGAACAGTAGAGTGTTGGCCTGAGTTCAGTAAATCACATACTAAATTCTTCAAAGCACTTGACATTTTGGTAAATTTCCTTTTTTCTTTATAAAGATTCTTCTTATTGCACAGAAACCTAGTTTATAAAAGGTCCTAATTCATTTTTATAGTATCAGACAGTATTTTAATTTGGAACCAGAGTTGTAGATATATTGTCATCCCAAATTTAACAGAGAACATATAATCGAATCCAAAAAATTGAGGTGAAGTGGTGATATCTCTGAAGATGGAGGAAACTTTTAATATCAATGAGAAAACACAAAAGACTGGAATTTGAGTTATAGCCAGTTGTGGACTTTTAAACTGTTTTCTGCCTTGGAGACCTAATAAAGTAGGTTGAATTTCTTTGTTGGTATTCATGGTCTTTATTCCATGAGCATTGAAAGTAACAAGGTATAAAACAAAGCACTGTCCTAAGGAAAGATAAGTCTTTATGATGTTGGAAGTACTATTTCTTTCTGTTACTTAAAAACTATATGACAAACTACTTTATCAGGCTATCAGTGACACCTAAAAAACTTGAAATGTCACTGTTTCTACACCAGGAACTGTTTAAGACTTACATTGTTTCAAAGGTTAATGTGTCTAACATTTTTGTTAATGACAAAAAATTACATAACATATTGTAGTTTACCATAGTTTCAAATATTTTGCCATAAAATTGATAACACCTTAAGAGTCAAGCTTCAAATTAATAGATCTGTAAAGTTCTAATGTGAGGCTCATAAAGTTTCACCATATTATTTGGTATGAAATATAAACAGTATTTTTAAATGGTGTGTTTTAGACCAGTAGATTACTGAAAACATTTCACAGATACGACAGCAAACTTGTAAAACTTTATTTTACATGTTTTATGTCTAACAGTATTGTTTCATATTTCATACTATGATCATAGATTATATTTCTAGAAATATAAAAGTAGATATTTAAAATTTAAATTAACATATTTGAAAAGCAATTATGGCCTAAACACACAATGAATTAAAGAGACTTAATTACTTCTGTGTATATGTACGCATAGATCAGACTTACAGCATTTTCTTTCATCTCCTTAAGTCTGAACTGATAGAAAAATAAGGCCTAAAGTCCTCAAATAGAGACCACAGTATTGTATTACATTACTGATATGTGGATTATACGTGAGGGCAAGTGGGGTGCCAAGGCCTAAATATCTGCCTCTGGTAGACAAATTCTTCCAAATACAGTCAGTGTAACACAATTGCAAACCCATGTACTTTGTGGTGATTTATCCTTTGCAATAAATAGGTAAGACAAACTGAAAATGTGCTTGCTCTGTACCGCCTGTAGCCAAGAGAAGAGAGAGAGAAATAATCAGACTTACATAGATTATCTTTCCCAAATTTATCAATAAATAAAGTCCCTATTTTACAGCAAGGAAAATTAGAGGAAACAGAAAAAGAAACTAGGAGTACAAATATACATCCCAGAGGAGAAAATCTGCAGTTTTATAGTTTTCTATCCCCCATTAACTCTTACTGTTCTTTTATGCGTCCTCTTGGGATCCCTGATTTGCAGTGTAGATTTTTACATAAGAGACAAACCAAATATGGTCATGAGTTAATTTAAAAATTATACCCTAAGGCTATTTGGCTACGAAGGCTGGTATTTAACTTACTACTCAATTGTCCAACACGTTTGACTATAATAGTTCACTATGAATCAGAGGCACTAAAATGACATCAAATGTGTAAAGTTACATACAAAAAAAATCACAAGCACAAAGATGCCCCATATTTGAGACTAAATCTTTTGTAACTATAAAAAGATTTGCATGTGTGTGCTTATTCAGGGGACATTGCATCTTAATTTTAAATCACTTTAAAGATTCAAATCCAAAGAGTAAATTTCTGCAATCAAATTCTCTTTTTTGGTGAGTAAAAGGTGCTATAAATTTAAACTTATCCTCCTATTATTTTATTCTGCCCATTCTCAGTCTATGAAGGCTTAGATAAATAATTCCTTCAGTAGCCAGGCACGGTGGCTCACGCCTGTAACCCCAGCACTTTGGGAGGCCGAGGTGGGCGGATCACGAGGTCAAGAGATCGAGACCATCCTGGCCAACATGGTGAAACCACATCTCTACTAAAAAATACAAAAATTAGCTAGGTGTGGTGGCACGCGCCTGTAGTCCCAGCTACTCGAGAGGCTGAGGCAGGAGAATTGCTTGAACCCAGGAGGGGGAGATTGCAGTGAGCCGAGATTGTGCCACTGCACTCCAGCCTGGCACCTGGTGACAAAGCAAGACTCTGTCTCAAAAAAAAAAAAAAAAAAAAAAAAAATTCCTTCAGTAAATGTGACCTGATAGTCTTTCAATAGAAATAAGTTTGGTTTCTTCACAGACTTAAATGATGCTTTAGGTTTTTCCATGCTCAATTTTCTTTTAAGACAATTTTGTAAAATGTATTTTTTATTGACAAATTAAAATTGTATACATTGACATTGTACATGATGTTTTGAAATATGTATTCTTAGTGGCCTGGATGAATTGAGCTAATTAACACAAGCATTATCATACAAACTTATCTTTTTTGTGATGAGAACACTTAAAATCTACTGTCTTATTTAGTTTCAAGAATACATTGTTATTATCTACAGTCATCATGTTGCACAAGAGGTCTCTTGTACTTATGTTTCTTATCAAACAGAAATTTTGTATCCTTTGACAAACATCTCCTTAATCTCAGATCCACCTCCACTCCCAGCCCTTGGTAGCCACCATTCCACTCTCTACTTCTATGAGTTTAAATCTGATTCCACATATAAGTCTCACATGCTCAATTTTGGAGAACAAGAAATTTAGAGGACATAAAAGATGACCCTAATACTGGGCCAATGCCCAATATAATTAGGAGTCAACCAAATTCCGAGCTCCTTGAACAATTAATTCTAATTAATATTTTGCCCTAAAAATTACTGAATTTAGATTATTCCAATCCAAAATATTTGACATACAGAATGGATACACTGGACAAAGAGATGCTCAGGACAGAATAGGCTGGCATGAGATTTCATCACATTACTCGGAATGATAAGCAATTTAAAACTTACAAATTGTTTATATCTGGAATTGTCCATTTAGTATTACAGAGAGCAGTTAACTGTCAGTAACTGAAATCTTGAAAAGCGATACTGAAATTAGGGGGGGACTACTGTATATGCTCTCTATCACAACCATTCAACGCTACTGTTGTAACAAGAAAGTGTTCATATAATATTTGTAAAATAATTGTTTTGTCTAGATTTGGCCAACAAATACTAGTTTTCTTACTCTTATCTAGGTGATGTGTGTCCAGTGGTTCAGAATGATCCTAAATATTAAATAGGAAAAGGAGAAAGTCAGAAAACTCACAAGATTATTGGACTACAAAACAAATCAGCCATGCTAAAAGAGTGAATTTAATGGCAGTATCTTCTCACATAGCCTATTGTTTCAGATAGTTTCATCATTGCCACTATTAAGAGATTGAGGTATAGGATAAATAATTAATAAATCAGATTAAGAATTTTGGGCCAGGTACACTGTAATGCCAACACTTTAGGAGGCCAAAATAGGAGGACTGATTGAGGCCAGGAGTTCAAGATCAGCCTGGGCAACATAACAAGACCTTTATCTACACTACAGAAAAGAAAAAAAATACATCCATTAGAGAATTTTGGTGGGTTGACATCTACATGGAACTGACAAGAAATGCACATGTCACTAGATACCTGGTAATTTTTCAACAAATTGTATTTCCATAGACACACCTAGGCTACAACAAAATAAAAGAAAACCAAACAAACAAATGCAAATCTCTTGGGGTTAAAAAAATCTACAGATTCCCAAACCTGTGCCAGCAATAGGTGGGAACCTTCTATAACACTCAACACAGATAAAGCCATGGAGATTAGCAGACAAGAAGGAACTTTCTAAAGGGCAAAGCCAGGATATGAGAACAGTAAGTAAAAGAAGCCTTCCCAGGGAACAAAATCAGGAACTAATCCAAGAATTTAAATCTATCACTCCAAGTTGTAACGGACCAGTAGCTTCTCAGTGTCATTAAATTTTTCTGAATGGGAGGGGTTTTCTTATGTTGTTGCTTATTTGTGTGATTGATTTTTGATTGCTATTATTCTATTGTGAATGGCTATGTGTCAAAGTGAAATTTACAATGGTGAATTACAGGTTTGTTCAGATCATAGGTCACAAGACGAAGAAAGTTATATAACAGAAAAGTCTGAAAATCACTCACATATCCTGGACTTTGAGTTAGACGCAGGAAATAGATGGGACTTTGAGTTCTATTCTTTGGCACGGGGTGGGGGAGGTAGTATATTTATTTCATGATTGAACAGTGAATTAAAATCTCTGTAGCCATGAGGAGACAAAGCCAGAGACTTTTACTGGCACGCAAAAAATTTCATTTTCCCATTCACAGAGATTCTTAAACTTCCTTGTCACTAGATAAGGTTATGTGACTGAGTTCCAACCAATATAAAATGAGTAGAAACAATATGGTCACCTCTAAGATTATTCCCTACAATAAAACCCTCCTACAAGTTTCTTCATGCTCTCTCTCCCTGCCACAAAATGCAGAGTATCCTACAGAGGACACTGAGACTCCTAGGAATGATGCACCATAGATGGAAGAAGCCTAGATCCTTGAATCCACATAGAAAAGGAGACCCAGTGAATACCATTATCAAACAGTTAAAAATAAGATAGAATCATTTTCTCTTTGGTTAAGTACTTGAGATGTTCTGAGTCTTTTATTTTGACAGTTTGTCTATTCTAAATAATATGCTGCTCTTTGAGAGAGGAACATCTAAGACACATTTTTCTAAATTTAAGAATACAGGCTAATTTGAGGCAGCTTTCTTTGATTATGCCGCTATTTAATTTTCATGTCCCTATTTCCCAAACTTAAATGTGGAACTGTTTGTGTGATCTATCTTATGACCTAGTTTCTAGACTGTCTTTTGGATAGACATTTTCAGTTCTTTTTTTCACAGTATTTGTTTCCAGTTTCCCTTCTGTAGAATCTTTTTTGAGAAACTGTTTTCTTTCCTCCCTCATTTTTGATTCATGTGAAGCACAGAGTGAGCATGAAGGATACAGATACCTTTCTCCAGATGTACATTTTAGGACCCAGCAAGATTCTAGACTGTGTGTATCCTTCAAAGGCCACACTTTCACTAAAAAAGCACAGGGGTATTTACTTTCTAAGAGTTGCTGATCCTCTTGCCAATATTACTCAATGATATGAAAAATTACTTTCACTGTAAGCATAAAATATAAAATTTAAAATCAAACAGCTATCTTTGAATAAATACAATTATATTTTTTGGTCACATTTTTATTTGGGAAGCAACTAATAGATTTGCATATAAGATTTAAATCACAACTATAATACATACTCACTTTCCTTATCTCATATGTCTATGCCCATTTATTCAACGAAACACACATTGAGTTTTTTGTCATTCTTCAAATATGCTATGCCTTTGTATGCCTTTGAAATTCCTTTTTCCAAATGAGAATGATAGTGTTAAATTTTCTGAGGAAAACTATGCATTCTTGATATTGCAGTATTATACATTCATGACGGTCTAGTTCAAACTTCACCAATTTTTCATCTTTTCTTAACTGCAGTCCACAAATTCTTATTTATAAATATTTTACTGTATTAATATTATTGCTATGAGTTTGATTTTGATTCCTAAGGTACAAGACAGTTTCTCAAACAGTTTCATTTTAATTGAATTGGATAGTTCAAGGATTTATAAATGAATCCATTATAAATATAACATCTTAAAATGTTAGCATATCCATTACTGTGCAATCAATAAATATTTGGCAAAAAGTTGAGTTTGTGAATAATATTAAGAATTTTGCCTTATAAAATTTCACTGGCTGAGTAATCTTTAAGAGAATCAAAAAATAGAAGAAGTCATTTTAAGAAAATAACTATTCCCATTAAAATAAATCAAGAATAGGTCGGATGTGTGCAGTGGCTCACCTCTGTAATCCCAGCACTTTGGGAGGCCAAGGCAGGTGGATCACAAAATCAGGAGTTCTAGACCAGCCTGACCAACATGGGCAAACCCTGTCTCTACTAAAATACAAAAATTAGCCGGGCAAGGTGGCAGGCGCCTATAATCTCAGCTACTTGGGAGGCTGAAGCAAGAGAATTGCTTGAACCTAGGAGACGGAGATTGAAATGAGCCCAGAATGCGCCATTGCACTCCAGCCGGAGTGACAAGAGTGAAACTCCATCTCAAAAGAAAAAAAAAAAAAAAGTAACAATTTTGACATTTACTTAGAGTGAGTTGTGAAATTACATTATTAGACTTAGTTTTAACACGATGACTTCAGTAATCTTTTTTGAAAATAGACTATAGGGAGACAAAGCCTGTATCTGGGATATCAGTTAGGTTACTAGATTAATGTAATCTAGATGACAGACTATGTATGGTGAATTCAAACAGGGTGATGACTGTGGAGGTAGTAAGCAATTATCATGTGTTATACACATTTCACATATATTCTCAATCTAAAGCTAATAGGATTTGGTGAAAAAAGAGAATAAAAGAAAGAAAGGATACTTTAAAAATTTTATTGGAGGACTAGGAAGAAGGGAGTCACTATTAATAAAAATGGCAAAGACTATGGAATGAATGAGTGTAAAGAAAAAGAAAAATTTTAGTGTACACATGTTAAATATGAAATGTTCTCAGATCTATATTGGATAACAGATGTCTGTCTTAGAGAGGTGATTGAGTGCAAAGTTATACTAGTGTCAGGCAAAATATGTCAGTTAAGAAGCATTACTTGAAAAAAAGGTAACAGTGGATTTAGCCTAAATGTAAAATAATCAATCCACTAAGTAGATAGTATTATAAATGTAAAATAATCCACTAAGTAGATAGTATTATAAATTTGTTAATATCCAGTTAGATAGTTTCATATCATTTGCAATAAACATTGCCTTAAATAAAAGTAGAAATAGAGGGAAAAAAAGGATAATTCACAGTCTGTGTGGGCATTTTATTAAACCTCCCTTATTTTCGCATAGACCAAGAAAATTGTAGGGTCTGAAAAATACAGCACTCAAAGATTTCAGAACACAAACTCTTTTGAAATGCACTTAAAATTGATTCAATGTGCTATGAAGGAAAACTAAACAAAAGCCAAAAACTTGAATTAATTCATAAGTTATTTTATAGCAGTAGAGTTATGCTGGAGATCAATAATTTAAAAAAAAAAAACCTGAATATGTAATTTTTAAAGAAATTCACTTTTAAATAATTCATGGGTATATAGAAATGCAATAATAAAAATAATTTCAACAAAATGGTAATTAAAATAGAGGATATTGCAATATGTAATGTTCAACTAAAACCACATACGGAGGTGTATTTATGCTATAGCTCCATATACTATCGAATAATGGCAGCTGAAAATCAATACTTTTAGTGTCCATATCAAGAAATCAGGACCGAAAATTAAACTCAGGTATGTCAAGACAAAAAGAGTAAGAAAGAAATATATACCAGTAGGAGGCCTGAAATAAATATATAGTGCAGTAGTGTTCGTTCAGCTTACAGTCTAAAACTTGAACAAAATAGCTCTCATTGTTTATACAGTAGAATAATATAATCCAATAACAATGAATAAATGACAACTAGAGGTAACAACATAGATCAAAATTAGGCAAAGCTCCTCTTTTCTTAAAAGTCAGAGTGTCAATTAATTATCTTAACAAGCTAGTGCCTGGGAAGGGACATAAAGAGGTTTCTGGCATTCTAGTAACATATTACTTCTTGATTTTTGTGCTTATTTCATAGACACAATGATGTTGTGAAAATAATGTCATACTTCGAATAAATATATTTAAAACTCAGGGGAGTTATACTTTGTTTATGGTATTTGAAACCATGTGATTAGGTAAGGATGCCAAGGAGGCATGCGAATATAGGGGAAAACAAATTCTGATAATTTATTTGTTCTAGAGTTGAGGATTATGCAACAAGAGAAAATATAAAGAATAAAAGCGGGAATTTTTTTTATGCCGAAAAAATGCGTATGTGGGAGAAAGGTAACTGTTACTACACTGAAGTCCTCAAATATGCAAGAAGTAATGGAATCTAATACATAAATGTATTGGTTGAGGTAGAGTCATGAGCCATTTGATGATAGAGATGGGAATGTCAATGTCTACATGTACCCTCATGCTGGTAAGCACATGCCATATTAAGAGTTAGAGAGGGCCAGGCATGGTGGCTCATGCCTGTAATCCCAGCATTTTGGGAAGCCCAGGTGGGAGGATCACCTGAGGTCAGGAGTTTGAGACCAGTCTTGCCAACATGGCAAAACTCCGTCTCTACTAAAAATACAAAAATCAGCCGGCCATGGTGGCAGGTGCCTGTAATCCCAGGTATTGGGGAAGCTGAGACAGGAGAATCACTTGAACCTGGGAGGCGGAGGTTGCAATGAGCCAAGATCACGCCATTGCACTCCAGCCTGGGCAACAAGAGCGAGACTCCACTAAAAAAAAAAAAAAAAAAGCAGTTGGAGAGTGGTCTTTTCTCACTATTTTAGTTTTCATACAGAAAAAATTGTGTGTCAGATGTGAAAAGAAAATCAAGAAGGAGATGCTCAAAGATTAAAAACAGAACTGTTACAATAGGTAGCTAGTCAGACATGAGCAGGATGGGAGAGGGTCCTCCCCACCAGGAATGTTAGGCAACCATTAGTATTGTAATGATTCTACGCAGATAATATCAAGTATGTTACCTGTAGGGAAATCTGCAGAGAGTCTTTAGCAACCTCCATTCTTGCCTCCTTAGAAGAAAGAATTCAACTAGGAAGCATAAGGCAGAGTTAGAGACTGAGGCAAGTTTTAGAGTAGGAATGAAAGCTCTTTAAAAATCTTTAGAGCAGGAATGAAAAGGTGTAAAGCATACTTACAGGCAACTTGAGAGATCAAGTACACTGTTAGGCCTTTGGCTAAGCGTTTTATACGTTGGCATACTTCCGAGGTCTTACATCCCTTCTCCCCTGATTCTTCCACTGGGGTGGGCTGTCGACCTGTGCTGTAGCCTGCCAACATTTAAGAACGGCCACATGTGCCGTGCATCTACTGAAATTCTGCACATGCTCACTTGAGGCATTTTCCCTTATGCTTCTAGAAGAACGAAAATACCAGTTCAATTCCACCATTCGGACTCTTGGTGCACATGCTCAAGCCCACTCACTTAACTCCTGAGATCCTCTCTGGAAGCTAATACACAGTTTTGGGTTTTTCTATCTATTGGGAGACTGCATTTCCCTGGCACCAGCTGTGAACAATTATTGTTTTAGCGAGGCAGCTTAATAACTGCCTGACTCAGGTGATGGTCGTCTGACATTCCCAGTGGGGAAGCCCTCTCCCGTCCTACTCAGGTCTCACTAGCTACCTACTGTAACAAAATTACTATAAAATACCTGGAAGGGCAACAAAGGAATAGTCAGGGCCATAAAAAATTATATTATTGCCAGGTTGACATATTTTCAATAGTCAAATATTTGTAATGTACCTGTGTGTGTGTGTGTGTGTGTGTGTGTGTATGCACTCATGAATGTGGACTTTTTTTGTAGTTGTGATTTTCTTTCCACAGCCACCTATATCAATGCTATAGAGAAGGAACGGAATTGAATTTCACCAAGATTGAAGCATTTCTAAGGGAGTGAAAAAAACAAAAATGTATTATTGAAAGATCAGATATTTTAGTATGAAAGTAAGAAGGAAACTGAGACTATTGGTTAAGTAAAAGGAAACTAGTAAGTGATATAACATAATTGCAGGAGCAATAGCTAGCAATCCCCCAGTGAATTCAGAATAATGATGAGACTCTGAGTAATAGATAGAATGGGTTTAGAGAATGGAGTTCAGAGAATATGATCCTCGAAACTGGTATGATATATGTGTTAAATGTGAAATTATAGGGGTGATAGCAAGAAGATGATATGGAAATTGAGTTGCTGAGGAAGGGAGAAAAATAAGTATTTTGGAAAAGCAAATGGCAATCTATTGAGAGTATATGGTATAAAAGAAGTAGCATTACAATGGAATCCCCAAGAATTGTGACAGAAGCACAACTTAAGATAGTCATAGTGAACCACTGTTTGGCAGGGTAAAACACAGTGGGTCAGAATAATTGCATGTTACTGCAAAAATAAGAGGATTTGAGTTAAATTTTATGTCATTTGAATGACATAAAATTTTAAAATGTATGTTTTTAAACACAGGGAAAGAAGACTAATTTAGAAGTGGCACACAGGAATTATGGAGAAACCTACACTGCTTCCAGACTTTGTATGAGGTTGGTACAAGGAGTAGTGTCCTTTGAGAAGGACATAGTTTCAGCTAGTTCAAGGCAGAGAAATCAATTCACACACAACAGGTTGGATATATAGGTGGCTCATGCTCTAATAGAATGTGGGACTCAGCATAAGGGTGCTATAATTTTGAGAGGTGTGGGAATTTACATGAGAACAAATTATGAACAGCAATATATAGTGGTTAATATGTAAGCATTGGGGGTTTACTTATATGAATTTCTGTTATATGATGGTGACTCTCATAAATAGGGGTAAAGATAAAATGTAATTATTCTTACACCGGAAATTGGCAAGGCTTTGAACACTGCCGCATATATTTAATGTGGTTTACTCTCCATAAGCTGACTGGGTTATGGGCCTTCACTACTCTAGTTTATGTTATGGAGAATAGGCATAGGACAATTTTCCTTTGGACCCATAGTTCTGATTTAATCTCTTCAACTAGTTCAAGGCAGAGAAAGAAACTTTGCACAATATATTGTTGATATAGGAGGCTCTTGTTCTGATGGAATGTGTGGTGGGGGTGATGTATGTCTGTAATATATCACTAAATTTACATGTAACTAATAATTTTTAATTTGGTATACTGATACCTTTCAGATGAAGAAACTCTTTGGAAACCTCTTCTGCTTTTTAATGATGTTTTTAATGCTTAATATTTATCAATGCATGTGTATTCATACATGTATGTAAGAGTTGAACAAAAGTAAACGGATGGCAGACAGTGAGAGCCAGGTTTTTCACAGTTGGAGTGAGATGTTACAGGTAAGCTGGGGGAAGAGGTTAGAATAAAACATATGGTAATAGAATAGTGTTGGAGTCATCATTATAAACTCATTTTCAGTTTAATATACACAGAGATGTCCACATCTAGAAATATGTATAATTATGTTTATGCAGAGGTTAGTATACATGCACATAATTCCTTAAACTCTCAGCAGAGAGCAACTAGAAGCAAGAAACTCCAGTGCAATGAGCACACCTAGCACCCATATCTTGATTTCTAATGTCATTCTCCAGGAAAATAAACCAATGTTCCCTAGAAAAATGTCTGATTCTAGGACTAGGATAAGGAATATCCATAATAAACCTGAACTGTCTTGTCATTCCAGGAAGTCAGATAGTGCTAAAACAAGTCCCATGTTGACAGAAGGAGGTAAAAATGAAGAGGAAGGAGGAGTCAATTGAAAGAGCTTCCAATCTTTAAATCTGAAACAATTTTAATCTACAAAATAATAAACTAACATTCAATCATAACCCAAATATAAAATATATATTGTTTTTCCACAAAATTATAGATATCCTTAGCATATTTACCCAACTAAAAATAGAAAGATACTGCATAAATATCAACTCTGTGACCTTTAATTGAAGAAGGAAAACGGGTTCCACCAGAATTGTGAAGTACACCACAGATATCAGGGAAAAGAACACAGACAAACAGCCCCCATGATGGCATTCAACTGATAAAAATGAGTTAAGCCCCAGTACACTTCCTGAGAGAGGCAGAAAGCCTCCCTCTTTGACTCACATTTTCACTGATTAAGGGAGAGCATGTTGTTTCTCCCAATCCCTAAAGCTAACTTAGGGAGAGACTTGAAGGTGTTGAGAGGGAAGGACACCAAGAAAAGCTGTGGTCATTTTCCCATACCTGGGACTGACAGCAAGAGATCATTTTTAATCTGTGCACATACAAGTTTTGTCATTCTTTGGCAACCCAGCAGCATGGCTGTGAAGGCATTTTAGTGTCAGGCCAAAGATTGGAGTACTTGTTTTGGAATGTAGTTGGTACCTCCACAGCCAGAACTGTTGAAATCGCCTCAGCAGTAGGTGCTGGAATTGTGCTCTCGCCAGTCACAAGCCTGACAGCATTAGAGAGCTGTTGCAGCTGTGATTTCTTCCAGGTTGTGAGACTTGCACCTAGGGCCAGCTTGGTGATCTGAAACTGGTCTCTGTGTGTCATTGCTACATTTCCCAGCCTGCTACCCTGAGATTGCAAGGGAGTGGGGCCCTTTCCATTCCACCTCAAGGCAGATATCTAGGCATTCAGAGCACACACTTGCCTGGACCAGCAGCCTGAGCTTCCCTACCCTTTCTGGACATAGATAGTGGTGCATAGGGATACTCTATGCTCCACACTCAAGCAGATCTCCAGTCATTCAAAGCACTAGCTTGCCTAGATTGTCAGCCTAAGCCTCTCTACCCTTTCTGTGCAAAGATCCTGGTGCAGAGGGGTGAGGGGGCTCTCCAATTCATGCCCAGGCAGATCTTCAGGTATCTGTAGCACCTGCTTGCCTGGTTCAGCAACCTGAGCCATGCCACCCTTCCTGGGCATAGATGTTACTTCAGTGGGGCCTACGTTATGCCCAGCCAGATCTCTCACCCAGCTTGCAACCTGAGCTCCCCTGTCCTTTCTGTACAAAGATCCTGGTATAGAGGGGGCCTCTGTGCACCAGATTTCCAAGCTTCAGAACACTTGCTTGCCTGATGCAGCAGCTTGAGTTGTTCCATCCCTCCTGTGCTGTAATCCTGGTACAGGGTGGCTTTCTCTGTTCCACACCAAGGCAGAGCTCCAGGCATTCAAAGCACCTATTCACCTGGACCAGCATCCTGAGCCAACTCTTTCAGATTCTTGTGCATGAAGAAACTCTTGGTTTCATGCCCAAGTAGATATCCAAGTTGCACCCACTTGCCTGAATCAGCAGCCTGAGCAGACCTGACCCTCCTGTGCAGAGATCCAGGTGTAGGGGTCCCTCTCTGCTTTATGCCCAGGCAGATTTCCAGGCAGTTGAAGCACCCACTTTCCCACACGGCAACCTGAGCTGCTCCACCCTTCTTATGCAGGGATTTTGGTGAAGTGAGGCCAACTCTGATGCATACCCAGGCAGATCTCTGGATATATAGACTCCATTCTCCTGGATTCTGAGTTTAGGCTGCTTCAGCTCCCCATGCAGAGAACATGGGGCCAAAGATTTTCCACGGCTTCATGCAAAGGCATATTCCAGGCATGTGAAAGCTGCCCATGAGATCCTCCCTCAGCTTTGTTGCTTGTATCTGTCATCAGGGGTCCATAGGTGGACCTGCCTTCACTAGTCCCACCCATCTTGCTTCCCCATCACCCTGGAGCTGAGCAGGGAGCACAGACCACTGTGCAGTTCACAGATCAGACCATTTCTGAGGCAATAGAAAGCTTCACCCTGTAAAAAAGGATAAAGAATATACCTAGCCACACTCACTGCAGCCAATTCTAACTCAAAAGTGCCGTCTACTGCCTTATAGGTCAAACCACACAGCCCAATGTAAAACCTGCTGACCAAATGCATAGGACTATAGAAGCAAATTCAAAAGACACTACTCAGAATTCTCTACGGTTACACCCCCTCAGGAAAATGGGAAAAAAAAGAAAGAAAAAATAATAAAAAATACTATCTTAGAGAAAAAGAAAAATACAAATTCTACCCACACACACACAAAAATACAAAATGAGAAGTGCTGGCACCTCCAGATGACAAGGAATGAGTGTAAGAATTCTGGCACCATGAAAAAATCTTAATGTAGTGACACCACCAAAGGATTACAACAGATTTCAAGCAATGGTTCCTAACCAAAATGGAAACTCAGAAGTGACAGATAAAGATTTCAAAGTATGGATTCTAAGAAACCTCAGAGATCTAAGACCAGATTGAAAATCAACATAAACTTCTAAGTCAAACTGGGAAATGAAGGAAGAGATAAACATCTTTAAAATAAATCAATCAGAGCTTCTAGAATTAAAAAAACAAACAACAACAACAAAAAAACCAAGATGTTAAAAAATACAATTGAAAGCTTTACCAATAGACTTGGCCAAGCAGAAAAAATAATTTTGGAGGGTAGAAACAACTCTATTGAACTAACTCAGTAAGACAGAAATAAAGAGTTTTAGTCCATCTTCATGCTGCTGATAAAGACTTACCTGAGCCAGGGCAAGTTACAAAAGAAAGAGGTTTACTGGACTTACAGTTCTACATGGCTGGGGAGGCCTCAAAATCATGGCAGAAGGCAAAAATGAGCAAGTCATGTCTTAAATGGATGGCAGCAGGTAAAGAGAGAGAGCCTGTGCAGGGAGACTCCCATTTTTAAAATCACTAGATCTCATGAGACTTACTCACTTTGACAAGAAGAGCATGGGATAGACCCAACCCTATGATTCAGTTACCTCCCACCGTGTCCCTACCATAAGACATGGGAATTATGGGAGCTACAAGATAAGATTTGGGTGAAGACACATAGCCAAACCATATCATTCTGCCCCTGGCCCCTCCCAAATTTCATGTCCTCACATTTCAAAGCCAATCATGCCTTCCTAGCAGTCCCCTGAAGTCTTAACTCATTTCAGCATTAACTCAAAAGTCCATATTCCAAAGTCTCATCTGAGACAAATCAAATCCCTTCCACCTTTGAGCCTGGAAAATCAAAAGCAATTTAGTTACTTCCTAGATACAGTGAAAGTACAGCCATTTATTAAATACACCAATTCGAAATGGGAGAAATTGTCTAAAATGAAGAGGCTAAAAGCCCATCCAAGTTTGAAATCCAGTGACACAGTCAAATTTTAAAGCTCCAAAATGATCCCCTTAGACTCCATGTCTCACATCCAGGTCATGCTGATGCAAGCTGTGGGTTTCCATGGTCTTGGGAAGCTCTGCCCCTGTGGCTTTACAGGGTACAGACTCCCTCCCAGCTGCTTAAACGGGCTGTCACTGAGTGGCTTTTTCAGGTGCATGGTGCAAACTATCTGTGGATCTACCATTCTGGGGTCTGGAGGATGGTGGACCTCTTCTAACAGCTCCACTAGGTGGCGCTCCAGTAGGGCCTCTGTCTGGGGGCTCTGACCTCACATTTCCCTTCTGCACTGCCCTAGCAGAGGTTCTACATGAGAGCACTGCCCCTGCAGCAAACTTCTGCCTGGGCATCCAGACATTTCCATACATCTTTTGAAATCTATGCAGAGGTTCCCAAACCTCAATTCTTGACTTCTGTGCATTTGCAAGCTCAACACTATGTGGGAGCTGCCAAGGTTTGGAGCTTGTACCTCCTGAAGCCATGGCCTGAGCTGTACCTTGGCCCCTTTTAGTCATGGCTGGAGTGGCTAGAACACAGGGCACCAAGTCTCTAGACTACACACAGCAGAGGGACCCTGAGTTTGGCCCACAAAACCACTTTTTCCTCCTTAACCTCTGGGCCTGGATGGAAGGGGCTGCTGCAAAGGCTTTGGACATGCCCTGGAGATATTTTCTCCATTGTCTTGGGAATTAACCAATGGCTCCTTGTTACTTATGCAAATTTCTGCAGCCTACCTGAATTTCTCCTCAGAAAATGGGTTTTTCTTTTCTATTGCATTGTCAGGCTGCAAATTTTCTGAACTTTGATGCCCTGTTTCCCTTTTTAAAACTGAATTTCTTTAACAGTACTCAAGTCACCTCTTGAATGCTTTGCTGCTTAGAAATTTCTTCTGCCAGATACCATAAATCATCTCTCTCAAGCTCAAAGTTCCACAAATCTCTATGGCAGGGGCAAAATGCTGCCAGACTCCTTGCTGAAGAATAACAAGAGTCACATTTGCTCCAGTTCCAACAAGTTCCTCCTCTCAATCTGAGACCACTTCAGTTTGGATTTCATTGTCCATATCATTATCAGCATTTTGGTCAAAGCCATTCAACAAGATTTTAGGAAGTTCCAAACTTTCCCACATTTTCCTGTCTTCTTCTGAGTCCTCTGAACTGTTCCATCCTCTGCCTGTTACCCAGTTCCAAAGTTGCTTCCACATTTTCAGGTAGCTTTTCAGCAGCACCTCATTCTACTGGTACCAATTTACTATATTAGTCCATTTTCATGCTGCTGATAAAGACATGCCCATGACTGGGCAATTCACAAAAGAAAGAGGTTTAATGGACTACAGTTCCACTTGATTTGTCAAGAGGTAAATAGATGAGGGATAAAACTGTATAAATTATTTAATCATAGTATCATCTCAAATAAATAAAATAGAAATTACTGACATTAAATGACCATATTTAAAATTACTTGTTTCTTTATGTTGCTATTGTTTTTAATTTAAACATTTTTTAGTAGCTATTCCGGGCATCCTAATGAAAAAGGATACACCAGATACGTAAATCTTAACCAGTATACTTAATAAAGGATACACCAGATACACAAATCTTAACCCAGTATGCTTAAAAAAAAAGTGTTAGAAATATTAAAATATCTAGGCCATCTACCTGGACTAACAAATGACTCATTCTATTTTCAAGTTTACATTACCACTTTAATTTATACCATATAATAATACAAACAGAATGAAATACAATAATGGGAAATACAGGTAGAGTATCTCTCATTTGAACATCAGAAATCCAAAAAGCTACAAAATCTGAAACTTTTTGAGTTCTTTTTTGATATGATGCTCAAAGGAAATGCTCATGGAACATTTTGGATTTCAGATTTTTGGACTAAGCTCAATCGGTAAATATAATGCAAATATTAAGAAATCAAAAATATTCAAAATCAGAAACACTTTTGGTCCCAAGAATTTTGGATAAGGAATAATTACTTGCAAAGGTGAAAATGAAAAGAGTAGCCCCCTTATCCATGGTTTCATTTTCCACAATATCAGTTACCAAAGATAAAATGTGGTCTGACAATATTAAATATAAAATTCCAGATATAAAATATTCAGAAGTTTCAAATTGCGGGCCATTCTGAGTATTGTGATGAAATTTTATACATTCCTGCTCTATCCTGTCTGGGATGTGAATCATCCCTTTGTCTAGGGGGATCAACACTCTATCCACTCCTCACTTGTCAGTCACTTAGCAGCAGTCTCTCTGTGATCAGGTTAATGTCACATTATCTCAGTGCTTGTGTTCAGGTATGCCTTATTTTACTTAATAGCAACCCCAGAGTGCAAAGGTAGTGATGTTGGCAATTAGGATATGCCAAATAGAAGCCATAAAGGGCTTTTTTTAAGTGGAAAGATAAAGGTTCTTGACTTAATAAGGAATGAAAATAATTGTATGGTGAGGTTGCTAAAATCTACAGTAAGAACAAATATTCTTTCTCTGAAATTGTGAAGAAAGAAAAATACATCTGTGCATAATGTATATAGGGTCCTATGCTCTACAGAATTTCATACAGTACTGAAGGCTACAATATGAGGATGGACTGCTGTATGTGAAACCATGAATATGCATGTAACATGTACTATGACAGTGCTAATTATGCATTAATTTTCCTAATCCTATTTGTTTGAGAAGAAAATTAGAGATTTAAAATAATTATTTCAAGTCCTCAAAAGAGAAATATTTATTTCTATGTCTATTAAGGGAAAAGCTCATAAGTTACTTACATTAGTAACATAGTCTACTGATATTCAAATAAATAATACATTTGTGAATTTCTATAATTAAGAACTTGACTTTACAAAGCCAATTTCTTTTTACAGCATTTCATTAGGTAGTAAAATTTTATCAAATAAGTAATTATTTTACAGCAGTTAGAGAATTAACATAAGTTTAGCCTCTTGAGAGTAGGCTAATATCCCTGCTTTTTTTCCTGGGGAGGCTGTTTTCTGAGATTTAATAGTAACCAAAGTAATAGTTACACTTTAATATTTATTATGACTGCAAGTTCACAATTATGTATCTTTTTCATTATTGGTGAATTTTCACTTTTCTCTTTTCTTCATAAGAGTACTATTTAATATCTTCAAATTCTGAGTATTTCATTTAATCATCAAGTGCTTGAGGCATGTCTGAAGACTTTCTTAACAGTGCAAAATGATATTTCGTTGTATCAGGGAAAATTACGTTGTAACAAACATTAGTTTTGAGTCGAGTTACTATATATGCTAATAGGTGAAACCATTGTCTTTCATTCTTTTTATAACCTCAGTATGTTGTGTCTTCATTTTAAAATTATACATAACTTGGTTGTATAATAATTATTTGAAACCTAAATTTCTTCTACAACACTGTACTCTTTCTTTCAATTAATACAGGCAAATTCTAAAGAAATAAAAGTCCTATGAATGGTATTTCCTAGGTTATCTTCCAGAGTTTTTATAGTTTTGGTCTTACCTTTATGCATTTATTCCATTTTGAGTTAATTTTTGTATATGGTGTAAGAAACTGGCTACATAGGGCTAGCCAGTTATCCCAGCAAAATTTCTTGAAAACAGGCAATTTCCCATTGCCTGTTTGTGTTGATGTTATAAAAGATAACCTAGGATATACCACTCTGATCATAGAGTCTGTCAAAGACTTCATAACAAAGGTGTCAAAAGCAATTGCAACAAAAATGAAAATTAGCAAATGGGGCCTAATAATTAAAGAGCTTCTGCACAGCAAAGAAACTAACAGCAGAGTAAACATACAACCTACAAAAATGTAAGAAAATATTTGCAAACTATGTATCTGACACGTCTCATATCCAGAATCTATAAGAAACAAATTTACAAAGAAATAAACAACCTCATAAGAAAGCAGAAAAGAACATGAATGAGAATGTTCTTTGAGAATGGAAGGAAGAACATTCTCAAAGGAAGACACAAAAAAAAACCCATAAAAAAGCAGAAAAGTATATGAACAGACACTTAGAAGACATACACACCATGAAGACACATATGTATAAATGCTCAACATCACTAATCATTAGAAAAATGCAAATCAAAACCACAATGAGATATCATCTCATACCACTCAGAATGGCTATTATTATTAAAAAGTAAAAAAAAAAAAAAAAAGAAAAAAAAGCTAACAGATGCTAGTAGGATTGTAGAGAAAAAGGAACACCTATGCACTGTTGGTGGAAATGTAAATTAGTTCAGCCATTGTGGAAAGTAGCTTGGTGACTTCTCAAGGAACTTAAACAGAATAACCATTTGACCCAGCAATCCCATTATTGGCTATATACACAAAGGAATATAAATTATTTACCATAAAGACACATGTACACAAATGTTTATTGGAGCATTAGTCACAATAGCAAAGACATGGGGTTAACCTAAATGCCCATTAATGGTAAACTGGATAAAGAAAATGTGGTACATATATACTATGGAACACTATGAAGCCATAAAAAAGAATGAAATGTTGCAGCAACACAGATGAAGCTGGAAGCCACTCTCCTGAGCAAACTAACACAGCAACAGAAAACCAAACACTGCATCTTCTCATTTACAAGTGGGAGCTAAATATTGAGTACATATGGACACAAAGAACAAACAACAGAGACCAGAAAGTGAGGGCACTTTTTTGAGGGCAGAAAGTGAGAGGAGAATAAGGACTGAAAAACTACCTGTTGAATACTATGTTTATTATTTGGATGGATGATAAAATAGTCTGTATAGCAAACCCCTATCATACACAATTTACCTATATAACAAACCTTCACATGTAACCCTGAACCTAAAATAAAAGTTTTAAAAAGAATACCAGACACCCAGTTAAAAAATAATAAAAATAAATAAAACACACAGACATTAAGGAGAAACAAAAATAAATAAAATAATATCAAAATTAAAAAGAATAATCCAATACACCCATGTTCAACTTGCAAAAATTGTTTCTAATCCCTTTATTTATACTTTACCAAGAATGACTTTTTTTGATATTTTATTTCATTTTTTAAAGGTACTTATCAAAAAAGTAAAAAAAGAAATCCTGCAGTATAACCTACGCCACAACATTTAGTATTGATATAGTACTATTATTTTAATCAGAGGCCATATTCAAGTTTCTCATTGTCTCAATAATGTTCTTCAGTCTCTATGCTGTCATCCTGATGCATTGCCTGGATCATAATCATATCTTGTAGTTAATTACTGTGACTCTTTATTTTCCTTTAACATGAAACAATTTCTCAATCTTTTTCGTGTGTTTGTTTTTCAGTCTCTTGCATTTTTAGAGTTCAGGATATTTATTTTGTAGAGTTTCATTTTGAGCTAGTCCATATTTTCCTCGTGATGAGATTCAACCTATTCATTTCCAGCAAAAGTACCACAAAAGTGGTGTTGTGCCTTTCTATGTGTTTCATGTCAGGAGGCATGAGATGCCTGCCATTCCCATTATTGATATCTTTACTTTGGCCACTGGGTTAAGATGTTGACTGTAAGGATTTTTTTCCCCCTGCTTTAATATTATTATTATTTACTTTATAATTAAACAACTTATTGAGGAGACATACTTCAAAACAAATATTCTGTTTCTCATCAAACTTGCACTGGATAGATTTAGCATCCATTGCTGCTAAAATAATTATCATTATGGTTGACAAATATTGTTTTACTAACATTGTGATTTCTTCAGCATTTATTATTGTTGTCTCAATATTTTTTTAAAAAGCTTTTCCTATTACCTTATTAGTTTATTCCTAAATGTATTAATATCATGATGGACTCAGAGTTATCTATTTTATTTAGTGGATTATATTCCATTATCACTATTATTTATTTTGAAGCTTTCATTATCCTATATTTGGCCAGTAGGTTTACCTTCAGGCTGACTCCTGTGACCTTCGGCATGCTCCCTTCATACTTAAAAACTTCCTTATTCTCTGGTACAATGAAATATTCCTTGCGCATCCAAGGGTTTTCCTCTTCTGGTTCTAGAATTAGCCATTATTCCAAAAAGCTCTGGAGAAAAATATTATTTAGACACAAATATATTTGTGCTAGATGTGTTTACTGCCATTATTTATCGTGTGTAAGTTCTACAGATATTTACTTATACACATGTGCTATAGGTGATAGACGTATATTTCCTTCTCTTCTCTATACATCCATCCAGCTAGCTACCTTTCGTCTATTATAAGTTTATATTAATACCTCTGATTCCAATTCACCTTAATAGAAGATATTTTTTCTTTCCACCTTTCCATATTAGTAACTTTGTCTTCCAACAGTGACAAACCGGGCATCCATTAATCTCAAAATGTCTACCTGTCTACTTGTTTGCTAAATCACAGAAAAGTATACTTTTATCCTGAAATTTCTGAAACATATCTTTCGGAGAAAAAACACGTCATGAAATAGAATAGAGAGCAATATTAGTTTATAGTTGCTCTTCTTTTATTTTAAACTTTAGGATATATACTGTGTTTCAATTTATTTGGGTTAAAATTTTCTCCCTTTAGTGTGACCACATTATAAATAGGGAGTAGATATCAATTCAATTGTTTGTTTGTAATTTGTTTTATTTTTATTTTACTTTTTTCATGTAAACACACACACACGGTTATGAAAATTAAAACTAAACAAAAGGTACTCTATTCACCTCCTCAAACACTTCCCCCCATTTCCATCCACTCTCTATAGGTTTTCATTCTCATAATATTTTACATTATTATTTTTGTGTTTTTTAACAAAAATAATGAGATATATTTATCTATTCTTATGATATTTTTTACACAAATTGTACTCTACTATACATATTTTTGAATTTACTATTTTCAGTAAGCGATGCTTTCCAGATATAACTTAATATGAGTTTATAGAGATTGTTGTCAATGATGACTTACAGCCAAATGGAATTCATTGCCTTCAAGTAGCATGGTTTATTCAGTTAATTTTTCAAGGAAGATAGGGGTTTTTCCCTAATACTTTATAACTATAAACAATGCTCCAATGGATAACCATTGTATCTAAGTTAATGTGACATTAGATGTACATTTTCAGTCATTTTCTAGAAGTGAAACTGCAGAATCAGAGGTAAAAATTTGTATTTCTGTTAGATATCGTCAAGTTTCCCTCATTAAGTATTGTAGTAAGTAACAATTGTAGAAGTATGAGAGAGCCTGTTTCCCCACAGCTTCATGAAGATGGCCTTTATTTCTTCAGGCAAGCTTTTAATTGTTTAGTAATATGGTAAGGCAAAATGATGTATCAGGGTTTTCATTTTTTAAATTTTGTGAATTGCCTCTTTGTGTATTTGCTTATTTATATTTTGTATTTTTGTTTTCCCTCAACTGTAACAGTTATCACATGTTTGCAAATATTCTAAATTAGTTATATATTTCCTGAGACGATGCAATTTTAAGCAGATGCTGTATAATAGGTTCAATTTCTTGTAAGTTACTAACCCCTCTGCGATTGTTAATACTGAATGTCAAATTGATTGGATTGAAGAATAAAAAATATTGATCCTGTGTGTCTGTGAGGGTGTTGCCAAAGAGATTAAGATTTGAATCAGTAGGCTAGGGAAGGAGATCCAACCTTAATCTGGTGGGCACAATCTAATCAGCTGCCATCGAATCTAAAGCAGGCAGAAAAATGTGAAAGGAGAGAGACTGGCCTAGCCTTTCTCTCATGCTGGATGCTTCCTGCCTCCTGCCCTCAAACACCTGACTCCAAGTTCTTTAGATTTGGGACTTGAACTGGCTCTACTTGCCCCGCAGCTTACAGACAGCCTATTGTGTATATATGTGTATATAACTGTCCCCGCTAGAGAATCCTAATACACCCTCATAGATTACTTTTAATTATTCCCTAGATGTTTTAGATGTTTATGATTATTTTCAAGAAGTTTTTGTATGAACTTTTGCACCTACATAAATTGCATTTTATCAGAATTATATAAAATATATAAATTTGCTTTGTGAGAACTGGCATTTTTAAATGTTTATTCTATACAATAATTAGAAATGGCTTTTTATTCATTTTAGACAAATATTTTGTATTCCTTTTGGTATTTTTATACACTCCTTCATAGATGTTGTTCATTACTATTAGGCTTATTTCTAAGTATTTTATTTTCTTACTGGCTATTATAAGTAAATATTTTAAGCTATAATATCTTCTCACAGGTTATGTGTTTATATGAACTTTGTTGATTTCTGTATGTTAATTTTTGACCTTCTACCTTATCAAATTACTACTTGAATTAAATATATGACTAGTTCCCCATGACAGTAACACTATCATGATATAGGAAAATAATGAATATTATTTCTTCTTTCTTTATTCTTCACCCCCTCTTGACTCCTTTTGCCTTATTCCATTGACTAATATACTTAATACAATTCTAGTACAATAAACATAAGGAATATCCTTCCCCCTAATCATAGTGGCAGTATCACTGTGCTTCCATTAAAATATAAGTGCAGGCTTTAGGAATATGGTTTATCCTTTTAAAATACCCTATTCTGTGAGTTCTTTTATCAAGAAATATGTATTGAATTTTTTGAAATTTACCACTTTATGTTTACGATTCAGTGGCATTAAGTACACGCATATTAAGTGATAACCACCACCATCTATATCCAAAACGTTTTTTCGTCTTCCCCAGCTGAAATTCTGTACCCATTACATGCTAACTTCCCATCCCTCCCTTTTGTAAGCCCCTGGTAACAACAATTCTGCTTCTCCTGTCTATGAATTTGACTTTTTTTTTTTTTTTTTTTTTGAGACGGAGTTTTACTCTTAACACCCAGGCTGGAGTGCAATGGGTGATCTCCGCTCTCCGCAACCTCTGCCTTCCGGATTCAAGCGATTCCCTTGCCTCAGCCTCCTGAGTAGCTGGGATTAAAGGCATGCACCACCAAGCTAGCTAATTTTGTATTTTTAGTAGAGATGGGGTTTCCCAATGTTGGTCAAGCTGGTCTCAAACTCCCAACCTCAGGTGATCCACCCTTCTTGGCCTCCCAAAGTGTTAATGTTACAAGCACGAACCATTGCGCCCAGCTGAATTTGACTATTCTTTGTGCCACATAAAAGTGTATATGTAGAATTGTACAATATTTCTCATTTTGTGTCTACTGTCACTCAGTATAATCTTTTAAAGGTTTATCATATGCTATAGTATGTGCCAGAATTTCCTTCTGTTTTTAAAATGTGAATAATATTCCATTATACACACACACACACACACACACGCACACATATATACATATATGTGTGTGTGTGTGTTATATATATATATGTGTATATATATATACACACTAATTTTCCTTATATATATATACTAATTTTCCTTATCTTTTGATCTATTGATAACAGTTTGGGTTGTCTCCAACTTTCCGGTATTGTGAATAATCCTGCCTTAAACACTGGTATACAAATATCTCTTTTAGTCCCTATATTCATTTCTCTTGAGCATATATGGGTCATATAGTAATTATATGTTACTGTTTAGAGAAATCGCTACAATTTACCACAGTGACTGCACTATTTTACATTTTGCCAGCAATGAAAAGAGTTGTAGTATCTCCACATACTGAACAATTTCTTATTCTTTTCTCTCCTTTCTTCTCTTTATTCTTTCTTTCTTTCTTAGTCATTCTAAAGGATGTGAAGTGATATCTCATTGTAATTTTAAAAATATCTTGTGGTAGATTTACTATTATGCTTTTGAACAATAGTAATAGATATACTAATATTGAAACAATCTTGAACTATTTGGATAAACTCTATTATGGTTAAAAAAATTTATTAAGCTTTATTTTAATTTCAGGGGCACATGTGTAGGTTTGTTATATAGGTAAATTGCATGCTGCAATAGTTTGGTATACCTGTCACCCAGGTAATTAGCATAGTACTTGATAGGTGGTTTTTTGATCCTCATCCTCCTCCCATCATCCACCCTCAAGTAGGCCCTCTGCCTATTGTTCTCTTCTTTGTATCTATGTGTACTCAGTGCTTAGCTGCAACTTATAAGTGAGAACATGTGTTATTTGATTTTCTTTTTCTGCATTAGTTTACTTAGAATAATGGCCTCTTGCTATCTCCATGTTGCGTCAAAGGATATGGTCTTATGCTTTTTTATGGCTATGTATTATTTGGTAGTATATATGTGCCATATTTTCTTTATCCAGTCTATCAACCTAAATAGAATCTAGGTTGATCCCATGTCTTTGCTACTGTGAGTAGCCCTTCATTGAACATATGCATGCATGTGTCTTTACAGTAAGATGATTTATATTTCTTTAGTATATGCCCAACAATGGGAATACTGTGTCAATGGTAGTTCTGTTTTAAGTTATCTGAGAAATCCAAACTGCTTTCCACAAGGGCTGAACTAACTTACATTTCTACCCACAGTGTATAAGCATTCTCCTTTCTCCACTGCTTCACTAGTAGCTATTATTTTTTGACTTTTTAATAATAGTCATTCTGACTGGTGTGAAATGTTATCTAAATATGTTTTTATTTGCATTTATCTAATGATTAGTGATGATGAGCACTTTTTTCTGTAGGTTTGTTGACTGTTTATGTTTTTTATTTTGAGAAGTGTGTGTTCATGTCCTTTGCCCACTTCATAATAGGGTTGTTTTTTTCTTGTTAATTTGTTTAAGTTATTTATAGACTGTGGATGTTAGATATTTGTCAGATACATGGTTTGTAAATATTTTCTCCCACTCTGTGGGATTTCTCTTTACTCTGTTGATAGTTTCTTTTGCTGTGCAGAAACCTTTAGTTAATTTGCTCCCATTTGTCAATTTTTGTTTTGTTGCAATTGCTCTGGGCACATCCATCATGAAATCTTTGCCAGGGTCTATGTCCAGAATTATATTTTCTACATTTTCTTCCAGTAGTTTTATGGTTTTAGGTTTTAAATTTAAGTTTTTAAATCACCTTGAATTGATTTTTGTATATGATATAAGGAAGGGGTCCAGTTTCAGTCTTCGCCATATGGATAGCCAGTTATCCCTGCACTATTTATTGAATAGGTAGTCCTTTTCCCAAGTCCTTTTCCCGTTTTGTTTTTGTTAGGTTTGTTGAAGATTACATGGTTGTGGGATGGCTGTCTTCAAAAGACCAGTCTTACATGCAGTGACACCCATGGGCTCAAAGTAAAGAAATGATGAAAAATGTACCAAACAAATGGAAAACAGAAAAAGGCTATGGTTATTATTCTAATTTCAGAAAAAAAAATTGTAAATTAACAATGATCAAAAAAAGACAAAGAAAACCATAATGATAAAGTGTTCAATTCGGCAAGACCTAACTATCCTAAATATACATGCACCTTACACAGGAGCACCCAGATTCAAAAAGCAAGTTCTTAGAGACTTACAAAGAAACTTATATAACCACACAATAATAGTGGGAAACTTCAACAGTCAACTGACTGTACTAGACAGATCACTGAGGCAGAATACTGACTAGATTTTCCAGACCTAAACATGACCATTGGCCAAATGGACCTCACAGGTATCTACATAACTGTCTACTGAAAACAACAGAATATTTTTCTCATCTGCACATGACACATATTTTAAAAATCAGCCACAAAGGTGGCCACAAAAAAATTCTCAGTAAATTTTTAAAAAGTCAAAATTATACCAACCATACTCGCCAACCATAGTGCAATAAAAATAGAAACCAATACTAAGAATCTCTCAAAACTATATAATTACATGGAAATTAAACAATCTGTTCCTGAGTGACTTCTAGGTAAGTAATAAAATTAAGACAGAAATCCAGAAATTCTTTAAAACCAATGACAAGAAAGATACAATATAACAGAAGCTCCAGGACACAGTTAAAGGAGTGTAAAAGTTTATAGCACAAAATGCCCACATCAAAAATTTAAAAGTATCTCACATTAAACAACATAACATTACAATTAGAGAAACTATAAAAACGAGAGCAAACCAACATCAAAGCTAGCAGAAGACAAGAAATAACAAAAATCAAAACTAAGCTAAATGAAATTGAGATCAATAAACCATACAAAAGATCAAGGAAACAAGAGATTGGTTCTTGGAAAGAATAAATTATATTGATAGACCACTATCAAGACTAATAAAGAAAAACAAAAAAGGAAGATCAAAATAACAGTGTGGAGGTTTCTTAAAGAACTGAAAGTAGATCTACAATTTGATCCAACAATCCCACTCCTGTGTGTCTACCCAGAGGAAAATAAGCCATTATACAAAAAAGACACTTGTATATACATGTTTATAGCAATACAATTTGAAATTGCAGAAATATGAAACTATATATATACACACACACATATATATTATATACATCCACACATACCATGTAATACTACTTATCCATAAAAAGGAATAAAATAATGGCATTTCCAGCAACCTGGATGAAATTGGAGATCATTATTCTAAGTAACTCAGGAATGAAAAACCATACAGTTTATGTTTTCACTCATACATGGGAACCAAGCTATGTGGATGCAAAGGCATAAGAATGATATAATGGACTTTGAAGACTCAAAGAAAAGGGTAGGGGGAAGGGGAGTGATAAAAGACTAGATATTGGGTACAGTGTACACTGCTCAGGTGATGGGTGCACCAAAATCTCAGAAATCACCGCTAAATAACTTATCCATGCAACCAAACCCCATCTGTCCCCCAAAATCCTATTGGAAAATAAAAATAAAGAATATTGAAAAAAACAAAATAAACACAAACAGAAATAACAAATGGGGATCTTACCACTAACCAACTTTGTTGAAGTAAAAATTAAAAAAAAACAAAACACAGAGACTATAACTATCACCTCTGTGCACAGAAACTAGAAATTCTACAAGAAATGGATAAATTCCCAGAAAAATACAACCACCCAAGATTTAACAAGGAAGAAATTGAAACCCTAAACAGACTAATGACAAGTTCTGAAATTAAATCAGTCATAAAAAAGCCTATCACTCAGAAAAAGCCCAGGACCAAACAGATTCACAGCAGAATTATGCCAGATGTATAAAGAAGAGCCGGTATCATTCCTACTGAACCTATTCCAAAATGTTGAGAAGAAACTCATCCTTAAGTAATTCTATGAAGCCAGTATAATTTTGGTACCAAAACCTGGGAGACATACAACAAAGAAAGAAAACTTCAGAGCAATATCTTTGATGAACTTAGGCAAAAAAAATTTTCTTGATGTGGTGATAGATTCTGTTTTGTAATATTTTATTTATTAATTTTATGCTATTTTAAGTGTGTTTGGGCTGGAAACTGAACTGCTACTGTTTAGTTGAAGAGATATTTCTAAGGAGTTGCTGGCAGGAAAAACAGAAAAAACAAGAAGGGTCAAGTATTTTCTCCCATCTGCTTCCTTTTCGTTTTCCCCTAAATCCTTTCTATTGATCTGACCTCACAGCAAGCCATCTCAGACATGATCGTAGTGCCAGCATCACAGATCAGAGTACAGAAGCTTGGGTTTGGAGCTGAGCCAGATTAGCAACTGTGTTCTATATATGTAAGGTTATGACTGTGTGGAAGGTGTCTTACATTATCACAATAAGTTTGATTGTTAATATGAATTAATAAAAGTCATTATTTAGTGAAGCCCCTTTCTAAAAATAAATATTTATTTTGCTAAGTTGTTAACATTAATTGTATTTACGTAAAAAGCATATTACTAATATCTATATTCCTTTTTAAACTGTCAATGTACCCTAATTGCAGTAAGTAAACATGTATGTGTTTGGTGAGAGACAGTAGGGAGTACACTTTACCGTGTTGACATAAAAAGCTTAAATTTAACAAGGTTTGTGATCATTATTTTATTATGTTCACTGCTTTTAGTGGCACTTAAAAAATGTATTAAACTTATCTTGATACTGAATTTTTTTCACTATGTGTTCAAATACATTCTGAATTTTTTTCACAATTAATATATTAGAAAATATTTTTTTTTCTGTGTGAAGCATCAACATTACAAGTTTATTTCATTAAGCAAAAATGGAAATAGTTTGCTTTTATCAAGTGCAAATATACTGTCCATGTTTCCTTTTATGGTATATATTTTACTAAATCAATTTCAATTTTATTCTTTGTCAAATCCATAATTCTTCCCTACTTTTTCTTGAAGGTTAACATTTTCATGTTTTCTTTGAATTTCTTAGAAATTATAAATAATAGTTTAATTTGGTCATTTTCTGTGGGTAAAGAATATGTGAAAAATCTCGACTATTTTGAACTAAAATATACTAACTGCAAATTATCAGGTTTTAGCCTTTTGGCACTAGTTAACTTGTTGTATTAGGCTGTTCTCACACTGCTATAAAGATACTACCCTAAGGACTGGGTAATTTATAAAGGAAAAAGATTTAATTGACTGACAGTTCTGCATAGCTTTGAGGCCTCAAGAAACTTACAATCATGGCAGAAGGGGAAGCAGGACACGCTGGCAGGCAAGAGAGCTATAAAGGAGGAGCTATCAAACACTTACAAAATTATCAGATCTCATGAGAACTCATTCACTATCATAAGAACAGCATAAGGGTAACTGCCCCCATGATCCAATCACCTCTCTCCCTCCACACATGGGGATTACAGGTCCCTCCCTCAAAATGTGGGGATTATAATTTGAGACGAGGACATATGGGGACACAGAGCCAAACCATATACCCTGTATAAAAATAAGTTTTCATATTGCCCTCATACCTGTGGTATTTCTGATTTTTTTTTCTGATTTCTAAAGACTACATTTATAAATGTGCAAATAAAAAGATTTTTATTTTTACTCCAGAAGTAAAAGTATCCTAAAATTTTGTTCTTTCTTAACTAAAATAGCCTAAAAGAGTAAAGAATAGAAAAATTAAAAAGATAAGGCACGTGAATCACATTTACCCTTACATTTAAGGAAAAAAAAAATGCAGGTAGATTTAAAGAACCACAAAAGAATATGAAACACTTAGGTACTGGCCACAGTACAGACCCATTACACAATAACCCTGAAAGAGAAAAATAAATGGTGTTTCCAAACACCTTGGCTTCATGGAAAAGGGATCATCTGACATCAGTTGAAAGAATAGAACAATCACTGCTAGAATGATGGCAACACAAAGAGCAAGAAGTGGGGATACATCTCCAATGCATTTCTTCATCTGCCTTCTAATATTCTGCTAAGGTTTCTGCTTGCTGAACCCAAGGGAAAGTGGAGAGCAAAGAAGCCCTCCCTGGTGAACTAAGATATAGTGATCAGCCTTCCACAATAGAAGGGCCAATAAGGGTACATAATTAATCAGAAGATAGGCAAATAATGAAAAGGTAACATAATAATACATTTCCACTAAACAAAAATTGAATAATTGAATCATTTTATCATTCTTTTCCTATGTAAGCTTTTAATATATGTTCAATATTGTCTTTCCATGATAAATTCTATATTCTTATGAAAGACATTTTGAATAAGAAGAAGCAAATTTGACATTAAGACTTTCTTGCATGGCCTCCTCTTGCTTAGAAATTGCCAATAAGCGTGGATGTCTGTGCTTTAAAAACAGCAAGAAGATTCATTAACCTGAGGTTAAATTAAAGACATGAAAACAATCAATCTAAAAATTAAAACTATCTTCACTATAGCAATGAGGAAGAAAATGCTGATAAAATGTTGAAATAAACTGAAGGGTATTTAAAATATATTTATTTAGAACAGGAGAGGGCTTCAACTCATGAAAATTACATATTTATTTATGAAATGAGTGAGGTCTGCCTAAAAAGATTCCATAAAATAGAGCAATGTAGATGAACTATGAAATCACATATCCTACCATGAGCAAATTTGACACATGAATGCCCCAGTTTGATGAAATAAACCTCACAATTATTTTCTTTCAAGATAACTTTATGTTATGTAAAAACATTTTCTTCGACTATTAATTTTCAAGAACTTGGAACATTAAAAACCTAATTATGTTTACATACCAACTAAAAAACCTTTATTTCTCATTTAATATGCTACACATCTATAAGAGGTTTGTTAAACCCAAATAAGAGTATAGAGTAAATCGTTCTTCAGTCACATTAGACTACAGTGAATTTTTCCTAATTTGTTGAGCCAGTGTAAAACACATAAACACAAATACAAGTATCCATAAAATACAAAACAAACAAAAATAGAGGTAGTGAGGAGGAATTATCTTGGTGCAGGAAATTTATAGTTACTACATTACAAGTATTCTAGTATATTAGCATGTTTATGGCCGCATCCTAATAAACTGACCACAAAACTAAAAATCCATCAATAAAAACATACTATTTTTTAGACTATAGGAATAAACTTTATTTATGTTATCTTATAGTGAGCAAATAAAAGTGTAACTGAAGTTAATTGTTATGGAGCAACTATTCCATATAAGGTGAGTTATCTGCATTTTTCTTTTTAATATATCAAATTCATATGAATCATCAGTGACTTCAAAGCTTTCAAAGTCATCTGGCATCTACATAATCATTCACCACTTACTAGTTTTATATTATGAAAAATTTATTTAACATTTTTATGCCTCTGTGCACAAAAATAAATAAAAAAGACCTTCCTTATAGACTTTATTTTAAGCATGAGATCCTGGACATAAAATTCTTACAATAGTTCTGAAGTATATGAAGAACTAAAGTAATGGTTATTTATACTCAATATTACTATAGATGCTGTTGTTATTCTTACAAAGAATTTATCACAACATTAGAAATAGGAAATGTCAATAGCATTGTTATAAGTAAAAGGACATGATGATTATGATTTTTTTAAAAATTACAGACTTAGTTTAAATGTTCCTTAAAGATATGTATCCAATGTTGCATTGTTACAGCTGTCTGGACCAGAACTAGCATATGGATTCTCTATGTAGTAACAGGGTCTTTTATTTTACATTATCCACAATGCCATGATGTAAGAATCCTTTTTGTTTACTAATTTATAAATTTTCCTTTTTTTTTTTTTGAGATGGAGTCTTGCTCTATTGCTCAGGCCGGAGTGCAGTGGTGTGATCTTGGCTCACTGAAACCTTCACCTCCCGGGTTCAAGCTATTTTCCCTGACTCAGCCTCCTGAGTAGCTGGGATTACAGGCACCTGTCTCCATGCCCGGCTAATTTTTGTATTTTTAGTAGAGATGAGGTTTTGCTATGTTGGCCAGGGTGGTCTCTAACTCCTGACCACAGGTGATCCACTCACCTCGGCCTCCCAATGTGCTGGGATTACAGGCATGAGCCACCACGTCTAGTCAAATTATCCTTAATTTATTCCTCCTCAAGATCAATTCCATTGCAAGGTAAAATTGCTTTTCTGACATCACTTAGAGGACTGGTCTTGTGACCTGCTGTGCCCTCCAAGAATGCCATTGTGCCTAATTTAAGGCTAGACTTTAAGAAGGTCGGCAGGTTTCTTTCACCCTCCCATATAATTGCCACTTCAGTAGAACCAAATTTGGTGTGTGTTGATGGACGATGTGAGACCCCATGGGGGATTCTCCTGGTCAAACCATCCTTGATCAGACTGATCAAAATTGCAAAATAGTGTCCAGTCAAATTCAGCTGAGCATCCTATCAATCTGTAGCTAAGCACAAATATATGAGTAAGCCAAGTTCAAACCAAAATAGCCATCCAGCTGAACCATAAAATTGTTGGAAATAATAAATTCATGTTGTTTTAAGCCACCAAGTTTCACAGTTACATGGTGAGAAACAATAGCTTACCAATCTACGTCTATATTTATACCTTTCTGAATACTGATTCTGATATTTTAGAGGAAAATTAACAAACAGAGAAGTTAAGCACAATAAAAATTAGAATTTTAAGGGATAGAATTTTTGACAAGCCATAAAAATTTATGCACATTTCATCTTACATATAAAAATGAAACCTAATGGCTCAACCTGAAAACATTATTGTTTGTTTCAGATATTATTGTTCAAATCTTCCAAAAAGAAATAAATCGGAGCTTCTGTAATTAAAAATCTCACTTACAGAATTTCAAAATACAATTGAAATCTTTATCAATAGACTAGACCAACAGAAGAAAGAATTTCAGAGCTTAAACATTTGTCTTTCATTAACCCAGAGAGACAAAAATTATTTAAAAAAATTAAGTCTTTGAAAAATATGAGTTTATGTGAAGCAACAAAGCCTATGAATTATTGACATTTCTAAGAGAGAGAAGAAAAAAAAATAAGCAACACAGAAAATATATTTGAGGGAATAATCCAAGAAAATTTCCTGATCTTGCTACAGAGGTTGACATCCAAATACAAGAAATCCAGAGAACATTTGTGAAATATAACACAAAATGAGTATCACCAAGGCAACTAGTCAACAGATTGTGGAAGGTCAACACTAAAGAAAAAAATCTTAAAAGCAGCTAGAATAAATGATCAGATTACATACAAAAAGAGCCTCATTAGACTACCAGCAGACTTCTCAGTGGAAACCTTTCAAAGCAGGAGATACTGGGGGTCTATTTTCAGCATTCTTAAAGAAAAGAAATTCTAACCAGTAATTTTACATCCTGTGACATGTAGCTTCATAAATAAAGGAGAAAAGAAATATTTTCCAGAGAAGCAAGTGCTAAGGGAATTTGTTATCAATAGACTAGCCTTACAATAGATCCTTAAGGGAGTTCTAAATATTGAAATGAAAGAATGATATCGCTTCCAGAAAAACACACTTGAGTACATACCCACAGACCCTGTATAGCAACCATACACTATAAACTACAAATCAACCAGCTCACAGCTTCGCAATAGTATTAAAACTTGAAATATCAATATTAACCTCAAATGTAAGTGGTCTAAACCATTGACATCCAGATACAAGAAATCCAGAGAACACTTGTGAAATACCACACAAAATAAGCATTACCAAGCATGTAGTCAACAGACTGTCCAAGGTTAACCATGCAGAAAAAACTCTTAAAAACAGCCAGAAAAAAAGGTCGGATCACATACAAAGAGAATGCCATCAGGTTACCACAGACTTCAACAGAAACCTTAATAGGAAAAGAGTTGTAAGTTGAATTAAGAAACAAAACTCATCCATCTCTGGTCTTCAAGAGACCCACCTCACAGATAAAAACACCCATAGGCACAAAGTAAAGGGCTGGAGAAAGATCTATCATGCAAATGGAAGAAAAAAAAAGAGCAGGGGTTGCAATTATTTATCTAATAAAAATCTTTAAACCAAAAAGTAAAAGAGGACAAAGATGGGCATTATATAATGATAAAGAGATCAATAAAATAACAATGCTTAACTATCCTAACATATACACACCCAATATTAAAGAACATAAAATCCTTCTTCATAAACAAGTACTTCTAGACCTATGAAACGACAGACAGCCACGTAATCGTAGTATGGACTTCAAAAATCACGCTGACAGTATTAGATTATCAAGAAAGAAAGCTAACAAAGAAAATATTGATTTAAATTTGACACTTGGACAGCTGAATCTAACAGATATCTGTTGAATAATCCCACCCATCAACCACAGAATATGTATTTCTCAGCTGGGGGTGGTGGCTCATGTCTGTAATCCCAGCAGTTTTGGAGGCTGAGTAAGGCAGATCAACTGAGGTCAGGAGTTCAAGACCAGCCTGGCCAACATGGGGAAACCCCATCTCTACTAAAAGTACAAAAAAATTAGTCAGGCATGGTGGCAAAGTTTATAAAGGTTTATAAAAGATTTTTGCCTCTTTATAATTTCTGAGTCATCATTTTTGCAAAATAAATCAGTTATGGTTATCTGGAATTCTATTTCATAATATCAAGTATTTTAAACCTCAAAAATTTAAGAGCCTTCCCAAAATCAAGCTTCAGTTTCAAAATTGTCTTTTCTGATACCTGGCTTTTTGGATACTTCAAAAGGCCCCTGAAGTGTCCAGAAAAGAGAAGTAAAAAAGATTATTTTACACTCTTAGGTACATGGGATTGACAAAATGATGTTCAATCTTTTTTAGGTTACATCTTGATGAATAATGCTAATATATGTTTCAAAATTGTACGGGATTTCTAAAATTCTAATGTCTAAGTATATGCTATCAATCATAATTAAGGTTTTTATGTTATTGTAAACCACTGAGATAACCAGACTGCTTTGTCAATTGTGTTTCTAACTGTAACTACCATGGACATTTTGCTATTCACAGACAATTGTTGTCTTGTTTTAATCCGTTTCAAAGATGGTTTATAATGAACTACAGGACTTTAACAGTTTCTCTCAAATACAGCCTTCTGATGACTTTAGAAATTGTAACATTGGAATAAAGGAAAATGTACAGGACTTATAAAGAGCTGAAATGTTCATGAGTATCAAGCAAAACAAGAGTTAACTAAGTGGACTGGACTCAGGAAATTGAAGCAAACATTTCTGATCTTTGCTCGGAATATTACTTATCCTTATTTTGTTTTTCAGAGTCGAGGACACTTATTTTAAATCATTTACAGCCATTAACAATTGAGTAGGATATATCCTCTGTGATAAAAATTTGGAGCGTGTTTGTTTCTCTTTGCCTGTTTCCTCTAGAATTTGGAATCTATCTGTGAGTATTCTTAACTTTTGGAAACGCAGTTGTTTGCATCAGTGAAATAAGAATCCACTTTCTTTTGCAACAGAACACAATTGGCAAAGTGGTTATTTTACCAAAGCTTTGACTGGAAGGATATGCTTCCCTTTAAGGAGTCAGCATTGACTTGAAAAGCCAATAAAACCCCAGTGAGGAAAATGGCCTCATACCCTTGCCTATGCAGTCCCTGTACAGGGTTCCTGACCTGTAGTCAGTAAAGAATGACATTGTCTGACAGGTCTAGGAGCTCCAAGTTTATCTTGGGATCATAAGAGGAGAGAATCTCCCAACTCACAGGTATTTGAAGGCAAACCCATGGCTGTGCTCAGCTTTAAAAGGTCTTATCTGAGATTCCTTGTGGAACAAACTTCCATCAAAGCCTATCCAAAAGGCTTATGTAGAAATATTCCTGCAGCACTTTATGCAAAATATCAGGCCAAGTATTAGACTACAGTCTATTTTGCAAACCATTCAGTCTTATTATTATTTTTTCTTTTTTAACAAACATGAGGACTGGGAGAGAGAGAAATCATGTTTCAAAACTTATATTTGTCATTAAATTATAAACTCCCTAGTTGTTTTTTCCACCTACATTTTAGGCTAACCCTGCTTGTTCCTGTGAACCAACCAGCAATCTCTAGCTGCAGCTCAAAAAGAACAAAAGGAATGGGTAATATAAAAATCTGGATCAATATTCTAGTTCTGAGCAATTATCATTCAAATCCTGCCAAGTCATGGAATAAATAGGGTACCCACCACACCCAGAGGAGGATGTTTCTTTTTTGGTAAAGTAAGACCAAGGGAACTAACAAAAACCAAGCACCATGCACCCAAATCGTAGCAAGCATAACTATAGCCACCAGTTATCTGGGTGTGTCACAAGACATCCTTTTCTCTCCCTTGTAGGATGAGGACTCAGTTCCACAGTTTCACCTTAGCATTTGGTTTATGATAAGGAGTCCATGCAACCCCCACTCTGAGACACATCTTTGTCCCAGACTCAATTCCAAGCTTCCAGTCAAAACCCTAGGAAAGAAAACTGGATCTCAGGGATCCAGAGGGGAGATAATAATGACAGTTAAAAGGTACCGTGCAGGTGAATGTGGCTGATTCCTGCCGATTAAGCCAACCCCAAACTTCCTGTTTCATGGATAAAGGCCACGTTCATATCCATGGGATAAATGAGGTCTAGGGAATCTCAGGCTACTGACACCAGGGGTATGTGGGAAGAGTGAATGATTCCCACTCCTAGACCCACCTGCTTCATGCATGCAAGTCACTTTGGCGCTCCTGGCATTACCTGCCAAAGTCACCAGAACTAGAGAATACAAGGATGGAGGAGGGAAAGAGGACTCTCTACCTACCCTTTCTCCCTCATGTACCCTGGGTATCTGCTAGGAAGAGAGAGAAGGGAACCAGGGGATGCCTGCTCCCCCTCTCTCTAGATGGGTAGCCATTCATCTTTAGTCTGTACCCCTTTCAAATGCATCCTGAACCCTTGGGACTCCTTTAAAAGATGTCATCTTTTTTTCTTTCTTCTTCTCAGTTCTATCTTCACTAATAGAGTCATGTCTCTGTACTATGGGACACTTCCCTCAGGATGCATCCTCCAAACTGGAAGGAATTAATTTCCCAAATCTTAAACTGGTTGTCTTAGGACTGGACTCAGGAGAAGGGACCCAGAAGCCCAAAATGCTGGCAAGAGGGTGAAGTGTTTTTTTGGTTTTTTTTTTTGCCAGTTCAGCTTTTGGCCTTCCTCTCCCTGTGTAATTGGTAAAAGGCCTTGGAATTTTTTAGCTATCCTTAACCCTCCCCTTGTTTCCTTTTGATACATGTTTTCTAATAACCCGGTTTGTCTGTTCTTGCCTTCAGGCCATCAGAGTCCAAATGGTCATGCAACTGGTGCCTTGGACCATGGCCCTTCCACTGGGGACCCTTAGATAAGCCTCTGAAAGAGCTCTGACTGCCATTTCTCATAAACAGTACTACCCTCATCAGCAGGAAGCAGTGAAAACTGGTCTTCATCCTTATTTTTAATCTAATGGCAGTTAGATGTACTTTTTTACAGGGGGGAATGAGACAGCCAGGCGGGAGGTGGTCCCTGGAGAAACTCCAAGCGGCCTGCATACTGGTGTGGAGCCACATAAGTTAGTGCCTTTTGCAGCAGGGAGGAGCCAGGATCCTTCTCTCTTGCATGGGACCTGGGATTCAAGTTTCGAGTGGAAAGGGCAAGATCCTCCTTGCTGAGGATCCTTGTTTCCCTTCCTTTTCCCTTTTTACCCAATAAAACCCTGCTTCACTCACCCTTCAAACCGTCTGCAAGCCTACATTTTTGTGGCCTTGGGACAAACAAAGACCTCATCTTTAACTGAACTAGGAAAATGTCCTGCAACAGCTGCTAATTGGGAAAAACTAAAATTTCCTGTTCACTTGAACATGGAATTGAATCTTGGTATCTGAGACTCTGTCTCTTGAAATCTGACTCATGTCAAAAAGCACAAGAAAAATTTGTATACTATTTATATCACAAACTGTCCTGAGGATACTTCCATTAATTCCTGCTAATTAGATTGTATCTTTAGATATAATGTCTTGTTCCCACTCTATCTGAGTCTTAAATATTCAGTGTTTCTTTGAAATCTCTAGTTGTCTCTTGATCCTTTCTGTGCTTTCTGAAATTAGCCAGTTTTCGTTTCTCTGCATATAATGAAAGCATAGTACTGAAGCAAAATTCTTATCATTATATTTTTTAAAGTAAAATGTTGTTTAATGGCATAGCCTAGAGTAGAATGATGCGCCAAGATCAAATTATCTAATTATTTACAGTTACTCAGTCTATGTAATATTCTGCTTCATGTAGATATCAATTTGGTAAATATATACAATTTTAGCAGAATGGTGATTTTTACACTCATATTCCTTTGTCATTTGCTTTAAGCATATATTGGATTGTCATGAAAGTTAGATGAAAAAAATTCTTAACAAAAGACAATTCATGCAATGTTTATACTTTGAAGCAGTATTAAAGTTAACTCTGAAACAGAAATGTGCTAAAGTTACATGTCATAATACTAGTAGTACAAAGAAGATATATAGTTTTGGAATTTGAAAGCCTTGAGTCTGGCTGAAAGCTCACCCATTCATTAACTGTATAACATTAGATACTGAAATTAGTGTGGTGTCATATTTCTCAACTACCAAAATGGGTAATTATAAGAATACCCTTGGAGAATTACCATATGAATCTTCAGAAAATTTGATTAAATTATATACTTAAAGTACTTATCTTAGTGGCTACACAAGTGTGAATAGACACTAAATGTAAACTACCTTTATTAGTAGACAGAGCATTCCCCTTTAAATTCCATATCATATTGTATGATTGATGTAAACTTTATTCACAGCAGAAATGTAAAATGCAAGCAGCAAGGGGGTGAGGTTACAAAATGAAACTAAATATTCAATTACTGAACAATGCAGTTGCCTCATGGTCCAACTACTTTATATCACTATTCACATTTGAAATTATTTGAAACTAATTGTAGATCTTAGTGTGTCTCACCTTTTACTAACACTCTATTATGTGATATGGCTAAATAAACTGCTTTCCTCTCCTCTGGAACAACAGAAAAACTAATTACTAGTAGTCATTAATGACTTTTGGTGTGTACATAATAAAATGATTATGTAAACTGTATGACCCCTAATGTAGTTACTGTTTTTACAAATTCATTTTTCATAAGTGAAGATTCTTCTGGGGGAGAACAAAACTTGATAGCTCTGTTTAGAGTAAATGATTTGGTTCTTATGTTTATTTATTTTTGTTATGTTTTATATTTATATTCGTGGAAGAAAAGCAAGTTTCTCATTAATACATTATTTCAAACTAATTTAGAGGCTGATTGCAATCACATATGTTTCCAAATATCATATCAAAAACATTTAAATTTTCAAAGGACATAGTTTTTACTTTGAAATAAGTTGTGTTTTGTTATGAATATTTAAATCTCTGTATTTTATTGCTGGTTTATATAATTAAACAGATTTTATAAAATTTCTAATCTGTTTTAATTACTTTTTAGAAATACTTCTTAAGTATATTGCAAAGTAAGATGCTTCACAATAAATTCCATATATATGATATATTCTTTGGTTTATTCTGTGTTATGCGATAGCATTTCTAACTTATGTAATAACACCTTATTATCTTCATTTTACAAACAACAAACACAAGCAGAAGGATTAAGCAATTTTCCAAAGGCAAAAAAGGGGGTCAATGTCAGCAATCGGATTAGAGCTAAGGACGCTTTGATTCCCAAGACTGGCTTAAGATGATTAAAAATGCCTCTTTCAGTCTGACTTCAATAATTAGTTAGAAGTTGGGTCTTTCTATTGAAATCTTAAAACCTGGTGTTTTTGTTATTTTAAGAAGCACTAATAATAAGCTAAATATTCAGTAAACCAGATGGGAATTTTGAAACATAAGTTAATGGTGTGATCAGTCTAGATATTTTATGTCTGCATTCTACTTCTCTTTTATTTTTACATATTTACTATATTAACAAATCATATCTATCACCAATATATAGTCTGAATGATATCACTTCACTACTCTTCATGTCCATTTTTTAATCAATCCACATTCATCATTCACAGATCAATTTACCACCACTTTTATAGTCATTTAATGTTTTTTTAAAATATTATATAAATTTCTAGTGTTTTTGATCTTGTGTTACTCCACTATTTTCCATTGCAGTTGGAATATTTTCACCTTAGGGTATTTGCACTTTAAATTAAAGCCTCTTTTAATTGGGCATCTTCCGACTTAGCTAATGGTTCTACATTGATGCAGTGCTACTCTGAAATGTCTCTATTTAGAGACCTTTTACAATAATTCAATATCATTAACATGTTCATTTACTTTCATCACATCTTCCTGCTTTATTTTACTCATAATGTTTATCACCATTAAAAACAACTCATGTATGTGTTTGCTTGCTAATTGCTCCCTCTACTCCTACAGGAAAGCCAGAAATCAGGAATCACATTGATCTTTTCCACTCCTGCATATTCCATTGACTAGAAGAGTATCTGAGAGGCAGGAGATATCAAAATAAGTATTTTTCATCAAAGTAATAGATATAAGAAACATTAGGATGACATGCATTTTACCCATACAGACCTGTCTCCTATTGTGAGCACTAATCTCACTTTTATTTATTTAGTTAGTTATTCATTTATTTTTTGAGATGGAATCTCGCTCTTGTCACCCAGGCTGGAGTGGAGTGGTGTGCTCTCAGCTCACTGAAACCTCTGCCTCGGTTCAAGTGATTCTCCTGCCTCAGCCTCCTTAGTAGCTGGGATTAAAGGTGCCCGCCACCACACCAGGCTAATTTTTGTGCTTTCAGAAGAGATTGAGTTTCGTCATGTTGGCCAGCTGGTCTCGAACTTCTGACCTCATGATCCACCTGCCTCGGCCTCCCAAAGTGCAGGCATTACAAGCGTGAGCCACTGCCCCTGGCCTAATCTCACTTTTATTTATAGCATGCCACCTTTTAGGTTGTTTGTCTTTAAAAAAATTTAAGTGTTCCACTGGAGAAACTAAGGAGAAGAAACAAACATCAATAGAAAAAATAAATTGTCATATATACCCAAGCTTATTTTTGAAATTAAATATCAGATTTGATAACCAGTTTCCTTTAACTAATGAGAAAAATAATTTATCTTTTACAACTCTGCTGTGATGAACACATTTATGCTCTCAACTACTTTTAACTTGACACATTAAAAAATTGTTTTTTTTTAAGTGTAAAGAAAGTTAAGTGTAAAGAAAGCTAGACTTCTATGTATATGAGGAAGGACTGAATGATATAACTCCACCATTTCTTGTTAAGAATATGGTCACAAAAGAATGGTTTCACTCACACTATAGGAAGCCCTCCTCTCTCTTTTGAGGATTATTTGTGTTACAAATAGATACTGAATGCAAACTGTAGTACAAGAAATTTCTTTTGTTGGAAATGATGACTTTGAGTTTTTTCCACCCATGATATTACATAAGTTAACCTTGATTCTGGAACATAGAACTATAGAAAATAGTTAACATACTCTACCTTTGAGCCAAGTACACAGTGGGATGAAGCTTTATTTTTGTAATTGTAAAATAAACATAATCTATTATAAGCTTGATGCATCAAGGAAAATTGATTTTCTTTGAATAGAAGCATTTATTTTTATCATTTATTAAAAAATGTTTAAGCAGAGGTATTTGATCTTTCAAGAATAAAAAAAAGCCAGTGACAGACATGGCAAAGTAAGTGCAAATATTAATACATATCAGTGTGTGTGTGTGTGTGTTTTAATTGTACTTTAAGTTCTGGGGTACATGTGCAGATCTTGCAGGATTGTTGCATAGGTACACATATTCCATGGTTGTTTGCTGTCTCCATCCCCTTGTCACCTGCATCAGTCATTTCTCCCAGTGTTATCCCCTCCCATCAGTGTGTTTTTTAAGGAATATTCTCTGAATTCCTTTTTCAAAATCCGAGCATGGAAAAAATAGGTGTACCAAATTAGTCATTTCTTAATTGTTTAAATCGTCGCCAAGCATAATATGTACCTAGCATCAGATAACTCTAATAGTAACCTTGTTCCCTGTAAGCTCCCTCTTCCAGCAACAATTTTCCTTAAAAAAGACATAATTCAAGGTTTTACATTTTAAGAATTTCCATAAGTGTTTCTTGAAAACAACATTGTACATGTTTTTGTCATCCTGCTTTTCTTCTGGGAGAAAGAAGTCCATGAAAATTTGCTATGAGTTAGCTTCTCTTTGAGCACATTTTTATTTCACGCCCTTACCCTTAATGCAACAAGACCATCAGAGTTATATGCTGAGTGAATGTCCTGATGAGGCCTTAGATATGACTTTGGATTTCTCTACTTACAGCATAGGCAAGAAAATCCAGTGGCCATTCATGTCCACCTCCATACAAATTAAGGGTAAGAATTGTTTCATAATTTTTAATCAGTACATCAATTAACATTTCCTGATCATTGGCTATATGTGTGAGAGGATAAAAGAAGAATAACAACAATAAAAAGCTAATATATGTCCTATGCACTCTTGTACTTCACAGCAGAAGGAAAATGCTGTTATCTAACGTGTGATGCTAATAAACTGGCAATAATTAGAATATTTGTATTCATGTGCTAGATTCAGAGAAACTCAAGACATAAAATGTAGGACAGCTCACATAAAAGAGGTTAAAGCCTTTCTAAGTAGAATAAAAGTTGATGTAAAATGCTTATAGGTATGTAACATCCTTGCATGATAGAGATCTAAACACAGCTGAGTGTCTATAATGCAACAATGGGAAAAGCTGAAGCTGAGAAAGTATAAAGGAACCAAATTTTAAAGGTGGCAAAAACAGTTTGCCTCATGGTTAATAATATTTAATACATTAGCATTAATAGTTTTTAAACTTCACATAACTTGCAAATGAATATGTAGCCTTTTAAACAGTTATATATCAACCAATTGACCAGTCGATTGGAAGAATTTTCAATGCCATTTTTGCTAACTTGTGTAGGTTTTCAAGCCTCTGTTGTCCTCTCTTGTATCTATTTACAGATATTAAAATTTTTCTTAAAATGTCACATGGCTTACAAAATTATGAAACCATTTAGAATGAAGTTCTTGTGCCATGCCTCGGATTGCATATGGAGCACTCATATGTCTGTCTGATAAGTAAAATACTTTATAGTTCCTCAAATACTTATGCTTTCTTTTAGGGAAAGTAGTGCTGAAAACATTGGTTATTGACTATATTAACCAAGTGTTCATTATTCTGAGACATCTAGCTAATGATTTTTATTAAATAAAATAATGTAATATGATGTAATATGGAAAAATACTATGTTTTTCATTCAAAAATTAAGTTCCTAAGTAATCGCATTATTCTAAACAGAATATTAGTAAGACATTGCTTGTTTGGTTTAAAAAAAAAATTCCTACACTATAAAATCATATTTCCAAAATGAAAAAACAGATTGTCAGCATTCTTTTATACTTACCAAGGTAACTGAGATGTTGTTTTTCCCTTTTATATTTTAGACGTTTCTATTAGACTTAACAGTAAATAATTTAGTGAGTAATTCTGAAATATCAATGTGTGTCACATAAAACCTATAATTTACTTTTTACCTCAAGAAATGTAAAGTTAGTTTGATCTTTCTACGTAGCTTATCTGAAAATGTTCTTAGTTCATCATTATGAAAGAACTGTCGAAAATCCTTTGGGGATTCTTGAAATAAAATAAGTTATTTTAGCAACTACATTATTCTTTCTAAAAGTTTTGCTCATTTCTTTAAAAAGATTTTTAAATTAAGTCATATTTTTGAATATCAGTTTATATTTTCATTGTTAATCGTGTGAATTCAGCATGAAGAGTTATAGTTGTCAATGTGGGAAATTAAATTTCTCCACCCAGAAATTGCAGACAGAATTGATGTTATTTGTCCTTTCAGTCACAAAAATAACTGTTATTTTTTGGCTGAAATTAAATATAAAAGAAAGATTCATTGTATTTTATGTTTTCAAGGCATTACTCTAAGCACTTTACATATATTTTCTTATTAAATTTTCACAGAAAGCCTGTAAACTTAGAAATATATTATACATTACAGAAGATTAAATTGAGTTTTACATGTTAAATAACTTGTCCAAGACTAAAATTTAAGCCTGATAAACTCTGATTCCAAAGCCTCCATTTTCACCCTGAGAGCCGTATGTTGTTTCTTCACTAATAGTCACATAAAGGAGAAATTTATGATAGTCCCAGCAAGAAAAAGGTAATACACTAGACATTTACTAACTAGTTACAAGAGATGAGAATTTCTTCTTCAGAAAACAGAAGAGAAAAACTCTCAGGTCCAACACTGAGACTTGTCAAGAACGATACTACTTCTAAAGAATTCAAGATCATGGGGAAAAAAATGTCCTGTATAGAAAGGGTGATTTTAAGCACAAATAACTTGAATAGCCATAATTCAAGGCAGTATACACAAAACAGAAGACAGAATACTACAGTAAGAGTTGAGTAACAACCAACATAACAGCAACAACAACAACAGCAAAATGCTGCTTGAGGAAAGTCAAGGCAATGTATCTGGATGAAATTTATGATACACAAGAAAATGGTTTACAGGATATTAGATGCAATAGTAAGACACATCTAAGCAGACCAGAAACAATGTGGGAAGAGACTTAGGTGCCTTCAATGAACCTTTTCCTTGTTTCGGTATAAAAAAGACACTGTACAACTTCTTCATATTTTTTTTACAATTCAGTTACTTTAAAATTTAAAATTACTATTTTTATCCTGAATTATAACACATACGGGTACATTTTATGAATCATAAAGATACAGCTCAATGAGTTATCAGTCCCATGTAACTATCTCCCTGGTCAACAGTTAGAATAATACTGACAATCCAGGAAATTCACCGTTAATCCTCTTCAATTCTCAAGGTTAATCATAATCCTTACTTTGAAAGCTAAAATCTAGTTTTATTTTTTTTAACCGTTTATATCAATAACAGCCCAACATGTAGGATTTACAACTGGCTTCTCAATATTGTATCTATGAAATCCATCTATGTGGCTGAGGGTGATTCAAGATGTTTTATTTTCATTGCTATAGTATCCCATTACATGGAGATATTACATATTTCTAAAACTATTGATGCACATATGAGTTGTTTCAATATTTGCATTATTATGGATAATACTGGCATACACATACAGGTTGAGCAACCCTAATCTGAAAATCTAAAATCTGATATGCTACAAAATCCAAAACTTTTTGAGCACTGATATGGTACCCCAAGTGGGAAATTCCACATCTGACCTTATGTGGCAGGTCTCAGTAGAAACTCCAGCACACAACACACAGTCTCTTCAGTGGCCTCAAGTAAAAAAAAAAAGGAAAAAAAAAAACACTGTTCCAGCCCCCTTCAACTGCAATATGTCTTTTCCACAGACAGCATGATGGCAATAGCAAGCAATCACAGACTGTCTACATGAGTGACTAGCTAGTAACACCTTTGCTTTCTGATGCATCAGTTCAATGTACACAAACTTTGTGTTATGCACAAAATTATTATTATTTATTTATTTATTTTTAGAGACAAGGTCTTACTCTGTTCCCCAGACTAGATCATAGCTCACTGTAGCCTTGAATTCCTAGCCCAAACTATTACTGTGCCTTAGCCTCCTGAGTAGTGGAGACCACAGGTGTACAATTTATGTAACATATATATTTTTAGGTACATATTGGAAATGAATTTTCTAGTGATGCTATACTCTTTTCAGCAAATAATATTCAAATTCACTGAATGCAAATTTGTCACTATGATGGCAAAATTTTAAATGACTTCATTATTGTATGTTTTACATACCATAAAATATCAAAGTGCATATTTCTGTATTATTAACTACAGGTACTGTGTTATACAATATATCTCTAAAAACATTTCTGAAGCATAACTGTAACTTCATATCTATGGAAAAATTCCCATATCCTATACCCCACAGTCTTTGGCAACCACAATTGAATGCTCTGTTTCAATGAATTTGACTATTTCAGACACCGCATAGAAGTGGAACATTGCAGTGCTTGTTTTTCTGGGACTGAATTGTTTCACTGAGCAAAATGTCCAGGTTCATCGATGTTATTGTAATGACAAAATTCTCTTCTTTTTCAAGACTGAATAATATTCCATTGCATTTTTATGCCATATTTTCTTTATTCATTAGTTTGTTGATTTACATTTGGATTGTTCTCATATTCTGGCTAGTGTGAAAAATGCCAAACTGAACACAGAAGTGTAGCTATCTCTTTGAGATTCTGATTTCAATTTGATTATTGGATCATATGGTAATTTTACTTTCAGCTTTTATAAACCTTCCTGCTGTTTTCCATGGCTACTGCACTATTTATATTTCTGCCAGCAACGTACACAAGAGTTCTAATTTCTTCAAATCCTTGCTAATGCTTGTTATATTTTGATTTTTTTGATAGCCATTTTAACAGATGAGAAGTGATATCACATTATGTTCTTGATTTGAATTTCTCTGATTATTAATGATGTTAAACATCTTTACAGATACCTGTTGCCATTTGTGCGTCTTTTATAAACAAATATTTGCTAAATTAACTTGACCATTTTAAAGGGGTTATTATTATTACTTTGCTGTTGAGTTGCAGGAGTTACTTAATATTCAGAAATTAACCTTTTGCCAGACTCCTTATAATTTGTAACCATTTTCTCCTAATCCATAGGTTACCTTTTCATTTTGCTGATTGTTTTCTTTGCTGTGTAGAGGCTTTTCAGTTTTATGTACTCCTATTTGTGTATTTTTGTTTTGTTGCCTGTGCTTTTGGCATAATATCCAAGAAATCATCACCAAACATATCAAGAAGCTTTTCTATTTTTATTTCTAGAATTTTTACAGTTTTAAGTCTTAAATTTCAGTTTTAACCCATTTTAATTTGTTTTGTCTCAATGGTGTAAGAAAGGGTCTAATGTCATTTTTTTGTACGTGAATATCCAGTTTTCCCAGCACCATTCGCTGAAGAAATGATTTTTTTCCATTTTATAGTCTTGGCATCCTTGTAAAATATGAGTTTATTGTAAACATTTGTGTTTATTTTGAGCTCTTTATTTTGTTTCATTGGCCTTGATGTTTCTTTTTTATACCAGTGTCACATCGTTTTAATTGCTGTAATTTGCAATATATTTTCGAATCAGAAACCGCAATGCCTCCAGCTTTGTTATTCTTTCTCAGAATTGCTTTACCTTGAAGTATGGTAAGTATGGTAAAGAACACAGCAGTATGATGCCTCCTACTGTGTTCTTTTTGCTGAGAATTGCTTTGGCTGTTCAGACTCTTTTTTGGTTACATATGATTTTTATAATATTTTTAAAAATTATGTTTTAAAGGGCATTGATAGTTTCATAGGCATATAGTTAAATATGTAAATCTCTGTGGGCAGTGTGGTCATTTTAAATTGATTAATTATTCCAACCCATGAGGATAGAATGTTTTTCCATTTATTTGTGTCATCTCTGATTTTTTTCAGTGGCCTACTTTTAGTTTTCCTTGGAGGAACCTTTAACCTCCTTTGTTAGTTGTGTTCTTAGATTTTTTTTGTGTGTAGTGGTTATTATAAATGAGATAATATTCTTGATTTACCTCTCAGCTTGAATGTTACTACTATATAGAAATGTGACTTTCAATTCTAGGAAGCTTTTGGCAGAGTATTTGGAGTTTTATAGGATATAGTAATCAAAACAGCATGGTACTGGTACAAAAACAGACACATAGATCAATGAAACAAGATAGAGAACCAAGAAATAAAGCTACACACCTACAAAAGCTTATTTTTGACAAAACCAACAAAACAAGCAATGGGGAAAGGAATCCCTATTCAATAAATGATGCTGGGATAGACGGGGAAGAAAACCTAGAAAATACCCTTTTGACATTGACCTTAGCAAATAATTTTTGGCTAAGTCCTCAAAAGCAATTACAACCAAAACAAACATTGACAAGAGGAATCAAATGAAACTAAAGTATTTCTGTGCCACAAAAGAAACTATCAACAGAGAGAACAGGCAACCTAAATAATGGGAGAAATAGTCACAAACTATGCATCACTGGCACGTGCTGCGCCCCGTGCTGCACAAGGGTTCAAAGATCTAAGAGGGAATGGTGGGGGATAAAGAAAGACATAAAGACAAACATAACATAGAGAAAGCAGGGCCAGGCAGTCTGGTAAAATGAGCATGTCAGTTTCTCCAGCCCCGACCTGTCTCAGAGTACTTTATTTTATATGTTTACAAAGCACAGAGCAGAGGGAGGGTGCAGTTACCCAGAACAGTCTGTGGTTATAATTCTCATACTTTAGTTAACATATTTCAGACAACAACTATCTTGCAGCAAGGTCAGTGAAAGCTGGTTATCTTTCTCTAGGTCTGTCTGCTCTTCTCCAAGACATACACATTCCCCTATTATGGTTTCACTTCTCTGGAGTTCACCCAAAGTTCACAGTAGCCTTGCTGATGATTCACCCAGAGTGGGCGGGCTACTCTGGCTCTTTACATACATCAAAGGTCTGATATCTAGATTCTATAAAAAATTTAAACAAATCATCATGCAAAAAACAAATAACCTTATTAAAGAATTAGCAAAAGACATTTCTCAAAAGAATTTATACAAGCAGTTAGTAAATATTTTTTTTAATGTTCAGCATTACTAATTACAAGAGAAATGAAAATCAAAACCACAATTAGATACCATCTTAGAATAGTCAGAATGGCCATGATTAAAAAGTCAAAAAATAACAGATGCTGGCCAGGCTGTGGAGAAAAGGGAATGCTTATACACTGCTGATAAGAATGTAAATTAGTTCAGTACTGTGGAAAGTAGTTTGAAGATTTCTCAAATAACTTAAAAGAGAGCTACAATTCAACCCAACAAACCAATAACTGGGTGTATGCCTGGAGAAAAAATAAGTTATTCTGCCAAGAAAACACATGCATGCATATGTTCATTGCAGTGCAATTCACTATAGCAAAAATATGTAATCAATCTAGGTGCTTATAAATGATGGATTGGATAGAAAAAATTTCGTACATGTTTAGCATGGAGAATATATACAATGCAGCCATTAAAAACAGTAAAGTCATGTCCTTTGCAGCAACATAGATGCAGCTGGAGGCCATTATCCTAAGCAAATTAACACAAGAACAGAATAACAAATACTGCGTGTTCTCACTTAAGTGGGAACTAGACATTGTGCTATGACTTGAATATTTGTCTTCATATAAATCTCACGTTTAACTGTAATCTCCAGTGTGGGATCTGGGTTCTGGTGGGAGGTGTTTGAATCACAGACACAAATCCTCATAGCTTGGTGCTGTCTTTGTGACAGCGACTTCATTGTGAGATCTGGTCATTTTAAAATGTGTGTCACCACACACTCTATTTCTCTTGCTCCTGCTCTGGCCATGTGACATGCCTCCTCCCCATTTTCCTTCTGCCATGATTATAAGCTTCCTGAGGCCTCCCCAGAAGCTAAATGGATGCCAGCATCGTTCTTCCAGCTAAGCCTGCAGAATTAAACCTGTTTTCTTTATAAATTACCCAGTGTCAATTATTTATTTATACCAATGCAAGAGTGGCCTAACATACATTAAATACACATGGACATGAAGATGAAAATAATAGACACTAGGAACTAGGAAAGGGAGGACAGATGGAGGGCTTGTGCATTAAAAAATCACTTGTTGTGTATTATACTTACTTCCTGTGTGAGAGGATTCATACCCTAACCTTCAGCATCATGCAATATATCCATATAAAAAACCTGTACATGTAGCCTCCAAATCTAAAATGAAAGTTGGAATCATTTTTTTAAATCACGTTAGGTATTTAGGGTTTTTCTGGTGTTATATTAATTTTTTTATTACTTTTTGTAAAAAATATCATTAGGATTTTTATGAGAATAGCATTGATTCTGCAGATCCCTTTTGGTAATGTGAACATTTAAACAATATTAAATCTTTCAATCCATGAACACTATGTGGCTTTCCGCTTTTTTAAATTTTTTTAAATAAATGTTTTGTAGTTTTCAGTGTACAACTCTGTCACCATATTGGTTAAGTTCATTTCTAAGTATTTTGTTTTTTATAAGCTATTAAAAATGGAGCTCTTCCTTTATTCATTTTCAGATGAATTGCTTTTATATAATAACACAACTGGTTGTTTATATTGATTTTATATACACATTTTAATTATTTTTATTAGTTCTAACAGTATTTTAGATAGTCTTATAATTTTCTAAATATGGAATCATACCATCTCTATACAGAAGTAATTTTATTTATTCTCTCCAATTTTGATTCCTTTTACTTCTTTTTCTTACCTAATTGCTTTGGCTAGAACATAGTACTATGTTGAGTAGAAGGTATGTGAATAAAAAGGGTCATAAGAGACTAGTGTGAACATTTATACACCAACAAATTAGATTACCTAGAAAAATGAATAAACTCCTAGATGAACACAACCTAACAAGGTGAAATTATGGAGAAATGGAAAATATGGACAGACCAATAATGAGTAAGAAAATTGCATAAATAATTAAAAACCTCTCCAAAATGAAAAACTCAGTACTAAATGGCTTTGTTAGTGAATTTAACAAAAATTCAAAGAAGAATTAGTACCACATTCCTCAAGCTATTTAAAAAAAAAACTGAAGATGAGGGAATGCTTTCAAACTCAATTTGAGGTATAAATAATCCCAATAACAAAGACAAAAAACACCACAAAGAAATAAAATTGGAGACCAATATCCTTGATGTACATAGATGCAAATATCTTCAACAAAATACTAGCAACTCAAATTCAACAGCACAAACCAAAGATAATTTTTTTTATTGTTATTATACTTTAAGTTCTGGGGTACATGTGCAGAATGTGCAGGCTTGTTACACAGTTATACACGTGCCACTGTGGATTGCTGCATCCATCACCCTGTCATCTACATTAGGTATTTCTCTGAATGCTATCCCTCACCTATCCTCCCACCCCCTGCTATCCCTCTGCAGCCCTCCCAACCCCAGACAGCCCTCGGTGTGAGATGTTCGCCTCCCTGTGTCCATGTATTCTCATTGTTCAACACCCACGTGAGAACGTGCGGTGTTTGGTTTTCTGTTTTTGTGTCAGTTAGCTGAGAATGATGGTTTCCAGCTTTATCCATGTCCCTGCAAAGGACATGAACTAATCCTTTGTTCTGGCTGCATAATATTCCATGGTGTATATGTGCTACATTTTCTTTACCCAGTCTATCATTGATGGGCATTTAGGTTGGTTCCAAGTCTTTCCTATTGTGAACAGCGCTGCAATAAACATATGTGTGCATGTGTCTTTATAATAGAATGATTTAGAATCCTTTGGGTATATACCCACTAATGGGATTGCTGGGTCAAATGGTATTTCTAGTTCTAGATCCTTGAGGAATCACCACACTGCTTAAATGTCTTCCACAATGGTTGAACTAATTTACACTACCACCAACAGTGTAAAAGCGTTCCTATTTCTCCACATCTTCTCCGGCACCTGGTGTCTCCAGATTTTTTAATGATCGCCATTCTAACTGGAGTGAGATGGTATCTCAATGTGGTTTTGATTCTCATTTCTCTAATGACTAGTGACGATCAGCTTTTTTTCATGTGTTTGTTGGCTGTGTAAATGTGTCTTTTTGAGAAGTGTCTGTTCATATCCTTTGGCCACTTTTTGATGGGGTAGTGCTTTTGTTTCTTGTAAATTTATTTAAATTCTTTGTAGATTCTAGGTATTAGCCCTTTGTCAGATGGGTAGATTGCAAAAAATGTTTCCCATTATGTTGGTTGTCAGTTCACTCTAATGATTGTTTCTTTTACTGTGCAGAAGCTCTTAAATTTAATTAGATCCTATTTGTCTATTTTGGCTTTTGTTGTTTTAGTCATGAAGTCTTTGACCATTCCTATATCCTGAATGATATTGCCTAGGTTTCCTTCCAGGGTTTTTACGGTCTTAGGTCTTATGTTTAAATTGTTAATCCATCTGGAGTTAATTTTTGTTTAAGGTGTAAGGAAGGGATCCAGTTTCAGCTTTCTGCACATGGCCAGCCAGTTTTCCCAACACCATTTATTAAATAGGGAATCAATTCCCCATTGCTTGACAAACAAAAGATCATACATTATAATCAGATGGAACTTATCCCTTGGATGTAAAGGTGTTCTAATATATACAAATTAACAAACATAATGTACTTCATTAATAGAATTAATCATAGAATTCATTCTATTAATAAAGATCACAGAATTGTCTGAAAATCAGAAAGCAATTTGACAAAATTCTACATCCTTTTATCATAAAAATGCTAAACAAATAAGGTATATAAGAAATGCACCTCAAAATGATAAAGACAATATATGATAAGCCCAGAGCTAACATCATACTGAAAAATGAAAAAGTAAAAGCTTTTTATTTCCTAAGATTACACATAAGACAAGGATGCTCACTCTTACCATTGTAAATTATTTATTGTATACAGAATAAGGTAGGGATCAAGGTTTCATTTTCCATATGTATGGTCAGTTATTACAGCTTCATACACGGAAAAGACAATCTATTTCTCCATCATATTACTTTAATACCTTGATTGAAGTGTGTCTATTTTTGAATTTTTAATTATGCTCCATTGATCCATATATATATATTCTTACATATTTATCACAAGGCCTTAATTATTGTAGTTTTATAGCAAATCTTAAAATCAGTTAGTGTATGTCCTCCAACTTTATTCTCGTTTAGCTATAAACGTTTTCCTCACTTTTCTGTAGCTCCTAGCGTCCTACAAAGTTTAGAATCTATTTGAAATTTTCTGCTAGAAAAAAAATCGTAGAAATTTTAGGGATAGAGAATTTTGTAGAATTTATACATTGATTTCAGAATAATTAGCATCTCAGCAATATTGAATCTCCCAATCTCTAAATATAATACATGATTTTATTTAATTTTTTCTTCAGCAATTTCTCTCAGCAATGTTTTCTAGTTTTCAGTAGAAATATAATAGCATCTTGTATATATTTTGTTTTTCCTAAGTATTTTATAGTTTCTGGCTGATACAAATTAAATTTTTGAGATGATATTTTCCCTTATTACTTTTTTCTTTTGAGACAAAGTCTCGCTCTGTCACTAAATGGGACTGCAGTGCCATGATCACAGCTCACTGCAACCTCAAGCGCCTGGGTCACTCATCCTACCACCTCAGCCACCCAAATAGCTGGGACTACAGGTGTGTGCCACCACACTCAGCTAATTTTTGAATTATTTGTACAGATGGGGTCCTCTTATGTTGCCCAGGTTGGTCCCAAATTCCTGGGTTCAAGCAATCCTCCCACCTCCGCCTCCCAAAATGCTGGAATTACAGGTGTGAGCCACCACGTCAGGTCAGATTATATTTTTCTGTAATATACAAAGTATAATTTATTTGTGCATATTAATCTCGATTTCTGTATCCATTAATATTATCCTAATATGGTTTTTATTTCTAAAAGGACATTTTTCATTGATTCTTAAGATTTTTATGTAAGCAATGGGTCATCTGAAAACAAATATTGGTAATATTTCATAAATTAAATGAATTTTTTAGAAAATAGAAAATATTTTTAGAGCATCTTTCAGTCTACATCAATACTGACAAAAAATACAGGGAGTTCCCTTGTATCCCCTGCACTTACAGAGGCACAGCCTCCTGAACTACATCCCACATGAGAATGATACACTTGTTACAAACTACGACACTATATTGACACATCATAAATGTTCCAAGTCCATAGTTTACCTTGAGATTCAATAATGTAAAAGTAAACCCTACAGAATTTTTCTCTCCATATAAATTTTTGGTGTTGTATAATTAATGGGTTTTCACATGTGTAGTGACATGTAACTACTATTATAGTATGATACGGAATAGTTTCACTGCCCTAAAAATCCTCTGCTCTATACCTCATCATTCCTCCTCCAATCTCTTATTCACTGAAAACACTGATCTTTTTACTGTCTCCATAGTTTTACTTTTGCCAAAATATCATATAGTTAGAATCATATAGCATATACTTTCCAGATTGGCTTATTTTGCTTAATACTACGCATCTTCATTTCATAGCTCTTTTTTATTACACTCACAGATTTTTTAAATTTAATTTTAATTTATGTAAAAAATTTGTGATGACATAAAAAGTATGATAAAGTTGGTTATGGTAAAGCTAAATTTGAAAATGTATTGACTTTAAATGAATAAAGAAAAAGGTGTTGTAAATAATAGCTTTCATGTGCCAAAAAGTGATTTGAAAGAGATACACTAGTATCTGAAGTTTCATATTTATTTCCTACCTTGATGATTTTCTCCCCCAAGTGTTCATTACTATTATATAGAAACACAATTGTTTTCAGTATACTGATTATTTAGCCTACAACTTTGCTGAATTTGACCATTAATTCTAATAGTGGTTTAGTGGAATCCTTTGTCTATTGTTTTTCTTACCAATTCTATATATTCATGTAGGCACCTTTATTCAGACTTATGATTTTTAACCACTTAAATATACATGTGATTTCTCCCAAATCTGTATCAGAGCAGTCACTCCCTGGGCCACAGAATGGTTTATACACCTACTTACAGAACATCTTTTCTTAGATAACTGACAAGTATTCATTATATACTAAATGTATTCATCATTTTTTCCCCCAAATTTAATTCTTCTCTTGTATTCCTATGTCTTGATGTATGGTCTTTTCACCAGGCCAAAACATGAGATTTATTTAGAAAACTTTCTTAAGTCATTCTCATAATCTTCAAGATTTTTGATCGCCCTTTTATTTTTAATCTTCATATGACAATCCATTGCCTAGATGTACCACAGTTATTTAGCCATTTGCCTACTGAAGCACTTCTTGGTTGCTTCCAAGTTTTGCTAATTATGAATAAGGCTGCTGTAAGTATTCATGTGCACGTTTTTGGTGTGGATATGTTTTCAACCCATTTGAATAACTATCAAAAGGTGATTGTTGCATCGGATGGTAAAACTATACTTTTATAAGAAAAGGTCTCACTGTTCCCCAAAGTCATTGTGTCATTTTGCAAATCCAGTAGCAATAAATGAGGGTTCCTGTTGCTCCCCATCTTCACCAGCATTTGGTGGTATCAATGGAATTTTGATTGAAATTGCACTGATTTATAAAGTTGTAAACAACACACCCCTGAAAATCGTCTTTCTACTCATGAATATGGACTATTTCTCCACTTATTTAGTTTTATAATTTCTTTTGTGAGAGCTTTGTAGTTTTCCTTGATTAAGTCCTTGATATATTTTGTTAGATTTGTACATAAGTATTTCGTTCTTGGAGTGCTAATATAAATGGCATTGTGCTTTTAATTTTAGATGTATCTTGTTCATTGCTGGAATATAAGAAACCAATTGACTTTTGCATATAGAAATTTTATCCAGCAACTTGCTATAATCACGCAGTTCCAAGAGTTCTGTTGTTGTTGTTGATTCATTTAGATTTTCTTCAGACAATCATGTCATCTATGAACAAAACAGTTTCATTTATTCCTTCCCAATCTGTATACCTTTCATTTTCTTTTCTTGTCTGATTAGATTAGCTAGGGCTTCCAATACAATGTTGAAAAGTAGTGGTAAGAATGAAAACCCTGGCATTGCTACTGATCTTACCAGCATAGCTTCTGAAATTTCTTACCATGAAGTATGATGTTAGCTGTTGGATTTTTTGTAGATAGACTTTATCAACTTCAGGAAGTTCTATTTCTACTTTACTAAGAAATTCTATCATGAATAAGTGTTGGATTTTATCAGTTGATTTTCTGCGTCTATTGATATAATTATGTGGTTTTTGTCTTCGTCCTATTAATGTGATAAATTACATCAACTGATTTTCAAATGTTGAACCAGTGTTGCATACCTGGACTATATCCCATTTTGTTGTGATGTTCAGCTCTTTTAATTCATTGCTGCATTCAGTTAGCTAATATCTTATTAAGATTACATCTCTGTTTACAAGAGTATTGGTTTGCAGTTCTATGGCCATTTTGTTGCTGGCTTTTGTATTAAGATAATGCTAGCTTCATAGAATGAGTTATGAGTATCCATTCTTTTTCTTTCTCCTGGAAAAGATTTTATATAATTGGTAATATTTGTTCTTAAATATTTGGTAGAATTCACCAGTGAATCCATATAGGCTTGGTACTTTCTTTTCTGGAAGGTTTTTAATTATCGATTCAATTTATTTAATAGATATAGGCCTATTCATATTATCTATTTCTTCTTGTATGAGTTTTGGCAGATTGTGCCTATGAAGGAATTGGTTTATTTCATCTAGGTTATCAAATTTGTACAGATTTGTTCACAGTATTCCTTTTTTATCTTTAGTCTTTGATTTTCGGCAGTTCGTATGATATTCTCAGGTGTGGGTTTTTAATTTTGTTTTGTTTTTGTTTGTTTTCTTGCATTTGCCTGGCCTGGTGGATTTGAGCGTCTTGGAATTGGATATCTGACATTGCTCTGGAGAAATTACCAGTTATTACTGTTTCAAATATTTCTTCCTTTGTTTCTCTCTTTTTCTACATCTTGCATTCCCATTACATGTATATTACACCTTTTATCATTGTCCCAAAGTTATCAAGTAATGTTTTTAGTCTTTTCTGTATTCGTTTTTTAGTTCTGTAAATCTCTATTGCCATATCCTCGAGCTCAGCACTTCATTTCTCCTCCATGTCCTGTTTACTAGTGAGTCCATGAAAGGCATTCTTTATTTCTGTTACGTTGTTTTTTATCCTACTATTTCTTTGTGTTTCTTTCTGGGGAATTTCTCTCACTTTTAGAGCCTTTGTCATATTAATCATAGTTATTTTAAATTTTTGGTATGATAATTCCAACATTCTAGCTAATACCTGACTCTGGTTGTGATGCTTGCTCTGCCTCTTCAAACTGTGTTTTCTTAAGCAGCCTTTAGTAATGTGATGGTAATGCGTTGGGGGAAGGAGGAAGCATTCTACAGTCTTATAATTAGGTCTCAGTTATTTAATGATACTGAGTCCCTGAACTGAACTTCATGAGTGCTTTTCAGTACTCCCCTTACCTTAGGTGACAAAAGATCATTAGAGAAGGCTGAAGTTTGGTGTTTTTCTTCTTCCACATAGAAGGCTGGGAGTAGCTGGGGTTATATATTTATCCTCGCCTACAAAGAGGGCTAAAGCAGGCCAGAGTTGGATAATTCCCTTCCCCAACATTAGTGAAGTTCTGATAAGCTTCAGCATGCTAGGTTCTGGTAAAGTAGTTTCTCATGAGGACAAGCCTTTTAAGAAGAGCAAAATGCTTTGTCATGTTTCTAAATGGCTACTCCTCCCATCCCATTGCCAGAATCAAGAAGGAATTTTCCTCATATTTTTACTGTGAGAACATAGTAGACTCCCGGAACTAAAACTCTGAAAAGTGTGTGTTCCCCTAAGGCTGAGCACCCTGAATTTCCTAACTCTAAGACTTGTCCCCATTGAGCCTGCAACAAATTTGTCAATTACAGATCAGGTTTTCTACCCTGGAACTTGTTTCTGTGAGGGATTCTTCTTGGAGCAGCAATTTGCCCTGTAACATCAGTTTTGTGACAGATCTAAAAAGAGTTGGTTACTCGTGGTTTGTTGAGCCTTTACTTATTTGGATAGAATTAAAATGTCCAGAATGCTTAAATGTCAGACCAGAACTCAATAGTATTTTAATACTCATTTTTCTCATTGTCAATGAAATTCTATAACTTACCTGTTTAGAAAATAATTTATAGAAACAAGTTAATTCATATATTTTCTTCAAAGCCTTCTCTAACTTGTATTAACCTTTCTCATGACCTTGATAACATAGTATAAAACATACAGAAAAGTACTCTATCTTGTTAAAATGTATTAATTCAGGAAAATGATTTACATGGCATCCTTTGCACCAAACAAATCCTTAGGTGGGAAAAAGGTGACAGGTGATTGCCTTGCTTAAAATTTTCTATTGCAATAAATACAGCTTACTACACATTTAAAGTTATTTATAGATTCCTCCAGTTTATATATTTATATTACAAATAATATGCTGTAATTGTGTTATTTTATATTATAGCACCAACTTTTTTATGAAAGCATTTTAATATAGATACTATTAATTAGTGTACCAACACACAGCTTGGTCAATGGATCAGTGTTTGCAAAACACACATTTTCATACACTAATGACTCCAATTACTAAAGCAGAGAGTCATCAGCAAATAAACAAGATTGGTCATGTAACTACAGACTCAAATACCCTAATATGCAACTGGATTATGAAAACAGGCAGCTGTACCAACAAGATAGGCAATCAAATTGACGAAGTATGTCTTTGAATTAATGAAGTATTTGCCACTTGACAAGTATAAATAAGTGCTGAAATAGTGAAATGAGCTGATTCGGATTATCATATTTATTCAGAGTAGACCCAACTTAAATGAGATAATTGTGCATGTACATCAGGCAAATGCAGTTTTCTAGGTAACGGAGAATTAAATGGATCTAAAAAATGAATACAAAGCAAACCATTTTTAAATATAAGATACACTTATCAAATAAGAATTCATATTTAGAAATAGTTCAAGGGCTAGACAACAAATTAGCTATTTCAAACTTTCAAGACTATAATTATTTTCTCAGTAAAAATACAATATAGTTCATTGCATCTTTTTTATCAAGTCTATGTGTACAAAACACTATAGAAAATTATCAGTAACTAAAATAATAAAGTATCTTGTGACTTTAACATTAACTAATTTTTAGCTTACAGAATTTTGATGGAAGGTAAAATAAAAAGTAAAGATGAATACCTTGTTTCTATCTTTTCCTTTAGCTAATTATTTCAAGAGACCCCAACATCTCTTACCTTTTCTACACATGCCTTTCAAATACATTTTCTGGCCTCTTGAGTTTCCTTCTTTCCAGTAAATATTTTATTGTGCAAATATTTTATAGTTATGAAAATCTAAAACACAGGATTTTATGATTCTACTAAAAACCCTTTTTAAACACTTCCCCATTGTGAAAAGATTTTTTTTTCATTCTTCTCATACTATATTCTTTTTGAAGGAAAGTCATTATACACAGCCAAAATTTGAGGAGTGTGGAGTTATCACTCTACCTCCTTGAAAAAATAGAATCTACTTCAAAAAATTAGAATTCCTTCAGCACAGATTGTCTATTCTCTCTGTTTTACTTAGTTTTTATGATTTATTTTTATCAGTATGGCATTATGAATACTGATTTTATATTAAGGGTTAAAATCCAATACTACTTTAGTTTGAGGTTTTTATTGTTTCGAGTTTGACCATGAGTCTATCTTTCATTCGGCAAAGGTCTCCCGCTAACATTCTCATATTTTCGGGATTCTTTTTTGTCTTTTGTTTGTTTGATTGGTTTTGCTCTATTTTGTTTAAGCACATCTTCACATTCTGTTACTACAAGGTCATCCAGTCTAACCTTGTATATTTCCACATCCAGTCCTATAATCAGACATTTCTCCAAGGTGCACTAATTTTTTTATTGGGTAATAGTATCATAATAAAGATATGGGGTGCCAAATATGTTCATTGTTATTGGGTGCCTTTCGTTTTAGGCCCTCTCAGTTGACAGACCAAAGAAATATGTGTATATACAAATAATTTTATGTACACTTAAATATAAAATTTTACACACACATATATAAAAATTTATATGTGCATACATCCATATCTATACTAAGATAACATGAAGTCATTCTGATGTTCTTACTCTAAAACTTTACCACTTCGATAAATTTTGCCTTGTTTTTAACTTTTCAGTCCAGTAGTAAGAAACACTAATTTAACCATCAGATATCTATGTCCTACAAGTTTTAATTTCAGTAAACATGTCTAGTGGTTTCTGAATTGTTAGACTGTAACCCCATAAGGAATGATTCTTAACAACTACAGTATAATTCTTACACAGTTACATTTCCACTCATAAACAAAATTCCTCAGTGCAGCACCTTCAGCTCGCACCTCTTTGTGTGAGACTGTTTCATACATTTGTAGTACTGTTTGATTTTATTGGCACATTTTGAACTCCATCCTGAGGTACTGAGAATCTTCAGTGTTTAATTGGTATACATTGTTTCATTATTGTGTTTTATAGGTTTAT